>CM053785.1:789162935-790362935 GCA_028749045.1 Cupressus sempervirens
CAAATGAGACAACAATGGGTTCCAAAGTCTACCAAGAATGCAAGTCTGAGCAATGATGATCAAGTCACTCAAGAATTGGGTGACTCCACCATTTCCACTTGATTTCTCAGAGAGGAAAACTAGAATTAGGCTACTAAAGAAGACATCTAAATTAGTTCTGATTAATAGAACAAGATATCCATATCAGCATTCAAGATGCAAAGCAATCACTAAGTAAGAAGTACTAGTAACTACTGAGTTATCTTCCTTACAAAATGAAGTCAGGTTACAAACTCTATCAAGTGAGATCGACAATAATTAAATCTTATATAGTTACCAAATCATTGAAGACCCTACCAAGTAATCAATGTAAATGAAGTTGGTGATAGTCTATCAATTTGATATAACATTCGTACTAGGCATTTATGGTGAAATTTGATAAAAGGAATGAAATTGAAGTCATTTTTTCACCATGAATTTTTGAGCTATATGTGCAAAGTGATCTTGAAGAGCATTCAAGAAATTTTAGCAAATTGTTACCAAAAATTTTCAAATTCTCTCAAACCCTACCAAGTAAAGATGGTAGCTACCAGCAGCAAGGTGACACAAGGATCATACATCCTGATTCATGGTGTAGAATGGAAAGCACCAAATTTCAAGCTCACTACTATAGTTGCGAAAACCTTAGATCTAAATGGAGCATAGTCAAAAATCCCCCCAAGGTACTATTTATTAACAATATTCACTTTCATTTGGAATGTACAATTCAAGATATTGGCACACTAGAGATGGATGAAACCGTAGAAAAACTATGTGTTAATGGCGTGTTAAAACTTGAACACCAACATCTAGAAGCGAAAGGTTTAAAACATATTCCTCATATGCCATGAGAATTTCAAGTTAAATGGATAAGATACATCCTCAGTCATTTTCATAATAGTCAGTTATGGTTGGAGCAACCAATTTGGATCACAAAGAAGATGATCTATAGGATCATCGATCTCCCCATGCTATCAAAAGCTAAAATGACTAAAACCCTAGGTCAAGTCAAACTAGAAAATAAACCCTAGCCAAGTGGGATGGTAGGGCAATGAAGAAAAGAAATGTAACTGGCATAGAATTGAAGTTTGGTATTCATGTCATTGCACACAAAATCTACAGTTTGAGCAAGTTGAATAATGTGTTGTGTGAAGCTATGGACCTGGCATACAAGGTTGTCAAGAACAACCTTTCTCTTGACCTTTCTGAGCTACTATTGAATAAGTTCAACAAAAACATGGAGAGCATTAGGACCTCAAAGAATTGGCTCACTTTTGACATGTTTATTTTTCTACATTCAAAAATTATTTCCATCAGAAGGTATTATTGTTTGGAGAAAAGATGTGCCAGTACTTTATTAGATTAATGAATACTTTGTTGAGATGGGAGAAAATTATACTAGTACCATGGACAATTATTTTGATGCATTCAAGGAGAAAATGAATAATAGATTTTGAATCCACAAGAAACTAGTTGAGGACTATAAAGATGATGTTTATTTTATGGTAGATAGTGACAAGGTATACATTCAAGTAGTTAGGCCTAGAATTGCATGGGTGAAACCTCTAGGATATGAGGTAAATTTTATGAAACAAAGGATATAATTAAGGCATTAATAAATGAGCTATTTGATCCCAAGGCTACATATTTTGGTACATGTGATGAGGCTAAGGCTAGGATAGAACTGGAGGTTAAGCTCCCTAGGCAATTAACAAAGGCAAGAAGAGAATTGCCAAGTTGAAAACAAGTTCTACTCTCCTATTGACCAAGGGAAAAGGTGAAGATGAAGAAGAAAAGGATGAAGAATTAGATGAAGAGGAGCCACTAAAGAAAAAGGGCAAGGTAATCATTACTAAACTTGCCAAGACATCCACTGCAATGTTCACCAGGAGATCCTTGTTGGAAATATAGATGGAGTAACTGAGAGGTGGGGTGAATCAGTTACCACAAAAACAAATCCACAGATCCCTTAGACGTCTGATAAAACTAGTTTCTACTATCACTCGGTAAAGATACAGAAGATGCTATAACTCGATAAATGCAATGTATGTTATCTTTAGTAGATCCTAAATATTCACAGTGATTAACATGTAAACATAAAAGAAATAACATGAACACATGAGACACTAGATTTAACATGGAAACCCAATATGGGAAAAACCACCAAGTAACTAGCTATTGATTTTCACTCTTCTAAAGTGAGCCCTATTAGGAGCCAACTTGGTTAAAGGTTACAAAACACACTATTAGGTGTGACCTTGTTAGAAGAATTAATCACCCTATTAGGAGTGGCCTAATAAGAGGTCTTTAGAACAATTCAATAGAACTATCACCTTGTTAGAGGATTTATAAATGGCTGTTAGACCAACTCTATTAAGAGATTTAGGAATCACTACTACAATGGTGAGAAAGTAACAATGAAATGACATGAATGAGATGCAACTAAATTTTTGATATAGATCTCTATTCTACTTCACACAAGATCCTCCTTGATCAAATAGAACTTTGCTACTCCTCAAGGATATGTGATCATCCTTAAAATTTTCTCACTTTCCTCTTCAAATAATCAATACACTTGCATGCTTTTTCATTACATAATAGAATCTCAACTCAACCTTTCATTTATACCTTACAAATTGTCAAGTCAGCTCATTTACAACTTACAATTACCAATAATCATTACATCAGTTAGCTAAAATCATTACTTGAAATAATTAAACTTTATTTCTCAAAGTAACAAAATCCTTCATTGGCCAACCTTAATTGGTAAACACTGATCTTGAAAAGATTTCTTGTGTTAACCAAAAAAAGCTCGGTTAACACAGTGATCCTACAAAATCCTTTAGAGACTATGTGAACTCAATAAATGCTAACTTTAATTTGTTAGCAATGCAAGCTCAATTAATACTGACTTCTACCACATTTCTTTTGATGCTCGAGTGAGCTCGGTAGACACTGTCTACACAAAGTAATTTCTAAGAATGCTTGGTAGACTCTAAAATTTATTTTGCTAACCAATTGAGCTTGGTAGATACTAACTGCCAACTAATATGACATTTGTGTAACATCAAAGACAACACACAATTAAACAATTGTATCCAACAATCTCCCTCTTTGGAATTGATGGCAACACAACATGTCATAGCATAATAAAATTTGAAAACAAGACTTTCTCTAATAGAAATTTTCTCCCTCTTAGATTTTATGCCACAAACTTCTCTAATGCATTAATCTCCCTCTATGAAGGAAATACATAGCTTCTTCTCCAAATAGATATGATAGTAAACTCTTCCTCAAAAAAATTTCAGAAATATATGACAGTAAACTCTCCCTCTTTGACAGCACATGCCAAAGATAACACATACCAAATGAGTAACAATGTACCTTAAGTACTGATTCATATGCAATGATTTATTTGACTATGCTACATCAACTGATAGATCTACAACTTGTTTCCTATTGATGCATCATTAAAACTTCATTTTATTGAGCTTCAAATAGGGAAATGACCACTTACTTACCTCTTAGATACAATAATGCATCTTTAGGTAAAGGCTTGGTGAGTATGTCTGCAATCTATTCTTTTGTATGGACATATTCCAATCTGATCTCTTTATCCTACACCAATTCTCTAACAAAATGATATTTAATAGCAATGTGCTTGTTTTTGGAGTGCATCGCTAGATTCTTTGATATGTTGATTACACTTGTATTATCACAAAACATAACAGCTGGTTCTTTGATCTCAACCTTCATGCCTTCCAATACCTATTTAAACCAAACAATATTAGAACAGTTCACTTCTACTACAACATACTCTGCTTCTACTATAGATTGGGATGTTCAATTTTTCTTTTTGCTTGTCCAAGATACCAATATTTTTCCAAGAAAGAATGCTCCACCACTTATACTCTTTTTGTCATCAATGTTTCCTACCTAATCAGCATTAGTAAACACTTTCAAGTCCAAATTTCCTCCAAATTTATACCACAATCCCTAATCTTGAGTGCCTTTCAAGTATCTCAAGATCCTTTTGATTGCCATCATGTGATTTTCTCTAAGTTTTGCTGAAAATCTTTCCACTATACCAATTGCAAGAGCAATATCAAACCTTGTATGAACTACATACTACAACTTTCCAATCATTGATCTGTATAAGGTCTAATCTACCTCTTTTGAATCATCATCCTTTGTAATGCCCCACCTAGAGATCCTTGGAAACAAGGATGAAATACAAGCCAAGATTTATTTATTTTTAAAAGTATGAATGCACATGACAACATCATACAAGGATCACAATGATCACAACTGAAAACTTCACCACAATCCTGGCAACCAACGAATCTCCAAATGCCACTATCAAACTGACACACACAAAGAAAGTCAACAATGACAAATGCACATGATGAGGGCTCAAGAAATGACCACTCATCAACAAAACACCAAGTTGGGGTAGAATGCAGAAACCTGAAATTTGGCTAAACCTAAAATCTTGAAGCTTTAAAAATTGGCTGTCTGAATTTTTGAAGCCCTAAAATTTCCTAGAATCTTTAACTTATCTCCGAGAGGCTTGAAACCTATCTCAAAAGATTCGTCGCATATATTAAAATATATCTTAAGTATAAGAAGAAATTATATTTCTTCTTATACTTCAATGATATATTTTAAACCCTAAAGGACTACAATAGAAACACAAAAAAATGACAAGAAAGAAAACAACCTGAATCCAAAAAGAAACAACATAGGGTTGAAGAGCACCAAAAAGGGTATCCAAAACAACTCTCAAAAAATTTGGAACAAATTGAAAAGTTCCCGCAGCAGGTTGCAGAGGTTTTTACAAGACTTGTGTGATACTTTATTATAGCACTAGAAAGTATCGTGCGACATTTCTAAAGAAGGAGGGTGACACTTTCAGAGATTGAGTGATACTTTTCTCAAGGGTGTACGATACTTTCAAGGTATTGTACAACATTTCTCCAAAGGAGGTGCGATACTTCGTAATATTGCACGACATTTCTCTAAGAGGCGTGCAATACTTTCCAGAATCATACGACACAATTTCTATGGGCGTGCGATACATTTTTATGTCACACCATGCTGATAAAATGTCACCCATAGAAACACAAAAACACTTAAGAAAAACACAAAAGGGGGAAAAAAAATAAAAACTAAGTTCAAAACCTCCGAACCGGGGAGTATCGGATCCACATAGATCAAGAAGCGAACACTCGAGTGCATAATCAACAAGATGCCATGATCAAGAAAGAGATACATCTATCCATCTAAAACTACAGCAGAAAAGAACATACTAAAAGCAACATCACAATGAACATAAGCAACATCGCAATGTACAGAGATAATATCCCAATAACAAAATAACCAAATTAAGTACGTGGTTCCTCCCAACCGTCAATAGCATCATAAGACCATCATGGATCCTAGCCATCCTCTGCGCGTAACATCCCAAGCCACCGACCAAATTATTAGTATTGTTGTAATAGGGGTGTCACTACTGAAACATGCAACAATATAAGCATAAGGAATCTAACATGCTAGTAGAAAAGCATAAGATAATCCTACAGTAGATAACATCACCTATCACATGTCAAACATCAATAAAAAATAGATATGCTACTATAGCAATTCACATCATCTAATCATATGCTAAACATCATAATATGGGAATGCGTCAAGTAAACTAACATCATCTAAAAATGATATCCAAGCATTCCAATGAAAGCATAAATCACAAGAAAGCATACTCCAGAACCTAAAGTATCAAGTGAAAACATCCAGCAACGGTCACACTAGGACAAAAGACCATCTCTATACATCGATCCTTAGCAGTGGTGACGGTAGCTATGCCTCCTAACCATGTGGAACCTACAAGTCCACAACCACACATAAAGCACAACATCCAAGGCTAACACTCACGCCAGACAATATGATGGGTTCAACCAAGAACCTAAGACAATGCAAGGAGTACAGGTCCTAGTCAGACACTCAATAGGCTACTAAGTAGGGACTAACATCATGGAGAGTCACTTGGTATCAAAAAGCCCAAGCTTGGATCGTGCAGATTCAACATCCCTCAACAGAATGGCTCAGCATAGCATTTTATTATCTTTAAGTTTTATTACCATAAACACATTTTATTTAGTTATCACTTATTTAAAACTTCCTATCCTCCACCAACCCTATGGGACTGAGGTCACCAGGTTGCAAGATAGAAGCCCCCTCCATATGCTACCCTACCCTACCCATGCTCATCCTATGACAAGTGCATGTGAACATGCATACTCCCATCTCGACCCCAATGATCATAACTTCCAGAAGTACCATAGAAGATCGAGCCTCGCAAGTCACCTAACAAATATACGTGCATGTACTTGTGTGTGGTGTACTACCATCACAAAGATCAAAATACAAGGATAGGATGAGAAAACAATGCAAAAGATAACACCCAACTAAAAGCAACATAGGAAGGATGGATTCTACATGAATCCCAAAGCCAATAAAACCATACATCATAAAATCACTCAATTGGCCTCAATCTAAGAGTATGGATTCTACACGAATCCCAATGATGCAACAAGATCAAACATCATGAACTCACTCAACTGCCTCAATCTAAGAGTATGGATTCTACATGAATCCTAGCGCTCATGAAACAAAAGCAAAGGTCTAAAAGAAACAATAACACCAAGTATAAAATCACTCAACCGAACACAATGTCGGGAGTACGGATGCAACATGCATCCCAATGCAACATAAAAGTGCAATAGTGGTCTGAATGATATCCAAACGAATCATCAAGGTCCATGACCCACATTGTGCCAAGAAAACCTGAGAAAGCAGGGCAGCACACAAAACAAGGTAAAAATCCCAAATTTTGGAAAAATAGCAAAATTAAAACCAATTTGGCCTTTGGGCACAAAAACTCCAAAAATCCAAAAATAATCAAATTTAGACACTGTATGCAAAAACGTCTAGCATAATGGTGTAAAACTCCAAATCCTCATTCCAAAAAATAGGGAAATGTTCATACCTACCGAACTAGGTAGAACTAACATACAGAAATGAAGGGAAACACTAGTTCTCAACTTCCAAACCAATGGCTACCAAGAATAGAAGTAGAAATGGAGCTGAAACAATAAAACAAGAAAGCCCTACCTCATAGCCAAAAGGGCAAAATAGAAATCTGAACTAAAAAATAAAACACTTGCAGAAGTGGCCAAAAATTGTGGCAATCCAAGGTTTTCCCAAGCTGGATCCAACGAGCTCAACCTTGTGACGATCCCACACCCGTAGCTCCCACAACGAACAAAACAATAAATCCTCATGAAGAAGATTTTGGGTTTTACTCTCCAACTTTCTAATTCAAAAGTGGGAAGTGAGGAATTAAATTCCTTTTTGGATATTTATTGACTTTTCAAGTGAATAATTGATTAGGGCATTTAACTAGCCAACATAGTTAAACTTCAAATTGACCCAAACAAAAATAGGCTATTCCTAAAAATAGGAATTCATCTATGGAAACGCTACTAGAAATTAAAATAAATCAATTAAAAAGCCCGAAAAACTCAAAAACACATAAATCACCTTAACAACTTTCGCAACAATGTGAAACTCTAAATGCATAGACATGCTCACTAGTCTAATCACATAATGCAAATGCGTTCCAATTTAATAATCACTGAAAGGTTTAAATTAAACATTTAATTAAGGATACGTCGACCATACAAAGACAACATTGTTAAAATATGAAAGGCTGAATCACTAACTCCATGTGCCACTGCCAGGGATATAAATTCTTCACATTAAACAACACGATCAAGTACAATTGCATATAATAACATAGCCAAAGCAATAAATGCATTAAATCACCTAATTTAACCATTTATTTAATTATATTAAAATAATCTATTTACATCACTCATGTTCGCATAAAGCATAACAACAGAGCAATGAAGTAAATAACCATAGCACTAAATCCATCACCTAACATAATCAAAGGTATATCCAAATACCAGATAACCAGATATCATCAAAAAAATAGACTATCATCTCAAAATGGCATCATCATGCAAAATGATCAACTAAACAACATGGAAGTCTAAAATCTATGATACTAAAATCAAAGTATAACATCTGACCCTTGGGTCGTCTCAAATGCAAACATAACATAAGTAACAGATATCTCTCAGACCAAAATATGGCAAGGTAAATGACCGCAGCACATAACCAAATAATCCCACATGAAAAATCCATTTCTAAATGCTTAAGAATTTAATAATGATTGATTAAAGAATCAACAAAAGGGCACTTAAAACACATAAGAAAACACAATCATAAACATGACTAATCATTGCTACAAGAACCTAGTCCAATGTAGCATGGTAAAAAGTACACACTGCAATCTCTACACACATCTCAAGGTAATCATGGAACAACCTCATGATACCACATCTATCCTAGTAACCGCTGGCACAAACCTCAGTGAACCATAAATCACATTATAATCTCATAGATTAGTCAAAAGCATAATCAAAGCAACTGATACAGAAACATAAATCCAATCACCTCAATGGTGTAGACCACTCATGGTCACAATCATGACCCATCACAATAAAAGATCAACAAGGTTGCATCCATCAAGATGACTTATAGAAGTCAAATGGGAAAGGCACTACATCCTTGGTAAGCTTTAGTCTAGTACGCATGGGGGTTCCAACTGGTTTTGAATCTTCCATACCAAACTTTTTTATTATCTCCTTGATGTATTTAGACTGAGTGATGTAGATACCATTCTTGCTCTATTGAATTTGAAGACCAACAAAGAACTTAATCTCACCAAACATAGACATTTCAAATTCTTTGTTCATTTTCTCTAAAAAATCTTTGAATAGATCATCATTCCTTGTAACCAAAGTATCATTCACAAATATTTTTGTCAAAACAATCTTGTTATCTAGTCCTTCCTTAATGTACAAGCTACTGTTATCATTAGTTCTCTAGAAACTAATCTGAATAAGGTTGTCATACAATCACCCATACCATGCTCTAGGAGCTTGTTTCAGACCATACAATGCTTTGTGTGATTTGCAGATGATGTCCCTTTTTTTTTATCAACAAAACCTTCAATTTTCTCAATGTAGACTTCTTCATCAAGAATACCATTGAGAAATATAGATTTAACATACATCTAATATACCTTAAATCCTTTATGTGCAGCATATGCAAGTAGGGTCCTAACACCTTCCAATCTTGTAATAGGAGCAAAAGTCTCACCATAATCAATTCCTTCTTCTTGAGAGTAGCCTTTACATACCAATCTAGCTTTGTTTCTTGATACCTTACCATCTTCATTCAACTTATTTCTAAATACCCACTTTGTTCCAATTTCATTTTTATCTTTAGGCCTAAGTACAAGAGTCTAGGTTTTGTTCTTCTCTATTTTCTCTATCTCTTCATTCACAGCCTCAATCCAACTTTCATTTTCCAATGCATCTTTGACATTTCTAGGTTTAAAATTAGCAAGTAAACAAGTACCTTTTAGCTTACTTCTTGTCATAGTACATTCTAATTTTTCTCCAATAATCTAATTTGGTGTATGATGTCTCCTAACATACTTGGCCAATATAGGTTCCTTACCTCTTGAATGAATTGCATTATCATCCTTTTGAATTTCAATTTTAGGTTCTGGCTACTCAGACTCGATAGGAATTGGCTCAATAGCTTAAGAATGTGACTTGGGTTCCTATGTGTTGGTTTGAACTTCTTGCAACTCGGTGACTGAGGAAAACTTAGGAGTAGAACTCTGTTGATTGACAGATGTATCTCACAATGTATCAAGTTCAATGTAAACAAATCTCCTATAATCTTCTAATTCTTTTTTGCTTTCTTCTTTAGTTCTTTCTACAAACTCATCAAATTTCACATGTGCACTTTCTATGATTTTATGAGTAGACAAATTCAAACATCTATATGCCTAACTCTTGCAAGAATATCCTAAGAATATGCCTTCATCACATTTCACATCAAATTTTCCTTTTCTAAATTCTTTCAAGATGTAACATTTACTTCCAAATACTTTCAGGTAACTTACTTTGGGTTTATAGCCATACCATAACTCATAGGGGGTTTTGAATGAGTCCTTCTTCAATTGTGCTTGGTTTAAGGTATGGACTGCAGTGTTGATAGCTTCCTTCTAGTATTTGATAGCAATGTTCGTTTCAATCATTAGAGTCCTTGCATAGTCCATGATAGATTTTTTCCACCTTTTAGCTATTTCATTCTGCTTGGGAGTTCCAGGGGTTGATACCTGTCTTTTGATTCCTCTTTCAATGTAAAAGTTATTGAATTCATTGGAGATGAACTCACCACCTCTGTCTGATCTTAAGCATTTTAGTCTTTTCATTATTTCCTTCTCTACTCTATCCAAATACCATTTGAGCTTCTCAAATGCTTTTGACATCTCTCGTAGATACATAAAAATCATCATTCTAGAGTAGTCATCAACAAAAAAATGAAGAACTTTTCTCTACCATAGCTCTCAATTCCAATACATCCACACAAATCAATATGCACAATTTCCAAAATATCTTTAGACTGATAGTTTTTACTTTTGAAGCTAGTCTTTCCCATCTTACCAATCTGACAATTCTTGCATAGACCAACATCGGGTTTCTTCAAACTATGAATGCCTCTTACTTTCCTAAATTTTCTTATCTTTACCATGTTATCAAAATTCACATGACATAACCTTCTATGCCATAACCAACTTTCTTCAACTTGAGCAATAAAACATGAGCACTAACCAAGATCAAGATAAAACAAGTTACCTTTTGTTCGTTTGCCTGATCCAATCAACTTTCCTTTGTCATCTAGTAGTCTTGCCTTGCCATGCATGAATTTCACCTTGAATTCAATATTGATTAGTTGTACCACACTCAATAGATTATATTTTAGCCTTTCAACCCAATGGGAATTATCACATACAAGTTCTTTGGTTAATGAGATTCAGCCTCTTCCTTTTATACAACAAGGATTGTTATTACCAAACCTTACACTACCACCATCATAGTCTTCAAAGTGTTCAAACTTAGTTTTGTCACCAGTCATATGATGTGAATAGCCACTATCTATTATCCATGTATCATTTTTTCTCACATGAGAGATAATTGCCATCTTATCTTCTTCATCATTATCAAAATCATCTTTCACAATAATGTAAACAATTTCGTCTTCACTAGTATCAGAATCCTTAGAGTCCTTAGCCACAAAATGTGTTTCCTTACCTTTTTCCTTGAATGATTTGAAGTATTTCATGTTATTGCACTTATGACCTTTCTTCTCATCCTTGCTTTGCTTGTTTGCGCACCTAGCAGCAATATGACCAATTTCCTCACATGAAAAATAGATTAAGGGAACTTTGCCTTTGTATTTTTCTTTTCCTTTAGAATATTTCCTTGCAAGTAGAACTTCAAAAACTTCAAGAGCACTATCAGAACTTTCCTTTGATTCTTGTTCACTTTCTGAATGAGAATCCTTTATTTTTTGTTGGAAATAATTGAAAAGATCATGAATGAAGAGAAATGGAATTGGTAAAGAACATTTCAATCATTATTTTTTCATTGATGTCAAACTTGCTACTTGTAGGAATGACAATTGCTTAAGTGATCCAGATATTATCAATTGATTAATTGGCAAGGAGGTGACAATCAATAAGATGTAGCTAGAGTACCTAGAGAAAGGTTGAAGTTATAATGTTGTAATGAAGTATAAGGATCAGCTAAGCCATTGATGAAATAGTGCATTGATGACATACTTTGAGACACATGATAGAAGGATTAACTAAGTTCTAGTTAGTGCCAAACAGATTTTTGATTGAGGTCGAGCAAGTTAAATTTTAGTGTGTGCCGAGTGATCTTCAAGTGCTGAGTAGCCTTCAGGTGCTGAGTGAAGATCAAGTGCCGAGAAAGATACAGGTGCTAAATGAAGATATAGGTGTCGAGCAAGAGACAGGTGCCAAGCCAAAATGATTTAGGTGTCGAGCACTAGTAAATAACATTAAGAAGTTGAGTAACACAAAAGGTGCCAAGCATCAGTAAACCAATGATGCCAAGTTGCTACATTATTTTGAAAATTTGAAGATTCACCAGATCTGAGCTGACATGGTAGTTATCTAGAATTTTGTGAACCAAATAGAAGATAAGAATGATGAGATGGTGGCATAGAACACTATGTAAAATGTTTTTTGGTGAATGCTAATGGATTTATCATGAATTTTCTAGATAGAAACAAGATATGGGACAGATACATTGTATCCTACCTAATCCATTGAAACCCTAAAGTTGGAGAGGCAGATTTGAGCAGGAAATAAAGAACATAACTTCTTTATAAGGAGTTACAAGTTAGAGATCAAGTGCGCATGCATGAGATGGAGTTGGTCATAAGTGTAATCATGCAAAAAAACCAAGAGGAGTAAGAACAGAGCATCAAGACTCTGAATTGATTGAGTGACCAAAGAGAGCATTGGCATAATGAGTGAAACAACTCAAGGAGACAGATCTTGAAGGGTGAACAAGCTGTTAGCACTACAAGGGAGGAAAGCCAAGCAAAGAAAAGGACTGAAGAGAAATCTAAAATCTGAAAGGTTGAAGTTGCAATCTATATCAAGTCAAATCCCTTCTAATATTTTCTTACCATCTTATTAGATATTGAAACCCTACATTGCTAGGTTAGCTTAACAGCTAGGTGGATAAGCCTCAAGAAAAGGATAAAGAGATCCCTAGGAGAAGGACAAACAGATCCTTAGGAGAAGGATAAAGAGATCCTTAAGAGAAGGATAAAGAGATCCTTAGGAGGAGGATAGGAGATCCTTAGAGAGGGATGAAAGATTCTTTTGAGAAGGTGACTAAAAATTCCCATGGATTTGGGTGAGCCTAATAGCTCTATATAAATCCTTTAATAGGGTGAAATTCCAAGTTGAATGTTCTTAAATCCTTTAAGAAGGTCACATTTAACAATGTCCTGCAGCCTTTAACAGCACAGACCATCAAAAGTGGTTGAAATCAATTGCATAGTTATTTTTTGGGTATCATTCCCACTTCAGTTTTACCTTCTTATTCCTGGAGGGTTTCTGGGTTATCAAATCCTTAGTGTTATGGTGTGATGCATGTTTACTTTTCATGATTGTTTAATGTTCAATTGCATGCATGATAATTTCAATTATGTGCAATTAAGGATTTGTAGAAATAGAAAAAGTTGTATTGGACATCATAAGACCTTGGATAACTAATTCACCCCCCTTCTCAGTTATTCTAAAGAATTCTAGAAAATTGGTATCAGAGCTCACTGCTAATTTGTTTCAAGGTACTAGCAGCAAGAAGATCAAGATGTCCAAGAGAGAAGTTCCCAAGCTAAACAAAGACAACTTTGTTGCATGGTAAAGTCTGATGAAGCTACACCTTGGATCAATAGGTGACTATGCACAGACCTCAATCACAGTTGATCATGTAGACCCTGCAGGACCCCTCACTGCAGATGACATTAGCAAGAAGAATGAGCACAATCAAGCTATGTTACATATTGCTTCAGCACTAAGCTATGTCGAGTATGATAACATCAAAGGATGTGATACTTCACATCATATGTGGGAAACATTGTCAAGAATCTATGGAGGAGATGATAATGTCAAGAGAGCTAAAAGAAAAATCCTAAGAAAAAAATTTGATGACATGAAGATGGAAGAAGGAGAGAATGCTACTCAATATGGTGTAAGAATGAAGGAAGTAGTCAGTGCCATAAGAAGCCTAGGAGGATAGTTAGTAGAAGAAATAGTTTGTAGCAAATACTTGAGAACTTTGCTTCCCATCTATGCTATAAGAGTATCAGCCATCCAAGAGCTAAGGTGTGTACTAGGCAACAAAGTGACATTTGAAGGAATAATTGGAAGACTCACTACCTTTGAGCTATCCAAATTTGACAACTACAAGCCAAAAAATTTTGAATTCACATTTAAAGCTAAGATGACAATGAAAGACAACAAGGAGGTTCAAACAAAGAAAAAGAATGGAAAAGGAAAGTATGTATCCAGTGATAGTAGCACTGATGAAGATGATGTGGACCAATTGGAGGCATTATAGCAAGAAGATTTCATAGAGGAAGAGGCAAATTCAAAGGTAAGCTACCAATCATTTGTTTCAATTGTAATGAAGTTGGTCACATTGCAGCCAGATGCACACAAAAGAAAAATTAAAAGGATGGAGGCAACTTCAAGAACAAGAAAGAGGAAAACAAGGACTACAAAGGTAAAGGCAAAAGATGCTAAATTGTTCAAGAAGACTCTAACAAGAATAATGATGTAGTCTATGTGGCTATGAAAGATGAATCAGATGAAGCTAAAGCAACTGCTCTGGTAACCTACATGAAAAAGAATGATAGATGGATCATAGATAGTGGATGCTCTCATCACATGACTGGAGACAAAAGTAAGTTCATTACCTTTATTCAATATGAAGGAAATAGTGTTAGATTTGGTAACAATGCACCATGTCAGATCAAACGGAAAGGTAGTATCAAGCTTACTGAAAAGATATCATGTGATAATGCATATTGAAGGATTGAATTATAACTTGTCAAGTGTCTCATAGTTAGGAAACATAGGGTGTAAGGTTGAATTTGAAAAAGGAGTTGCTAAGATTTATGATTCTCAAGGATGTCTATTAGGAAAAGGTGACCAGACTAAGAGTAATTTGTTTCACCTTGACATGGAAGATGCTTCTTGTGTTATTGTTCAAATTGATGATGTATGGTTATGGCACAACAGGCTATGTCATGTAAATTTTGACAATCTGATAAGCATCAACAAAATGAAGAAAGTCATAGGTCTACCAAAGTTGAAAAAGCCTAATAACACCATGTGTAAACAATGCCAACTAGGGAAGATGACCAAGTCAACTTTCAAAAGCAAGACTCAAACTTCAAATAAAGTATTAGAGCTAGTTCATACTGACTTATGTGGTCCTATTGAAGTACAAAGCTACAAAGGTGACAGATACATAATGCTATTTGTATATGACTATTCAAGAATGATGACAGTCATGTTCTTGAAACAAAAATCAGATGCATTCCAAATGTTCAAATGGTATTTGGCTAGAGTTGAGAAAGAAACTGGAAAGAGCCTAAAATTTCTTAGATCTGATAGAGGAGGTGAATTCAGATCAAGAGAATTTGAAGAGTTCTGCAATGAAAGAGGAATTAAAAGGCAGACATCAGCACCCAGAACTCCACCTCAGAATGGTATAGCAGAGAGAAGGAATAGATTAGTTATTAACTGTGCCAGGACCTTAATGATGGAGAAAAATGTTGCACTCAAGTACTAGAGAGAAGCTATAAGTACTGCAGTCTACACACTCAACAAAGTTCAAGTCAAGAAAGGTACAAATGCAACACCTTTTGAATTATGGTATGGGCATTCTCCTAATGTAAAACATTTCAAAATATTTGGATGCAAATGTTATATATATAAAGAGTCTAGGAATGGAAAGTTTGATTTAAAGAGTGAGGAAAGCACATTTCTTGGTTATTCTACTAGAAGCAAAGCTTATAAGTGCTTGAATGGTAACACTAACAAAGTAATAGAAAGCACAAATGTGAAATTTGAATAGCTTGCAGAAGTTCAAAGTGTTGAGAGCACCAAGAAAAAAGAAGAATACAAGACCTTTGTATAATTTTATGAAGGTATACCTAATAATGGTGAAGTTGCAACTCAGAATGACAATCAGCAATAGAATCCAGTATCTGTTGAGTCACAGATAGTGAATGCCGAACAACAGACACATTTAGAAGCTGAGCTGCAGAATACAGAAAATGTTCATTCAGATTATGAGAATAGCCAACAAGAAGAAAATGAACAAATACCTGATGAAAATATGTATGAGGATACAGATTCTATAAGAGATAACATGCAAACAAGGAAAGAACTTGTATTGACAAATTATGTGAAAAGACATCATCCTGCAGATCAAATTATTGGAAACAAAGAGGCAGGACCAATGACAAGGAATAGACTCAAAAATGAAACATGTCTGCGTAGCAAAATGGAACCAAAAATAGTAAGTGAAGCCATAACAGATGATGACTAGTATAATGCTATGAAAGAAGAAATAGAACAAATTGAGAAGAACAAGGCATGGACCTTAGTCTTAAGACTAGTTGATAATAATGTGATTGGAACCAAGTGGGTGTTTAGAAAAAAGTTAGATGAGAATGGTGAAATCACAAGAAACAAGGAAAGATTAGTCTACAAAGGATATGCACAAGAAGAAGGACTAGATTATGGAGAAACTTTTGCTCCAATTGCCAAAATGGAAGGAGTAAGGACCTTACTGGCATATGCAGCCTTCAAAGGATTTAAAATCTATCAAATGGATGTTAAGTTCGCATTTCTGAATGGTATACTTGAAGAGGAAGTCTACATAGAGCAACCAAAAGGATTTGTTGATGAAAAGAAGAAAAATAAGGTATGTAAACCACATAAGGCTCTATATGGATTAAAGCAAGCCCCTAGAGCTTGGTATGAGAGACTTCATAAGTATTTGGTGCAAATAAGATTTGAAAGAACTGATGATAACAACAACATGTACATAAAATCAGAAGAAGGTAAGGATATTCTTGTATCTGAAATATTTGTGGATGATACAATTTTTGGAGGAATGGAAGTACTGTGCAAAATTTTTTCTGACAAAATGAAACATAAGTTTGAAATGTCTATGTTTGGAGAAATCAAGTTCTTTGTAGGATTGCAAGTGCATCAACTAAAACATGGTATATTTGTGACACAATCAAAATACATCAAGGAGATACTCAAGAAGTTTGGATTAGAAGACTCCAAACATGTTAGCACACCAATGGCAATAAGACATAAGTTATCTAAAAATGATGAATCAGCTGAAGTCAATCAAACAATGTACATATCCATGATTGGAAAACTACAATATGTTGTACATAGCAGACTAGACATAGAACTAGCGATTGGAATAGTGGCTAGATTCTTTGCCAATCCTAGAGAAAATCATCTCATGGCAATAAAAAGGATAATGAGGTATCTCAATGGAACTGATGATTTTGGCCTATACTACAAAAAGAATGAGAAGTTTGAGCTCAATGCATACACAGATGCAAATTTGGGAGGAAACATTGATGACAGGAAAAGCACAAGTGGAGGAGCATTATTCTTAGGTAAAAGGCTAGTTACTTGTGTGTACACTAATATGTTAGTAGGAAACACTAATCTATTTAGGAATCAAAGCATTAACTAACAAAAACTAGCATGGATGAGATGGAGGGATAATGGATGGAGTGATAGGGTTTAAAGGTTGGAAGGGATTCAAGGGTGAGTGCTTTTGATGATCTAGCTTATGGATATGAGGGGATGGAATGATAGATTGGAAAATAGGATATGGATGGATATAACTGCCCAAAATGGATGGAGGGAATGAAGGATATGGGCCTAAAATAGATGGAAATGGGGAAGGTGGAGGTCCAAAAATAGACAGAGAAGATAAAGGATTCATATTAGGTATATAGGGACCCAAAATGGAGGGTTGGAGATAAGGAGTAGGATAAGGACCCAAAATAGATGGGGAATAAGATGGATGGGAACTTTGGGTTGGAGATGGGAGGACTTGGGACCATGCAGGGATAGAGAGGATACCAACATCTAGAGATACATTTTTATTTCTTTCTTTAGTATGATGTTCATTATTTGGAACACAAGATGTGAGTCCATTATTAGCTAAAGGAGTTGAAGCTTCATATATGATAGTTAGTTCTTCTTTGATGGATCTTTCATCATGGATTATGGGATATGTATGATCATGGAGCAAAGAGGATGGAAGGAGAGGATCTTGATAGGGATGGGTTGAGGGAAAGGGATCTTGAGATGGAGTAGGTAAGATGGTAGGATTCAAATATAGAGGGGATGGTAAAAGTGGATCATGTAGGTGAATAAGTGGGATGGCGGGATCTTCTTTTGTGTTAGGGGATATTTCAACATGCTTTTGGACAAGATCTTGATAGGAATGGGTGGGAGGGGATGTTATGATAGGAGAAGTATGGATGGTCTTTTTAAGTGAGGTAGATGGATGGGTAGGAGGTTCTGCAATGGGGATGGATTGATGGGGGATGGGCTCATGAGGTTCATTATATGGGATTTGGGTAATGCAAAGAGGAGGAGATGTGGATGGGATTTGGAGGGATTCAATGGATGGGAGGCAGGGGATGGAAGGGGTTTGATAAGTGAGGTGGATGTGATAGGGATGGTAGCGATAGGATGATGTAAGAGGAGTGATGGGTGTGGGAGATGGAGTTGTTTTGGGCTTCCTTGTAAAATTCCTTGGAGACAAGTGTGTTGGATTAGGAGGAGTAAGGGGATTGAGGTGACGTGTTGTATGACTAGGATTGGTTGGAGGATTTAAAAAGGGGTTTGAAGGATAGTGGGATGGTGGATTTGGACTAGGGATGTAGCTACTAGAATTGTTCTGGAATAGTGGAGGCTGGGAGATGAAGGTAGAGGAAGATGGAGATATGGCTAATTTATATGAGGAATATGTGGGCACAATATAAGGAGGAGGTAAGGATGAGGATAGTAATGGATTTCCCTTGTCAAAGGTAGGGTAGGGAGTACTAGTGGATATGTTTGGAGGAAGGATGGAGGAGTTTGGAGGAATGTTTGGATTTTGGGAGATGTTTGGAGGAATATCTCTAAGGCTTTCAATATATTTGTCATAGTCGACAAGATCATCATCATCATTGGAATAGGATGGAGTGGGAGAAAGGACAATGCAACCAAACTCATCATGATAGGGTTGGGATTTCATGTTTGGATGATGAGTTGGATGGGAATGGGGTCTTGCATATGGATGAACACAAAAGCTCATGGTTGGGTTTGGATTAAGTGCAAATTTTGGATTGGCTAATGAAAGATTTTCTAGGGAGAGTCAAAGCTGCATGACAAAACTAAGGAGGATTGGCTGGAGATTTTTGGATTTCCTGTGGATGGAAGACTTCAAGGGTATGCTGTCAAAAAGTGAGAGTTTTGTTTTGCTATGTGCAGGATTGGTGGCTTTTGGTGTCAACTTGATGATAGACAATTGATCCTATGGGCATGACATGAGATTGACCACTTGTGGATCCCAACCTTTAGCTTAAGGTGATGAGGGATGACAAGTGAAAAGGCTAGATTACCCTAGACAAAGCTCTGTCAAAGGGATAACCTTGGGGAGATTGAGGGATTTGGATAGATTGATTGGATAGCAAACTCTGGCAGAGTAACAACAATTCCTTAAAGGCTTGGGTGATTTTGGATTAGGTTGCTAGCTAGCTAGGGGGATGATTGACGTTAGATTTGGAGATTGTTCTAAAGCAAAGAACTAGATAGATTCGGTTGTGGTGAGGGAGCTTAGATAATTTTCTGATGAGGCAGTGACTATGCTAAGTATGCCTTGAGCTAGGATATTTCTTCTTTTATGGGATTTTAACCAAAGTTGGAAAAAATTCATTCAAAAGCTATGAACAAACAAGTAGACAAAAGTTTTGGAGCAAGCACATCAAACACACCAACATCCTAAGAAGCTTTCTACAAGGATGAAATTTGGTTTAGCTAGGGAGTCTTTGATATATGCAAAGTACGTGAGGCCCAAATTCATAGAAAAAACCAAAAAAAAGTCACACAACTGAGAGTAGCAGTAACCCACTTCTCAAGGGTATAAAGTTTCTTAAGGCTTAGCCCGAGTGACAAAATCTTGATCCCAAGAGAGGTGTCTTTGGATTCACCTCTCGATCTTTATACTCCGCCAGAATGCTGGAGTTGAGGTCATCCCAAGGGGTGATGAAATCTCCAAGCAAGCCTCCTAAAACTAAAAAAAAGGTTTTGGATCCTAGTCTTATGCACCCAAGATGGCCCACAAAGGTGACAAGGGGAGAGAACATTCAGATGACCTTGGGCTAAAAAGTAGAGTTCTTTCACCAACTGATTCTTAGATTATCTAATCTATTGAAAACACAAGTGATTAAGATATAGATGTTCAATTCCAACTTGACAGCATCGTCAACATAATGGAAATTGAGAGATCGTCAACATTAGTAAATTCAAGTGTCATTTGAATCAGGTAATGTTCATTGATTTTTAAGCATTCAAGATTGAGTGAATTCTTTTTAAAACCCAAAGTCGAAGTGTGAGGTATAGCAATGATTAATTGATCCTTTGCATTCAAGATTGTGTTTTGTTGTTTTAAGCATGCATTCCAATCAAAATTTGATTTTAATCCATGGCATTCGAGAGTGATTTGAGCGAGATTCATTCAATGAAAGATGTGTTTAAACATGTAAGTTCATTCTAAGAAAAACCTGCAAAAAATATGATTAGGTTAGTAAGACGCTCCAACCTGCAATGCTACAAAAAAGCAATTTCATTAGTCACCCAAAATCTTTCAAAATGAAAGCTTAACTATGGAAAAAAAAAATTTAACTTTTTTTTTAATTTTTGATATGCGTAAAAATGCTTAGAATAGTCCATATCCTACGGAACCACTAAAAGTCAAATTTTTTACTTTTCTAATTTTTTTATTTTTTTTATTTTTTGGCGATCCCATGAGTTAGGATAGCGATCCTGTAGATTTATGATCTTGCGTGCAAGAATGTAGGGATAAGCAGTGAGATAGCGTTCTCGCAAGTTTAGATAGCATTCCCACAGGTAGAACAGAGTTTTTGCGGGTTTAGACAGTGATCCCATGGGTTTAGGTAGCGGTCCTGTGAGTACAGAAAACTAGTGAAAAAGTTACAAAAAGATAAGCCGAGTGATAAAAAAAATACAGAGCGATCTCTCAAGAAAGCGATCCCGTAGGAGGATTTATTAGCGTTCCCATAGGGGAATTCTGCTATGGTTTGAGAGGTCAACGATAGAAATGAGATAAAAAATTTGATCGATTGAAGGTAGCATTCCCATAGGAAAATATATGTGATTTTGCAAGTTTAGGTAGCGTTCCCACAAAAAAAGGTTCGACGGGGATGTAGGACAAATTTAAGATACATGGCAGAAGCTATTTGGTGATGAAATGTGAACTCGCAATCGCGGGTTTGCGTTCTAGTCGACAAATGGCCACATTCCCACGATCGCGAGATCGCGTTGCTGGGGTTGCAGGATCGCAAAATAAGTTGATTTTTAGGTGCTTAAAAATGAAAAATGTTTAGGTGGCTAGGAGCAAAATTTCCAAAGGATGATGTACGTACTTGCAATAAGATTAGTAAACACACAAGAAAATAAGGTTAATTTGGTTAGTTAATACAAAAAACCCAAAAACATGATTAGATAGACCCAAATGTGGAGTCCCACCGGGCGTGCCAAAATGTGTACACTAATATGTTAGCAAGAAACACTAATCTATTTAGGGATCAAAGCATAAACTAATAAAAACTAGTATAAACTTTAAGATAGACAAAGTGACGTCCTCAAATGAGAATATGAGCCATGGATGGGCTCTCTCAATGAGGATGATCACTTGATTTGGAGATATTTCTATTATGTGGATGTGGGATGTATGCTCAAGCTTCAAAGTTACTTCAATGGTGGAGATAGATAATAGCAAATTGGTAGCCTTGTGAGCTCTCAATTTGGCATTATGAGGGTATGATTGATGGCTTTGTTTCTCAAACTAGCATGATAACTTTACTAAAAGAGGTTGTGTTAAAATGGCTTGGGAGGGGATCTAATTTATAGGCCAAGGGTTTGAGGGATGGAGGGTTAAGATGCAAGGAGAGATGAAAGCTTTAGGGAGGGCTAGGATGTATTCAAAGGGGAGCACATGGATTGTGCTTGTTTAGCACCAATCAAGGAGTGACACATATCACAAGGTCATTGGGTGGAGGAAAGGGCAAGGATGAGTCAACAAAAGAGGCTCAAGGCCTTAAATGGCCCTCATAATGGCTTGTAAGAGCTTTTAAGGGCATGTAAGAGAATTGAAGGCTTTGTGGTTGGGATAAAGTTTTATGGTTGGGATATTTTGAAGGAGGAGACTTTGGTTTGGCTTAGGAAAGTCTTAAGCTCACTTAGGTAATGTGACAAAGTTTGGGGGGGGGGGGGGGGGTAGGATTAGGCTTGGGTTAGGATTAGATTAAGGATGTTAGAGATGTGCAAGTGGATGGCATTCATGAGGGTGGGTGAGTTAGTGGCTAAGCTAGGTTAGTATGGGTGGATGGGGTGGATTAGGCTAAATGGAGGATTTAGGATAGTTTAAGGGCTATTAGATTTGAGGGTTTTATTTATTAAAGTGATTTTAATAAATTTGGGATTTGGAATTAGATAGGAGAATAGGATTAATTGATAAATAATGGGTTATTTGATTTATCAATTAGGACTATAGATGATTAATTAAATTAATCAGCTAGGGGATGGCAAAGGATTAAATAAATAGGAATTTAATTAATGATTCCTTTAGAGATAGCTAAATAGGATTACCAAAGCGGTGTAATCAAATTTAGGTGTCTACAACTTGGACTAGCAAGAAACAAACATGCACATCTTAGTCCAATGCAGAAGTAGAATATGTGGTAGCAGCAGTCAATTGCACAAACATTGTGTGGCTTAAACATCTATTGAAAGGAATGAAAGAAGAGGTAACCAAACCTATGATACTGTATTGTGATAATACAAGTGCTATAAACATATCCAAGAATCTAGTGATGCATGGAAAAACCAAGCATATTGCAATCAAATATCACTATGTTAGAGAATTGGTGGGATAAAGACAAACAAGTGAAGATGGAGTACATTCACACAAAGGAAAAAATTGTAGATATCATCACCAAACCATTGCCCAAGGATGCTTATGAATATCTTAGAGGCAAGTTGGAGGTAATACCCCTAACTCAAGCAATCTAAAGCAACATAGAAGTTGTCCTGCATCAACAGGAGTAGATCATTGAAATATCAGAAGAATGATGTAGAGGATGACAACAGGAGAAGAAACTCTAGATCAGTCACAAGCATAGTGAGAGAGGGAGAAAAATATGAAGATGCAAAGCCTCTATTTAGCATGTTAAAGATGCTACATCTTTGAAATTTATGTCAAAGAGGGAGATATAAGAGAAACTGATTGATAAAAAGTAAGAGGGAGATATATATGGAGATATATAAGAAGGATCAGGAATACAGAGTAAGGATGCAGTAGTCCAGAGGGAGAAGCAAAACAAAGGATTCAGATTTTGGTGGTAACTAAGTTGGTCAACTTAATCATTTGATTAGTTTGGTTTGCCATCAATGCCAAAGAGGGAGATTGTTGGAAATAATTGAAAAGATCATGAATGAAGAGAAATGGAATTGGTAAAGAACATTTCAATCATTTTTTTGTCATTGATGTCAAACTTGCTACTTGCAGGAATGACAATTTCTTAAGTGATCCAAATACTATCAATTGGTTGATTGACAAGGAGGTGGCAATCAATAAGATGTAATTGGAGTACCTAGAGAAAGGTTGAAGTTATGATGTTGTAATGAAGTATAAGGATCAGCTAAGCCATTGATGAAATAATGCATTGATGACATACTCTGAGACACATGATGTAAGGATTAACTAAGTTCTAGTTAGTGCCAAACAGATTCTCAGTTGAAGCCAAGCAAGTTCAACTTTAGTGTGTGCTGAGTGATCTTCAGGTGTCGATCAGCCTTCAGGTGCCGAATGAAGATCAAGTGTTGAGCAAGATATAGGTGCCGAGTGAAGATACAGGTGCCAAGCAAGAGACAGGTGCTAAGCCAAAATGCTTCAGGTCTCGAGCACCAGTAAATAACATTAAGAAGTTGAGTATCATAGAAGGTGTCGAGCATCAATAAACCAATGATGTTGAGTTGCTGCATTATTTTGAAAAGTCAAAGATTTCCCAGATCTGAGCTGACATGGTAGTTATCTAGAATTTTGTGAACCAGATAGAAGATAAGAATGATGAGCTGGTGGCACAGAACACTATGTAAAATATTTTTTGGTGAATGCTAATGGATTTATCATGAAGTTTTAGATAGAAACAAGATATGAGACAGATACATTGTATCCTACCTAATCCATTGAAACCCTAAAGTTGGAGAGGGAGATTTGAGCGGGAAATCAAGAATAGAACTTCTTTATAAGGAGTTATAGGTTAGAGATCAAGTGTGCATGCATGAGAAGGATTTGGTCATAAGTGTAGTCATGCAAAAAAACCAAGAGGAGTAAGAACAAAGCATCAAGACTCTAAATTGATCAAGTGACTAGAGAGAGCATTGGCATAACAAGTGGAAGAACTCAAGGAGATAGATCTTGAAGGGTGAACAAGATGTCAGCACTGCAAGGGAGGAAAGCCAAGAAAAGAAAAGGACTGAAGAGTGATCTGAAATTTGCAAGGTTGAAGTTGCAATCTATATCAGGTCAAATCCCTTCTAATACTTTCTTACCATTGTATTAGATATTGAAACCCTACATTGCTAGGTTAGCTTAATAGCTAGGCGGATAAGCCTTAAGAAAATGATAAAGAGATCCCTAGGAGAAGGACAAAGAGATACTCAAGAGAAGGATAAAGAGATCCTTAAGAGAAGGATAAAGAGACCCTTATGAGGAGGATAGGAGATCCTTAGAGAGGGATGAAAGATTCTTTTGAGAAGGTGACTAAAAATCCCATGGATTTGGGTGAGCCTAACAGCTCTATGTAAATCCTTTAATAGGGTGACATTCCAAGTTGAATGTTCTTAAATCCTTTAACAAGGTCACATTTAGCAACGTGTTGTAGCCTTTAACAGGGTAGGCCTTTAACAGGGAAGACCATCAGAAGTGGTTGAAATCAATTGCACAGTTATTTTGTGGGTATCATTCCCACTCCAGTTTTACCTTCTTATTCTTGGAGGGTTTTTGGGTTATCAAATCCTTAGTGTTATGGTGTGATGCATGTTTACTTTTCATGATTGTTTAATGTTCAATTGCATTCATGATAATTTCAATTATGTGCAATTAAGGATTTGTAGAAATAGAAAAAGTTGTATTGGAAATCATAAGACCTTGGATAACTGATTCACCCCCCCTCTCAATTATTCTAAAGAATTCTAACATTTTCTTTCCTTTTTCTTTGAGTGAAAGCTTGGCTTCAAATGTTGATTCAATGTTCTTAGAAGCTAGAACATAATTGTCATAGTTATCTAGCTCAAAGGCTGTCAATCTTCCTACTATGGCATCCAAATTTATCTTATGATTTGCTTCACATCTTATTTCTTGAATTGTAGATACTCTAATTGCATAAATGGGAAGCAATGTTCTAAGAACTTTACTTACCACTATTTCCTCCTTGATATCTCCTCCAAAAGCTTTGATTGCATGAACACTTGCTTTGATCCTTTCAACATATTTGGCAATGTTTTCATCCTCTCTCATTGTCATCTAATCAAATTGTCGTCTTAGAATTTCTTCTTTGGCTCTCCTCATATTTTCATCATGTCCATAGATATCCTTCAGCTTGTTCCACATAGCAAAGGGAGTTTTGCACTCCTTGATATCATCAAATTCTTCATAGCTTAAAGAAAATACAATGTCTATCATCATGGTGTTATGAGTCTTCTCATCAATTTCATTAACAGATAATGTACTAGAAGGAATTGTATATTCTTCATCAAGATATTTCAATCCTATATCTCCAATGGAAGCTACATGAAATCTCATGAGACCCTGCCATGCTAAAAAGTTATCTCTATCAAGCCTTGGAATTTCTCTCTTGTAAGACATCCTGATCTTTAGCTTAGGTCCTTGAAATCCTTTTTGCAAGTACCAAAAGCTCTAATACCAATTATTAGAAATATAGATGGAGTAACTAAGAGGGGGGGTGAATTAGTTACCACAAAAACAAATCCACAGATCCCTTAAATGTCTAATAAAACTAGTTATTGTTGTCACTCGATAAACATATAGAAGATGTTGTAACTCGGTAAATATAGTGTATGTTATCTTTAATAGATCCTAAAAATTCACAGTGATTAAGATGCAAATATAAAAGAAACAACATGAACACATAAGACACCAGATTTAATGTGGAAACCCAATATGGGAAAAACCACCAAGTAACTAGCTACTGATTTTTACTCTTTTGAAGTGAGCCTTGTTAGGAGCCAACCTGGTTAAAGATTATAAAACACACTATTAGGCATGAACTTGTTAGAGGACTTAATCACCCTATTAGGAGTGGCCTTGCAAGAGGTCTTTAGAACAATTCAATAGAATTGTCGCCTTGTTAGAGGATTTACAAATGCTATTAGACCAACTTTGTTAAGAGATTTAGGAATCACTACTACAATGGTGAGAAAGTAATAATGAAATGACTTGAATAAGATGCAATTCAATTGTTGATATAGATCTCTATTTTGCTTCACACAAGATCCTCCTTGATCAAATAGAACTTTACTACTTCTCAAGGATATCTAATCATCCTTCAAATTTGCTCACACTTTCCTCTTCAAATAATCAATACACTTGCATGCTCGCTCATTACACAATAGAATCTCAACTTGACCTTTCATTTATACCTTACAAATTGTCAAGTTAGCTCATTTACAAATTACATTTACCAATAATCATTACCTTAGTCAGCTATAATCATTACTTGAAATAATTAAACTTTATTTCTCAAAGTAATAAAATCCTTCATTGTCTGACCTTGCTTGGTAAACACTGATCCTGAAAAGATTTTTTGTGTTAACCAATAGAAGCTTGGTTAACATAGCAATCTTGCAAAATCCTTTGGAGACTAAGTAAACTCAGTAAACACTAACTTTCCTTTATTAACCGTGCAAGCTTTATTAATACTGACTTCTACCATATTTCCTTCGATGCCTGAGTGAGCTTGGTAGACACTGCCTACATAGAGTAATTTCTAAGAATGCTTGGTAGACTCTGAAAGTTTCTCTGTTAACCAACTAAACTTGGTAGATACTAACTAACAACTATTATGACATTTGTGTAACATCAAAGACAACACACAATTAAACAATTGTATGCAACAATCCTCTAGGAAGAATGTAGACAAAGAAGGGGGAGACATAATTTTTAAGAGGTCTCCACCCACATTTGAGGAGAGAATGAAGGAATTAGAATCAGGTTTAGGCATTAAAAACTTCATTGCATTAAAATATGAGACTAGAATAGCTAATGAGTAGAAGCAGATTGAAGACATATTGATAACTAAGATGGGTAAATAGAAATACTCACCTAACTAGCTCACTTAGTGAATTCCCAATGCTTTAATGGATAAGATCAAGCCAAGATGGGAAAATGCAATACAAACTACAAAGGATATACATGAGCAAACCCTGAGGAAACTTATGCCAAATTTGACTGACAAGGAAGTGAAAGAATCTTCAAAGAAAAATGAAGAAAAATTAACTTTAAGATTCAATACTTGTCTTATTTTATTGAATGAAATAGAGCATGTTGTGAAGAATGCAACAAATACATGGAAGAACATCTATCTTCCAATTAGTACACTACTAAATTGGAACTCAAATTTTGACCAATTTTGGTCAAAATTTCCACCCAGGTTGGTCAGAATTTTGACCAAGATATTTGCCAAAGTTTTTCTCGTCAAAATTTTTCTTGGAAATCTACTTGAAAAGTTTATAGTTGAAGATCAAAGAGGGAGATTGTTGCAAAGTAAGAAGATTGTTGTTTTTAATTATTGTTTTGTCATTGATGGCAAACCTACTATTTGTAGGAATGACATTTGCTTATAAGATCCAAGTACTATCGCTTAGTTGATTGATGAAGAGGATTTGATCAACAAGATGTAACAACAGTACCTAAGGGAAAGGTTGAGTTATGATGTTGTAATGAAGTGTAAGGATCAGTGAAGAAAATGGTTAAATAATGTATTGATAACATACTCAAAGATATAGAGATTGGTCACACTTAAAAATATTGGAGGAAGAAGTTGTAACAAGGTGGAATGTAAAGCTTAAACTAAGATCATTAGTGGGTGTCAAGAAAGTTAGTTGAAGCCAAGAAAATTCTCATTTGGAGCCAAGTAACAGTAATTCTAGTGTGTGCTGAGTGATCTTTAGGTGCTGAGTGAAGATCAGGTGCCAAGCATCAAAAAACTTTAGTTGGTGCTGAGTGATCTTCAGGTGTCGAGCATCAGGAAAAACATAGTTGATGCCAAGTAAAACAGTATGTGTTGAGCACCAGTAATTTAGTAGTGTGAGCTACTACATTATTTCAAATGATGAAGATTCGCCAAATCTGAGTTGACAAAGTGGTTACCTTGAATTTTGTGAACAAGTTGGAAGATAAGGATGATGAGCTAGTGGCATAGAATTCTATGTAAACTATTTTTAGGTGAATTCAAGAGGATTATTCAAGAAGTTTCTAGAGGAAACAAAATATGGATTAGATGCAATGAATCCTACCTAATCCATTTGAATTGAATGGAAGAATCAAGCAAGAAAAGAACTCCAAGACTTCTATTTAAGGAGTTATAGACCAAGAAGCAAAGAGTTGTTGATATTGTTGCTGCTAAAGTGCCTAAACTACGAAGTGGTTAGAAGGGTGTCAAGGAAGTGACATCTAGGAGAAGGTAGAGCATAGAGGCTTTGCTTCTACAAGTGGTCAATAAAAGATGATTTCACTAGTACATTGAGCATGAAGACTCAAGAAGACTAAGCTTGAAAGGAGGGAAAGCTATTAGAGTTGCAGTGATTGAAGGCTAGGCAAGGGTATGAGTTGAGAAGTGATCTAAGATCTACAAGATAAGTTGTATGTTGTAGTCAGGTCAAAGGTTTTTCTAATACTTTCTAGCAATTGTATTAGATATGAAAATCCTATGGACTTAGGTTGGCCTAACAATCATTTTTAAATCCTTTAATAAGGTGGCATTCCAAGTGAATATTCAAAAGTCCTTTAACCAAGCTCACTTCTAACAAGGTGGTTAAATCCTCTAACAAGGTCACACTTAATAGTGTGTTGTAAGCCATTAATAGGGCAGGTCTTTCATAGGACATCACCTCAGAAGAGTGAGAATTGAGTAGCATTTTATTGGTGGTTTTCCCCATTATTGGGTTTACACGTAAATTACTATGTCATGCATTGATTTCTTATGTGTTATGCTTGCATGTTGATTTACAATAACTTTCTGATTAGAAAATTTAAAGCTTGGATGAATGAATGATTGAATGGGCTCACCATACTTAGCAAAAGTTTGAATAGGACATTTGGACCTTGAATAACTGATTCACCCCCCCTCTCAGTTATTCTAAAGCATTTCTAACAATTTTGACCAACCTATAGGTTGGTCAAAAATTTGACCAAACCATTTGTCAAAAAAAATTAATTTTTGGTGCTCTTGATATGTCAATGTTGGTAGAAATTTTGACCAATCCATTCATCAAAAAAATTTGATTGGTCAAAATTTTGACCAATCCATTTGTCAAATTTTTTTTGATTGGTGGAAATTTTGACCAATGCTTGGTAGAAAACTAATAGGCATTGGTCAAAATTTCCACCAATGTTTGGTCAAAAAAATTTAGCATTGGTGAAAATTTCCACAAATGGTTGGTCAAAATTTTTTTACTTGGTGGAAATTTTGACCAATGCTTGGTAGAAAACTAACAAGCATTGGTCAATATTTCTACCAATGTTTGGTCAATTTTTTTTATATTGTATCAATAAATTTCTTCTTATCCAAGTCATTTAATTTGCAACCTTTTAAATCTCTACAAAGATAAAGTTGGAGTAGAAAAAAAATTCTTTTCAAAGGTGTCCTCTAATTGTAAAGCATCCATTCCATTATCTGTTCAACAAATAAGACATATATAGCTCAACAGATAATGGAATGGACACTTTATAATCAAAGGACACCTTTGAGAAGAAAAATTATCCTACTTGAACTTTACCTTTGCAGAGATTTAAAAGGTTGCAAATTAAATGGCTTGGATAAGAAACAATTGCCTAATATAGCATGGAACAAATGGACCAAAAACCAGTTCATTGGTGTCCCTCATCTAGCATGGATTTGGTTGAGGCTGAGTTGGAGTATCTAGAGGGACACATATCAAGAAGTTTTTATGTTATTTTCAAAGTGGTTAACACAGTAAACATAGTTCTTGATTTTCTCAAAGGACCTCTACCTAGTTTGGTTTGGCTATCTGGACTACAACCCTATGGACAATTCCTACAAATTGTAATGTCCCCACTAGTACATTTGACCTCACTTTTTGATAAATATTGGTCAAAATTTGATTGTATGTTTTTTTAGCATCATCATTTTAGATCATTCTTTGTAATCCATCATCAACCGGATGAGAGAGTGTAAGATGCATGCAAAATGTCAAATCATAGGTAAAGCATGTGAACTATTTTATAGAATGCCTTAAAGAAATATGGTCTCTTTAACTTGCACCATAGACTGACAATCTTCATCTTTTTTGTGGGTTCCTATCCCCTATGTGAGTGTTGATGTAGAAGTTGAAGCAGAAAAAATAAGTGAAATCGTGTTGAATAGGGTTTCTAATCTTAACTTGGTCAACATTGTTTATTTAAGGGCTATGGACTAGACAATTCTTCATTTTTCAATTAGGGGTAGCATTGCATCCTCTTTAACTGTTACATGTACAGCCCTAGGAGGAAATAGGTTGTTGGCTTCTTCTTATGGCCTTGCACTTTCTTCTTTGCAAGTTTTTCTTAAACCATGTAACTTCCAATCTTATAGCTTAACTATGTTTCCATCTTAAGAACCTCTAACACCACCTATAGCTCCCCTTCATTGTTCGACCTAGTCTCAAGAAAGAAAGAACTACCTTTGGCATATTGCATTTAGCACAATAAAACAAAAGCTCCATCCAAACAAACAAAGGTTTTGCTGCATCAAAATTCAACTTCAGTAACTCTCTAAAGATAGCCTCTAGGATGTCCCTAATCATTTAATTCAACATTTGAATACCTCATTAATGGGTATATTAAGACACTTAAAGTAAATTGAATGAGAGTGAGAGATTTATGATTGTCTAAGATGAAAGAGTCAACAAAATCCTCCAATACTGGAAGGTAATGAAAATAAAATAAAACTTCCATTTAATTCAACAAGACTACAGTTTAGTTTTGTAGAATGTCAAAGAAGCCACTAGGGTTTTACTTAAACAAGAAATTACAAAAAAATATGTACAATAATTTTAAAAAGGGGATGAAGCCAATTGTAGTAAATCAACTCTAGATAGGTATGTGTTGGAAATATAGGTGGAGTAACTAAGAGGGGGGGTGAATTAGTTACCACAAAAAAAAATCCATAGATCCCTTAGATGTCTAATAAAACTAGTTATTGCTGTCACTCGATAGCTATACAAAAAAAATGTTGTAACTTGGTAGATGTACGGTATGTTAACTTATTATTGATCTTTAAGAATTCACAAAGATTTAACATGCATGCATAAAAGAAATAACATAAACACAAGAGACACCTGATTTAATATGGAAACCCAATATGGAAAAAACAACCAAGTAACTAGCTACTGATTTTCACTCTTCTGAAGTGAGCCATTTTAGGAGCCAGCCCTATTAAAGGTTACAAAATACACTATTAGGTTTGACCTTGTTAAATGATTTAATCACCCTATTAGGAGTGACCTTGCTAGAGGACTTTAGAACAATTCAATGGTTGTTAGAGGATTTACAAAATGGTTGTTAAACCAAATCTGTTAAGATATTTTGAAATCATTGCTACAATGGTGAGAAAGTAATAATGAATTGACCTGAATGAGATGTAACTAAATTTCTCATATAGATCTCATTTTTGCTTTACTAGATCCTTTTTTGATCGAATACGACTTTTCTACTCCTCAAGGATACCTGATCCTTCTTCAAAATTCGCTCACACTTTCCTCTTCACACAATCAACAAACTTGCATGCTCACTCCTTACACTTTAGAATTCACAACTTGACCTTTTATTTATACCTTACAAATTGTTAGGTCAGCTCATTTAAAAGTTACATTTATCAATAATCATTACCTCAGTCAACTACAATCATTACATGAAATAATTAAATTTTATTTCTCAAAACAATGAAATCCTTCATTGGCCGACCCTACTCTATAGACACTTTTCTAGAACTAATTTCCAGTGTTAACCAACTAAAGGTCGGTGAACACTATAAACTCTTCAAAATCCTTTGGAGACTAAGTGAACTTGGTAGACACTAACTTTCCTTTGTTAACCATGTGAGCTCGGTTAACACTGACTTCTACAATAGAATCCTTCGATGCCAAGGTGAGCTTGGTAGAAACTATTTCCAAAGAGTATTTTTTAGGAATGCTCAGTAAGCTCTAGAATTTTCTTTGCTAACCATCTGAACTCAATAGACTCTATCTGCTGACTGATATGACATTTGCACAATTGAACAATTGTATCCAACAATCTCCCTCTTTGGCATTGATGGCAACACAACATGTCATAGCACAATGAAATTTGAGAATAAGTATTTTTTTGATAGAACATTTCTCCCTCTTAGATTTTATGCCACAAACTTCTCTAATGTAGTATTCTCCCTCTGTGAAGGAATTACATAGCTTCTTTTCAAATAGCAAACTCTTCCTTAAACAAATTCAAATTTCAGAAAGATATGACAGTAAACTCTACCTCTTTAACAACACATACCAAATGAGTAGCAATGTACCTTAAGTACTGATTCATATGCAATGTTTCCATAGCTATGTTGCATCAACTAATAGATCTTCAGCTTGGTTCATGTTGATGCATCACCAAAACTTTATTTTAGTGAGCTTCAGATAGGGTAATGACTCCTAACTTACCTCTTAAATACAAGAATGCATCCTTAGGTAATGGCTTGGTGAATATGTCAGCAATTTGCTCTTTTGTATGGATATATTCTAATCTACTCTCTTTATCCTGCACCAATTCTTTGATAAAGTGATACTTTATTGCAATGTGCTTGATTTTTGAATGCATTACTAGATTCTTTGATATGTTAATTGCACTTGTATTGTCACAAAACATAACAACTGGTTCTTTGATTTCAACTTTCATGCCTTCTAACAACTGTTTGAACCAAACAATATTAGAATAGTTTACTACTACTGCAACATACTCTACTTCTAGTGTAGATTGGGATGTACAATTTTGCTTTTTACTAGTCCAAGAAACCAACCTCTTTCCAAGAAAGAATGCTCCACCACTTGTACTCTTTCTGTCATCAATGTTTCCTACCCAATCAACATCAATAAACACTTTCAAGTCTAGATTACCTCCAAATTTGTACCACAATCCATAATCTTCGGTGCCTTTCAAGTATCTCAAGATCCTTTTGATTTCCATCATGTGATTTTCTCTTGGTTTTGCTAAAAATCTTGCCACTATACCAACTGCAAGAGCAATATCAAGCCTTGTATGAACTATATACTATGACTTTCCAATCATTGATCTATATAAGGTTTGATCTACCTCTTTTGATTCATCATCCTTGGTAAGCTTTAATCTAGTACACATGGGAGTTCCAACTAATTTTGAATCTTCCATACCAAACTTCTTGAGTATCTCCTTGATGTACTTAGACTAAGTGATGTAGATACCATTCTTGCTCTGCTGAATATGAAGACCAACAAAGAATTTGATCTCACCAAACATAGACATTTCAAATTCCTTATTCATTTTCTCTAAAAATTATTTGCATAGATCATCATTCCTTATAAAAAAAGTATCATCCACAAATATTTCTGCCAAAACAATCTTGCTATCTAGTCCTTCCTTGATGTACAAGCTATTGTTATCATTAGTTCTCTAAAAATCAATCTAAATAAGATAGTTATGCAATCTTTCATACCATACTCTAGGGGCTTGTTTCAAACCGTACAATGCTCTGTGTAATTTGTAGACCATGTCCTTCTTGTCTAGATCAACAAAGCCTTCAGGTTGCTCAATGTAGACTTCTTCATCCAAAATACCATTGAGAAATGCAGATTTGACATCCATTTGATATACCTTAAATCCTTTGTATATAGCATATGCAAGTAAGGTCCTAACACCTTCCAGTCTTGCAACAAGAGCAAAGGTCTCTCCATAATCAATTCTTTCTTCTTGAAAGTAGCCTTTACATACCAATCTAGCTTTGTTTCTTGATACCTTACCATCTTCATTCAACTTATTTCTGAATACCCACTTAGTTCCAATCACATTTTTATCTTTAGGCCTAGGTACAAGAGTCCATGTTTTGTTCTTCTCTATTTGTTCTATCTCTTCATTCATAGCCTCAATCCAACTTTCATTTTCCAATGCATCTTTGACATTTTTAGGTTCAAAATCAGCAAGTAAACAAGTACCTTTTAACTTACTTCTTGTCATAGTACCTTTAGATTTGTCTCCAATAATCTGATCTGGTGCATGATGTCTTCTGACATACTTGGCCAATATAGGTTCCTTGCCTTTTGAATGAATTTTATTGTCATCCTTTTGAACATCAACTTTAGGTTTTGGTTTGCTCTAACTCGGTAGGCATTAGCTCCGTAGCATCTGAATGTGAGTCAAGTTCCTGCAACTCAGTTTGAACTTCTTGTAACTTGGTGACTGAAGACTCAGGAGTAGAAGTTTCCTGATTGATAGATGTATCTGGCACTATATCAAGTTCAATGAAAACAAATCTACTATAATCATCTAGTTCCTTTTTTCTTTCTTCTTCAATCCTTTCTGCAAACTCATCAACTTTCACATGTGCACTTTCTATGACATTGTGAGTAGACAAATTTAAACATCTATATGCCTTACTCTTGCAAGAATATCACAAAAATATGCCTTCATCACCCTTCACATCAAATTTTCCTTTTCTAGATTCTTTCAAAATATAACATTTGCTTCCAAATATTTTTAGGTAACTTACATTAGGTTTATAGCCATACCATAACTCATAGGGGGTTTTCAATGAGTCCTTCAACTATACTCAGTTCAAGGTATGAACTGTAGTGCTTATAGCTTCCTTCTAGTATTTGATAGCAATATTCTTTTCAATCATTAAAGTCCTTACACAATCCATGATAGATCTATTCCTCCTTTTAGCCATTCCATTCTTCTTGAGAGTTCCAAGAGATGATACTTGTTATTTGATTCCTCTTTCAATATAGAAGTTATTGAATTCATGGGAGATGAATTCACCACCTTTCTAACCTCAAGCATTTCATTCTTTTCCCTATTTCCTTTTCTACTCTAGCCAAATACCATTTAAACTTCTCAAATGCTTCTAACTTCTCTCTTAAATACATGATAGTTATCATTCTAAAGTAGTCATTAACAAAAAGAATAAACTTTTCTCCAATATAGCTCTCAATTCCAATAGGTCCAAACAAATTAGTATTCACAATTTCCAATATTTATTTAGACTTATAGTTTTTACTTTTAAAGCTAGTCTTTCTCATCTTACCAATCTAACAATTCTTGCATAGAGCAACATCGGGTTTCTTTATACTAGGAATGCCTCTTACTTTCTTGAATTTGTTTATTTTCACCAGGTTATCAAAATTCACATGACATAGCCTTCTATGCCATAGCCAACTTTCTTCAACTTGAGCAATAAAACATGAACATTCACCAAGTTCAAGATAGAACAAGTTACCTTTTGTTTGTATGCCTGATCCAATCAGCTTTCCTTTTTCATCCAGCAATCTTGCTTTTTCATGCATGAATTCCACCTTAAATCCAATATTAATTAGCTATGTCACACTCAACAGATTGTGTTTTAGTCCTTCAACCCAATAGGCATTATCACATACAAGCTCTTTGGTTAGTGAGATTCCTCATCTTCCTTTTATGCGATAAGGTTCATTATTACCAAACCTCACATTACCACCATCATAATCTTGAAAATATTCAAACTTTGTTTTGTCACTAGTCATATGATGAGAACAACCACTATCTATGATCCATGTATCATTTTTTCTTACATGAGATATAAGTGCCATCTTATCTTCCTCATCATTATCAAATTCATCTTTCATGGTAATGTAAACAATTTCATCTTCACTATTATTAGAATCCTTAGAATCTTTAGCCATGAAACATGTTTTCTTATCTTTGTCCTTGAATGATTTGAAATCTTTCTTGCCATTGCACTTATGACCCTTCTTTTCATCCTTATTTTTATTGTTTGGGCACTTAGCAGTAATATGACCAATTTCTTCACATGAAAAATAGATTAGAGAAACCTTATCTTTGTATTTTCCTTTTCCTCTAGAATATTTCTTTACAAGTAGAGCTTCAACCACCTCAAGATCACTGTTAGAACTCTGTTCTGATTCTTTTTCACTTTTTGATTGAGAATCCTTTATCTTTTTGCCCTTTTCTTTGAGTGAAATCTTGGCTTCAAATGTTGAATCAATGTTCTTGGAAGCTGGAACATAGTTTTCATAGTTATCTAGCTCAAATGTAGTCAATCTTCCTACTATGGCCTCTAAATTTATCTTATGATTTACTTCACATCTTCTTTCTTGAATTGCAGAAACTCTAATTGCATGAATGGGAAGCAATGTTCTAATAACTTTACTTACAAATGTTCCCTCCTTAATGTCTCATCCAAAAGCCTTGATTGTACTAATGCTTACTTTGACTCTTTCAACATATTTGGCAATGTTTTCATCCTCTCTCATCCTCATCTAATCAAATTGTCCTCTTAGACATTCTACTTTGGCTCTTCTCACATTGTCGTCACCTCCATAGATATCCTTTAGCTTGTTCCACATTTCAAAGGTAGTTTTGTAGTCCTTGATATCATCAAATTCTTCATAGCTTAGAGCTGATGCAATGTCTATCATCATGGTGTTATGATTCTTCTTCTCAACAATGTCATTAACAGATAATGTACCAGCAAGAGTTACATATTCTTCATCAAGATATTTCAATTCTATACCTCCAATGGAAGCTGATAGAGTCTCATGAGACCTTGCCATGCTAAAAAGTTGTCCCTATTAAGCCTTGGAATTTTCCTCTTGTAAGACATCTTGATCTTTAGCTTAGATCCTTAAAATCCTTCCTACAAGAACCAAAAGCTATGATACCAATTGTTGGAAATATAGATGGAGTAACTAAGAGGGGGGGTGAATCAGTTACCACAAAAGCAAATCCACAAATCCCTTAGATGTCTTATAAACTAGTTACAGGTTGTCACTAGGTAGCTATACAAAAAAAAAATTAACTTGGTAGATGTACTATATGTTAACTTATTACTGATCTTTAAGGATTCACAAAGATTTAATATGCATGCATAAAAGAAATAACATAAATACAAAAGACACCAGATTTAACATGGAAACCCAATATAGGGAAAACCACCAAGTAACTAGCTACTGATTTTCACTCTTCTGAAGTGAGCCTTGTTAGGAGCCAACCCTATTAAAGGTTACAAAACACACTATTAGGTGTGACCTTGTTAGAGGATTTAATCACCCTATTAGGAGTGGCCTTGCTAGAGGACTTTAGAATAATTCAATAGAACTGTCACCTTGTTAGAGGATTTACAAAATGGATGTTAAACTAACTCTATTAAGAGATTTTGAAATCACTACTACAATGGTGAGAAAGTAATAATGAAATGACCTGAATGAGATGCAACTAAATTTTTGATACAGATCTCAGTTCTACTTTACTAGATCCTCTTCTAATCAAATACAACTTTTTTTCTCTTAGAGGATATATGATCCTTCTTCAAAATTTACTCACACTTTCCTCTTCACACAATCAACACACTTGCATGCTCTCTCCTTACACTTTAGAAGTCACAACTTGACCTTTTATTTATACCTTACAAATTTTCAAGTCAGCTCATTTACAAGTTACATGTATCAATAATCATTACCCTAGTCGACTACAATCATTACATGAAATAATTAAACTTTATTTCTCAAAACAATGAAATCCTTCATTGCCCAACCTTGTTCGGTAGACACTATTCTAGAATTGATTTCCAGTGTTTACCAACTGAAGCTCGATGAATACTACAAACTCTACAAAATCCTTTGGAGATTGAGTGAACTCGATAGAAACTAACTTTCCTTGTTAAACATGTGAGCTCAATTAACACTAACTTCTACCACAGAATCCTTTGATGCCTGAGTGAGCTCGAAAAAAATTGTTTCCATAGAGTATTTTTCAGAAATGCTCAGTAGACTCTATCTACTGACTGATATGACATTTGTGTAACATCAAAGACAACACACAATTGAACAATTCTATCCAATAGTATGTTCTTAAACCTTATAGTATGTTTTTCTACTTATATAGAAGAGCTATCAATTTTATTGTAATATACTTATTCATGGTCATGACTCATGAGAGATGGGTTCTTCTAGATTACTCATGAAATGTGAATCAATGAAGATTTGACTCAAACTAGACAATTGACTCCTTTTAAATCACCACATAATTTGATACACTGAAAACACCACTCATTGGAAACTATTAATTCTTATTAATAACAATACAGTACCATTATTTAACAAAACCTTAAGGCAATATTTTACATGAATGAGTCTAATGATCAAGAAAGGTATGCTTAAATGTCAAATTTAATGTCATATGATGAAGACCTCCAGTAGATTGTAACAAACACTTCAAGAATAGTTCCAACAAATGAGCCAATTATGTATGGGCTATACTTGACATTTTTAGCAACACTAGAATAGTTTAAAATAATGTAAGGAAATGGTGAGATTCTCAAAAGAGAAATAGCTTAGAACTAATGGAACCAATTTCCTTCTCCTACTAGCCTAATGAGTGCAGATTTTTTAGGCCACCTTTCAAGCCATTTATGTGTTAGAAAAGAGATATTGACCATTATAAAATATCTTACAAATTCAATCAGCTAAATTTTATCAACATGGAACCACAAGATGATGGGCAGAAATTTACATGTATTTGGATATGAAAGGCAGACCCAATGAAGTAAGGCAAGGACATGCCAATATTTGTTCCTTCCATTGTTATCAAGAATCTAATATTGTATCCAAATGTTATTCTAGCTAGCCACATTGAAAGTATAGAAGGTAGCAAAAAAATAGGAAACAAACCCATTGACCCAATAAGCACAAATACAAGTGCTTTCACACTAAAAGTTGTTGCTTGCCGATCCAAGATTGGTATAATCACCTACCACAAGGAATAACATAAGACTTTTATGAGAAGAAATTTTCTTTTTTAGAGAAAATAAAGGCAACATCCATGTAATTTGTCTTCCAACACTAATGCAAGAACAAAATTAATTCTAGTTTGGCTAGTCGTAAACAAATGATCATAAACTCTAGCAAAAGATGTGGAGCATTCTAAACTACAGATATCTTGCTTCTCCATCTACTTCTCCAACACTTTCAAATATATATAGACCACCTGGAAAATGATAGTGACTCACAATCATTTTCAGCCAAATAGGTAGAAACAACTACAAGCATACATGAATGTGCATTTACATTAACACACATAGAGAAATGTCAATTCTTCCCTGACCCTAGCTTATTCTCATATTATTTTCCATATAAAACTAAATTATGTCAAGAAAAATCATCAATTGCAGCGGATAAGTCAAAAAACTATCATAACACGAACTCGAAAAATAATGCTATCTCAATTAAGCTGGATGGTATACCAAAATTATCAATGATGAAAAGAAAAATAAAAGTTAATTTTATAGATCTCCAAAGAAAAGCACAAGGAGTTAAAAAATTTCAAAACTTGGTCAATTCGAATTGGCATTCCCGAGATGATGAAAGCAACTACAAGTGCTAATAGAGAAAAGCATAATAAAACCACCTTAATCCACCAGCATAGGCAATACTTGTCTACTTTTTTTAGAACTTGCAACCTCCCAAATTCTTGGGGCTCTATTTCATCTAAAAAACCTAATCTAACATAATCAGTTTTTTCCTGACATGTCACCTGCCTAACATTCTGAATGACTTCCCTCATTGATTCAATGAAAGTAATGGACAACTTCTTGTTCTTGTCTTTATTATGAGTAGGCCAATCTAGTTACATGTATCTATACACATAGATCACAAAAGGAAAGGTTAATGAGAATGATTTATATGACCATAATTATATGTAAAACAACTTAGTTTAACTTGTTTTAATAGATCAAAATGTTATAAAAATAGAACATTGTGATCCTACAAGAGAATTTAGAATAATTACACTCAAAGTGAATGCTTGCTGCTATACAAATTGCTTTTTCTGGTTAGCACTATATGTCACCAGTCTAACACCCTCCAAGAAGTTCATGTGTGGAATGATGGGGTCTTGATCTGGATATTTTGACTTGAATAACCAAATTATTCAAGTTAATATAATTCAAAGATCTTTTCCACCTTATCACAACTTGCTAAAAGAAAAGTTAGGCTAGATAGAATGTTCATATCAAGAACCACAGGAGTCTAAAAGACATTGTGAATTTTTTAATCAAGTAATGTTTCTTACTTGTAAGAAAACCTTAGAAACACAAAAGTCGATAATCTAAAAATTTCTCCACAATTGCACATTAAACAAATAGCAATAGATCTACAAAATAATAAAAAGGAAACTCAACACCAACTTGTATCGAGAATAATTGGTGACAAGTTTAACAACTCCTTTTAGTTGTTGAAACTTGACATACATTATTGCCTGCTTTATAGATCTTATCTCAATGTGTTTCGATAATCCAAAAATCCATCTTCCATTTAAACTAAGCTGAAATTTCAAATAATAGTAAATATAATGTGGCTCTCTTAGAATGATACTACTGAGAAGCCTTAGAGAACACAAAAAGTGTTTCTACACCATGAAATTAACTTCAGGGTTGGATACACAAAACACAATGCAACTATTTGTCTAAAACAATACATTTCAAATGCCTTAGTAAATTTTAAAGGTGTCTTTGCAACATGAAAGTTGAAAATAATTTACTTAGTTTAGATACCTTAGATAAAATATCTACAAATTCCTTCATATGATTTTAAATTGGCTTTGGTGTCATCATGTGAAGTTAGAATTTAACCTGAATCTATCTTCAATAAACATGAAAGATATAAATCCTAGTACATAGCAATTATTCAACTGAGTTGTATAAATATAAATTAAAATCTTGTGTGTTGTCATTAATCTCAAGAACATCAAACCTAGAGTCCCTCTTATGAACCCAATGAAAACATTAGTACCCTACCTTGCATAACACGGGGACTAATAACTAAAATGATTTGGATCATGCTCTTCAAGGTCCTACTTCAAAACAACATGAAGAAGACATTTCTTACTTGCACTATAATATTTAGTTGTCAACTTAATCAAGGTTATCAGAAGAAACATTTCCTTCAAATGTCTAGATAGTAAAACACCTAGTTTGAAGGGCATAATTATGTTTTTTCTTTATTTGTTTTTTTGTGATAAATATTGCACATATTAAAGTATATAATACAAAATATAAGGCACTAGCTCACATAAATGATAGGTAGAATAGAATCACACCCCAATAGTCAATGTAAATGTCTACAGATGAAAGGCACTTACACTAGTGTACAGCTAGAGATAGGAGAAAGGATGGTCAATGTTAGGGTCAAGTAGGTTGCTATGCCTTTGGAAGATCCTAAACATTAGGAATAGGCTCCCAAAAACTAAAAAAATAAACATGGAAAATAGATTTTAAAAAGTAAATGCATTGCAAACAATGAATTATAGATGACAATTTGTGTTGTCCTTACCTATAAATTATGTTCTATCTTGATGCTCTTTTTTCAAAGGATTGTAGTCATTTTGTAGACTTCTTTTTAAGTTGTGTGTGGCCTTTTAAAATCCTAGAATAGGATCTCTGATGAATGGACACAAGATACCTAAAGAAACAATAAGGGCTCCAATTAAACTGCTTCCCGTACTCCTCAGATAGAAATCAACCTTGCCCCAATGTTGTTTTTCATCATTTGTATAATTGATAAATGGTTTGAGGGTGGTTTTTTTTGATAACATACCAGTTCCTTTTAGTTAACAAATTGAATAAATTATAGAGTAATATTTTTAAGTTCTATAACTAATGGCAACCAATTTTTCATTTATTCACTTAATAAATTTTGGCTAGAGGAAGCATCAATCTAAATGAGAATGGGCATCGGAGGAAATACCTTGAAGTTGCCTGGTGGAGGTGGCTATTATAGGTAAATGTCTACCCAATTTCAATGTTTATCAAAGAAAACTGAGTACTGAAAAGGTTTTCAAGTGAAAAAATACTTCCCTTCCTAAATGAGAAATAAATATATGTACTAATTTTCATTTTTCACTGCCAAATCATATTTTTCACACCAACATTCAAGCTCTTAGTAATGCATGCTACTTACATCTCAAAAAAAGAAAGAAAAATAGGTCTTGAAATGAAATCAAATGAATAGGATCATCCTCCCTCCATAAAACTCAAACTCACTACCGACAAAGGAAAAGAAACATGGGATGAATCATGAACCAATTGTTAGAAGGGTTAGATTCCGTAAACCATCAAACTAATACAAATGTCTAGATTTTGATAGATTTCAGATAATAAATGCATTTTAGGTGGCTTCCATTTTTAGGAAAATACCACATGAATCCCCAAAATAATAAATGTAATTTCAAGATACTCAAGAATGGAAGTAACTTACAAAGGAAAGATAATGGTAATTTAAAAAAGAATCTAAAATATAAAAGCAAAGAGATATATACCTTGACAAACAAATAGCATAATTCTTGAGATGTAAGCTCTCAATAGATAGCATATAATAAGTTAGCCAACCTAAAATAGTTGTATTTTAGAAATGGTATAAACTCCTCAAAAAGAAAATACTAAAAAATAGGTAAATAGAATTCTTGAATCAACCATAAATTCATATTTTAGTTCACTGTGTACTAGAATTTATATTTGTAGCAGGTGTTAATTTGCATTAGCCCTATGTTGTTTACAAGTTATTAAGTGAATTTCAAATAGCTAATCCAAATATATGCTAGTATCCAAAATTTTAAATCTTAAATACAAGTACAAACTCACAATCTTGCATATATTGAGAGTCAACTTCATGCAAAATTTGTACAGCTATAGTACTTAGTAAATAAAATTCATTCCTTTGTATTTTCTTCATCTTTTGCTTCATTCACATTGACTATGAAAGTGTACTCTTAATCACACCCAAGGTATGAATCACACATGAAATACAGTGTACATGTCTTCTCTCCAAGCTCTAAAGGTTTAGTAAACTCAAGCTTGGCTTTAGTCTTTCTTTGGAGCAATACTCTCTTAATGGCTAGTAGTTGATTACTTTTTAAATCCCCAATTATGATCCACCATCCTTCTTCCTTTGCTTTGGGATACCTTGGTGCATCAACTAGACCCAACTCCTATCTACCTTCAAAATCTCATTCTAGAGTAACCTACACTATTACATTCTCTCCAACCCTCACATCATCACTATCAATTATGTCATATGTTAGATCAATGTTTGGGAAGTGACTACAAAAATGAGAAATGTCTAATAGTTGTGAATCTATCATCTGTAACAATTCATGCCTTTCATCATCCTCCATCTCAACTAAATCAAAAATAGTTTCAATGTTTTTCCTTGGATTTTCATGGCACTTCTTAGCAAGTTCCTTGGTGAAATGTGGAAGCTGTAACATGATAGAATCACAGTCCCAAAGACCTTGTGTAACCATTTGGCTCAATTCCATTGCTGCAAGAGTTGAATTCAACCAACCATTACTAGAAATAACATCCACCATAGCTTGAAGAAGCTAGTTAGTAGAAAGAAGCACTTCTTGCTGATCTAGTGCTAGGTTACCAGCTATGACATGCCTTGAAAAGTGAGCTTGCAATAATGCATTGTCTTAGCCATATGGGAAGCTATGAATACTTTGAGGCAAAAGCAAGAATTTCAAGAAGTCCTTTTAGCTTTGTCTTTGCAAACAAGGATGAGTTGAAGAGTTCAATGGTGGTATAGCTGATATAGTAGTAAGATGCTATCATCCTCAAGTTTAAATGAGAAAGATACATATCATCTTCTATGGCAACAAATTTTCTTGATTCCAAATCACTCAACGTACTCTCTATAAGCTCAGAAAGGTGGTCTAACAAATGCTTGTGGTTGACACCTTGAAGATTATAGTAATTTGGATTTTGTGTGAGTCTTTGGTAGAAGAATGTCCAAGTAAGATAGTCTACAGCATCGTACTTACTTTCAATAGTACCCATGACAACCTCAACATTGATATGATCATGGAGAAAGTGATCTAGATGACTCTCCATAGGAAATGGCTCATATAAGAATTTTTTATAATATTCTTTACAAGGTGCATGGCATAAAATTACACACTTTCCAGCATTATCAAGCAAAGGTCTACTAGCACACCCGATCATTTGGAGAAGATCAATTATGGGATAGTCTGTATGAGCATTTTCCCATCCATCATAATACTATGTATCCATGACAACAACCAAATGAGTAACAAAGACAATCCCCAACTCATTGAACTACTTGCAACACACACCTAAATTGTCCCTGCACTAAAAAATTGGGCTATAAGTTCTTGTTCTACCAAAGTGAGACCTTCATGTAAATACCCAATTCCATTAGATAATGCATGGCTCAATGTAGGTTCTTTCACTTTGGCAATGAAAGGTTTCAAATCTTCTTTAGTAAATTGAAGAAATTGGGATCTTTCCCCATCATCTGCATTTGAATAAGTTAATAAATCAATGGTAGTAAGATGAGCATGCTTTCTTGTTGGCATGAACACTAGAGCTAGTTTGCCTCCTTTTTCATGCTAAATTATTGATGTGTAAGTTGGCTTGGTCATTCCCTACATTCGAGCTTCAAAGTTGGCTATATCAATGCCCTAGATATGAATCTCTAATGGTACATGACAGACACCAAGGATATTACACTATAGAAAATTGTAACCCTAATGGCTAATTATAGAAAATCTTGCACTAACCTTGATTCCAAAAGCAAATTGATCCTACCATTCAATAGGATACTGTAATTTAAAAAAATACAACATTAGCCTATACTAAACTAATAGATCAAAAATGTTAATATCCACCTCCACTAAATGAGAATTTGATTGTGTATTCACCAAATATTTCATTGTTCTAATCTTGCATTGATAAAATAAAGCAAAAAGAAGAAATTTAAATAGATTTTAGAATGTTCATAAAATGAGGTTTATGCAAGCACATATTGAGAATATGAACATTTCTCCTTATATAGCTAAATTTGAGGATTATGCAAGTGCATACTAAGAATATGACCTCAATACATGAAATAGAGATCTATTAAAACAAAAATACAAGATAATGGATGAAAATATTTTAAAAATTGGATTTCTTGGAAAGCATATGAAATACAAGTCTATTATCTAGTTGGCAGTTTTGGGGCTATCTTTGACAGATACCAAAATATAAGTGAAGTAGCCTACAGGAAGCATAGCTTTGAAACATTGTTTGATACAACCCCATTCAAAATGCATTAAGTAATAGCAAGTTGTATCATACCTTGTCACAAAATACACTGTACATGACACTAAGCAACAATTTTGGTTTCCAATATTACACTAATTAGAAATTTATTTCAAAAAAGATGGAGAGTTTGTGGACATCAAGAATTGGAGAAACCTACCACTATACAGTCAAGATAAAAAAGTAGCTAAAATGATAGGACAAAAACTATTCTTAACAATAGTGGTATTAAATATAATAGTAAGTAGCAGTACCAACAAAATTGATCAAAGCCTCTACCAAAGGAAGTTTCCTAGGATAAGATTCTATAGAAGGTTTCATTTACAAGAAAAAGTAGTAGTCTAATGAAGTTTGTTTTCTATACAAGCCCTATTGGATGAGGTACAAATTATTACACAAGATGCACAAACCAATCAACTCATGAACCACCACTTGCATCGGGACAACACCAATGCCCAAAAAGAAAAGGAATCATACAGACCAATCCCTACTCCACTATTGCAAGAGCAAGTTTCTCCTTTGTAGTCCAGGCGGGAATGGTATCCATTCCACTTAGAGTTATTGGGGAAAGGAAAATCTCTGCATTTTCCTTCAGCTTATGAAACAAATTAATAACCACATGTTGTAATTACACACAAAATCAAAGGAGACCATTATAGGCATTCTAATTTTTCACTACCTAAGCCTTTTCTATTATGTTTTTACTTTTTAATAGTTTAGAAACAAGCAGAAGGAATTGACTAAGTTGATGAAGAAAACAAAATACAAAGAATTTTAGAACACCTTAAGTAAACACTAGAACCAATATTTCAATCTTGGGTATGCTGGACAGTCTTCTCAGCATCCACTGGCACAAATTAGATATGTTTGCTCACACATGTCTAAGACCTTTGTCACAAAAAAAGCAGCAACTTTACTAGATATTAGAGAATCAGGTCCCTAAAGTTACACTATTAACATGTAATTTGTGCAAAGTAGAAAGGTATGATACATGTTAACCAGTTGAAGGAAGGATTTTTGAAATAAATCACACAATAGTCACTATAATTTTTTATACTCCAAAAACTCACCTCAAACAAGATACATCCATAAACCGAACCAACAGAATTCAACTCACTTAAATAGTTCTTATCTCCAAAGATCCACTGATGTCATTCAGTAAAAGCCACACTTCCAACTATGCTACAAGAAAAATGTGTCCACCTTTTAATTTCCATAAACATTATGCTAGGGGAAAAACTTTTAAAAGACTCTAAAATAGTTAGCAATCATGTTTACAATAGTACAACTCAAATAACCATGAGCTTTAGCACATGATATAGCTATTCTAGGAGAAAGAATCCTACAGCTAAAATATGAATGAAAGTCACAAGCAATGTAAAAATAGGTAGTTTGGTATTATATACATAAAGTAGCCACATCTCATGGCCAGTTCAGAAAAAATATGCCTTGAACCATAATGTATCAAAAAACTTATATATTGAGAATACATCAAGATGTGTAAAGATACATTTTTAGTCCTCAGTTCCAACTTTTCAAATAATTATAATTGTTTAATCAAGATGTATCATCATAAATATGAGCATTTTTGACTCTGCTCATACATTGCTCTCATAGACATTAAGCTAGAAAGGTCACCTAGCAAAACTCCCATTATTATAGATTAACTATTGGGTCACTAAATATCTATCCCTAGGAAAAAAATTCAATTCACATGTGCAATTCAATTCACATATGCACAATAAAACCACATAAACAAAAATTGCAACTTCACCAACTTGTCATACCAGCATTATAAAATTAGGTCATTAAACATTTGGCATACAACTTGACCAACTTACCCTATATTGTAAAATTGCATCATTAAATGACTTCATGTTCTTTACCTACAATTTTAGGAGATGCAAAAAATTACACATAAGAATGTGAGCATGCTTATTTTTATTTTTATTGAAACTAGAGTTGTATCATCTTAGCATCCAATAGCAGGATGTAAAGAACTTGCCCCAAAACTTGCCATCTCTGCCAAAACTCACCTTGAGGAAAAATTAATATAATAAACCAATTGTTCAATAAGTCCAAAAACCTTAAGAACCATCAAAATCTACATCAATTAAATCTTGGTTGCATGAGAGGATTTTTCATAAAACTAACCATCAAATGACATTAAAGTTTTAAACATAGTAATGATGTTTACTTTTATAGATGAGGTACTAAAGCCTATATTGCTTACATGCATTAATCATTTGAATATAAAATTTTGTAACTCCTAAGAAAAATATTTCTCTTAAGAAGTGGCACTTCAACAAGAAAATAGGTATTCATCAAATTTACATAAAACACACACAATCATTATACACATATATAAAAACAACACAATATAATTCAAAATGGAATGTTTTCACTAGTGCAAGAAACACAGTTTTAATACACACTACCCTTTGAATAATTTGAAATTTTGTTTGAAAGAAAGTATTCAACATTTAAGTGTATTGCAGATATCTTAATGGTATGTTGTTATTTGTTTGTACTCCTACTCATGGTTAAATTAATAGTGGGTAGTTAAAATATTGTGCATCTAGAAGTTAGACTTGAGTAATCCATTTTGCAATTATATAGGGACATTTCTTACCAAATCTATTATCATTTTTTTAAAAATTGTAAACTTACTTCAACTCACAAATAAAACATATAATACATAAGGTTTCGGTCTTACCCTTCTCCAAATATAAACACCTGACATGACATCTAGGCCATAGTTCGACCAATTTGATCTCCAACTGAAAATCCATCTTGCACATATGCTCCTTCCTATCCACATCCCATGCCACTGAGAGGAAAACCTAGTTCCATGCATGCAGAAACATTTGAAACAATGGATGTTTTCACATATTCATTTATGCAGCCATCTTCCAATGCCAAGTTCCTACAATCCAACAATAAGAAATGAGACCCTACCTTATTAAGTACAATCTCATCAGCCATTGGAAACCTTGCTCCTTCACTCCTTTACTCTTTTAGCTCCCGCACTCTATGAAAACTAAAGTGAGTGCTTGTGCAGCTCCCGCACGTGCTTCGTGAAACATAACAATGAAATAGGAAACCCTTTTTCATTTGAACATGTTAAGCTCATGTTGGTCAAAATTTTGGCCAACATAAGAATGGGTTTTAAAAAAAGATATTTTTCCTTCCATATTTTGACCAATCTAAAACATTTTAATAGATGGTAAAGAAATTTGGTCGAAAAATGAGGTCAAATGTACTAGTGGTATAAGTGGCAAGGATGATGATGATGATCAAGAAAAATATGAAGAGAAAGATGATGAAGTAACTCATTTTGATAATGTTGATGATGAAGAGGAACAAGAGCAAAAGGCTGATGAGGAAGGTACACAAGATCTTGAGAAAATTGACCAAATTAAGATTACTACAATGTTTATAACTTCACTTCCTCACTCTCCAAACAAAACATTGATAACATCAAGCACGGAGATAGCCTCAGCAGGATTGATTATGACTAGCACTACAAGCACAAGCATCCAATCAATCATTGCACCAATCCAACTCAACATATCATTGACTGAAGTACCAAGTACTTCATCTACCAAGCTACAAGTTCTACCCTCTACATCAATTTTGGCTACAATAGGTATTCCTACCACCAACATTTCAATGAGTGTAGTATCCATTTTTGCAGTGAGTCCTACTATTTCAACTATTGTTTCTATTCCAACTATACAAGTAATAAGTGCAAGGATAGTTGAGAGCGAGCCTCAACTAGGCACAAAATTTTTGGGCAAAGGTAAAGAAAAGGAAGAGGAAATAAATCTTGATAAGGAGATTGTCATTCCCAAATGGGACATCTCCAATCTTACTCTAGATCAAATGCAACAATTTGGTGAACTCCTTCAAAAGAAAGCTAAGTAGCAAAGGCTAAGAGAAGAAAGGAGCAAAGAGTTCAAGATCATTGAGGATGCAAAGAACATTCTAGCAGAGGCTATAGGTATAGAGGTTGATACTTCTCAACCAATTTTGTATTAGTTGGTAGAGGTAGTCCAGAAATACAATGAAGATTTGAATGGACAGGATAAATTATTGCAAAGAGCTGAGATAAAGTTTGAGAATAAAGTTTTAGAACTTATTTCTTAACATATTGTCATTCACCAAGTAGAGTTATCTACTATTTTGGGCTCTCTAGAAACCTCTTGCACAAATGTATCATTACTTTTTGGTAAGTTGTGTGATACATAAATTTTTACAAAAGAAATAAGAGACAAATTATCTAAAATTAATGAAGATCTAAAGGAAATTGCACAACAATTGCAACTTGACCTGAGTTCTAGCTCTACTCACTTCAATAGAATCATATTTATGACAAATATGTAGGTAGAACTACTTAGAGAAGAGGCCAAAATTAGATCAACTTTGATAGATATCCAGAATATGATTCTCCCTAACATGGATGCACTATAGAAGCATATTGTACATTTAAAAACCCTCATCTATGACAATAATTTATCTATTATAGACCACATGATTGAATTGTTAGCAGAAGTGCAAGTTGCTTTCAGGGTCTTGCAAGAGAATTGGGACAAGACTTTGGCACTCATACTAAAGGTACATTCAAACTTGTCTCATTTTGGCATTACTATGTAAATATAAGCGCAAATTTTTGGCATTAATGTCAAAAAGGGGGAGAGGATATAAGATGATATAAAGGGGGAGAAGTTATAAGGAGACATAAGGAAGAAGATATGAGAGGATTGGATAAGATGTAAAAAGAGAGATAATTGAAAGAAAATTTCAAATTGTAGAAGAAATGTATAATATGTATAGTATACTGTATATTATGTATGGGGGAGCATTACCGTGTGCAAAAATGTATCCTTTACAAAACCAATTTTGAAAAATATGAAAAGCAATATCCTCTACCAAGTTGGAGACATAAGGTGATGGATAATCCAGTTTTGACTAATAAGTGTTTTTCTCACTAATGCCAAAGGGGGAGATTGTTAACATTCTAGTCATGTTTGTTATTAGTGACATGCACTTATTTAGATTGTAATCTTATACTAAGCACATTGTATAGTTAACAAAGCATTTCAATTGTTACTGAGTTCTATAGTTGTTACTATGTCATTTGGACATATTTCAGTTTGCACCAAACAATTACTATAAAGGTGATGATCAGCAATGTAAACCAAGCATCTTAATGTATGCCAAGTTTACTAGTACAAACTAAGTTGTGCAGTGCTTACTAAGTTCACTATTGATTTGATGAGAGTCTAGCATTAACTAAGCCACTTAGTGTTAACCAAGAGACTCAGTTTATACTGAGCTCGAGGTGATAATATTGACCGAGCTATACAGTGTGAATCAAGTGATTCAGTTTATATGTCAAGTTTCATAGTATTAGTCAAGCCAGGTCAATGTAGACCGAGTTCAAGACTACTTGGAAGTGATCAATATGAACTAAGCTTCTACATCTACCAAGTGCATGATGATCCCAAGCATTGATAGTGGATGCCAAGTATCAAAACCTCACCGAGTTAGTCTTCAGAGCCTGATTTTCTACACTTTGGCCAACTTTGTAATATTTGTGTAAGCTTGTATTGTGGCTGACTCTGTAATTATGTAATTGGATTGATATATATGTAATGTATTGTATTACATCCAAATCATCATGGAGAAGTAACGTAATCATCAAATCAGAGAAAAAAGAGTGAATTACAAAGGCTATAGCAGTATAAGGAGTAGCAAAGATTCATCTATCACAGTAAGGTGATTTGTACACTTAGAGGAATTTCATTTAGCAAACCAAGTTGTAGATCAAAGATCAACCACTACTTCATCATAATAGGTGGATCAATCAAATCCATTAACAACATAGACCTAACAGTCTTGTTTAAATCTCTTTACCAAGTGCATACTTCATTGTATATTTGTAAATACTTCATTAAGGATTAATTTCTAATTGGGATAAAAGTTTTATAAGTTATTGATTCACCCCTCCCCTCTTAGTAACTTAGCATGTCTTAGTATTTCCAACAAAAAGTATCACCTATAACATAGATAAGTGTCACACAATAGACCTATAAAGTGTCATATGATATTCCCCGTTGGAAAAAAAAAATGATATATCTACAACTTGAAAATCCAAAATTGAGCTAAAAGTGGGGCTTTAAAATTGGTTCTTGTCCCAAGGTGGGCACCAAAAATGTATATAAAAATTTGGGAACACTTCTATAAACCATTACACTTAAGAGAACCCATGAAATAGAGAGTCTCAAGAAGCGGATCATAGCTTCCTACTTGTAACTTGCAAGGGAAATGAACAAGATATTATGCTTGTGGATCTCAAATGAACCAAGACAAGTGACCCTTGCAAGTTACACTACAAGATGGAAGATTCAATGGAGTAAGAGAAATGATATGCTAATATCCAAGGATTTCCAAGTGAGAATGCAAGTGCAAATGAGAGAAAACTAAGATGACAATGCAAGAGAAAATCTATGATGGAATGTAAGTATAAGGAAAGTAAAGCTATTCTAAGTACAATAAAACTAAAAGATATTCTAAAAATACAAGATTATTATCCCCTAGTTAGACTATGTAATTTAAGCTAAAAGCAATAAAGGAAATGTTAAACTAGTATGCAAGAATGAAAGAGTGCAAGGTGGGTGCTCAAGAGCTCAAATAAAAATGCAATAGAATAGCAATAGTATTAAATTCTAAGATATAAGGGAGTTAGGAGAGAGCCTTTCTTTAAAGAGAAATGGATGGTTAGAGATTAAGACCCAAAATCATGGGTGGAGAAATATTCTCATTTTGACTTTGAGCTCAAGATTCTCAAGAGCCAAAATCAATGATTACATTTAAGACAAAAAATTATGAGTAAAGGAGATTAAGAGGAAAAAGAGATTCAACTTACCTAATAAAGTGTGCATTCAATGTGTATACAAAAAAACCTTTTTCTTTTATTTTTAAAATAGGGAAAAAAAATTATGTGCACACATAAGATAAAGCAGATTATGTTTAATTAAAATGGAGTGTGTTCTTCTAATTAAATAAAGAATTGGGATAAGGTGTTCAAACCATATGATAAAATCAAATAAATAATTAAATGATGATTTGATCAAGAATAAGTGATTGATAAATTAAGGAAAATTGGTCAAGCATAAGATATAATCTACTATAGATATTAAAATGTGGAAAAGGGGGCTTATAATTTACTAGACCATTTTTGGTGATTACAAACATATCCAAAAAGTTGAACTAACTATTCTACAACTTGCTTGTCAAAATTTTCCTTTGGAGATCAACATAATTAACCAATTCCATCTCTTCTCTTCTATGATCATCCAATATTCAAGCTTGCATCTTCCAACCATATACATTACATACATGATGATACCCAACTAAGGAAAATAACTTTCCTTTATACCCTCTAAAATAATTAATTAGGTTTGCATGTTGAAGCTTCCTCAATGTAAAATTAATAGTATAAGAATACATGCCTTCATAAGCATCATATTACAATGCAATTATTATATTGTATAATGATATACAACACATTTCCTCAACATAGTCATTTGTTAGTAAAGCATATCACATGTTTCACAACAATGACCATTCTAGAATAATCTTTACACCTTTCTATCACTATCATAGTTACAAACAATTCTTCTACTATGATCTAAGCTTGTGATGTTAATTCCACCTCACAAATAAGATATAAAAAATATGTTACCAACTATTCTGACATTATTTCTTGTACATTGGTCTTCTACTAGTCAATCTTTACCAAACATATTGTAACTTATCCAAAACTCAATATAAGATCGAACGAACATAGATATGGTATCTATACTCATCCTTCTACACAAATATAAGCTTGCATAACTTAACATGTTACGTGCCAACTTCACTAGATGCCAACAATTACCCTATGATATACAAAATCTATATTTGTCATGATCACATAAACAATAGTTATCATCAATGACAATACCTATCATCAATACAACACATAAATAGTACATCCAAGTACCAACCAAACCTCTTTATCTAACAATTAATTTCTTGAACATGAGGAGAAGTACTTGATGACACATAGAGCTACTATAGAAAGAAAAATTGAAAGAATAGTTAATTGTCACCCCTAATTTTATAGAAAAATATGTAAGTAATTTTCATACGCAAGGTCTAGGTAGCAATGGTTTAATTCAAGCATGTTTTCTCTTCACTTAAAATTTGTAATAACCCCTCAAGTAACATTTCATGATTAAATATATTCATTACTTGAACACCTAGCTTTACCAATTTTCCATAGACAAATCATGCCTCAATATTAAAAATATAATCTCATTCCCACATAAGATCTAGTAGCAAGAGTACTATATGGTCATAACAAATAATTATATCTCAATTCCCAGAAGTATGAGAAACAATGATCACATAAGAAATATCACATATAACCATAATACATAAAATTTATCATGATTCCTTGCCACATTTATTTTATCCTTAATCATGTGCCTTTGTGCTAACCTATAATTACATGTATATATACTCATTAGAGTTGTTAGCCACCTCAACCTTTTCCATATCCACAAGTTGCAATAAAAAAGAGGATAGTTATCAAAATTAATAATGGATATTGATGTGTTTAGATTAGTGTTTTCACAAGCTATATTGGCTAGTAGATCAACCAATTTATTTGCCTCTATAAGTACGAGAGATGCAACAATTGGTGAATGAGTCTAGAAGTGACTAAATTGGGTTAGATTATATGTGATCCTCCATTTCATAGATGTCCTTTTTATGCACACATTGATAATTAAGGGTGAACCACCCTTTATGTGCATGCATTTTCAAGCTTAATTTTTTGTTAGGACTACCCCATTTAGGAATGGATGTGGCTATCCTCCCTACAAAATGCATTGTTGGCCAAATTAAAAAAATTGAAAACACAGTGAATTTTTTTGAAATTTTCAATATTTGATTTGCATATTTTGTGATTGAAAACAACAAAAATTTTGAGAAAAAATCACTGTGTTTTTGTGAATCTGAAAAAAGATATATGTTTGACTTTTTTTTTAAACTTTAGTGCAGTTTGTTTGGAGATTAGCCAACGTCTTTAATAATGTAATAGTTTCAACAAAAACTATCTAGCCTACTATTAGTTTGTTGTCATGATTTATCTATCATGCAACAAATACTTTTAATGTGAACACCCCCAAAAAAATATTTATTATTATTTTACTACTATCCACATGACTTCAAAAATCTATTATCTCCAACTATTGTTTTCTTTATTTTTAAACTTATATTTTTCAAATAATTTATTAATAACAAATCAACAAAAAGTTTTATTATACTACTAAATAAACAATACTCACTTTCCAAAACTGCTGACGAGCCCAGTTTGAGCATTTTTTCACAGAGAATGAGGAACCAGTGCACTATAGAGGAGGATTTAAGAGGGATAAGCTGCTAGCTCCATGGGACGATGTTTTCCTGGTACTCATGAAATATCTTACGTTGGAGGGAAGGTTCGGTGTTTGCTACTACTACCATTTTCCCTTATTGAATCATTTTAGAAATAGGGATTTTATTTCTATTCTATTTTTTCTGCTACATTCTCTAGAGGATATGGTCAGTGATGTTAGGGAGAAGAGGAATAGAGGGCATAATTTCACCATCATCCACCAAGGCTTAATCTTTTTCCTGTATCAATTTCCCCTTTCCCTATGCCCCCCTAGGGTGGTGGTGATTGATGACCAACACCATCGATAGAATTCTCCCCTAAGTACCAATATTGGTACCAGAATTCATACCCCTCGACCTTCCCCTAGCCTTGAAAACAAGAAAAAGAAGAAACCTGATATAGTTACAAAACATAAGAATAGTAAAAAGATTAAAAAGGAAAAACTTGTGGAGGTGGAAGAGAAGGACTCGGAGGAGGAAGCAAGGGAAAAGGCTAGGAGAAGATCTAGAAGAATTGCCCAATCCCAAGCAAAAATCTAACAGAGTTAGGGTGGAGGAAGTGGAAGAGGAGAGCTCAGATAATAATGAAGAGGAGAGGGAGGAGGAGGATAACTCTGATTCCAAGAGAGAAAAAGGGAAGGAGGAGGTTGAAAAAAGTATTAACTCGGGCAACAATTCTGTTGACAATGCCCAGGTGTCTATTGATAATACCCAGGTTTTGGCTGGTAATGCTACTACCAAGGAGACTACCCATGTTTCCGCCAACTTCACCCTACAACCCATTACCTTCTGTGAAGACAGTAGCAAAGTGGACACCTCCCCCAATTACTATTTCATGCCCAGTCAAGGATAATTCTAAGGTTTTTACTAACTTAAGGGTTTTATAGGATGATAACTAGGTTGAAAAAGCTAAAGGGGGAGCCAAAAAGATGGGAACACAAAATAAGGAGGAGACCGAGGAGCAATTGGAGGTGTATGCCAAATTGGATAAGAGGGTTAAAACTTTAGGAGAAGGGTTCTTCACCTTCTCTAAATTTGCCCTAAAGGTCACCCACATTGTTGCCACTACCCTCCAACTGCTAGCACAAGAGAAAGAAGTTGGAATGGATATGGAGGATCATAAGCTCCTCTTTAAACTCCTTGCAGATGATTGGGCTTGGGTTCTACTAGCTACAAAGGGAAAGGAAAAAACTGAGAATAATGTTTCTTAGTTTTAAGGGATCCTCGAATCCAATTTTTTAATGTTAATTTGTTATTACTGGTTTTGTTGGTATCCAGTTGTTGCTCAGACTCAAGTTGGCCTAGTTGTGCCAACAGTTTTTTTATGATGAACTTTACTAGTATAGCAAACTTAATAGACTTCTACTATAGTTTAGTTAGTTTGGTTCATAGCAGTATGTTGGTTATGTTACATGCATAGTTTTTTGTTGGTTGTGTGAAACTTTTGTATGTTTTTACTCTAGTAATGTTCTCTGTGAGTCTCTGCTAGTAATTTGTTGGTTGCCAACATTTTGGTTGTAAGGGTCGACCCCCTTGTTTTTTGTCGCTTTTTATTTCAAAAACAATACTTGCTTTAAATTGTGAAGATTTCCACAATCATGCATACATTTATACTTATAATTTTTTTATTGTATTTGTAAACCAGAAATATGCATATACAATGCTCACTTTATTAGAAAGCAATTTAAACAAATTATCAAACATAATATTCAATACATGTATCGAATCACACTAAAATAAAAAATTTAAAAAACCCGCCTATTAATAGTTAGTAGAGAAAACACTTCTAATATTTTTAACTTAGATTAATTGATATCTCTATCCAATATTCGTCATTTTGCAATTTGGGAAAAAGCCTTTGTATTCATAAAAGAATACGAGAAATGCACGGCTTTTTTTAATTTTAAATATTGTTATTATTATTAATAATAAATGGTTTGTGTTTGTTAAGATATGAAGGAATCTTATTGAGAGAAAAAGAAAAATAGGTATTAACGTAAGTTTGTGGGATGACAGCTGTAAAATCCCGGCTACGTGAACTGGTTATAGACGAAGCCAGCGAAGAGTGTGGGTCCCTGCGCCGTTGCTTTTACTTGTCATCCCAGCAAGACAACGCATTTTTCATTCCTCCCTCTTCTTTTTTATTTATTTATACAACCCTCCGCATCATTTCAGACTCAGACTAGATCGAATCTTGTACTAGTTTTTATCTGTCATCAAAGAGGAATTGCGACTGCTTTCAATCAAGAGACCCAGATTCGGGGAAGCTGTGGTTGGGATTGTAAGGAAGGAATTCGATAGGTCAAGTTTTCGAATCTTGAGAAGATGAGTTACTGGAAAAGCAAAGTTTTGCCTAGAATCAAGAAGTTGTTGCCCGGCAAGAAGAAAGCGGCGGCCGCAGAAGCATGTAAATCCTTCGAAGCCTCCAAGGTTTGTTATGTCTGATCAATTTTATGATTCGTGAGTAGTAAAGCTTCGTCTTTTATGTTTCAGGTTTAGATCGGGAACCCTGATCAATTTGCGAAAGCGCCTTTAGATCTTGATCAACAGTTGCTCTGTAATTTGTGGCAGATCTCCATAGAGAAAGAGCTTGAAGAGAAGAAAGAGGAGCTTCAGCCTAAAGTTGTAGAAGTTTACAAGCCGCTTGATGCAGAGATCAAGGTCAGTCAAATTATGTCTCGTTTGAGGAATAAATTATGAAAATTTGTCACTTTATGGAAATAATTTGTTCTGATTCTTAATTTTTAAGGTAGACTTTGATGCTTTTGGTGACGCTGCCTCGTAATTGAGATTCTGTTTCCTCTTTCGACTATATTTTGACAGTTTATTATCTTTACGTGTACATTTTGACAAGTTCTGTTTCCTTTTACAATTTGTTTGCTGAAATCCGCCTGTATCGAATAAATTTTGACGGATTCTATATTTCACTTCACTGATGTAACTTCTTCATCAACTGCACCTCGTTTTCGAATAAAGTTTGTTGAAGCTTCTCTCTTTTCTCATATATTTTACCGAATCGCCTACTAGCAGAACTTTTCGTATTTGGTAGATCGAATTCTGGCAATTCCTTAGAGGAATTTTGATCGACGATTTCTGAATTGTTATCTGAAACCTTGCTTCAATTTTACTCATATCTTCCAATACGATAAAATATTTAATCAAATATCACATCTGTGCAAAAATCTTCATCCTTTGTTCAGACGATCGTGAAGAGCCCGACGGAGGATGCAATAAAAAAGCAAGCGCAGCCTGTGAAAAAGCTCCTGGAAGAACTTGCCAAAATAGGTAAATTCAGAACTCAAAAACATCCACATGTTTCCTGAATACAAAGACTGGTTGGAATCTAACAGAAAAGTTCCCGAAAACATTGACAGAATTCCCTGGAGCGTCACTGGCCAGTGAGGCAGCTGGCAAGTATGGCCCAGTGTTGGTGCTGGGCCCTGTGACATACGTACTAGAGAAAACGTACACGTTCATTACAGAGGACGTGGAAGAAGCTGCTCCACCTGCAGAAGAAGCTCCGTCAACTGACGCCAAAACAGAAACAGAAACTAGTGTCACAACTGAGGTCGAAGAAACAAAGACTGAGGAAGGAGTTGTCGAAAAGATAGAGAAAGTGGAAGAAACAAAAACCGAGGAAGGCATTGTGGAGGTGGTCGAGACAGTAGAAGAGACAAAGACAGATGACGGGAAAACAGCGGTGGCCGTTAAAGAGACGGAAACTGTGACGGTTCCCCAGCCAGAACCCGCCAAAGACTAGAGGAGTTGGTGTCAAACATCCATCTGTCGTAATATTGTTTATAATTGTTGAAGGGATTTGTATGTATGAAAAAAAAATTGTGTGTAAACCTAGGCATATAGGGTTTCTTGTGTAATATGATTTCCAGTGAATTGATTTGGATAAGTTACAGGTAATTACTTGTACGATACGCATCTTTGTATTGTATTTTTATCAAGCTTGATTATCAAGGGAAACAAATTCTTTTAATTTAAAATATCAAATTGTGTAGACTTGAACACCAATTTACAATTGTGTTGAGTTGGATCTCTTTGGGCAAGTTTTGTTTCATTTGGATTCTACAAGTGACTGGTTATTTCTTTTGGATTGTGCATATATAATAAGGGGCTTGGAATGCGACGAGAAACATGATTTTTGGTTTTTATAATAAAAAAATCATCAAATTAATAAAAACCAAAATGTGAATTTGCTTGTTCTTTTGCTAGCCAATCCAAAGATGGGACAGAGTTTATTTATATTTTAATAATAAGAAGAAATATTCAATTTCTTTTGTTAGTTTTTTAATTGAGTATTCAAAGATTTAAAGAAGTACCCAAGATTTGTCATGTAGTACAATTGTAATTGAATTCATTTTAATAGTACTAGTTGAGATGAGGGTGTGGATGTGGAAAATATTGTCTAAATTGTCTATTCAATAAGAAACAAAGATGATGTGACAAAAATGTCAATTTGCTTATTCTTTTGCTATTTGATGCAATGATGAGACCATAAAACACTCAAAGCCTATTTACAATATAATAATAAAAGCTTATTTACAATATAATAATAAAAAGAAGAATTCAATTAATTTTGTTATTTTTGATGGCTTGGTCAAAGATTCAGAAACAAGAACTTAATATTTCTCATGTAGTACAATTGTAATTGAACTCATTCCAACAGTATCAGTTGAGGTGAGGATTTGTAGTGCAATTGTAATTGGACTCGTTCCAATAGTATCAGTTGAGGTGATGATGTGAATGTAGGAAATGGTCTTCAAGTTATCTATTCAATAAGACAATGAGATGATTTGTGTGATTGTTGTAAAGTTTTAATAGATCTTAGTTGGTGGAGACTTATTAATCAATTTGCAATCTTATCTATATGATATTGCAGACTGGTGTCTTTCTGATATATCCTATAAATCCTTTTGTTTATATATATCTATTCTTATTGTAGAAGAGTCCAATTTTGGTTTGAGATCTTTATGGCATTTTATTGATATGATTTGCAGAATAGATTGGAATCAATATATGTACATATTGAAGCACAACCAAGTACGGGCATGACCCTACGTGGTCATGCCTCAATATTTACATACAATGATTCACAATATAAACAAACTATAACAACTTCAATAAATGTTATGGGTATAAATTAGACCCGATAACAATATTAAACTTAATGCAATTTATGGGATGACACCTGTTATGATTGTCGATGAATTAGTGATCAACAAGGTTTCTAAAGGCTTTAGATTAGAGCTTGTTGTTACCATAAGACTATGCTCATTGGTAGTGAAACATATGTCGAACATTTTGAATGTTATATGTCAAAGAAAATTTGATGTATCATATCTGAATGTCTAAGGTTATAACGGTAACATATTAAAGTGGAAAACACTGATGCATATGTTTCAATACATAATTGCTAACTTTCTTAACACTCCCTCTTTAGCAATGAGGGATTGAAACTTAAGTATGAATTTAAGTCCAAACTAATGTAACAATTGATTTTCATGGTATCTGATAACATGTGGCCCAATAACCTTGATGGATATCAATGTGTCCGAAAAAATCCAACCTAATAACAATGACACCAATCATTTTCACGGTGTCCAGCAAGATCTAGCCTAATAACCATGATGGATATCAATGTGTCTAGCAAAATCTGGTCTAATAATAATGACACCATTAATTCTCATGATGTCTGACAAGATTTGGTCTAATAATCATGATGGATATCAATGTGTATGGTAGAATCTAACCTAATAACAATGACACCAATAACCTTCAATACTTTTGGTATTAGAAGGTTGGTCATCTATTGATAAGATCATCACCTCACAATAGATACCTTTAAAACATATATGAAAGATTGTCACCTTTCATTTAACAAGTTTGCAAACCATATAATTTAATATAATATTCATGAATAATTTTACAAAAATGTAATTACAAAATTGTCATGCCAAGTTTAGTTCTAAAATACTCTATTTTTACTCTTGCAAGAGGTTTAGTGAAAATATCAGCATTTTGATCAATATTTGTGTTAACATAGATTAGCTTGATCACATCATTGTCAACCATGTCTCTAATATAGTGGTAAGGAGTCTCAATGTTCTTTGACAAATTATGGAATACTAGATTTGTAGAAAGTTTGATGCAGCTCTGATTGTCACAATAGATTACAATGAAATCCAACTTCTTTCCAAATAATCCAAATAATAGCCTCCTTAACCAAACCACTTCATGTGCTCTCATGGAGGTTGATATATATTTTACTTCAATAGAACTCAAAGAAATTATAGGTTATTTTCTATTGAACCATGATATCATTGTTGATCCTAGACTGACACAACATCTGGTGGTACTCTTACAATTTATGGAACAACCAACCTAATCAAAATCAGTATAGCATGTTGGAATTCTTTAGAATAACTAAGAAGGGGGGGGGGGGGGGGGGGGGTGGGTTGAATTAGGTATCCAAGGTCCAGATGTACAATTAAAACTTTTCATAGCTTAGTGAACCCATAAAACATTTATCATCATGCATGCATCCATAAGATTATACAATGACTTAAAACTTGTAGGTTAGTCTCAAATCAATTTATAGAATTGTAAACATGAAACATAACAGATTCAATCAACACATTTGATACAATGATTTATGTAGAAACCCAATTTGGGAAAAACCACCAATATCATGCTACTCTTTTTCACTCTTCTAAAGTGATGCCTTATGAAAGGCTAACCCTGTTAAAAGTTACAATGCACACTATTAAATGTGACCTGGTTAAAGGATTTCAATCACCCTATTAGGAGTGAGGCTTGTTAGAGGACTTTAGACCATTCACTTGGAATGTCACCTGGTTAAAGGATTTGCAAATGACTATTAGGTCAACCTTAATCCAAAGGATTTATCCTAGACTAATTACAATTATTAGAGAGTAATAGTAAGACTTGATTTGATAACAAATTACAACTCCATTTGTAGATTACAGATCTTTGTTTTAGTCCTCCATTATGCTTGGCTTTCACACACTTCAGCTCTGATAGCTTGTTCAACCTTCAAGCATCCATACCCTTAAACCTTCTTGCTTAACATGTCAATGTAGACTCTTCACTTAGGTCACTGAATGAAGCAATACCCTAGACTCTTTTTCTTCCTTAGGTTCTCATACATGATGACCTTTGCTTCTGACCAGCCATCCCTATAAATAGAGAATTAAGATATTTTTTCATTCATTCTCCATCATCCAATTTAAGGTTAGGACAGATTAGGTAGGATTAAATGAATCTACCCCTTATTTCATTTAATCCTTTTCTAGAAACCTCTCGTTCAATCCTCTTTGAATTCACCTCAAAACATTTTACCATGGATTCTATGTTGCCATGATGCAGGAGCATCCTAGGTGTAAGAGAAATATTGCATCATCCAAAAATATCTTATTTTCAATCTTTTCTATTTTAATAAGGACCAGTAGATAGGGTGGTTGCTATTTATGGGATCTTGCTATTTTTAGTAAATTTTTCATACGAGCTCAAAATGTTCTCATTTTCTACATAAAGGTTCATTTTAGAGTTATAAGCCTACCATAAAAATCACATTGCTCCAACATAAGTTTCAAAGAAGTTATTGTGTATTTTCAGTGGAAATTTTTACAGAAAAATCTTCAGGCTCACTGTTGGAAGCCTTAGAGTGCTCGGATGAGGTCTAAAAACTCGACAAAAAGGAACTTGCACAATTTTGAGCTTGTAGATCATGAGCTAACATTTTCAAAAAATGGTTGTAATAGCCAATCAGAGCAATGGTTCGAGTGCTATGGCCTTCCAAAGTTGAGCTACCTGAAATATCTAGAATAATTGTCAAAGATGTATTTGGCCAACTTTATATGTATTGTTAGAGTCTGTCAGCCCTAGGTATTAAGTTTCATTATTTAGAACCTTCCCGCATGGCATAAAATTGCCTATTTAAGGAAGGGCTGAACATTGTCTAGAACAGCTCTAAGTGATAGTTAGTAGCTTGTCTTGTAGATTATTGTAATGAAGGAACCCATGTGGGTTAGCATGTTGTACTTGTGAATTTTGTAGTTTCGTATTTGCGGTGTAAATAAAGTCCATATTTTATTCTCGCATTTGTTGTTTTTTTTTGTTATGGTTTATGGTATTAAGGGGAGCATCCTTCATCAAGTGGTATCATAGCTAGAGTTCTTGAGTGTGTGGACAAATCATCGACTGTGAGGCAGCTTGCAGCAAGACCATGGTTTGGGTTGAGTGTATAGACGGATCACCAATTACGAGGTTGTTTGCACTAGGGTTTTAGTGAAAGAGAAAAAATGCCCCCATGAAGAGAGCATAGTGGAAGAGCTATAGGTGTTACACCTGAGGATTTTAGAGCCCTCCAAAAACAAATGCAAGCATTGGAAGAAAAAATGTGTAGGGGAATAACTCTTCCTGTAAGAGATGAAAGCGAGGATGAGAATGAAGTAGAAGAAGATGTCGAAGCAGAGGTAGTTCTAAACCCAGAGGAAGATAGGCCTTTTAGGGCCATCTCAAAGATTGGAAAAAGACCTAATTTTGAGGTTCTCACATTTTTAGGAAATCTTAACCCAAAGGAGCTAATCGATTGGATTAGTGAGCTAGAGGAGTACTTTGAGTATGAAGATATTGATGATCCTAATAGGGTCAAGTTTGTGAAGGTGAAACTAAAGGGACATGTAATGATCTAGTGGTAGGAGGTTTAGTTGGAGCAAAATAGAAAGGGAAAGGATAAAATCACCAGATGTGATTAGATGATAGCTAAGATGAAGCGAAAATTCATTCCCATGGATTAGGAGCTTGATCTATTGAAGAAGATGCAAGGGTTGAAGCAAGTAGGAAAATCTATTCAAGAGTATACCGAAGAGTTCTACAGAATTCTCATTAGAACTGGCCATGCAAAAGCTAATAAGGATAAAGTAGCATGTTATCTTAATGGGTTAAGTCCAAGTATTCAGGATTAGATGATTTTGGCTCGAATGAATAGTATTGAGGAGGCATACTAGTTTTCACTAAGAGTTGACGAGAAATTAAACAAGAAGTTCAAAAAAAAGAATAGTGGAAGAGGTCGCAGTGGAAGATTTGGTGGATGATCTTATGGTGGTCATAATGATGATCAGAAGAACAAGGATGAGGCTAGAAGTAGCAATCAGAACCAAAGGGGAAACAATTCCAATCGGTTCCATGATCATAACAATAAAGATTAGAGAGGAAGAGGTAGAGGACAAGGATCTAGAAGAGGAGGCTTCTATGGGAAATGTTTTCACTATAGAGAAGAAGGACATGGAGCATTTGAATATATACCCAGCACCAAGGAAGGATGGATCAAAGATTAGTAGGCTAGGCTAGAGTTGCACATACTGATGAAGATGCCAGATCATCACATTCTGAAGATGCTAAAAGAGGAGAGGTTTGAGTTAATAGGAGAGTCCTACTAATCAAAGGAGCTTGTTTCATGCAAGGTGCAAATGTAAAGATAAGTGTTGTGATGTGATCATTGATGGTGGAAGTACTAACAATCCAGTGTCATAAACGATGGTCACCAAGTTGAAGTTGAAGTTGAAGTGGTAGAAACACCCGCATCCATATCGTATTGCTTGGGTGCAAGATTGCCACAAGGTCATGGTCAATGAGCAGTGCTCAGTAAAGTTCAAGATTGGAAGCTACCAAGATGAGATACTATGTGATATCGTACCTATGGACATATGTCATATGTTTCTAGGTAGGCCATGGCAGTTTGAAAGGCATGTTGTGCATGATGGGCAAGCAAATACCTACACTCTAACCAAGGATGGAGTGAAACATAAGTTGAAGTCGTTGAAGGAGAAAGAAGAAAAGGTATGTAGTGCTTCCAGAATATGTTTTTTTGATGGAAAAGAGTTTCTCAAAGGTATGAAACATGAGCATATGTGTTTCTCTATAATTCCTAAAGATAGTAAAGAATAAGTAGAGGAGGTACCTGCAAAAGTTGTAGATATGTTGGGAGAGTTTTCTGATATTGTATTAGATAATGTACCTAATGGATTGCCCCCAATGAGGAAGATCAATCACTGGATGGATTTGGTTCTAGGAGCCAATTTTCTAAACAAGGTAGCACACAGAATGACACCAATAGAAAGTGAAGAGTTGAACAGGCAAGTTCATGAGTTGTTGCAAAAGGGGATTGATTTGAGAGAGTTTAAGTCCATGTGTTGTACCAGTTGTATTAACATGAAAGAAGAATGGAGAATGGAGGATGTGCACAGATTCTCATGCTATTAACAAGATCACAATCAAATACAAAATTTAGATTTTCAAGGATGGATTGTATTATGGATTGTTTGAGTGGAGTTGACTATTTCAGAAAGACAGATCTAACGAGTGGATACCATCAGATTCATATTAGAGAAGGAGATGAATGGAAGACTACTTTCAAGGAAAAAGAAGGACTATACAAGTGGTTAGTCATGTCTTCTGGGCTAATCAATGCACCGAGCACTTTCATGAGGCTCATGAATGAGGTACTAAAGGAGTTTCTAGGTAGATTTGTCATTGTTTACCTAGATGATATCTTGATTTTTAGTAAGACATTGGAGGAGAATTTGATCCATATTCGCAAGGTGTTTGATAAGTTGAGGGAAGAAAAGTTGCTGATACACCTGAAGAAGTGTAGTTTTGTAAAGAAGGAGTTGGTGTACCTAGGATTTGTAGTCTTAGTAGAAGGTCTAAAAATGGATCTAGAGAAAGTGAAGGCTATCCTTGAATGGCCTACCCCAAGGAGTGCGACAAAGGTAAGATCTTTTCATGGACTAGCTAGTTTTTACAGAAAGTTCATAAGAGGTTTTAGTAGTATTTTTGGACCTTTGACTAAAAAAATGAGAGGAGATAGGAAATAATTTAATTGGACTATAGGAGTAGATAAGACTTTTAATCTATAGAAACAGAAAGTTACTAAGTAGCCTATTTTAGCACTTCCTGATTTTAACAAGGTGTTTCAAGTAGACTATGATGCTAGTGGTACTACAATAGTAGTTTTTATGAGCCAAGAAGGTAGACCTATTACTTATTTTGGTGAGAAGTTCAATGATGCAAAAAGAAAATATTTTGTTTATGATCAAGAATTTTATGCTATAGTTCAAGCATTGAAGAAGTGGAGACATTATATTCGTCTTAAGGAGTTTATTTTGTATACTAATCATGGGCATATGCACCGAGTTGTGGTGCCAAAAAGATGACAAGGTTTTTTTTTCTCCTAATTTTCAATAGCGCATACGCGCTATAGCACATATGCACTATTCTGATATCAAAAAAGTTATATGATGGGCTGCAGACCCGCGACCCATCATTTTCATTTTTCTTTTTGGCTCTCCAAAAATGTGTACGCGGGTTTGATAGCAAAAATTCATCACTATTTGCCAAAATGCCTCCTCACCGACGAAATCCAAGACAACGAGCACACCAACGACGATGAGGTAAGTGATATAAACTTAACTTTGCATTGTTTAATATGTTTTCCATATTGTTTTATTGGTTTTTGATATTCTTTTTTAGGGTTTTTACAAATTTCATTTAGATTTGTTTATTTAGTTGGATTTCAATTGATTTTTTATCAGGAAATGTCCATAATCAACCAGAAAATCCACAAAACCCTCAAGAACCTCAAAATCAAAACCCTCCTCAAGAAGAACAAAAAATTCCACAACCCGAACCAATTGCAAGACCTCCACTAGGCACACAAGAAAATATAAGAAATGAAATATAGAGAGGCAAAACTGAATTAGAAAGACTCATTGCTCGGTTGAAAGAATCTAGAGAAACCAATCCAATGAGGGCTCAATTGGCATCATCCCTCGAATCCATTAACACTCAAATAGCCTCAGTTAGTGGTCAGTTAGATATTTGGCGGGCTAAGAGGGATGAACAAAAAAGATTTTATGCAAATAAATTGTCATATAAAGATGTTAAAAAAAAGAAATATCAAAAGGTAGTATATGTGCATTATTTAGAAAACTCGGTGAGCCAAATACTGTTAGAGAGGGTACTAAATAGTTCCCCATCCATTGGTGTATACATGATGCTATTAGAAATAATTTTTGGGATAGATGGTGGATGGTTTTTGATGCCCCTCCTTGCAACAATCACGAGGTCCCCATGTATTTTTTGAAGAAATTATATTGTGAGTTTGTCCTTGGGGAGATCCCTAATTATTTTGATATGTTAGACTCCCAGGGTAGAGGTGGGGGGTCATCATTTGAGAGGCCAGGAGCACGTCGTGACCCTAATGTAGTTAGGGCACCTGTGGTCCATCCACAGCATGAGCATGTGATTATTCCTTCAATTGTGAAGGAACATGTAGAGGCCAGCACTCTAGGGACCATTAATGCTTTGACGCAGACTCTCATCCATTCCATGAGCCCATTAGTTGATGGGGAGCCTTCTATGTGTCGTGGTCACATGTGCACTTCATGCAGATCCTTATGCACATTTGGCACTCATGCCAGAGATGCTGCGGATGATGGGCTTGTCATCGATGAGTTCCTGAACGAGAAATTTGGCATTAACACACAGGTAAATTACTAATTTGATCACATTTCATATGTATAGTGAATGATTAATTAATTAGCATTTATTGACATTGTTCAAAATTTAGGGTCAAAGTGTTGCTGGGCCTAGTAGTGATCCTCCAGGCCCATTTTTTGTCCCTTCGACAAGTCCTGAGGTATGTATAAATTTAATCATTTTAATTAATACATATATTTATTACGTAATCATATTAAGGATTGACAAAAAAAATTATGCATGTGCACCAGTTCTCCACAGGACCCTCAACCTTTACCACAGACACAGAGTAGAGACATCATACAAGCTTCACACAGGTACAGTTGTTTTATGTTAATTTAATTCATTTGATTATATTTATTCCATGTTTCATGTTAGATATAACATGTATTTTATGACATGCAGCTCATGATGTCAGACACACCTCCTCATCTGCGACAGTCTGTTGATAGTGGAGTGGCCGCAGCTGTGGCTAGCTCATAGCCACTAACGGAGGTATGAAAGAATTTTCTTCATTTTGGTTGTTGTTTATAATAGTTAATCTCAAAATTTCTAATGTTATTTATAAGTGATTATATTTATTGAATTGTTGTAGGGTCTTGTCATGCCTGATCATCCACGAGCATTTGAGGTGGACTTACAGAGTGATTATTTTTTGGCGGTAAGAAAATAATTGATTTTGTGTGTACATATATTTGATTTCAACATATAATAAATATTGATTCATATCTACTTTCTTTGTATCAGTTGGACCTAGAGAAGAGCCTCAACAAGAGGTCAAGTGAGCGTGTCAGGAGGGCCTCGTCATCTCCACTGTCTCCCTCCACACGACGAAAGAGGATGTCGAGAGACTTGTTTCCTTCCCCTCGTGGGAAGGAAAAGATGTAGTTGAGATATTCGATACATATATATATATATATAGACTTGTTTCCTTCCCCATGTATATATATAGGCATCAGAGAGACATATTTGACATACATTTGATGTACATATGACATTCTATATTTGACGTATGACATTTATTTGATGTATGACATTATTGGTTAATATATGATATGTTTGTTCATATATGACATTATTGGCTATCATAATATATTATGTGTTTGTTAATGTATATTACATTATTGGTTATCATTTTATATTATATGTTTGTTCGTGTATGACGTTAAATTAGATATGTTCGTGTATGACATTAAATTAGATATGTGCATGTATGAAATTAAATTCAATTGCTAGAGAGTTGCCATTATGTCTACGAACTAGTAGATGTTATTTTTTGCTTTATTAGTATTTCTAAAAAACTACAAAGAAGTTGTTTCTAGTGAATAGTTGTAAACAATTGTGATCATCGACTTCATGTACTCATGGCTTTGGCTGTGAACACTTGTAGCTTTGGCTATAAGCATCCATGGCTTTGGCTATGTGCACTAGTGGCTTTGGCTGTGAGCATTTATGGCTTTGGTTGTAGGCACAATATAGCCTTGGCTATAGGTTATCTTTCTTGCTGCATGTCAAAGTTACCTTCAAGAATATTATTAGTCTAAGATCATTACAGTTAAAATACTATGACATAATACCTTGGAAATAATAGTCTTTAACCCATTACTTTATTTGTTAAAACATCATGTAGTATCTACTATAGTGCTTCTACTCGAATATGTTTTCAAAAATACTTAGTATGGCAAAGAAATGTCTATGGAAAGCTTGTCAAATAGGATATTGAAGAACTAAATGTGGATAGTCATTAGTACCCATCAATAAGAACATGGACATCTTTCTCAAGCAAGCCATATGACATTAGCTTAATTTATAAATTTCCTTTGCAAATAACTAGAAGATGCTATGAATCTTAATACAGAGTTAATCACGAACTCATTATTCCATTCAAGAAGCATATATCACCCTAAGCCAATTAACTAACAGGATAAAAATTAATTCAATTTCAACAAAATTTTGAGTATAACAAGTATCTTAGGGATTCTTACAAGAATTAACATGATGTTCACAAGAGCATTACAAGTTCTCGTAATGCTATTTCACATATTGTAATCATATTCAATTTTGAATGGCCATTTGTGTTACAAGCATAAATTTTCTTTAAGGTCTTTTAATTCTAGACATGAATTTTATTCTGAAGCTTTTCTATGACAACCCACTCAATGCATATATTGTTGTTCCACATTATGTTGATTTGACTTTCATTGGTTGATTTGGGTCTAGATATGACGTTATTCACTACCTTTTTTATATATTTTTTTTTTGTAGTGAGGTTCTAGCCTGAATGAATGTATTAATCATCGAAGTTGTGAACCTTGGTCGAGATCCTTACAAATATATTTTCAAATTGGACCTCAAATAGTTTTCTCAGTCACCCCCTGTACACAGATACTGAAATTGTAGTTAATTACAAAATTAATACTAAATTAACAAAAGTTTAATTGAGAAGTATTATGTACCTCAATAGGCTAGATTATTATTGACCGGGAAGCTTTATCTTAGAGCAACTGGTTTCCTAAATCTTTAGCGCAATGACACTCTTATGGAATGTGGAATTAGGTATGCTAGCTAAGGAATGTTCTTTAAAAGGCAGAGGAAACTCAAGACTCACATGTTTCCAATCAATATAAATGTTTAAATCGCTTCTCTAATTTTTTCTATTTATGATCTTCTTAAAACTTAACTTTCTAAATGCATTGATGGGGAAATAAAGATCTTCTAGGAACTAAAGGCTAATCATGTTTAATACTTACAATTCTTTGTTTTTATCTAATAATTTAAAAAAGATTGTACAAGTGTTTTCAAAGAGCAACACTTGTCACTAACATCATAAGAAGGAATATCCAAGGAGAATTACCATTGATCCCCCACCACCAAATTCAAGAGAAAACAAAAATCCACTACTAAAGAGATAGTAACAACGATCATCCCTAGTCTCTCCCTTATCACAAAATGATTACCATCAAAATTTGCATTTCCAATTGTGTCATGTGCATTGAAGCAATAGTAAAATTTTCACTCTCTTACCTAATGTCTCCCATTTCTGAAACTCCTAGGGAAGGGCAAGGCCATCTTCTTAGTACTTCAAAATACAACGAGTTCCATTTTTTCCCATATTGATAATCGTTGACTTAAAGTATAGCCAAAGTATTGACGGCTCATAGGAACTCAACCTTTGAACATCCCATCTATAAATGACCTCATAAAGAAAGTTCAATAAACCCGCATGAAATAGTGAAACAAAAGTTGCATACTTGTGAAGATGATCAGACTGCAAGTGATCAATATGTCTCAAATCTATATTCAGTTCTTTTACTATGCATATAAATGGTTTGTTATATAAAAGACTTATATCCACTAGATAAATAATCATTTTCTTACTATGCTATCCTTATCCTTGGCTGATCTCTAGTCTCTGCAACACGGTCCTGTAGGAACTGGAATCTCATCCATATCTCGCACAAGCTCCGAGATATGCCCCATCAAAGATTGCAGCCTTGTGGCATTTAGTGACCCTTAGGGACATTCTGGTTGAGCGTGCCTGAGAGCATTTGAGCACTAAAGGGGACAAGACGAGGTTGGGGATAGGGTTTACCCGGCCACCCAGAGCTAATGGAGTAGACAGTTTGATCCCACGATGAAAGATGAGAGATTCGGTAGTTGGCAACTTTGTACTGGCCAACACTGCAAGTTTCAGCATCACCCGAGATGGCGTTGTAGAATGAAAATAGAATGTGATCTTCAAAAAGTGAGAGAGATTATTGTAGGTCTTTGCAACACGGTCTTGTAGGAACTAGAATCTCATCCATATCTCGCACGAGCTCCAAGATATGCCCCGTCAAAGATTGCAGCCCTGTGGGATTTAGTGACCCTTAGGGACATTCTGATTCAGTGTGCCTGAGAACGTTCGAGCACTGAAGGGGACAAGACAAGGTTGGGGATAGGGTTTACCCAGCCACCTGGAGCTAATGGAGTAGACAGTTTGATCCCATGACGAAAGATGAGAGAGATTTGGTAGTTGGCACCTTTGTACTAGCCAATACTGCAAGTTTCAACATCACCTGAGATGGCATTGTAGAATGAAAATGGAATGTGATCTTCAAAAAGTGAGAGAGGTTATTGTAGGTCTCTACAACATGGTCCTGTAGGAATTGGAATCTCATCCATATCTCGCACGAGCTCCGAGATATGCCCTGTCAAAGATTGCAGCCCTGTGGCATTTAGTGACCCTGAGAACGTTTGAGCACTGAAGGGGATAAGACGAGGTTGGGGATAGGGTTTACCCGGCCATCCAGAGCTAATGGAGTAGACAGTTTGATCCCACGATGAAAGATGAGAGAGATTTGGCAGTTGGCAACTTTGTACTGGCCACTGCAAGTTTCAACATCACCCGAGACAGCGTTGTAGAATGAAAATGGAATGCGATCTCCAAAAAGAGAGAGAGTTTATTATAGGTCTCTGTAACATGGTCCTGTAGGAACTAGAATCTCATCCATATCTTGCACGAGCTCCGAGATATGCCTCGTCAAAGATTGCAGCCCTGTGGGATTTAGTGACCCTTAGGGACATTCCGGTTTAGTGTGCTTGAGAACGTTCGAGCACTGAAGGGGAAAAGATGAGGTTGGGGAGAGGGTTTACCTGGTCACTTGGAGCTAATGGAGTAGACAGTTTGATCCCATGACAAAAGATGAGAGAGATTTGGCAGTTGGCAACTTTGTACTGGCCAACACTGCAAGTTTTAACATCACCCGAGATGGCGTTGTAGAATGAAAACAGAATGCGATCTCCAAAAAGTGAGAGAGGTTATTGTAGGTTTCTACAACATGGTCCTGTAGGAACTAGAATCTCATCCATATCTTGCACGAGCTCCAAGATATGCCCTGTCAAAGATTGCAGCCCTATGGGATTTAGTGACCCTTAGGGACATTCCGGTTCAGCGTGCCTGAGAACTTTTGAGCACTGAAGGGGACAAGATGAGGTTGGGATAGGGTTTACCTAGCCACCCGGAGCTAATGGACTAGACAGTTTGATCCCACGACGAAAGATGAGAGAGATTTGGCAGTTGGCAACTTTGTACTTGCCAACACTGCAAGTTTCAGCATCACCCGAGATGGCATTGTAGAATGAAAAAAAAATGTGATCTCCAAAAAGCGAGAGAGGTTATTGTAGGTCTCTGTAACATGGTCTTGTAGGAACTAGAATCTCATCCATATCTCACACGAGCTCCGAGATATGCCCTATCAAAGATTGCAGCCTTGTGGCATTTAGTGACCCTTAGGGACATTTCGGTTCAGCATGCTTGAGAATGTTTGAGCACTGAAAGGGACAAGACAAGGTTGGGGATAGGGATTAACCGACCACCTGGAGCTAATGGAGTAGACAGTTTGATCCCATGACGAAAGATGAGAGAGATTTGGCAGTTGGCAACTTTATACTGGCTAACACTGCAAGTTTCAGCATCAGCTGAGATGGCGTTGTAGAATGAAAATAGAATGTGGTCTCCAAAAAGTGAGAGAGGTTATTGTAGGTCTCTGTAACATGGTCCTGTAGGAACTAGAATCTCATCCATATCTTGCACGAGCTCTGAGATATGCCTCGTCAAAGATTGCAGCCCTGTGGCATTTAGTGACCCTTAGGGACATTTCGGTTCAGCGTGCCTGAGAACGTTCGAGCATTAAAGGGGACAAGACAAGGTTGGGGATAGGGTTTACCCGGCCAACTAGAGCTAATGGAGTAGACAGTTTGATCCCACGATGAAAGATGAGAGAGATTTGGCAGTTGGCAACTTTGTACTGGCCAACACTGCAAGTTTCAGCATCACTCGAGATGGCGTTGTAGAATGAAAATGGAATGTGATCTCCAAAAAGTGAGAGAGGTTATTGTAGGTCTCTATAACATGGTCTTGTAGGAACTAGAATCTCATCCATATCTTGCACGAGCTCCGAGATATACCCCATCAAAGATTGCAGCCCTGTGGCATTTAGTGACCCTTAGGGACATTCCGGTTCAGCGTGCCTGAGAATGTTCAAGCACTAAAGGGGACAAGATGAGGTTGGGGATAGGGTTTACCCAGCCACCCGGAGCTAATGGAGCAGATAGTTTGATCCCACGATGAAAGATGAGAGAGATTTGGCAATTGGCAACTTTGTACTGGCCAACACTGCAAGTTTCAACATCACCCGAGATGGCGTTGTAGAATGAAAACAGAATGTGATCTCCGAAAAGTGAGAGAGGTTATTGTAGGTCTCTACAACATGATCCTATAGGAACTAGAACCTCATCCATATATTGCACGAGCTCCAAGATATGCTCTGCCAAAGATATTTGAATTCACAATGTTTAATGAGAATATAGTTGAGGCTTGCTTTACTTTTCTATGTTAAGTTTGGCTTTCAATTTTGGTTTCCCTACTTATCTATGTGAAAATTCCACTTTCATAAGTAACATGGATTCAATAATACTAAATTAATTATAGGTCCATGGTTTTAGAAGCTTCACATAGCTTCTCTTCAACTATGGATCTTGTAAGCATTGTACCATGACTATTGGTGTTGTGAGAATATACAAAGCATATATATTGTTTGACCAAATGTCTTCAATGAACATGAACTATATGGAAGAAGAGAAGACATGTTGCAAAGTCTTTGAAAATTTTCTTCAAGAAATGTAAGGAGCCATGGGTGATTCATCCGAATTATTTAGTAAAATAAGAGGAGGAATGAATCAACCTTGATGATAGAGGTAAATGCTGAATAATATTTATTTAATCACATTGTTTGAAAAAACTTTAATGACCTTTAAATACAATTGAAATAAATTGAATTGATCTCCCTTACTCATGTAGATGAATAAAATTGGAATTTAAAAAAGAGAGGGACATCCACCATAAAACCATGCAATCATGCACTTCTTGATGGTAGTATCATAAGTTCATTGTTAGATGGATATGCCAAATGTGGAAGAATTAAAAGGAAAATATGTTGATTGATTGGATACAAGCATCAAACCAATGTGATAACAAAAAATCAAAGTTGATTCCATAAGGTCTAACAATATCATATAATTCATTTATCAATAATTTGAAACATCATAAGCATATGTCTAATAATGTCATACATGAAATATATGTAAAAAATGACATACACAAAAAAAATTATACAAAACATATCCCAATAATGCCATATAGGTGTAAAATGTACATCATTAGATATATACTCTTTCCAACTAGGGGAACAAAATAAATCCCTAATTGTCTTTAATTGCCAACGAGTGGGAGATGACCAGTGTATATAACGAGGTCTTCCTAACATGCTCACTAGTCCATTAGTCTAGAATCTTTTGTAACTCGACATGTTACAATAAAAATTATATATGAATAAATAACTATTTTATATAAAAAAATAAAATATATTTACACATAAAACTTAATATTTTCTTGTAGCTAGCTAATCATTCCTCTGTATATACACCTCAGGGATACACTGATGGTCAGGAATAATAAGACCCTACAAAAACTATCAAAGTTACCACTCGATTGTGCCTATGAATTTTATATTGAATTTTAGTACTAATGAAATTTTAATGTAAACTCTTTCATACCTTACTCATTGGCTTAGAACTAGTGAGTGCAATAAGGACTCGTTGATCAATACAATGATGAAGTTGTAAAGGTATCTCTGATGTCAATAGCTGAAAATGATAATACATGAGACTCAAATGCAGTTATGAAGAATACACATTTTCTTTTGTCTCCATATCAAATAAAATATTTTGGTACCTCTATGAATGTAGTATGACATCCTTCATTTTATAGTGTTGATCCCAAAGCTACAACACTTATTATTTATTACACATGTATGTAAATCTGTTAAGCATCAAATTCAACACCTTTGTCTGCAAAATAATGTACTATATGTTAGAGTAATAAATTCATTTCCTTAGTAATTAAATTATATTGATATAATTACTAAGTTACTTCTTATATTGATATAGTTTACTTATAATTCCTTTCAATTTACAACTAATTGAAATGATTTCCCCAATTTTCCATCTAGTCACTAGAAAATTGGATTTGTTGTCTCTTTCTCTTAAAGAACTGGATCTACTAGTTCCTTTGGTCTAGAAGTCTTCCATTGAGATTGGGGTTTTGAAAGGTTCAAGGGTTGAGGAACTTTTTATAGAATATCTTGAAGAAGGAGAGGTCATGTATAATCGTTTTGAGGAAGGCTAGAGTTCCATCCAGATGGTGTTGCAAAATGGCCAAGAGGAGGAGGAGGTAAAAGAATAAATAGAATAAATGCATGAGAAGGAGGGTCATGGGGGCAATGGATTCAAACCCACAACCAAGCTTTTATACCATTATACAAATTACAAATTATAAGACTATGCGTTTCATGATAGTCGCATTTTCATATTGGCAAATGAAGAATGACTTTTGGAACAAACATAATAAATACTTCCAAATAAAAATGAAGCCAATGTATTGTATTATAAGCTCGAATGGTAAAGGCCAAGCCCAAACATTTATTAAGGTGTAGCATTTATAATTGTCAGGTTCATGTGAAGAAGTCATCGTTCATATTCTCATTGTTGTGTAATTTGATGATAAGAAGAATACAATGATATAGAGGTTGATAGTGACTTAAAACTTTACAAAATGCAATTAATGAGAATTTTACATTGAGGGGGGAGTAATAATCAATGTTTCATTCTCATTGTTTGACAAACTCTTATATAAAGATGTAGTAGACAGATGATATGGTTTAGTCTTCTTCCGAGAATCTTAGTCATATTGGTTCAGAAGGATTCATGATACAACTACTATACTTAGCATGACCAATTGATGCTAAAAACCTTAGTATTGATGCTACAAACCTTAGTATTGACATAATTTAACCTTTGCAATTACAGGCATAAGATGATTATCATACAATGGTACTTGAACAAAGAACACTAATAAATATTGAGGATGTGAATTGATAATACCATTTTGCAGATGATTTTGGCATCTCACCCTTTATCACTTGTGCGTCAACTTTATTAGCCCTCTTCTTTGGTGACCTACAAATGAAGAATTAGCACAATAAAAAATCTAAGATAAGATTAAAAAAATGGGTCCTATTAAAGAATATAATATAAATTCAAATAATGTATCTATATTCTAAACAAATCAAAACTAAATCTCATCACTTATACATCATAACAATACAGTCCACCTTAGTCATGTGATAGTCTTGGGGAAGAGGTTGTAACGTTGTATTTGGATCCAATTGATCACTTTTTCTCTCTCTCCCAATTCAATCTAATGAGCCAACTGGATCTGATCGACATTTTAATGTCTCAAGTATTGCCTCATGGTCTGACTCGTGAACTTTCCAAAGAATCTTATTATGTGGTTTTTCACCATATTTTATCAAGTGGACATTTGATGCGACAACAAGGTTTGAATAATGAAGAATCTTCCTCTCTATTTGCCAATCCTTAAATAACCACAAGTTAGGATTCTTCATAGGATATCATCTAAGCCATGTGCCTGTTACAACCACCGCACCAACATGGTACTCTAAACCTTCACCATCTATAACCGAGTGATCCAATTTTTGTTTGGCTTCAACACAACGACACAAATAATAATCTATCCCTTCTTCATTGTCTTCAGGTGCAATAATAGCAAAAACATGGCCTGCAGTGACAAATGTACAAAATGCGGTCATTAATTCAGAAAATACTTGGGTAAAAGTTATAAAGTTAAATATTGAAATTAAAAAAATATATAAATATATATATATATATTACCAAGTTGCACTAAATTTGACAAGTGGTCAAAGTCAATAGATGAATCCATCTCTACCATTTCCAGTGCTTGTGGGGGACGATAGGTGTCAATTGGGTCCAAAACCCGTATATCCCATTTGTCCACCCATTCAGTTGACTCACAGTCATCCCAATTTTCCTCTGCACATGATGGACAATAGCATGCCATTTTTCATGTGTGGATACTCCATGAACCTGCATCAGAGCTTCTAAAAGAGTGTAACTCACTAGATCCTGTTAGTGTGCAACAATCTTGATATGGTGCAATGTTAGTATTATCTATCAACCAAAAAAATCTACAAACTATAGACTCACCTTCCTTACCTGGACCCATTGTAGCGTTACACCATTGGACGATGGATTTTGCATCTATCAATATTGCTCCATCTTTGTACTTTAGTTCTTCATGACCCAAGGCTCTTTTAATGCATGCGCCTGCACCATCGTGCTCTCCCTTACCATGACCAGACTTTGTGAAATTCCACATATATTGAATTCTACACAACTTGTGCATCCTGCTCAACCAATAGAAAATCTGTGCATTCTTGAATTGAGATGCACAATTGTCTAACCAAATAATGTGTTGACGATATGATATGCCCCTGTTAGCCAAATCTCCATAAAATAGTTGAAAACAACCATGTACAAACTCTGTAGAATGTGATCGATCATCGCTGATGTAAAAATGGTACTCCCTCAAAATCTTCCTATCATCCTCTATACTTTTAGGTGAATGCATGAATGTTATGTAAACAAATATAGAAACCTGTTGAGATGTATATTATTTTGCTTGCACCTCATTTTGTGGTTGTAGTGTGTAGTTCTCTGCAAAATCTACAACCGAAACAATGGTATCCAATGGAAACATATCCTTGCACAACTTGAATTGCAAATCCAACCATCGAGCTCTATGGGTATGCCTTGCATACTCGTACATAATCTTTTCACGAAAAATCTTCATGAACTCATACACTGGAATCTTTTCAATAACTAGATCACATCTTTTACCATGTTTCCCATCTTTTAGAGCATATGTCACTGTCTTGAATTTTCCGTAATCTACTATTTCATTTCCAATTGCATGTGTACTATCCATATGTTGACAAGTTGATAAAAGTTGCAAAGAACCACAAAATAAGCACGTACCATCCAAGCATGATGTCTTGTAAAATTGTTGGCCATCCCCTATTTCACATAAAATGTTGGATATGAATTCTCTTGAAGATCTTGGTGGCTCTTTTATGTCACAATCCTGCAAAACAAACTGAGAATGCAAAACTATGCATATGTGCCTAAAAACATCAAAATGGTTAGAAAATTCAATATTTATCCTACAACAACAAGTTGTGCGTGTGTGATTTATTTTCACATAAAAAGGTTTACCCATCTCAAAAACTCTTTGACTTATTCAAATTTGAGGATACATACCAATAAATTTTGTAAAAAATTGTGTCTGAGTTGAGTCCAAAAAATGTTTCGCATGTGGCTCGTGATTTTGGCTACCAATCCTCCTTCTTACAACATCTCTTTCATTAGGAGAAACACGTGTGTTATTTTTCCAAAAATCTTCGATCAATGATTTCAAGGCTTCACTAATTTCTTTATCCTTTCGCGGCAATCTTATGCTAAATGTCCATAACTCATTTTTTTTTGGATCTTCTAATCTCTCACACCTTAGCATGGCTCTCCTTAAGGTACCTCTACCAATTTTTAATGTTTTTCTTGTCCTTCTCATGAGTCAAGCTTTCTTCATTTGGCTACTTACTATTGTCAATGTGAGTACTCATCTTGTGATATTACTATCTTTGGTGCGTGATTTAGAACCCACTTTGTCATAAGCACTCATTAGATTCTTTATAATATTTCTTTCATTTGAATCATCCATTGTTCTTAGCCCAAGAATCTTCATGATAGGCCTAAATTTCAAATTCCTCATCATTTCAACAAATAATTGGCATTCACCTGTAATATTTAATTCTTCAAAAAATAATTTCCACATATGATTAACTTTCTTTGACAAGTACGCTTGCTAATCTTGTCAGGCATTGATTTCAAAATGTTAGTATCAATATCAATCAAATATTTTGATTTTCTAAAATGAATTCTAGAAGGTTTTCTAATTTCTTCAATTCTCTCAACATTTTGAAATTCAATATAAGGTTGAGTGTATTGCGTACCTTGAACTGAAGATGATGTGCCTTGGCAATAAGATGTAAAAGATGGAATATCACCTACTTGATGTGTTGATGTTGTGCTTTCAACATGACATGATGGAGTGTGTATATCGTCGGATCTATAAATTAGTGTCTCTTCAACATGAGAGGATGATATGACTTCAACATTGGAAGATGGTGCAGTGGATGAAATGAATCCAACATTCGAAGATGGTGTAGTGGATGATATGACTCCAACATTGGAGGATGGTGTAGCTTCACAATTCAATTGTCTTCTTGAGCGTAACAATCTCATTCATTCTCTTTTTCTTTCTAATTCTTCCTCCTTATTTCTTTGTACTGGTGGTTCTTGATCCTCTTCGAAAGTTAATTCTTCATCATTGCTTTGCAATTTTCTTTGTTCACGTAGTAATTTCATTTTATCTCTTTTAATTGTCAAATCTCTCTCCCTATTTGCATTTGTTTGAATCTTTGGTTTCTTCCTTGGCATGATGATGATTTCTACATGCCAAATTATTCAAACATTCGAATTACTTAAAATGTGTAAATTACAAATTATTCAATTACATATAAAAATTATAATTATTTGAATGAATACACAATATATATCAAACGACTTGTCAAATTTCTAACCATTTTGAAATAACATTTCATCGAAATATACAATTTTTAATGAATTCACTATATATTACATAACATATCAAATTATAATCAAATTTGTATCTATATATCGACAAACAATATTTAAAATGGATTGCACTAACCTTTTCTATTAAAAGAATATTCAAAAATTCTTCAAATCATGTATCCAATGATTGAATTTGGTGTTTGCTAGCTTCCAAAAGTAGTGTTTGCTAGATGTTGAAACCTGTGTTTTCTGTCAGAATAATAGAGAGCATAACAGACCAAAAGTTTTAAATGGATGAAATGGGCCCCAAGGTTGGTTTTTGACCATTTTTTGGTGATTTGAGATAGTGCGTACGCACTATCTCAAAACACATCACTCCCCATCCTCCCTACTCTCTATCCTCCCTACTCTCTCTCCCATCCTCGCCCTCTCTCTCTTCCTACTCTCTCCCATCCTTTACTCTCTCTTACCCTCCCTCTCCCACCACCTACTCTCTCTACCTCTCTCACCCCCTCTCCTCTCCTATCCCTGACTCTTTAGATCTCTCACACACACTCTTATCTCCCCCTATCTCTCTCCCTCTCCCTCTCCTACCACCTAATTTCTCTCCCCCATCCCCTACTCTCTCTCTTCTCTCCCATCCCCTACTTTGTCTCTCTTACACACGTTCCCATTCCCCCTCTCTCTCCCTCTCCCGCTGCCTACTTTCTCTCCCCCATCATCGTACTCTCTCTACCACCCCCTACTCTCTCTCACCCTCACACTACTACTACCTACTATCTCTCTCTTTCAAGTTCTCTCTCTCCCTCTCTACTCTCTCTCCCCAATCTTGTACAAGCTCTCTTTGCCTCTCCCACTCTCTCTCCCATCGCCTACTTTCTCTCCCCCATCCCCTGCTCTCTCTCTCTCGTCTCCCATCCCCTACTCTCTCACACTCTCACACTCTCCCTCATCCCCTACTCTCTCTCTTCTCTCCCATCCCCTACTCTCTCACACTCTCACTCTCTCCCATCCCCTACTCTATCTCTCTTACACATACACCCCCATCCCCCCCTCTCTCTTTCCCTCTCCCATCGCCTACTTTCTCTCCCCCATCATCGTACTCTCTCTCTCTCTGCCACCCCCTACTCTCACACTCTCACACTCTGTCCCATCCCCTTCTCTGTCTCTCTTATACACACACTCCCATCCCCCCTCTCTCTTTTCCTCTCCCACTGCCTACTTTCTCTCCCCCATCATCGTACTCTCTCTCTGCCACCCCCTACTTTCTCAAAACACATCACTCCCCATCCTCCCTACTCTCTATCCTCCCTACTCTCTCTCCCATCCCCTCCCTCTCTCTTCCTACTCTCTCCCATCCTTTACTCTCTCTCACTCTCCCTCTCCCACCACCTACTCTCTCTACCTCTCTCACCCCCTCTCCTCTCCCATCCCTGGCTCTTTAGATCTCTCACACACACTCTTATCCCCCCTATCTCTCTCCCTCTCCTACCACCTAATTTCTCTCCCCCATCCCCTACTCTCTCTCTTCTCTTCCATCCCATAATTTGTCACTCTTACACACATTCCCATTCCCCCTCTCTCTCCCTCTCCCACTACCTACTTTCTCTCCCCCATCATCGTACTCTCTCTACCACCCCCTACTCTCTCTCTCACTCACACTACTACTACCTACTATCTCTCTCTCTCAAGTTCTCTCTCTCCCTCTCTACTCTCTCTCTCTCTCCCATCTTGTACAAGCTCTCTCTACCTCTCCCACTCTCTCTCCCACCGCCTATTTTCTCTCCCCCATCCCTTGCTCTCTCTCTCGTCTCCCATCCCCTACTCTCTCACACTCTCACACTCTCCCCCATCCCCTACTCTCTCTCTTCTCTCCCATCCCCTACTCTCTCACACTCTCACTCTCTCCCATCCCCTACTCTATCTCTCTTACACATACACCCCCATCCCCCCTCTCTCTTTCCCTTTCCCACTGCCTACTTTCTCTCCCCCATCGTCGTACTATCTCTCTCATCCACCCCCTACTCTCACACTCTCACACTCTCTCCCATACCCTACTCTATCTCTCTTACACACACACACTCCCATCCCCCCTCTCTCTTTTCCTCTCCCATCGCCTACTTTCTCTCCCCCATCATCGTACTCTCTCTATGCCACCCCCTACTTTCACACTTTCACACTCTCTCCCATACCCTACTCTCACTTTCATAGATACACACACTCTTATCCCCCCACTCTTCTTCTTATCTCCCATCCCCTACTCTCTACATCTGTCACACACACTCCCATCCCCCCTATTTCTCTCCCTCTCCCTCTCCCTCTCCCACTCCCTCTCCTAGTGCCTACTATCTATCTCTCTCAAGTTCTCTTTCTTCCTCTCTACTCTCTCTCTCTCTCTCTCTCTCTCTCTCTCTCTCTCTCTCTCTCTCCATCCCTTACTCTCACTCTCTCTCCCATCCCCTACTACTTTCTCTCAAACTCTCACACTCTCTCCCATCCTTTACTCTATCTCTCTTATAAATAAATACACATTCCCATTCCCCCCCCTCTCTCTCTCTCTCGCAGTCCTTGTCCCACTGCCTACTCTCTCCCATCCCCTACTCTATCTCTCTTAAATGCTTCCATTCCGCCTCTCTCTCCCTCCCACTCCCTCTCCCACTGCCTACTCTCTCTCTCTCTCTCTCTCTCTCTCTCTCTCTCTCTCTCTCTCTCTCTCTCTCTCTCTCTCTCTCTCACTCACTCACTCTCCCTCTCTCTCCCATCCCTCTACCATTGCCTACTCTCTCTATCTCTCTCTCCCCTCTCTCATTCTTGACTCTCTCTCTTTGACACACACACACCCATCCCCCCTCTCTCCTCTTCCATCCCCTACTTTTTCTCTCACTTGCTCTCCCTCTCCCACTCCCTCTCCCATTGCCTACTCTCTCTCTCACTCTCACTCTTACTCTCTTCCTCTCCACTCTCTCTCTCTCTGCTACCCTCTAGTCTCTCTTAAATTTTCACACTCTCTCCTATCCCCCCCTCCCTCTCTCTCTCTCTCTCACACACACACACACACACACATTTCTATTCCCCCCTGTCTCCCCCTCTCCCACTCCCTCTCCCATTGCCTACTCTCTCTTCCATCCCGTACTCTCTCTTGAGCTACTTTGTCTTCCCCCTCTCCCATTCCATACTCTCTCTCTTTCACACACATGCACTCCCATCCTCCTCTCTCTCAAGTTCTTCCTCTCCCACTCTGTCTCCCATCACCTACTCTCTCTCTCTCCTCCATCCCCTACTCTTAATCTCTCTCCCAACCTGTACTCTCTCTCACACTTCCTCTCTCTCCCATCCCCTACTTTAAATCTCTTTCCCCCATCCTGAACTCTCTCTTTTCCACCTGTACTCTCTCTCACACTTCCTCTCTTTGCCACCCCTACTCTTTCTCTCTCATCCTATACTCTCTTTGCCACCCCTACTCTTTCTCACTTTCTCTCTCCTATCATGTACTCTCTCCCCTCTCCTATCCCCTACTTTCTCTCTATCTCTTTCATGCACACACATAGCCATTCCCCTATCCCCCTCCACCTAGTTCTCTTTTGCAACTTACATCTTAATAGTGTGTGCGCACTATAGTGCTTGCGCCCTATAGTGTGCACGCGCTATTTAGAGCTGAGGTTTAAATAGCGCATGGGGTGTACACGATATTTAAACCTTAATCAAAACCAAGCCTAAGGCTTGGTTTTTCCTTGGAGATCCAACCCAAAGGTTTGGATTTAATGAACAGGCTTGAGATGTGTTTTCTAGCAAACATACAAAAAATGATTGTTTTTTCTTTTGTGCTCCCCTTCAAGATTTCTCGTGGTTGGGTATCGATAAGATTAGGTTACATATCATTATAGGTCTCTGTGTTAGCTATCTAACCATATAATTTATTTTTAATTTGAACTATTTCAAGCCTTTCATCTATAATTTCTTTTGAATGTATGTTCATTTTTTGTCAAAAACCACCACGTACTAATTGGGCTATAGATTTTAGCTCGTTCATCGAATTTTGTAACAACTTAGTTTTTTAGAAACTAGACTCCATTCTACAAACTTTTAAAAAAAAAGTTTTGATTTTAGATTATTTTTCAATTATTTCTAGGGGGAGCACACAGATATTTCATGTTTTTGGGATGTGTCTAGTTAAAAAATTCGTTTAAAAAAAATAGACATTATAAAATTACTCGAAAAATCTAGGATAAACTACATAGTGTTAAGTAACTTTTGACCAGAGCGATTAAAAAATTTCAAAAAAAAGGTTAAAATTTTAGGGGGGCCACACTTTGTACTGTGCTATGTTTTTTTGGAATAGACAGTACCACTTTTTGTGGCCCCCTTTTTTGAGGACCTAAAACTAAACCATTTTGAAAAAAAATTAGTAGTTTAGAAACTAGATTCAAAGGACTACGACTTTTTTTTTGTCATATCTTAAAATTTTGAGCATAACTATCTTCAAATTCTTGTTGAAGTTCAAAATTTGCAGATTTCAGGAAAAAGGTGTCCACTTATACCCCCCTTTTAGCACCACAACTTTGTGGACTTACCCTCATCAAGCTTTGCAATATTTGAATAGTCAAGAAAAATTAAACTAAAGGCATTTCAAGTGGGTTGAGTTTTTGCAGAGTTATGCATTTGTTTTGAAATACAAGAGTGGGAAATCTAACAGGTTCAAAAAGATGCTCTTAGTAGAAGACAACTTTTGCTTACAAAAAATGCAGATAGCAATGGTTGGGTTCAAGGAACTCGGTACTTTGTATCTAGATGATCCTAATTTCGGTGAAGCATGGAAGGCTTGTACAAAACCTATTACACTTGATCGAACAAAGTGGTTGGATTTCAAGATCTAGGATAGCATGTTGTTCAAAGGAAGTTAGTTCAGTGAGAGAGAATCTTATCAAGGAGAAGCATAGTGGAGGATCGGCTAGACATTTTGGCAGAGATAAAACCATAGCTTTGGTTGTTGAGAATTATTACTGGCCATAGTTACAACAAGATGTGAAGAAGTTTGTACAGAGTTGTAGAGTATGTTAGATGGTGAAAGGAGTGAAGAAAAATATAAGGTTGTATCAACCATTACCTATACTAGAGAAGTCATGGGAGGATGTTAGCATGGATTTTGTTCTTGGATTACTGAGGACTCAACATGGGTATGATTTAATTTTTGTGGTGGTTGACAAGTTTTCAAATATAACACATTTTATTCCTTGCAAGAAGGCTAGTGATCTTGTTCATGTGGCAAAGTTATTTTTCGGAGAAGTGGTGAGACTACATGGTATGCCAAAGAGTATAGTTTCAGATTGAGATACCAAATTTGTTGGGTATTTCCGGTGAACATTGTGGAAGAAATTGAAGATAGATTTGAAGGTCAGTTCATTGCATCATCCATAGATTAATGGACAAATAGAAGTGGTGAATAGGAGTTTGAAAAACTTCTTGAGACGTTTGGTTGGAGATAAACTAAAAGGATGGGATATGATTTTACCACAGGTGGAATTTGCATATAATAATTATGTCAACAAGAGTACTAGTAAATTAACATTCTAGATTGTATATGGGAGTAGTCCCAGAAATGCTTCTAAATTGAGATAGTTGGATAAAGGAGAGATAAGCAGTGCTGAGGCAAAAGATTTTGCTGAACATTTGAAGAACATCCATGAGGAGCTGAGGAAGGACATCATAAAGATGAATACATAGTATAAGGCTAAGGTAGATATGAAAAGGAGGTATAAGGAATTTTAGATTGGAGATGAAATCATGGTTCATTTGAGAAAGGAGTTTTTTTCCAGTGGGTATATATAATAAGCTGAAGATGAAGAAGTTTGGACCGTGCAAGGTAGTGAAAAGGCATGATTCTAGAAATGGTTATGAAGTGGAGTTGCCTGTTGAATTAAATATTTCACCAATATTTAATATTTTAGATTTGATAGAGTATTATGAAGGAGGTGATGGAGATGAAGTTAAAGAAGTGTAGTAAAGTATTCCAACAGCTAGTTCAGCTACAAAGGAGATCGAGGAGATATTAGACAGTCATGTTGGAAAAAGTACAAGGAACAAAACTTATGAGGAATACTTGGTCAAATGGAAAGGGAGGTTAGTAGAGGATTCATCATGGCTAGCAAGCGAGGAGGTTAATCATCTTGGTTTTCCTCTGAACAACTGAGACGTGATGAAGTCACTTCTCAAACTACCCTAAGTTTCTGATGCAAGAGCATCCTAGGTGTAAGAGCAATCTTACATCATCCAAAAAAAATATTTTTACTCTTTTCTATTTTAATAAGGACTAGTTGACAAGGTGGTTACTATTTATGGGAGCTTGCTATTTTTAGTAAGTTTGTCATACAAGCTCAAAATCTTCTCATTTTCTACATGAAGGTTCATTTTAGAGTTATAAGCCTACCATAAAAATGTAATTGCTCCACCATAAGTATCAAAAAAGTTATTGCAGATTTTCTATGGAAAAATTTGCAGAAAAATCTTCAGGCTCATCGTTGGAGGCCTTCGAGTGCATGAATGAGGTCTGAAAACTCAATGGAAAGACACTTATGCATTTTTGAGCCTATAGATCAAGAACTGGCATTTTCAAAAAGTGGTTATAATAGCCAATCGGAGCAATAGTTCAAGAGTTGTGGCCTTCTAAAGTTTGGCTACCCAAAATATCTAAAATAATGATCAAAGATGTATTTGGCTAACTATATATGTATTATTAGGATCTTTCGGCCCTAGGTATTAAGTTTCATTGTCTAGAACCTTCTCAAGTGCCATAAAATTTACTATTTAAGAAAGGCAACATTGTCTAGAACAACTCTAGGTGATAGTTCGCAACTTGTCTTGTAGATTGTTGTAATGAAGATACCCGTGTGGGTTAGCATATTGTACTTGTGAATTTTGTAATTCTACATTTGTAGTGCAAATAAAAAGTCCATATTTTTTTCTTGCATTTGCTATTGTTTTCTGTTATGGTTTATGGTATTAAGGGGAGCATCCTTCATCACACTAGCTCATCAATCTTATCTTCGACATGGTTCACATAATCCAAGAAAAAAAACTTTTTAGGTCAAATCTATCGAATTTGTGATCTTTCAAATAATGTTGATACTCTGCATTAACTTTCTTCTAATGCTTGGCACATACTATGTTGCTTAGCATCCTCTATAAAATCACTTGGCACAAACTAAAGTTTACTTGTGCTCGACATCAATTATTTTATGTAATGTCCCCTTTCTAGCATTCATAGCATGATGTTTTCGTTAGCCTATTTCCCCACAGTCCCGTAGGCTAACTAGGATATTAAAGGGGCTTAGAGGCCATTTGGCCTAGACAGTTTCAGTTGCAAGTCTTTCTGAGGGGTTCTGGGGCAACTTTGGGCATACTTACTATTTATAGTAAGTCATCTTGGACATGGCCAAACATTCAGTCATAGTGGTATGTCGATGGTAATTGTTTAAAATCGACAGGAAAACTTATTTATCATTGATAAGATTTGTTATGCATTGATAAAGCCATTTTATAAAGTTAAATTTAAATATTTAACTTTATTAATGCATAGACTATAGTTTGTGAGAAATATTTAAATTAAAAGAGTTCCCTTTATTTTTATAACACATTGGAGACATAAGGTACATAAAGGGAGTTATGTTTTATCCCACATTGAGAAAATGAAGGATTGAGCTCTTGTGAGAACACTATAAAAGAAATGGAAGAGCTTTTTTTTTGTATGCTTGGATGAAGATTAATGTTATGTTGCTGGATATCTGATTATCGGGCTTGGAGGACGGAATCCCTCTTTGCTAGCATTCTCTTCGCTGTTGGAAGACACAGTCAGGAGGATCAAGGGTGTTTTCACTTCAGGAAACACACTGGGTTTCATTTGGGGCATTCGAATAAAGAAATTTACAAGGGTTTGAGATGCAGATTTGGAGTTAGTTATTGCTATAGTGCCGCATGAACAATATTTTGCTATAGTCGGCATGAACAGTATTTTGCTACAGTATGACGTGAACAGTGTTGGTATCAAGTTTACTTGTTTTTCTGGCTAATTAGAAGTTTGGAAGGCTGCCGACTACATCTGCAAAATACTACGACAACTAATTCTAGGTTTCTTCTGTCAAATTTTGATACTTTGCATAATAATTGTTGAATACAAGTCTGAATAGTTGTTGCAGCCTTTAAGGCAGTTGTAAGTGCACATCTACATTTAAAAATCACCCTTTATCAGCAAATTGAAAGAGTTTCCAGATTTTTCATATATTGTTGAATGTGTGCCAAGTGTTTGTGAAAATGTTATGATGTGTATTATGCATTTTAATGTCACTTCATAGTTGTTCATAAATCTACTCATTGGAAAGCAATTTATTGAGGAAATCAACTTATGAGTTTGCATACAAAGTGTTTGACAATATTCCTTAAGTTAAATTTCTACAAGTCAAAGTTCAAATCAGGGGAGGATATTACAGTGGTATCAGAGCTATAAGTCCCGCCATCCTGTGGAGGTCTTATAGGAAATTTGGAACTGGCGGATAGAGGGGAAAGTGTTTGATGAAATGTCAAAACACTAAAATCAGAGCATTTATGTTTGAGCATGCGATAGGGGCCTTATAATTTCCACAATACCAAAGCAAGAAAAAGTAGGAGTTCAGACCTGCAAAGCAAATAGTCTAGTTCATCTGTACAGGGGGGTATAGAATCCAGTCATACAGACACAGCGGAGGTATTCTTTGATCAAGATAGCAATATGGGTGACCGAGATGATAGGAATACAAGATTAGGTGGAGGCAGGAATGCTGGTCCAGAGCCTGGAGAGGAAAGATTCTTACAGTTATTATAGACCTTGGTACAGGGATAGCGAGTAGTAGAACAAAGGGCATAGGAATAGAATCAGAGATTGGATCTTATGATGCAGATGATGGCTCGTTAAATGGGGTTGAATGCTAATATGGGTGGAGGAAATAATCAGAATGGTAACAATCAAAATGGAAACGATTAGGATGGGACACATAATGGAGATGAACAAGTTGGGAACAATTTTGGTCATACACCCCAGTGAGCTAGGACAGTGAGTTCAAGGCCCATGATTCCTACATTTCCTCCTAGAGCTCCAGAGCAGCTCATACCAGAGCCCCAGATTACTGATATACAGGACCAGTTGAGGAGAGATTGGGAAGTCGGAGGGCCAGATTTTACTGCTACAATTACCTTTAGGGAGTATATGGATGTGCGGATGAAACATATGCCACGTGGACATGACAGGAACCAGAGCTATGAGCTACGGAAGAAAGTAGGGAGACTTGAGTTACCATATTATGATGGCTCAGGAAAGTCTACAGCAGGAGCTTGGGTTCAAAAGCTTGACACATACTTTCAATTGAACCCTATGCCCGAGGAAGAAGCTATTAAGTACACAGCAATTCATCTGGATGGGTTAGCACACGAGTGGTGGCATCATGGTATGGTCACTATGGGACATGCACACATTACCTCATATGTGGAGTTTACAGAGAGGCTGATTGAACATTTTGATAGGAAGGATCCAGAACTCCATTTCAAGGAGTTAGCTCAGCTTAAACAGCGGGGATCATTGGAAACATACATTTCAGAGTTTCAGAAACTTGCAGTGTTAGTAACAGATGTATCTGAACAGAGGATACTGGTTCTATTTATGGATGGGTTAGCTGATCTTTTGGGAGGGTGGATTAAAGCTCTCAACCCTCCCACTTTTTAGGAATCCATTAAGAAAGCTCATGATATGGATTCCTCTTCATCTTCAAAAAATAAATTCCAGGCAAAGAGTTTCCCTTCAAGGAAAGATAAGGACAGGAAACCTTTTCATAAAGAGGTTCAGCCAGCTAAGGAGGAAAGTAAGAGGTTGGACAATGAGACACTTAATGATCTCAGGAAGAAGAAGCTTTGTTTTCATTATAGGGAGCCTTGGGATTTGTCACATAAGTGTCCATTGAAAGCAAAAGCTAAGAAGATGGAGTACTTTTCAGCCGAAGAGTCAGTAGATGGAGATTCAGAGCAGTCATCCGAATCAGATGGAGATGATGATAGTTCTTAACAGGAGGAAGCACGTGGTGATAGCACGATAGCTCAGTTGTCAAGTATATAGGAGGCCGTCACTTTCAGAGTTAGGGGAACCTTGGATGGACAGAGAGTTGTGGCACTCATTGATACAAGAGCGACACATAACTTCATTGATGAGAAGTTTGTGACACGCAGAGGGCTACATACGAAGGAGCATAGGGGATTTAAGGTGATGGTTGTCGATGGCTTTGAAATTGAATGTACCAAGAAAATCTCCAACTTGCAGCTTCGTTTGGGAGATTATGACATGACAGGAGATTTCTTTGTGGTCAACATTGGTGATCAAGATATGGTGCTTGGGATGAACTGGATGAAGTCTCTGGTAGAGTTTACATTTAACCTTGAGAAAATGGAAATGAGGTTTGAGGAAAATGGTAAGAAGATAGTGCTCAGAGGTTTGTCAGATGGGAGACTTCGAGTGGTGTCACTCAAGTGGATGCAGAGTTTCTTTAGACATGATCAGGTGTAGTGGGCAGCAGAGTTTAGAGTAATGCCTGAGATGACAAAGCAGCATAAACAAGAGTATCCACCTGATGTACAAAAAATAATAACCAAACATACTAAGGTGTTTGGTGAGATACCTCCAGGGAGACCCCCGGATAGGGGAATCGAGCATGTTATTGAATTAGAGGAAGGGGCTAAGCCAGTTATCATCACACCTTACCGCCATCCGAAGAGATGTAAGGATGAAATAGAAAAGGCAATTAAGGAGTTGATTGACATGGGGCACATACGGCCAAGCAAAAGTCCTTTCGCTTCTTCAGTAGTATTGGTGAAGAAGCAGGATGGTACAATGAGGATGTGCATTGATTATAGGGAGCTAAATAAGAAGACAATCAAGAACCGATACCCTATCCCGCACATCGATGAGCTTATTGATGAATTGCATGGTGCATGCTACTTCTCCAAGATTGATTTGAGATCCGCCTACCATCAGATATGGGTTAGAGAGGTGGATGTGGAGAAGACAGCTTTTAGATGCCACTATGGACATTTTGATTTCTTAGTCATGCCCTTTGGGTTGACAAATGCCCCTGCCACTTTCCAGTCTTGTATGAATAGAGTGTTTAGAGATCAGTTGAGGAAGTTTGTGTTGATATTTTTTGATGATATACTGATATACAACCGTACTTGGGAGGAACATTTGAAGCATATTGATACAGTGCTCAGTATTCTAGAGAGGGAGTCATTATATGCCAAGATGAGTAAATGTGAGTTTGGGATGACAAAGTTGCTCTATCTAGGGCATATTATTAGTGAAGGAAGTGTTCGGGTTGACCCAAACAAGATCAGGGCCATTCTGGATTGGCCACCACCAAGGAACACTTCACAACTCAAGGGATTTCTCAGGCTTTGTGGGTTCTACCGCAAATTTGTGAAGGGATTTTCACAGATAGCAGCACCACTTACAGATTTGACATGGAAAGATAGTTTCAAGTGGTCAGAGAGGGCTCAGGATTGTTTTGATAGGTTTAAGGAGCTGATGAGTACATGTCCTATTTTAGCCATTCCAGATTTCACCAAGCCCTTTGAGTTGTAGTGTGATGCCTCAAGAGAGGGCATAGGAGCTGTTCTCATGCAAGACAAACATCCCATCACATATGAGAGTAGAAAATTACGAGGTGTGGAGAGAACCTACAGCATCTACGACAAAGAGATGCTAGCAATCATGCACGCGCTAGCTAAGTTCAGGCAGTACTTAGTGGGAAGCCGATTCACAGTAAAAACATATCATAATAGCTTGAAACATTTCCTTGGAAAGAAGGACCTTAATGATAGGCAACAAAAATGGGTGAGTAAATTATAGGCCTATGATTTCGACATAGCCTATGTGAAAGGGAAAAAAATATTGTTGCAGATGCTTTATCTAGAAGGCCTCATTTGCTTGTTGTTGGGATAGTCATGGATGATTGGAGAGAGATGATCTTGGTAGAATATGCTAAGGATAGTTGGGCATCTAGCATTATTGAGGGAGCTATTCAAGATAGTCGATACACTATCGTAAATGATTTGATCATCTACAAGGAAAGGATTTATTTAGTACCCAGGTCTGCTATGAAGCAGAAGATTTTGAGGGCATTTCATGATTCACCAATGGTAGGACATCCCGAATTCTTTAAGACATATTGGCAGGTGAGAGAGCACTTCACTTGGAAAGGACTCAAATCAAAGGTGCTTCAGTTTGTTAGGGAATGCCCTGTGTGTCAGCAGAACAAATAGGAACATTCTTTTTCGGGTGGTTTACTACAGCCCCTACCCATACCAGAGAAGAAGTGGGATAGGATTTCCATGGATTTTATCACAGGCCTCCCCAAGGCACAGGGTCAGGATTGTATCTTTGTTGTGGTAGATAGATTGACGAAATTTGCACATTTCTTTACAATTTTGTTTACATATTCAGCAGCACAAACAGAAGAACTATTTTTTTGAGAGGTATTCAGACTACATGGGATACCACGGAGCATAGTCAGTGATAGAGACAATAGATTTATGAGCCACTTTTGATAGGAGTTGTTCAGGTTATGTGGAACAGAGCTCACTCCGAGTACCAGCTACCACCCCCAAACTGATGGGCAGACAGAGATAGTGAACAAATGGGTTGAGGGGTACCTTTGAAACTACATTGCAGGAGAGCAGAAGGCTTGGGTGAAGTGGCTACATCTAGGGGAGTACTGATATAATACCTCTTTCCATATGTCTATTCAAATGTCCCCTTTTATGGCACTGTACGGGTATGATGCTCCTAATTTTTTGGATTTGTTATTTGGGGACAGCAGGGTGCCTAAGGCCAAGGATACTTTTCAGGAGTGCCAAGACATTATGCAATCCTTGAAGGAAAATTTGCAAAAAGCACAAAATCAGTAGAAGCAATATGCTGATCAGCACAGGGTTGAGAGGTCTTTTGAGGTGGGAGATATGGTGTACATCATGTTATAGCCGTATAGACAGTTCTCTCTCAAGAAGAGTGGAGCAAAGAAACTGAAACCACACTACTATGGACTGTTCAAAGTAATCAGGAGAGTGGGCGAAGTAGCTTATGAGTTGGAGTTGCCTGCAGACAGTAAAGTGCATAATGTGTTCCATGTGTCACGCCTTAAGAAGGCATTGGGTCACAATGTGGTGCCTTCAGTAGTATTGCCACCTCTTGATGATGAGGGAAAGCTTATCTTGGTTCCCAAGGCCATAATTGACTCCAGGGAGAGGGTGCTTCACAGGAGGACTATCAGGGAGTATCTAGTGAAGTGGAGGAACCTACCTATCGAGGATGCTACTTGGGGAAATGAGCAGATATTGCAACATCCAGAACTGAAATTGCTTGAGGACAAGCAATTTTGGGAAGGGCGGACTGTAATGTCCCCTTTCTAGCATTCATAGCATGATGTTGTCATTAGCCTATTTCCCCACAGTCTCATAGGCTAACTAGGACATTAAAGGGGCTTAAAGGCCATTTGGCCTAGACAGTTTCAGTTGCAGGTCTTTCTGAGGGGTTCTGGGGCAACTTTGGGCATACTTACTATTTATAGTAAGTCATCTTGGACATGGCCGAACATTCAGTCACAGTGGTATGTCGATGGTAATTGTTTAAAATCGACAGGAAAACTTATTTATCATTGATAAGATTTGTTATGCACTGATAAAGCCATTTTATAAAGTTAAATTTAAATATTTAACTTTATTAATGCATAGACTATAGTTTGTGGGAAATATTTAAATTAAAAGAGTTCCCTTTATTTTTATAACACATTGGAGACATAAGGTACATAAAGGGAGTTATGTTTTATCCCACATTGAGAAAACGAAGGATTGAGCTCTTGTGAGAACACTATAAAAGAAATGGAAGAGCTTTTTTTTTGTATGCTTGGATGAAGATTAATGTTATGTTGTTGGATATCTGATTATCGGGCTTGGAGGACGGAATCCCTATTTTGTAGCATTCTCTTCATTGTTGGAAGACACAGTCAGGAGGATCAAGGTGTTTTCACTTCAGGAAACACACTGGGTTTCATTTGGGGCATTCGCATAAAGAAATTAACAAGGGTTTGAGATGCAGATCTGAAGTTAGTTATTGCTATAGTGCCGCATGAACAGTATTTTGCTACAGTCAGCATGAACAGTATTTTGCTACAGTACGGTGTGAACAGTGTTGGTATCAAGTTTACTTATTTTTTTGGCTTATTAGAAGTTTGGAAGGCTGCCGACTACATCTGCAAAATACTACGGAAACTAATTCCAGGTTTCTTCTGTCAAATTTTGATACTTTGCATAATAATTGTTGAATACAAGTCTGAATAGTTGTTGCAGCCTTTAAGGCAGCTATAAGTGCACATCTACATTTAAAAATCACCCTTTATCAGTAGATTGAAAGAGTTTCCAGATTTTTCATATACTATTGAATGTGTGCCAAGTGTTTGTGAAAATGTTATGATGTGTATTATGCATTTTAATGTCACTTCATAGTTGTTCGTAAATCTACTCATTGGAAAGAAATTTATTGAGGAAATTAGCTTATGAGTTTGCATACAAAGTGTTTGAAAATATTCCTTAAGTTAAATTTCTACAAGTCAAAGTTCAAATCAGGGGAGGATATTACATTTTACTAACATACACTCAAATAAACTTTTACTAGACTCCAATTGATTTTCTGATCGGCTTGCACTGACTTTGCTTGGCACCTACTGTCCACTCGGTCAAGCTTTGTAGACAAACTTTGTTATACTTGTTCTTCTAAAGTTGCTTAGTGTAACCAACCTCTTCAACCTTAAGTAGATTATCAACGCATTATGTTACCACTGTCTTAGTTGATTCTTGTACTCCTTTTCATATCATAACTCAACCTTTCCTCTAAGTGCTACTGTTACATCTTTTGATCAAATCCTCTTCATCAATCAAAGAAGTGATAGTACTTGAATCATGTAAGTTGTCTTCTTACCAGAAAATAGCAAGCTTGACATCAGTGACAAAAAAATGATTGAAACACATTTATCATACTTGTATCAATCTGTTTTCAACAATCTCCCTTTCCGACAATCTCCCTCTTTGGCATTGATCACAAACCAAACTGACTAGGTTAAAATAGTAAGACCAATAAAATATCAAAAAGAATATAATTCCTTGTATTGAAATCTCTCCCTCTATCAGCAACTCTCATCTTCTAAATAGGTTACAAAACTCTATTATGTCATCCTTATGACTCCCTCTATGTTACTTCTTATATCTCCCTTTGCATTATCTTCCTCTTATTAGGTAGATGTAATCAGCAGATACACTTTCTTTTTCAAAAATTTAAAATTTCTCCCTCATATTGTGTATTAGGATTTCTCTCTCTTTGTTCATTTTCCTATGTATATCTCCCTTTTAGCTATATGTCTCTCATTCTTTGTATATCTCCCTCTTTGAAAACAATGCCAAAGACTTGTCATCTTCATATGCAGACATGAGCTTTTACAGTTTCTCCCTCTATCACCTTTCTTGTGACTGATTTTTAGTTCTAGCTCATTGATTATTTTAGGTAGCTCCTAAAGTAAGATCCACTACATCAATTTGTAACATATGTCAATCAGCTTGTTTGATACAAGGTAGTCCTTGTGTTACTTAAACAACCTTTGAAGGGGTATTGCCCCTAGTTTACCTCTTCTATACTCATAAGCATCCTTAGGTAATGACTTTGTGAAGATATCAGCAATTTGTTCTTTTGTGTTAACATATTCTATCTTCAACTCTTTATCTTGAACTAATTTTCTCAAGTAATGATACTTGATTGCAATGTGCTTAGTCTTTCTGTGTATCATAGGATTCTTTGATATATTTATAGCACTTATATTGTCACAATAAAGTATCACTGGTTCAATAATTTCTTCCTTCATACCTTTGAGTAGTTGTTTGATCCATACAATGTTTGTACAATTTACAACAGCAACAACAGATTCGGCTTTAGCAGTAGATCGTGAGGTGCAACTTTGTTTCTTGCTAGTCCATGTAACCAGCCTCTTGTTTAAGAAAAATGCTCCTCCATTGGTGCTCTTTCTATCATCAATGTTTCTAGCCCAATCAACATCAGTATAGGCTCTTAATTCAAATTTCTCATTTTTATTATAGTATAGACCATATTCCTCTATTCCTTTTAGATATCTCATTATTATTTTTACAGCCATCAAATGATTCTCCCTGGGATTAGCAGAGAATCTTACAACTATCTCTACAGATAAAGCAATATCAAGTCTACTATGTACTACATATTGTAATTTTCCAATCATAGACTTGTATAGCGTTTGATTTTCCTTAGTTGAATCATTATTCTTTGACAACTCATGTCCTGCCACCATAGGTGTACTTATTGGTTTGGAATCCTCCAATCCAAAAAAAATTAGTATCTCCTTGAAATACTTTGACCGAGTGATGTATATACCATATTTCATCTAGTGTACTTGCAAACTCACAAAGAACTTGATCTCTCCAAACATAGATATCTCAAATTCTTGCTTCATTTCATTTGCAAAAGCCTTACATAAAGTATCTTGACCTCCAAATATGTTATCATCAACAAAAATTTCAGATAACAAAATACCTTTGCCTTTCTCTATCTTTAAGTATAGATTGTTGTTATCATCAGTCCTTTCAAATCCAATCTTCACAAGATAGTTATGAAGTTTCCCATACCATGCTCTTGGTACTTGCTTCAAACCATATAAAGCTTTGTGCAATCTACATAAAATGTTTTTATTGTTAACATCAAAAAATCCTTCTAGTTGTTCTATATAAACTTCTTTCTCTAGTATACCATTCAAAAATGTAGATTTAACATCCATTTGATAAACTTTGAAACCTTTGTATGCATAATAACCAAGTAGAGTTCTTACTCCTTCCATTCTAGCAACTGGAGCAAATGTTTCTCCATAGTCAATCCCTTCTTCTTATGCATATCCTTTATAGACTAATCTTGCCTTGTTCTATAATGTCCCCTTTTTGGGACATTCATATATTTTTCCATTTTCATCCGTACCACTTTTATAATCTTCCTATATGATGATTCTTCTCCAAAGTTGATTCAATATATATATATATATATATATATATATATATATATATATATATATATATATATATATATATATATATATTATTATAAGAGTCATGTCCTTTCATTATATCAATAATAATAATATAGTTATATTATATTGATTATATATTTATATTAATAAGTTTTTGATTAATTAATATAACTATATTAATAAGTATATCGTTTATATTTTTTATAAGATATAAGTATTAAATATATTATATAACATTGTATGTTTATAATAACATATTCAAATATATGTTTTTATAAATATAATATCATATTGTATTATTGTTTATATTAATTCTTGTATTATTAATATTTATTATATTGATTAGTCTATTAATCAATTTATTATTATTATCATTACTTATTAATATTATATATTCAAATGTGAATACATTATAATCTTCTTTGGTTTCATAATATAATTATAATATTTATTATTATCTATTTATTATTATTCTTAATTATTATCATTATATAATATGTTATTCAAATATTCATATATCCTTAAATTTGGGGTCATGACATGTTGTGACTTCACCATTTTCATGTAAGTTATTTCTGTATACCCACTTGGTTCCAATCACATTTTTGTCTTCTGGTCTAGGAACTAGAGCCCATGTTTATTTTTCTCAATTTGTTCAATCTCTTCTTCCATGGATTTTCTCTAGTCCACATCTTCTAAGGCATCTTTGACTATTTTGGGTTCCTTCATGCTTAGTAAACATGTATCACTTCTCAACTTGTTCCTTGTCATTGGTCTAGCATCTTTATTTCTAATGATTTATATAGCAGGATGATGTCTCTTTACATATTTAGACAATCTTGATTCAACTTTTGTTTCTTCATTTTGTCTTTCAACTTCTAAGTCACTATGTACATTTTTGTCAGGTGTTTCAGCATCTCTTTTATGTATACTAATCTCAGAATTAGAATGTACCTCAACTTCATTTTGTAACTCAGCAACTGAATGTAGCTCGATTCTTGAATGCAACTTGGCATTCATAGTATGTGACTTGGTAGTCACTAAAACTTTCTATTAGTTTGTAGCTTGATTAGTAGCATCTTCGTTAGTAGACATACCTTCATAAAAATATACAAATGATTTGTATTCTTCTAGTTCCTTCATAGGTTCAACCTCATATACTTTTGTATATTCATCAAATTTCACATTTGCACTTTTCACAATTTTGTTAGTTAGTATTTAAACACTTATAAGCTTTACTTCTTGTGGAATAACCTAGGTATATACCTTCTTCACTTTTTGCATCTAGTTTACCATTCCTAGAATCTTTGAGAATATAGCATTTGCTTCCAAATACCTTAAAATATTTTACATTGGTGAGTATCCATACCACAGTTCAAAAGGTGTTGAATGAGTACCTTTATTGACTTGTACATAGTTCAAGTTATAGACAACTGTACTTATAGCTTCTCTCCAATATTTTAAAGCAATGTTTTTCTCCATCATGAGTGTCCTAGCACAGTCCATTACAAACATGTTCCTCCTTTCAGAAATTCCATTTTGTGGAGGGGTTCTAGGAGCAGATGCTTGTCTTTTGATTCCTCATTACAAAACATCTTAAACTCATTTGATGTAAATTCTCCTCCTCTGTTAGTTCTCAAACATTTTAGACTTGTTTCTTTTTCAACTCTTGATAAGTACCACTTAAACATTTGGAAATCATTAGATTTCTATTTCAAAAATATAATTGTCATCATTCTAGAATAATCATCAACAAGCAGAATAATGTACTTATCTCCTTTGTAGCATTGCACTTCAATTGGTCCACACAAGTCAATATGAACAATATCTAGTATTCCTTTAGAGGTATGAGTTTTACTCTTAAAACTTGACTTTGTCATCTTGCCTAACTAACATTGTTTGCACATTATATTGGCAAGCTTCTTCAACTTAGGAAAACCTCTAACCCTTCTCATATTACTAATACTAACCAAGTTATCATAATTAACATGACATAGCCTCTTGTGCCATAGCCTCACATTATCAAATTCTAAAACTAAAAAAGTAGCATCCTCTATTTCAAGATAGAATAGATTACTCCTAGTTTAATCACCCTTTCCAATCAATTTTCCATCAGTCTCATCTATCTTAGCAATCTTGTTTTTAAACTCAACCTTACATCTTGAATTATTTAGTTGTGACACACTCAATAGATTATAGTTAAGTCCTTCAACATAGTAAGCATTGTCACATAAAATCTTACACTATTTCCATCATAACAATTTAAGGTAATGAACTTACTTTTATCTTCAGTCATGTAATATGAGCACACACTGTCAATGATCAATCTGTCATTATTGTTCACACAAGACACAAGTGTTGTTGCCTCCTCTTCATTATATTCATCCTTCATTGAAATATACACCACTTCATCATCATGTTCATCAGATTCATCTCTTATTTCCCCTTCAACAATGTAGCAAGACTTCTTGTCTTTGTCTTTGTAATCCTTGTTGTCTTCATCTCTTCTACTTTTGTACTTGTCACCACCTTTGTAGTTCTTTTTCTCTGGACATCTAGTAGCAATATGATCAACCTCATTACAATTGAAACAAATTATAGGTAATTTACCTTTAAACTTGTCTTTACCTCTAAATCTTCTTGCCAGTAGTGCTTCAAGTTGATCTACATTCTCTTCATCTGTATCACTATCACTCTTCACATATTTTGTCTTTTTCTTCTTCTTCTTCTTCTTCTCATTAGGTTCCTTTAATGACAACTTATCTTTGAAAGAAAATTCAATATTTTCAAGTTTGTAATTATCAAAGTTAGATAGCTCAAAAGTAGTGAGCCTACCTACTAGACCTTCAAGAGTTAGTTTTATTCTTTGGTACACATCTTATTTCTTGTATTGCAGAAATTCTAATAGAATAGATGGGTAGCAATATTCTCAAAACTTTTCTAAGTATAGTATCATCATCTATTTTTTAAGTAGCTCCCCTTATTGCATTAACAACATCTTTTATCCTAGAGCAATATTTAGCAATATTCTCACCTTCTTGCATTCTCATATCATCAAACTTACCTCTGAGACTCTCAACTTTGGCTCTCAAAACATTCTTGTCTCCTCCATAGATAGTTTTTAGAGCATCCCACATTTTATTTTCATTGCCAAGACTTTTGATATCATCAAATTTAGCACAGCTTAGTGCAGAGGCAATCTCCAATATTGCCTAGTTGAGTTTTTTCTTCTTTTTCAGATCCTTGGTAGTTAAGGCTCCAGTAGGATCAACATGCTTAGTAATAATGGTAGATTTTGCATGATATCCAAGTCCTCCAAGGTGTAGCTTCATCAGAATTTTCCATGCAAGAAAGTTATCTCTATTATGCTTGGGTGCTTCTCCTTTTGACATCTTGATCTATATGCTTCTAGTACCTTCAAACTAGTCCTCTTAAGCAGATGACTCTGATACCAATAGTTGGAATTCTTTAGAATAACTGAGAGGGGGGTGAATTAGTTATCCAAGGTCCAGATGTACAAGTAAAACTTTTCACAGCTTAGTGAACCCATAAAACATTTATCATCATGCATACATCCATAAGATTATGTAATGACTTAAAACTTGTAGGTTATTGTTAAATGAATTTGGAGAAATATAAACATGAAACATAACAGATTCAATCAACACATTTGACACAATGATTTACATGGAAACCCAATTTAGAAAAACCCACCAGTAACATGCTACTCTTTTTCACTCTTCTGAACTGGTGCCTAATGAAATGCCAACCCTGTTAAAGGTTACAATGCACATTGTTAAATGTGACCTAGTTAAAAGATTTCAATCACCCTGTTAGGAGTGAGCCTTGTTAGATGACTTTAGATCATTCACATGGAATGTCACCCAGTTAAAGGATTTGCAAATAACTATTAGGTCAACCTTAATCCAAAGGATTTACCCTAGATTGATTACAATTATTAGAGAGTAACAGTAAGGATTGATCTGATAACAACTTACAACTCCATTTGCATATTATAGATCTTTGTTTCAGTCCTCTATTCTGCATGGCTTTCACACACTTCAGCTCTGATAGCTTGTTCACCCTTCAAGCATCCATGCCCTTAAACCTTCTTGCTTAACATGTCAATGTAGACTCTTCACTTAGGTCACTGAATGAAGTAATACCCTAGACTCTTTGTCTTCCTTAGGTTCTCGCACATGAAAATCTTTGCTTCTAACCAACCATCCCAATAAATAGAGAATTAAGATATTTTTTCATTCATTCTCCATCATCCAATTTAGGATTAGGTAAGATTCAATGAATCTACCCCTTATTTCATTTCATCCATTTCTAGAAACTTATCCTTCAATCCTCTTTGAATTTGCCTCAAAACGGTTTACCATGGATTTTGTGCCACCAGCTCATCAATGTTATCTTCCACATGGTTCATACAATCCAAGAAAACAAACTTGTTGGCTTAGGTCTATCGAATTCCTGATCTTTCAAATAATGTTGACACTCGACATTAACTTGCTTATGATGCTCGACACATACTGCATTGCTCAGTATCTTTTGTAAAATCACTCGACATGAACTAAAGTTTACTAGTGCTTGGCATCAGCTAAACTTTACTCAACATCAATTTTTTTACTCAACATACAGTAAAATCAACTTTTACTCAACTCCAACTAATTTTTTTCTCAGCTTGCATTGACTTTTCTCGGTACCTATTGTCCACTCGGTCAAGCTTTGTAGACAAACTTTGTTATACTTATTCTTCTAAACTTGCTTAGTGTAACCAACCTTTACAACCTTAAGTTGATTATTAATGCATTATGTTACCACTATCTTAGTTGATTCTTGTACTCCTTTTCATATCATAACTCAACCTTTCCTCTAGGTGCTATTGTTATATCTTTTGATCAAATGCTTTTCGTCAATTAAAGAAGTGATAGTACTTGAATCATGTAAGCAGTTGTCTTACCATCAAATAGCATGTTTGACATCAATGAAAAATCAATGATTGAAACACATTTATCATACTTGTATCAATCTATTTTCAACAATCTCCCTTTTCAACATAGCCTTAAAGCTTGATTTCAACTTTTACGTACTCTAGTCCAAGACCAATAGTGCCACATAGATATCTCAAAGCATGTTTTGCAGCCATTAGGTGTATTTTCTTAAGTTCACACATAAAGTGGCTTAGTACATTTGGATAATAGTAGATATTAGGTATAGTGTTTACCAAAAACATTAGAGATCCAATGACTTGTTTGTAAAGGGTAGGATCAATAGATTTTGAATGTGAACTGCTTCCTCTTTTAGTTTATGTAAATTGGTTTCTATTGGAATTGCAAGTGGCTTGTTGTCCATCATCCCAAATCTATTTGGAATATCTTGAGTATATTTTTATTGATTTAAGAATGTGCAATCTTCTTTTTGATGTACTTCTAGATCCAAGAAATAATGTAGTAAACCTAGGTCTTTCATGTCAAATTCAATTGCAAGATCTTGCTTGCATTTAGTAATAAGATTATCTTCACTTGTTATCAAGAGGTCATCAACATAAAGAACCAATATGATCATATCCCCATTAGAAATTTTTAAATAGATGTTAAGATCAAATTCATTTTTAGAGTATCCTAATTTGGTGAGATAACTATCAATTCTTTCATACCAAGCTCAGGGTGCTTGTTTAAGATGATATAAAGCTTTCTTTAGTTTGCATACATATAGGTTTTCATTTTTTTATCAAAAAACCTTCAGGTTGTTCAATGTAAACTTCTTCATTTATGATCCCATTTAAGAATGTAGTTTTCACATCCATTTGATGTACCTTCCATGATCCTTTTGCTATTGTTATTGCAAGAATTTCCCTAATCGAAATGAAATGAGCAACTGAGAAAGTTTTTTCTTCATAATAAATACCTACCTTCTGAGAAAAACCTGGAGTAACAAACCTTAATTTATGTTTCTCAATGCTCCTATTTGCTACATATTTGATTTTATAGAGCCACTTTGAAGAGACAACAGATTTGAGTTTAGGTTTAGGTACAATGTCCCAGACATCATTTTGTAGTATTGATCGATATTCTTCAATCGTAACATCTTTCCATGCTTGACAAGTTAAAGCTTCTTCAACAAATGTAGGTTTAGATTTAGTAAGCTTAGTTTTGATTATGTAAAAATAGGTTTTAAAGGACCCAAAACCTTACATCAGTAGAGTATTAAGAAAGTATCATGAAAAGAGAACTAACAAACAACATGAAATAGACCTAAGAAAATAAAAAGAGGTCACAGACAACATTGCTAGATAAGACAAAAAAAGACCAGCAAAGGAATAGCAACCGACCAGCTAAGGAGTATTAATCAAATGCACAGCCTGGTCCACCAGAGAATGCATAGTCTCAGCAGCAGCATTCACCTTGTCCTTCTTAGTGGTTTCCTCCATCTTCTTTGAATTGGCTCGAGTACGCTTGCTAGGACCTTGAGAGTTTGTCCCCAAGGGAGAAACCTGACCTTTATCTGCCTCATTCTTTTTCAGGAAGCTGGTCATGTTATCCCCCAATTGTCTGAGTTGTTTATCCATGTTACCCAGCCTAGTTTCAAATTTAGACACCTTCTCCTGGATACTGCTAATGTCCTTGTCCATCACCTTCTTCTTGGCTTCCAACATAGGGATCTTATGCATTAGATTTTTCACTTCTTTCGCATTACCTATGACCTCCAAGAGCTTGTTGATATGCTAACCTAATGTTCTTTCCCCTTTGGCCGTCTTGCTAAGATGCTCCATTTCTTTTTTCAATAGTACCATTTTATGTTTAAGAATGTTAATGTCCTTCTTTATAGAACCAGGGTTACCAAATAAGCCTTTGGAGGGCTCGATTCCACCACCAACACAATCACCTTCATTATATTTGGACCCTTGTTCACCATCATCGGTAAAATTGGAAGCCTCAATCCTTGTTTTCCTGTCTCTATAAAGACTTTATTTTTCTTTCCAAATGTTTAGCAAGGGGCTCATCAACCGACAGAGGAGAAGCCCTCTCATCAATACAACCTTTTCTCTTCCCTTTACTACATCCCCTATTTTTTTCATGTTCTCTAAAAATATCATCAACAAAATCACTTTCCCTCTCCCGATCAGAATCATCCTTCTCAACACTCTATTTTTTCTTTTTAGTGCTACCACCCGAACCTCTTTTAAGACTAATCAGATCCCCTTCTGCCTCATCTTGTGTCTCAGAGTCATAGCCCTTTTCCTGAATACTTCTTTTAGTATCTTGATCTTCCCCTTTAAAAATTATAGGTTTTGGGATTTAGTAAGCTTAGTTACTAGTGTAGTATAACATGATTTATTTCTAGTTTTCTTGACTTCCTTAGTGATTTCATCTAGTTCAATGTCATTTTCTTCAATCATTTTTCTTGCTCACAAAGGTCTCTTCTTGACATTAGAGATGTTATTATTTTATGTATCTCATACTGGTCTAGTTTCTTCTGATATACTCTCCCTCTAAATTTCAGATAGAGGATTTCCATCTAAATCTACATAGGGCTCATCATCTATACCTATAAATAGTTTTAAAGCAGTGTTCTACTCGAATATGACATCTTTGCTCACTTCTACTAATTTTTGTCCAAGAACATAAACTTTGTATTGTTTTGAGTTTTCAGTATACCCAACAAATATTTCTTTCTTTCCTGATGGTTCTAACTTAGTTCTCATTTCTTTAGGTATATGTATATACACTAGACAACCAAAAATCCTAAGATGAATTAAGTCAAGTTTATTTCCTGTAAAGGCTTCTTCAAGTGTTGTATTTTCTAGAAAAGAGTGAGGACATCTACTTTGTATGTACTGTAGTATTTGTGGCTTCTGCCCAGAATGAGTAATGAAGATTTTGATCATAGAGCATAGCTTTTGTTGCTTCGACAATAGTTTTATTTTTTTTTTCTACTACCCCATTCTGTTAAGGATTATAAGGTACTATATACTCCCTCTTAATCCCAATAGATGCACAAAAAACTTTGTAAATTTTAGAAGTGTATTCTCCCCCATTGTCAGATTTTAGAGTTTTAATTTTCTTTGGCACTTGATTTTCTACCAATTCTTTGAATTCTTTGAATTTTGATAACACTTCATTTGATTCTTTTACTTTTAGAAAATAAATCCAAGTCTTCCTTGAGTAATCATCAATTAATGTTATATAATATGAGTAACCTCCTAGAGAAAGTGTTGGCATGGGCCCACATAGATCAGAGTGAATTAGTTCTAGAATTTTTTTGGACTTGTGTTTTCTTGGAGGGAAAGGTTTTTTTATGTTCTTTCCTAAAGCACATCCTTTACATATATGTGTTTAGAGTTTAGATTTGATATACCAGAAGTGATTTTTTCTATCTTGGGTAGTGAACTAAAACCAATATGTCCAAGCATCCTATGCCAAATTTCATTTGAATTTGTTATTTCATGATTAAGAGCTTGATTTTGAATGTTACATAGTTTGTATAAGGTCTCATCTCTAGCTCCTATGGTAATATCATTTTTTAGATTTGAGTTTTTAGGACAGTACAAGACTTTGTCTTCGTTGAATGTAAATTGAAATCCTTCATCAATTAATCTAGAGATTGAAATTAGGTTCCTTTTTATTTTGAGTACAAATAGTACATCTTTCATAAATGTAACTTTAGTTCTTAGTTGAATAGAATAGGTCCCAATACCTTGGACTAGATGAGTGGAATTATTTCCAATAGTAACTCCTTTAGATATGTAATTTTTAATTGTTTCAAATTTTTCTTTGAATCTAGTTATATGTCCAGAAGCACCACTATCTATAATCCACACACTTTCATTAGAGTTTATCTCACTTGATAAAGCAATGTAGAATAATAGATTTTCATCTTTCTTACTTTTGGCTAATGAGGCTAAGATTCTTTCCCTTTTAGGATATTTATTGAAGATATGTTCAAATTTCTCAAACTTATAACATTTAACTTTGGAGAAATAAGTTTTGTTGAATTTATTATTCTTTTTCTTATAGTCATGTTTCTTTCCTTTAAATTTCCTTTTCTTTCCTTGATGATTAGGAGGTGACAAAAGAGCTTGATTTTCTCCCTCTTGATTTGATACAATACCTCTAGAAATTAATCTTGACTCTTCTGAGGTACAATCAGTCTTTAGTTGATCAAGTGATGGGATTCAGTATCTACTTATGACTTGAATGAATTTTTCCCATGATAATGGTAATCCTTTAAATGTTGATTTAGAGAGTTCTTGATCCTCTACTGATTTAAATGATTTTGAATTTCAGAGATCCTTCCAAAAAATGAAGAGATTGTTTCTCCTTTATTCATTTTAGTATTCATTAGTTGATTCTTCAGAGTAATCAATTTGCTTGAGTTGTTGATTTCAAATGCATTTTTTTATTGTGGTGAATACTTCAAAAGCTTTCTTCATATTTGATATGGAAGGGAGAATGTGATCTTTTACAGAATTTGCCATGATTTTCTTGGCTTTATTGTTACACCTTTTCCAAGTGGCTTTTTTTGTTTCATCTTCAGGAATTTGAATATTAGATTCAATAAAGGATTCTAGTTCTAGTTCTTCAAGAATCGTAGTAATTTAAATTTTCCACGAAAAAAAATTTACAACACCTCCAAGTCTGTCTTCTACTCTTATGGTGTTTGACATGTTCGATTTAATAATATCTCTATCAAGTAGGCTCTGAAACCGTGTAAAGTTTAATAGATCTTAGTTGGTGGAGACTTATTAATCAATTTTCAGTCTTATCTATATGATATTACAGACTAGAGTCTTTCTGATATATCCTAGAAATCCTTTTGTATACACACACACACACACACACACACACACACACACACACACACACACACACACACACACACACACACACACACACACACACACACACACACACACACACACACACACACACACACACATATATATATATATATATATATATATATATATATTGTAGAAGAGTCCAATTCTAGTCTAAGTTCTTTATGTCATTTTATTGATATGATCTACAGAATAGATTGGAATCAATATATGTACATATTGAAGCACAACCAAGTAGGGGCATGACCCTACGTAGTCATGCCTCAATATTTACATACACCAATTCACAATATAAACTTGAACAATAACAACTTCAATAAATGTTACAGGTATAAGTTAGACCCGATGACAATATTAAACTTAATGCAATTTATGGGATGACACACACTATGACTGTCAATGAATTAGTGATCAACAATGATTATAAAAGCTTTCGATTAGAGCCTAGCATTACCATAAGACTATGCTCATTAGTAGTGAAACATATGTCATATATTTTGAATGTTATATTTCAAAGAAAATTCAGTGTATCATATCTGAATGTCTAAGGTTATAATGGTAACATATTAAATCAAAAAACATTGCATACGTTTCAATACATAATTGCTAACTTTCTTAACAATTGTAGTTAGACTCATTCCAATAGTATTAGTTGAGGTGAGGATCTATAATGCAATTTTAATTAGAATAATTCCAATAGTATGAGTTGAGGTGAGGATGTGAATGGGAGGAATGTTGTTCAAGTTATCTATTCAATAAGAAACTAAGATGATTTGAATTGTGTAATCATGTTGCATATATCCAATATACATTGAGTGGTTGTTCTGATGCAAAATAGATCATGTGTGTTGAAATCTAAGTTGCAAATGTTTGCATAATATAACTTTTGTATTGTATTTGAGGTTGGTATCTTTTAACCTAAGGTTGTGCTTGGTTCTTTAAATCAGGGATTCAGTCTCTCTTATAGGTTGATGTATGTAAATATGATTAGAGACTGAAATCTCCATCTTCGGTTGTGATTCTTATGGGTTGGTGCCTAAGACATAATTTAAGTTATTTATTATCTTCTTGTAGTTGGATTTATGCAATAGATTCAAGTATCTATTCACACTATGGTTTATCCCTTCTAGAGATCCATGATGTATATCTAGTGTTCTCATGTGTTGATGTGTGATAGTGATTATCATTCGCATAGATTTATTAATGTTAAAGTTAGTTCAATTAATGGTTTGAATGTTGAGTTAGATCAGACATTGATATTTTTTATTTTTTAATGTCTCCTCTCAATGTACCTACGTTTCTAAAAAACAAGACCAATCCTAGCACTTTTGAGTACCTACATTATAGTCAGATTATGGTTCGCATATATAAATCATTCGAGCAATCAAAAGCTATAAACAATCAAGCATATATCTTTCATTTTCATATCATTTGAAAACATGGTTAGTCTATTTAAATAGTAACCCACATACTAAATAATTTAGGAAAATCTCAAGTAATAATGGAATTCCCTAAGGTCTTTGTACTGGTATTATTGTTTATCATTTGATTTATGTATATTTTAATTCATTGCATGATTGTGTGGATTGTGACACTTTTGGATCTTATATTGCATTATTTAGATTATTTTTCTTCATATTTGCATACTTGGTACAACACCTTTCATTTGTCAATGTCAAAAAACTACTTTCAATTTGCCCAATTATTCTATGAAAGAGGCAACAATCCATGGCAAAAGATGTGTTTTCATGCAATTTAACTCTACTTTTCAACCATGAATTTGTCCACTTGCACCATCTTAATATCTACAACATCAAACCATTCAATGTAAAAATAAATCACTTTGAGATGTTGATCAATTATAGCCTAATTAATTAAATTAATTTGGCTAGAAGGCCAACATTAGCTAATTAAATAGTGTGTAATTATTTAATTGTATATGTGATAATGAGATTATAAATTTTTTGGATCATTGATTAAATTTAGGTGTCTCAAAAGATGAATCTTCTATGCTGCCAAATTTACACAATACTACAAAAAAATCGTAAGCACAAACAAGATGTAATAGCAAGATAAACAATTCATATTACAATTCAATGATCCACCATGTCTAGTATTTCCCAAACAAGAACTAGCACTTATAACTATTAAAGAACATTACAATGATAATTTATTCAAGCATCCTTTGCACAAGATCATACAAGAAACAATGAATATAGGAAAATCCTATCTTATCAATTGCATAAAAAATGCACCTTAGAGTCGAGCTCCCCTAAAAAATAGCCTACTATTTTTTGTTTCTCTTACCAAACTTGTTGTATTCAACATACATGCCTTAACTATTCATTTTTTCCTTAAGATACAATAAGAAAAACACAATCACTAACACTTTTTCAATAAGATATGGCATGTGTAAAATACCTCCTTTTCAACTAGATGAGTCTCATAGGCCCAAAATTGTTATTGAAATAAATAGGAGATTGTGTGAAGCTTTTTCCCGTCAACAAGACCTATATGCTTTGGTGGTACATCTATCATTCTTGTTGGCGACATGGAAGAACTGCCAAATATTAAGGACAAGCTCGTATATGCATCACACTCAAATGTCAAATTCATATTGGAACAATTCACCATAATTTTTAAATTACAAACAATATTTCACCAAGAAGATGACACCGAAACTAAAATTGGATTTTGTTGAATATTACAAAATGTGTAATGCATAACCAATTGAACGTAATTGTGAAGAATAACACAAGAAAAGTCAATCTGTATTCATGATAAAACATTAATAAGACCATTCATGCACCTATAGTCTACAAGTGATTTAGTACATATACACTAAAAAAAATCTCAAACTACTAAATCTTCTTCTTATTGCACTTAGTATAGCATTAAAAATACACATAAACCCACACTTAAATAATGATACTAATCAACTTCCCTAATAAATTTTACTATGTATAGGCCAATAAATAATGCTAATAACAAACACATGGATTCAAATGGGTCTTGTCAATGGGTCTCTTGGAGAGGTACTAAATATTGTGTACACAATTGGCTCTAAACCACCAAATTGCCTTCGTATGTAGTTGTTTGATTTGATAATTACATTGGCCCACATTGGAACTAAGATGGCTCAAAAAAATATACCTATATCACCCTTGTCTATAAATAATGATACACAAATACTACAATTCATGGCATGGGCAATCACAATGCATAAATCCCAAGGACTAATGTTGCCCAAAGCAATAATTGATATAAGTAAAGCAAAAAGACAAGGCTTAAGTTGTACAACTATATCTAGAGTTAACGAGTAGTCTTTGAATAGAAGCACCTTTCTCCTACATTCAATATTGAAGAATGAAAAATAATCTATACAAAATCATTTGGAAATTTAAAAAAATCACGACTACATTAGCTCTCATTATAACAAGTATTTAGACACGTAATTTAAAATTTAACATTTTCTTAAAAAGACAATTATTATTATTATTTGTGCCTTCATAACATATATATGAAAAATTGAAAAACTATTATATTAAGAATTTCATGTTGTACAAAATGTTACTACATTGAATTATTTTAATGTTTACAATGTTAAAAAATATCATATGTATAATTATGTTGCTTTGTTCGCAAACTTTTACATCTCTACATTTCTCCCTTTTGTGCATAAGACTATCCATGCATTGAAATGAACTAGAAATGCATTTAATCATCAACTTCCATCATGAGTGCAGGCCACGTAACGTTGATGTTCTCTAGAGGTGCCAAGATATATTTAGCCCCTTTAAACGGCGATTAAAAAGCTTGTGAAAACATATAGTGGTGATATGATAAATAAAATAACGTGGCATAGAACAAGCCTATATTATTTTTCGGTTTGTGGCGCAAATATGTTTATTTTGTAGTGACGTTCTACCAAAACAGATTAATATCTGTTATTAAAATTTTCAAAAAGGTTCTATGGTGTAGTGGTTAGCACTCTGGACTTTGAATCCAGCGACCTGGGTTCGACTCCCGGTAGGACCTTATTTGTTTGGTTACTATTATTACCTTTTAAATAAATAAATAAAATACGTACGTGTAGTAATATATTACTTTTACAGATAATGACTTACATAAAGCGCGCAATGATATGCTAATAGAGGTGCATATCATGGTGTATAAATAGCAATCATTTTAATTCTCTAAAACCGAAGTGAATAGTTAAAAACTTTGTTAGTCCTTACCTGTCTATAGGTAGGGTATTAATGTTTTTGTTTACCTTACTTGATAATTTGTGCAACTCCAAAAAAAATACCGAGTTCTAAAGTTCAACAAATTTTATATTTTTTAATTAATTTATATTGATTTATTACCTTTTTCTAATTGGTTCGTTGCATTTTTGGTGGGCTTCAAAAAATACAATATTTTCTAACATGCATTAATGAATTCATTAATTACAACTCTATCTTTTCCATATTTGTGACAAGTTCATTATTAATTACAACTTTATCTTTTGCATATTTGTCACAAGTTCATTAGATTTATAAAACTAGCAATCGCACCTTAGTGTGCAATAGGTATGCTGAATAAATTTTGAAGGTCAATTATGGAAAAGATCATAAACTAGATTATAAACACAACCCTAACCTTAATTATTACATAAACCTAAACCATTATCCTAACCATAACCCTATGCTTAACCATAAAATTAAACATGTTCCAAAGTCTAACTCTAATTCTAACCTTACCCCTAATCCTAATCCATGATAATATGTATGTTGTAATCTCTTATACTAACCATAATTGTAACATTTTCCTAATCTTAACTCTTAATCCTAACCCAAACACTAAAACCTAACACAAAACAAGATAATAACCCAAACTCTAAATCTAATTTTTTTAATGTATGATAAAACTAATCATATTTGTAATTGTAACCTCAATCCTTACCTTAAAACTAATCCTAATAAAAATTGTAACCCTAATCATAATACTAACTATGATATAACCCCTTACTCTAACTATAATTGTAACACTAAAATTTATTGAGAATTCTAATCCTAATCCCAACTGTAGTTCTAACCCTATCATAACTCAACTATTAAACTCTAATCCAAAACAAATTCATAGCTCAAAGTGTTAACCTAATTGTAACCCTATGTGACATTAGCGACTAGTATAAAATGATTTAAATTATTTTGAAACTATAATTATATACAATAATAGTTTTAAAAAATTGATACTATACAACCTATTATCAAATCAATTATTTTTAAACTAATTTTATAATTTCTCATATATTTATAAGATATTATACTTTGTACTTGACTTAAATGTAAAAATAGTTTTTAAATATAAAAGTATTTCTTTTATATAAATAATAATAACTTTTCTACATAGAAATGATTTTTTTTCCAAACAAATATGAAAATATTGTGAAACCTTTTTTTCTTTTTACATTTATTAAATGGACAATATAAAAATTAAAATTTAAAACTAAAAACTCGATTTAAATATATATTAAAATATGAAATAAAAGAAAATTAAATCCAAAATAAGTTAAGAAATTCTTTACTCTACAGCACTTATATAAAAATTATCTTTTATAAGTTTTTTTTTTGTACGTGAATAAATTTCATTACCTGCACATCATTTTAACTAAAATTCATTGTATTAAATATAAAAAACAACTAACCAATAAAACAACACATCTACGTTATTTTAATTGAAAATTAGTTGTATTAAATATAAGAAAACAATTAACTAATAAAACAATAATAAGAGACGAGCAAAAAATGAGTACTAAGATAGCGATGAAGAATCAAGACAGGTGGAAATCAACTGACCCAACATTCATCATTAATGCCGAGTGGACGGACGATGAAAATAGAGTGAAGCAAATAAATGTTTAAAAAAAAATTAAACTGATATGAAGATGGATGTTATTTCAATCGTCTTGCACTGGTTGTGAGTAAATATAGGCCATGGATGGAATTCTGAAGTTCAGGAACTTCAGTATAGGGATGCCTTCGGCATAATAATTACAACTTTATCTTTTGCATATTTGTCACAAGTTCATTAGATTTCTAAAAAAGTCATATTTTTGTCTTCCACAACAAAAATAATGTCTTATCAATATTAATATCACAATTTTTAGTTTTCAAAATAGTTTTTAAAAATATTAATATATTTTAAATTATTTTAAAAATTAGTTTTATATAAATCAATAATTATTAAATTTAATTTTTTATTAAAATATATTATTGCTATTAAGAGTTGTATTGCTTTATATATATAGACTTTAGTCTATATTAATTAAAAAAATAAAAAAAATTAATTTTTAAATTTAACTTATGTAATAAAATTCTAAAAAATTTAAATTTCTTGGTTAAAAATCTTTTTATTCAAATCTCATGATTTTACAATGCATTACATTAAGTTGTATATTTTTAAACAATGGCTAGTCACCACATTATTCTATAAAACTAAAATTTAAAATATTAATTAAAAATCTAAATTAAATTTGCTAAAATTTATAACTTCTCTTTTCAAAACCATAATTTTAAATATTACGTCTAATTTGTTTCCCTAGAGGCAGGGACTCCAGTTCTCAAAGAACTCTTGTATGGATAAGTTGTATTTTTATAAATTAATTTATGGCTAATTTTTAAATATTTATTTTATTTCTTGTATGTATATTTATGTATTGACTGGTTTATTATCTTTATTTCATTAGTACTACTATTTATTAGTCCCTACCTTATATATAAGATAGGGAACTAATGTTTTTATTTTCTAAAGTTTTGGACTGAATATTTTTAAATTTATTTATTAGAACAAAAATCAATTTTTCCTATCGGTTGAGGGCCATTTTCTTGGGCATAAAAAATAATTTCAAACAGAAAATGTTCAGAAAATCAAAAGATAAGGATGTAATAAATGTTATTGTCAGGAATTTATTAGCCAGTTGCTGAAATTTGTAGTCGCAGTGCAGAGCTTGGCATAGAAGAATTTTCAAGGTCCATGAGAAAACCATTGGTCCAGCTCCACATCGATCTCTTCACTTGCATCACCACAACATTCACTTCTTCTCAAATAACGCCACCAGCCAATGAAAATGAAATCATGAATGACCAGAGAGGTACATAAGACTACTATTAGTATATCACAGATATGGCTTTTGTTTTAAGTTTGAAGAATTTTACTATGCTATTCCAAATAATAAACATTAATTAAAAAATATTAAGAAGTATTTTATTTTTATAATTTGGTTTTGATTATAAATATATTTAATATAAGTATTTTATTTTTATATTGTTTATTAAATTATGTACTGTAAATTGTTCATTGTTTTATAAATATTTTTGAATTGTTTGTTCAAGTGTCTTATTTATTTATTTATTTATTTAATATTCTTTTAATTCTACCTATTTATACATTTCATGTGTTATAACTTTTTACCATTTAGTAACTATGATTAACTATTGAACAAATTTACCTTTCTTTTTTTATACTTAAAATTTGTTTAAAATCTATCTTAATCATAAAAATTATGAGTTGAGGGTTGAATCAAAGATTCTAAATGTGTTAGGAAAAATAAATTCTAGCCCCCATAATTTGATGGCAAATTAATACTTATGTTATCTTCATTCAAGCAATTCCTAATCCTGACTTTGGGAACTTTTTATAGTTGCATAATATTGTTTTAAATTTAAAGATTATATAAGAGTACCTCATTCAAAAATAGTAAAATATCATTTGATTCTTATAAAAACACAAAAAAATTAACTAAAAAATCATTTTCAAACAATTACTAACACCTACAACCTCATTATGACCCCAGAAGGCAAGGACTCTAGCTCACAAAGAGCTCTTGTTTAATACAAATTTTCAGGAATCAAAATTTATTTGTAGACGTTCTAGATATATTGACATTCAAATGAAATTTCATCTATAAAAATGAAATTCCTATTGTCAATATGTTTGAACAAGTGTCACTTATCTTGCCTAGGGCTATTTGAACTCACAGGGTGATCCTGTATCCCCAGTCCCTTTTTTGTGAATATGTATCGTTAAAGTTTTTTTAGAATAAAAAAAGTCTATTCATCAAAAAAATTAAAATGCATGGCCCATCCATAAGTAAATGCCCAAATTTTAAAAACATAACAAAATTCTCCATTTAGAAAAAAAACTCTACAAGTTCTACATTTAGTATAAATAATTTCTTCTTTCCCATATAATACTAAAGTACATCTTAAAATATTAACCACAATATGATGATTTACTCATAACTTTCTATTATAAATTATTCATAACTTTAATTATGTTTTGATAACAAATTAATTTTTTTTCAAATTACAAGAATTCTTTCAATCACAAAATCATTAACTCAAAGAAATTTTAAATAAAAATATGAAAATATAATATAATAATTTATTTATAATTTTAATCATATTTAAAAATAAAATATCTAAACTAAGATTTTAATCAAACATAATAAAAATGATTTACTCACAATTTTGCGAATGCTTTAACAAAACTATATAAAAAAAATTAACTCATTTTATGCACTTTTATTTAGCTTTGTTTTAATAGTATAGTAATTTAAAAAAATTAATATTTATTTATTATATCTAAAAATTAAAAAATAAAACTAAAATTCAAATTAAATAACATTAAAAAAATTCATGTATACCTTTTTCATAGCTTAAGATAATAGAAAAACTAAAGTTATAATAATAATTTATTCATAACTTTGTTAATACTTTAAGAAAATAAAAATTTAAAAAGTTTGCTTTATGCACTTTGATTTTGCTTTGATTTTATTGTTCAAATCTAATTAATCAAAAAAACTATTTAAAAATAAAAATATAAAATAAAAGTTAAATTAAATATTAAAAAAAAGTTTTTTATTACTTTTTTAATTCTTTAAGACTCTCATTCATGCACTTTAATCTTGATTTATTTTTAACCTTCAATTCTAATTATAAAAAATATATTTATTTATTATATTTTAAAAATAAAAAATTTAAATGTAGATTTAAATTAAATATAATAAAAAATAATTTATTAATAACTTTATCAATTCTTTAAGAAAAACAAAAACTTGAAGTGCATTCATACACTTTGGTTTTGCCTTGTTTTCATTCTTAAAGTCTTGTTGTCCTCCATTTTGTCACCACAAAATGTTGGTGACAACACGAAACTTTTCCAAGCTAATTCCACATTTCTCTAAGCTTGAATTTGATATTTAATTGTTTAATGAGGATTGATTGATCCATTTCAATTTGAATATCAAATTGTTTTATTGAAGGCTTCATCAAGTCTTTTTCATTTTACTTTCTATCAAGCCTTTGCTTGATTTTTGAAGCCTTCACAATTTGTTCTTTGCTTTTGAGTTTGTATTTACTTGTTTTTAATCATTTGGTTTTGCTCATGTCATGCCTTTCAATTTTTCATTCGATTCGGTCTAACCTAGAGGTCAATCAAAGTTGCCAATCAAGAGTTATGCCCATTTTAACACCTCAAAAATGGACATTTTAGGTGCAACAACACGAATTAAAAATATGATGTTATAATTTTATTTTGACATTCACTTTTTGAAAATATAATATTATATTCGTTTTTTGTTATGTTTTTAAGTCACTTTTACTTTAAATTTATAACTTAAAGTGACTATAGTGCACTTTATATTATAATTTTAAGTTGAGTTACTTTTAAATTTTTCACTTAAAATAACTATATAACTATATAGTTACATTTTCAATTTTTTGTTTTAAAATCAAATACTTATTTAAATGTCACTTTAAAATGATGTTTATGTATTATATTGAATAATATGATAAATGAATATTGTTTTTTGATATTATATTTTCATTTTGACATTCACTTTTTGAAAATATAACATTATATTCACTTTTTGTTATGTTTTTAAGTTAGTTTTGTAATGTCCTTTTTTCTGAATTTATATGATATTTCAACCCTCTGATCAGATTTTCAAAATCAAACAACCAATATTACAAAGATCCACCAATTTCTCAATAAAACCCAAATCGGGTATGTCTGAAATAGTGCCAAAAACTTCACAACTTCACATATTATTAATAAATTTGAAAGTGGACATTTTTATAAAAATTTCAGCAGCATAACAGCCTAAAAAATGACATTTCCATATCTATATAACATTTACACAACAGCTCCCAAACGGAGGACAAAAATAATGCTTATCAGGCTCCCAAAAATAACACAAAATAGCCCGGAATCACCACAAAACACTAATAATCTATCACAGAAGTTTAACCACAACCCAATACATATATTCGGCTCTATTTTAACATCTAAAACTCTGAAATGTAGCATCAACCCAAACTGATATGAAATACTCAACTGGAAACACCAAATTCTTACATAAAACACACCCGAAAACCCACAAATCTGCACTGTTCAGCACAAGGGCAAACTCTGCATGAGCTTGCACATGGAATGACTTTAAACTCCCGTCCTTAGCCTTCCTGGAAACTTGCAAACTCCTATCCTTGGGTCTCCTTCTCCACAGGTTTGGCAGCCTCTGAAGAACAACAAAGTAATGAACAAAAATCAAGTTCTGGAATGAGCCCAAAATGCCTCCAAATCCCTTAAAAGAGGGCATAACCCTAACTCACATCCAAGAGGGGTTAATAAAATATATTTTAATAATAATTTTTATTTATTAGTCCATTGGTTTCCAAAGATTAGCCCCTTTTGCCGAAACTTCACCTTTTTTGAGCCTGCCTGCATTAGCAAAGATTATTATTTTTAAATATTTGAAAAGGGGACATGACACTTTTACTTTAATTTTATAACTTAAAGTGACTATAGTGCACTTTATGTTAATTTTTTCACTTAAAGTAACTATATAACTATATAGTTACATTTTAATTTTTTGGTTTTAAAAGCAAATACTTATTTAAATGTCACTTTAAAATGATGTTTATGTATTATATTGAATAATATGATAAATGAATACTATTTTTTTGACCCATTTGGTGACATTTTTCTATAATTTTAAGTGAATTAAATGACTAAAAGGCTTCAAAAGTGGAGTTTTTATGTGCAATTGCATGTAAAAACTATGAAAAGTGGAAACTTTTCATGTCATTACATATAAAACTCACTTTTGAGGATACTTTTCATAGAATTACATCAAAATCTCATGAAAGTGGACCTTTCTGATGCAATGACATGAAAAATAAAGTTTTTGTGCTTAAGCATAAAAAATGTGAGACACACTTTAAAACATGCATATAACCTCAAATGGTCTGATTTTGCCCATGAGCATGTTTTAAAACATGTAATGCACTCCAAAAAGTGTGATTTTGCATGGAGACATATTTTAAAATGTGTAAATGACTTCAAAAGATTCGATTTTGGAGAAAGACATATTTTAAAATGTGTTATGCTCATTGAAAAATCTGATTTTGAGAAGAAAATGTGTTCTTGCTCCCCAAGAATCTAATTTTGGCAATAACTCAAGATTTTCTTCATGGATTTGAACGAAATCTTTTACATTTAAGGCATTTTTGCTTGGTGATCATTTTGCTTCCATCAAAGATGAGTTTAATGTGCTGAAAACCATTTTTGGGAGTTCATATCTAGGGCACGTTTTTGTGAAAAACAAAAATCTTCATTTTTGCCTAACATTTTTGCACGAAGATAAATCATTTCACCCTTATTGAGTAATTGAATTGCATATTGATTCATATTTTGGTGTTTGAACACCAAAATGTTTTACTTGGAAATCCATGGTGAAACATGTTTTTTCTAAAAATGTCCCATTAGCTTGAATCTTTAAAAACCTTGGAAGTTGGAGAGTTTTTAGGGCACATTTTGGCATTTTGCAACAAATTCTCCTTATTTGCTACCCTCTCTCATTCAAATTTGCAATATTGGAAAAGGTCTCACCATTTTTGAAGAATTTTTCAAACAAAAGAGCATCATTTTCCTTCATATTTGGCACGTAAGTGGACTTCTTCCTTCTTGTTATTTAATTCATACTTATTCTTGCTAATTTTATGCATGAAATTATTAGATGGTTGCCATTTGAGAAGATTTTTGCTATGGAAAGTGCATTTTCTCTTTAAATATGAAGTTTTTTTTCGTTTTCATGTTTTTGGTTCTTTCCCAAGTCCCAATTTTGAATTTGAGCTTTGAAGTGCATTGCATCTCAGCATGTTTGAGTTATTTTTTAAAGGTATGTTGTTTCTTTTGCATTTTTTGTTTTTGTGCTTGCTTGCCGATTTTTCTCCACTTGGAGAAGTTACAAGTTTTTTTTCCAAAAGCTTGTTTTTGTTTCATTTCATGCGAAAGCATCGTCATCTTTCATATTCCATTTTCATGTCATGACACTTCATCTCTCACTCAACAAAATGGGATTACATGTTTTCCATCTCATTCAAAATTCGTACATACATGTAATCCCATTTTTCGCTTCCATTTTCACCCATCTCACTTTTTGCTTCCATTTGCTTGACACGATTACACAAAATATTTTACGTGTAATTGCATTCAAAAGATCCAATTTTGAGTCACATTTTGGAAAGTTAAAAAGATGTCATTTTCACTTCCTATGTACTTTGACTTCTCCTTTTCACTAAAAGTGACTATAAAACTCATTTTCTTATCTCCATTTTTCATTTCCATCTCTTCATATGCATTTGTGTTTAATGAGTATTTAATATATGTTTCCACCCCATTCCATGCTTTACATCTTGACCTGCATTCGCACATACATGTAATGTTTATCCTTCACTTTTGTTTACATCTCATTTCATCTTCCACCTCCCATTACATATTGCATTTACACGTACTCATTTTTTGTACAATAAAGCCTTAAAAATGCTAAGTCACTTTTGAAATCAGCAACTTTTACTTTGCATGCATTCTCATGTGTTTCACCTTCACACATTTTCATACCATTTCACTCCATATTCCATTCATTTCATTTCACCTTTCGTTCCATTGCATATGCATATGCTTTCTCTTTAAGGTTACTTTTTTGGATTTGTGAAGTCCCCAATCCATTTTCGAATCTTCATTATTGATCCATAATTCACTTGTATTGAGGTTCCTTCTGATGATGTATTTATATTTTGGAATTTTTGTGTTGCAACACAAGCACAAGATATGTCCTTTCCATCTAAGTCCAAAAGCAAAATGAAATATCAATATGATAAAGAATTGGCTCATGCATCTCCTTCTTCTGTCACATCTATTTTGGATAATGTGTTGGACACAAAGATTCGTCATGTAGATATGGTTGACTTTCTACAATGAATTAAAGCCCTTGCTACTCATGAAATGAAACACATTAGAAGAAACAACATTCACTTGGTGTCTATGTTTCCTATGGCAGCTATAGAACCTAACTTTGTTTATGGATGTGCATGGGGTTTTACTCTTAATACAAGGATTATCAAAGATGATGATGACAAGGTTATCATTAGCCTTGATCCTAAGACTATAGAGCAAATCTTCAAAGTTTTGCGTAAATCAAAATGTGTTGATTTGACTAAAGAATCATCATTAGCTTGTTGGAATGAGCAAAAGAGTAATTATTGGAATTATGTCAACCTTTATTGGTTAGACAATAAAAGAAACAATTTCTCTAGATGGCCAAAGACTATTTATCGGTCAAACTTTAAACAAGAGTACAAGGATCTCATCATCCTTCTCAGCAAGATTTGTGGCCTTAAACATTCTTCTAATTTTGAGCCATGGATGTACAAGGTTATGTTTCAAATTATGAAGAATAAAAAACACATCTTTTGGGGAGAACTTATCAGTATTGCACTCTGCTAGTAGATATGTAATGTGGGAACATCAACACCTTTCTACATGAATTCTTATCTAGTATACATTGCTATTGGTATGGGATCTTTCTCTAGTCTTTCTACCAAAGAAGATCATCTTGAAGTTCTTATTTGGGATTACTATGATCAAATCACTTTAACAAGTAGTAAATTCTACTACAAAAGAGTCCAAGATGCCTTCTTTGGACATTTCAGGTGTTTGTTTGATAAGCAGTTATCCATCAAGAGAGTATTTGATACAACATGGGGTAAATTAAACCAATATGGCTGCATTTTTCTTTAATTTTCCACTTTCACATACTTGAGAGTTGGATATTTCAAGGGAGAGCAGTATACCTTACCTAGGTATACTACAGATTGAATCATCCTGATGGAGCTAGCTAAACAACTCATAGACATGCAAAGCGATCAACATACTTCACATAGGCTTGGATTTGGCATTACCTCAGCTAAGCCTTTGGCCATTGGCAATTATTCAATTATTTTCATGCCTAAAGAAAAGAATATGGAAGTAGAATTGCGATTGATTAGATTGAAAAAGTTCAAGGCTAGGTTTGATTTTGACTATCAAGAAATAAATTCTTAGATAAAAAAGAGCCTATACTCATGTTCATCACATTGAGGACATTTGGATTGATATGAGAATAGAACTTGACATCATGTAGATGGATTACCGTAGATTAACTTTGCAACAAATAATTGATCTTAATATGTTGGAAATCTCTTTAGATTTTCAAGTTGAAGATGATGGGGACATCCTTGATCTATAATTTCATCAAGTTAGCTTTAATAAGAAGTGTCCTTTTCCTATTCAATGACAACAAAAGGAAGGTGCATCTATCATGGATAGGTTTCAATCCATCCTAGTAAACACTGAAAAATGGTTGAAATTAAAGGCCTTAAAAGAGTAAATCCTAAGATGGGCCAAGATTGTGGATGTTTTGGTCATCCTAACAGGAAATCACAATTCAAGATTATAGGGAAAGATGGTGCCCCATCTTCAAATGCCAAGAGGGTACTCAAATTCAAATTGAAGGGCAAAAAAGGAACTAAATCGTCTCAAGTTCTTGAGCCAATTCAAGAATCAACAACAAAATCAAAAGAAGAATTGGAAATATAATCTGATATAGAAGTTTCAGATGAAGAAGGGGAAATCATGATCACATCTCCCCCAAAGCCTACACAAGCCTGTACATCTTCTATACATGAAAAACCCTTTTTTTAGGATGTTGATGATGATGTAGATTCATTCTCTACTATTTTCACTCATTTCATTCCAATCTGGGAGGTTAACACCTTGGCCCTTCCCATTTCATCTACTGCTCCTCGTATTCCTGCACATGAACAATATGATCACTTAGTAAATGTGTTTGAAGATTTTTGGACTCTTACTAGTAGTCAAGTTTCCCAACTTAATACATCTTTGAAAAGATTTGAACTCTTCATGATGGAGTCTTCTCAACATGTTCTTATGCCTTCAATGGTACAGACTGAATCATGCTCAGTCACTACAGATATACAATCTGGATCAATGCCAATGGTCTCAACTATGCCTACTTCTATAGATGAAAGTTTCAGCCTACCTACATGGTTGAGTAGAATAACAACAAAGAGAAGGAAAGTGGTTGTTCCTCATGACAATCTTCTTGTGAAGAAGACTAAATTCAAATCTTTGAAAGATAAGATTGTTTCTAGAATTTTAGTTGATTTTAATAAAACCAAATTTGTTGAGATAGCTAAGCCTTTGGTACATAAACTTATTGAAGAACTTACTCGTTCTGACTACAAGTTTACTAAAGTTGAAGTTGGAAAGCAATCTCATTTGGGTTATTTGCAAGATGCTTAAGATGCATTGACAAATGTATCGAAAAGCAATCATGAACTTTGGGAAAAGAAGAATTAGTTAAACTAAGTGATTTCTTGTTTAAATGAGATTATCCAAAAATAATCTTCTTAGAGTGTTATAATATCTCAAACATCTAAAGGGAAAAGATTAATTGAAGCTACCAAGTCTTAGATACAAGAAATCATTTCTGAAGTAGTTTGAGCCATCAAAAAGACATTTGCAATTCTTATTTGTGTCAAAGAGATGAATGAAATAGAACAAAATTTGATTTTTTCTTTGACTTTGGAAGCAGATAACTTGAAAGAAATCCTTGATGATTGGGATGAAATGATAAAATTTGGTCTGTATGCTATGGTCTTATGTGATATTCTTCCATCATGTGAGATATTCTTTAGATTTTAAGGGCTCATTGGTTATAAGGAGGAGACATTAAAGAAGTTCATTACAAAGTTGCAGGTGGCCCTAGGAGATTGTCAAGCAGTTGAGACTAGTGTTACTTGTGATTTGGAACATATGGGATGCTGTGTTACTAATGATTTTGGTAATCTTTTGGCAGCAGAAAGAGTGACTTCTGAATATACAATCAAGATCAATGCTGATGTAGATTCTGAATATTTTGGTTCACACACGATAAACAAGTTTGTTTTGCATAAATATTTGACAAAACACTTGTTAGATATTACAACAACAAATTCCAAAGTTGTGCAATCAGCACATGAAAATGTAGTAAGAGTTGAAGCCATATCAAAGACGATGGGAATTGTTGATCTTCCCACTATGTGTGACATCATTGTCAAATTCAAGGCACTAAGAAACAATCTCTAAGATTGTTGTTTTGTTTCATGTTAGTAGTTGTAGAAGATGTATTACATGAAGATGTGTAATTACATGTAATGCAAGTTACATGTATATAAAATGATGTAATGTGAGTTGCATGTGCAGTTGCATGTAATCCTTTATTTTTTGTAGTTAGACTAGGTCAAAGTTGGTTGAGTTGCTCTCACTTTTTCCTCCACCTTTTTCTCAAATCTTGTCCCTATATAAAGGAGTGCCCCCTCATTGTAAAATTATCATGATCTTTTGTGGAAGAGAACTCTGGAGAAATTGTGCCAGCATAAAATTGTTTGTATAAGCACTATTTTGAGAGAAAGAAAATACAAAGGAGAATTTGAGACTTAACTTTGATTAAGTGAGATTTTTATTTGAGTGAATTGTAAGATTTGTCTATGATTCATCCAAGTTGCCTTTGATTTATATTGTCTTATCTTATTGGTAATTGTTCTAGTGAATTGAATTAAAAAGAGTTAAGAAACAATTCAAGCCAAAGCTTTGACCAGGAGCAATTGTGAAAGTGTATAGCTAGAAGCTTTGTCTGTAGCTTCTATTTTCTTCTTAATTTGCAAAATAGTAGTATTCTTACTTTTAGGAGTCTTTGTGCCCTAATTGTGAATTTTTTCCATATAAAAGTACGACCAGACTTAGAGAAAAATTGATACATTTTCAACTAGCCTTTGAGTTAGTGAAGGTTTATCAGTATCACTGTTTCCAGCTCTTGAGAGAAGTGTAGTTGGAGATTTACCTTGCCCATTATTCACTCTATGAGTAAGTGGGTCTTTTCTTGAAAGTTAAGAAGAAAGGGTATTAATAACACCCTGTTTACAAAATCTCTCAACTTCTTGCTTACCTTGAGTTGATCCAAAGAACGGTGAGAAGGGGGAGCCTTCCCTTTAAGGTAGGAGAGACTCTATCTCAAACACTATGGCTAGTCATCCTATTTTGCGACTAGATTTCTACTCAAAACTGTTGGTTGCAAAATATCCACCCAATAGTTTTTTGGCGACTCTACTAGGGATTGTGAATGCATTCAAAAGCCTCTTGCTTTCATTTAAAGTTTAGTTCCCTATTTTGATTGGCATTGCTAGTTATCACACTAGCAAGCTTTGAGCACATGTATTCTTAGAAAAAGAGGGGAGATAGTTCTTCTAGTTCTACTGGATCATTTTGGGCACAATGGGCTTGTTTTGATTTACTTACTAGCATTCCCTATCTTTCCTGTACTACAAGTTATCCTCCTAAAAAGAAGTCAATCATTCCTAGTGAAGATTCCCAATTTTTCCTCAAACCCCTTGTGTCTACTGCACAATTACACCTAGCCACTACCAACCTTCTAGTTATCAATATGGTTGTTGGTCCATGGGGAGCAGCTTTTGGTTTTTTAAATCTTGTAGTACCATTGCATGCATTACCTCAAGGTTCTTGTAAGAATTTTTCCAAATTCTACGGAGAGGGTAAGCAACATCCCGATGTGCACATTAAAGCCTTCTACATTGCTATAGGAGTCTTTGGTGTTGAACATGAAGATATATCTATAAGGCTCTTTATTGAGACTTTACAAGGTATATCAATTGATTGGTTCTATAATCTAGAACCTAATTCCATCACTGATTGGACATCTCTGCATGATAAGTTTCTTGAAAGATTTAAGCCTGTAGAAGATGAACATGCTCTCCTAGCACAACTCACTCAAATGAAGGAAGCAAATGATGGAATGTGGGAATTTATTGCTAAGTTCAATAAATTAGCTAATAAAATTCATACTACTTCTCAGCCCACTGCCATGAATTTGAAGTGTTTCTTCATCAACACTCAACTTCCTAAAGTTAGCTTTTTACTTTGAAGGGTTTCCCCTGCAACATTGGCTCTCGCACAATCTTTGTCAATTGAGATTGAAGATGATCTAATCCTTGTGGGAAAGATTTGCAAAGATTCTAGCCAATTTAAGAATAATTCCTCTTCAAAATCCTCTTTGTCAGGTACTTCTGATCCATTGGTTCAAAAGCTAGCAAATGAACTTCTTGCTCTCAAAAAGTACATATCTCAAGTTTCTTATGCAACACCATATATGGATATTCCAAGGTGACCTTATCCTAATACTACAAACAATTATGCAACTAAGAATTATAATAAACTTCCTCCTCCTCTAGAGAGGCTTGCATTCAAAACACCACCAAGTAACATAGCTACTAGTTACTTTGAAGCTGATCCACTAAATGACAATCAAGATGAATATTCTTCTGAGGATACTACTACTCTGTATCATGATGATGCTCAAGCAGTTGGCAATTCTACTATTTTTTATGTGCAGTACAATGCTAAAGATCATGAAATTGATTTTGCACAAGCTTATGCGGTGATGACATGTTCACAAACTAAGTTGGTTCAACAACAAGAAGAGGCTGGAAAGAAGTTGGATGTTCCTCAAATGCCTATTATTGTTGCAAAGAGGGGGACACCATTGCCCAGTCTACCAAATGATCCAGGTAAAAATCAAGTAAGTGTTGATCAAACTATTCCTACATCTACTATTTTAAAGCCCGATTTGTCTAAATCTTAGGTTGAAATTTTTAATTCTTCCTTAGAAAATCATTTTCAAGCTTTTGATATCATAGATCATGCTAAGAAGACCAAGATTTAAATGTCTGAGGTAGAATACCTACAAGCTTATCTAGATCAACTAGATAGACTTGCTAAATTTTTGAAAGAATCTCAGCCTACTCAAACTCATTTGGTCACTCCTGAAGTCAAGAAAATGCCAAATAACTTAGTAACCATTCTATCCTCAGTTCTAGAGAAGATTGAGCCTTTCCATCTTTCTCTTTTGATCAATGGTTTTAAGTTAAGTAATTTCATCATAGATTTAGGTGCTTCTGATAATGTCATGCCTGCCAAGGTTTCAAATGCATTATGTATGACCTTAACCAAGTATTTTGGTAGCTTCTATTCTATGGAGAACAAACAAGTGCCTCTAAAAGGGAAAATCAAAGATGCTCAGCTTGCCTTTGCATCCTTCCTAGAAAAAAATATCAAAATGATGATCTTATTTGCTAATGTACTAGCTTCCTATGGTATGTTACTTGGTTGCAATTTCTATAAGGATTTAGGAGAACTTAACATGGATATGACAGAAGCTAGAATACTTGTTAAAGGTGTTATGCAAAAATTGTATCCTAAAAGAGAAACAAAGTATGTGGTAGTCAAATCCAATGATCCACATGCTCAAATCCTTTTTGAATTAGTAGGGATGGGAAATTATTATCTATATGCTAATGAAATATCTTAATTTTCCAAAGACTAGACATATTCTGAAAGTTCTTCACTATTATCAGACACTGAGAGATTTGCTAATGCCATAGAGGAAGATGTTATTCCTATTGAAAAAGCTATTCTTAAAGATGATCTTGTGGATTTTTTTAAGGATAAAGATTTGCATTTTGAGAGTGATTATATTGATTCTCTTGAAGGAAGAATTGTTCTAAATTATTATGGTGCTAGCACAAGTAGCTCTACTATTGTTTGGGTTATAGAATTTGATGGCAATTGTGCTTCTATGGGATTAGGTGCTGGAGTTGTTTTTATTTCTCCTAATGGCGAATTCTTCCCTTTTTCATACAAGTTGTAGTTTCCTAACACCAATAAAATGACTAAATATGAAACCCTAATATTGGGATTGAACATGGCACAGGCTAGAGGAATTTAGAATTGGCATGTTAAAGGAGATGTTGAATTAGTAGTGTGTCAAATTAAGGGTCAATATCAAGCCAGAAATGACCAACTTAGACACTATCATGATTTAGCTTGAGATTACATCAAGATTTTTGATGCTTTTAATATTTTAGTAATTCCCAAAAAATTAAATGATAGAGCTAATGCGCTTTTTTTTTTAGCTAATCTTCTACTTCCACATTAGGATTTTGAAGATAATATCTATGAAATATAGTTGGACTATAGACCAAGTATTCTGGATAATTGTGAATATTGCCAAGTGTTCAATGATGATAATTAGATCATTAGCTTTCTTGAAACAAAATAAGGTTTTGATGAAATTTACTTTGAAGGAGGTGAGTATGATCCAAATGAAGTTCTTTTCGAAGTAGATCCAGAAATCAGTCATGAAGTCATTCAACTTAAAGGGAACAAGATTCCTAAAGATTTGGTTTCTCTGGAAAAGCTATTTGATAAACATGATACTTATATCAAAGAGAAACAAAAGACAAGAACTAGGTCTATGGAATAGTACAAGAAACACAATATTGGAATAAATGAATACCCAAAGCTGGTGAACAGTGGTAATTGGTACACAAAAGAAGAGAAAGAAAAGCTTGTTACTCTTCTTCATGAATATAAAGATGTTCTAGATTATTCTTATGAAGATCTTAAGTCTTTTCATCCTAAAGAAGTGTAACATGATATTCCTCTAAATTTTGGTGTAGCTCCTTTTCACAAAAAGCAGAGGCAATATAATCCTAAGATTTTAGGTACTATTTTGGCTGAAATTCAAAAGATGCTTGAAGCAAGTATCATTTTTCCTATCACTCATTCATCTTGGGTAGCCAATATTGTTCCTATAAGAAAGAATAATGGAGAGATTTGCATATGTGTGGATTTTTTTAATCTTAATCAAGCATCTCTTAAGGATAATTATCAATTTCTTGTCATGGACCAAGTGTTGCAAGTTGTTACTAGCTCTAAGATCTTGTCTATGCTTGATAGTTTTCTAGATATAATCAAATTGAGGTCTGAGAAGATGATCAATATAAGACAAAATTTACTACCCTATGGGGTACTTTTTCATATAGAAAGATGCCTTTTGGTCTTATTAATGTTGGAGTGACTTTTCAAAGAGCAATGGATCTTGTCTTTGATGGTTTAATCAATGATATTATTGTTTCATACTTAGATGACTTGACTATTTATTCCAAGAAATATCAAGATCATTTCTTTCATCTGTGACAAGTTTTGGAAAGGTGTAGATAAAATGGAGTGTCTTTGAATACCAAGAAGTCAATTTTTGGTTTGATGGAGGGGAATCTCCAAGGACACATTGTGTCAAAGGAAGGTATTAAGATTGAACCTAAGAGGGTACTGGAAATTCAAAGCCTATCACTTCCATCAAGTAACACGATAGTTCATTCTTTCTTTGGAAAGGTGAATTTTATCAGAAGATTTGTATCAAATTTTTTTGAATGAGCTCATCATATTATTGAGATGATGAAAGGCAATACTGCTTTCCATTGGAATCATGAAGGAAGGAAAGTATTTACAGAAATCAAGGACACTATAGCACATGCTCCTGTGTTGGTATGTCCTGATAATACTAAAAGTTTTATTATGTATAGTTATGCTTCAAAGCATACACTTTTTGCTATCCTGATGCAAAAAAATAATGAAAGTGTTGAATCACCTATTTCATTTATGAGTTGTCCTTTGAAAGCTCATGAATTGAAATACAACCAAATGGAGAAACATGTTTATGTTGTTGTCAAGGTAGTGAAGCAATTTAGATTTTATATTTTCAACTCTCATATCATTGCTCTAGTTTCAAATACTACAGTCAGGACTATCCTGACTATGCAGGATTTTGGTACAAAAAGAGGGAATTGGATTGCTAAGATTCAAGAGTATGATATGGAGATACACCCTATCGAGTTAGTTCATCATAAGGGACTTTTTCAGCTTATGGCTGAAAATGAACCATTACAAGTAGAAGATGAGAACTTCTCCTCACTTCCTACTGTATTGTTTGTTAGTACAACAGATGATTGGCTTTTTGACATGGCTTATTATTTAAGTTATGGTGAATGTCCTCCTCACTAAACATACAAAGAAAAAGGGACTCTCAAGTTGAAAGATTCTAGTTTTTTTCTTTGGGAAAATGGTCTCTTCAAGTGAGCATTGGATGGAACATTTTTAAGGTGTGTTGATAAAAGTCATCAAGTTTGACTTATGGGATTATTTTCACAATCAAGTATGCGGTGGACATTTCTCAGTGCCTATCACTGCTCACAATATTTTGAGAGCACAATATTATTAGTCCATGTTGTTTCAAGATGCATATTAGTAGGTAAGGAAATGTGAGTTATGCTAGCAGTTTGTTGGTAAGTAGAAACTTGTCGCCCTTCCATTGAAGCCAGTAGTAATTGATGAGCAATTTCAACAATGGGGATTTGATTTCATTGGTATAATTAATCCACCTTCAAGCAAAGATCATACTTATATATTAGCAACAATGGACTACTTCACCAAATGGGTTGAAGCAATTCTAGTGAAAGACTCTACATCAGAGATTATTTGTGACTTTTTTAAGCAGAATATCATCTCATGTTTTGGTGTTCCATATAAGATTGTTGCAGATAATGCAATTGATTTCTCTTCCAAGGAGGTTATTGAATTTTTTTTCAATCATGGAGTTACCTTGACACATGCATCTAATTATTACCCTCAAGGTAATGGTCAAGCGAAATCAAGCAACAAAAATTTGGTGAACATTATGAAGAAGTCGATTGATTCAACTCAGTGAACTTGGCACAAGGCTTTGTTTGATTCTTTGTGGGCATATTAGATCATTCCAAAGTGTGTAATTGGAATGTCACCTTTTCAATTGTTATATGGGATCAATGTTGAGATTCCAATAACTTTAGAGCCTCCTGCTCCCGCTCTCAAGTTGGTACATGTTATTGAATATGAAACTTATTTAGATGCATTGGATAAGAGAATTATGTTTCTTTAATAGTTGGAGGAAAAAAGAAAAGAAGTGGTTGACACACTTGCTTCTCATCAACAACAAGTGAAAGTTCTTTTTGATAAGAAGGCCAAGTATCAAGAATTTCAAAATGGTGATCTTGTCCTACTCTGGTACAAGAGGCAAGAATGCAAAGGAATGCATGGTAAATTTGATTCTCTTTGGCGCGATCCTTTTACAATTCATCATATTGTGGGAAAAAATAGTTTCTAGCTTGCATACCATGATGGAACACCAATTCCACTACCTTATAGTGGACAATATCTAAAACATTACTTCCAGTAATTATTAGATAAGTATCCCTTGTGCATAGTTTTGGTTTTTGAGTCTTTAGTCTAAGTTTTTGTTTTCTTTTGTCACCTGACTCTATTGCCCAATGGAGTGGATAAAGGAACTTAGAGAACTGGATTCTATGTCACTCTTTGTTTCCAAGAACGAATGAGTAACATTCCCCAGACAGAGCCAACTATTGTCCTACATTTTGTCACCACAAAATGTTGGTAATAGCACAAAACTTTTACAAGCTAGTTTCACATTTCTCTAAGCTTGAATTTGATATTTAATTGTTTAATGAGGATCGATTGATTCATTTCAATTCAAATATCAAATTGTTTTACTAAAGGCCTTCATCAAGGCTTTTTCGTTTAGCTTTCTATTGAGCCTTTCTTGATTTTTGAAGCCTTCACAATTTGTTCTTTTCTTTTGAGCTTGTGTTTACTTGTTTTTAGTTCTTTGGTTTTACTCATGTCATGCCTTTCGATTTTCTCTTCAATTCATTCTAACCTAGAGGTCAATCAGAGTTTCCAGTCAAGAATTATGCTTGTTTTAATGCATCAAAAGTGGACATTTTAGGTGCAACAACATTGAATTAAAAATATGATGTTATATTTTCATTTTGACATTCAATTTTTGAAAATATAACATTATATTCACTTTTTGTTATGTTCTTAAGTTACTTTTACTTAAATTTATAACTTAAAGTGACTATAGTGCACTTTATGTTATAATTTTAAGTTAAGTTACTTTTAAATTTTTCACTTAAAGTAACTATATAACTGTATAGTTACATTTTAAATTTTTGGTTTTAAAATCAAATACTTATTTAAATGTCACTTTAAAATGATGTTTATGTATTATATTGAATACTATGATAAATGAATATTGTTTTTTGACCCATTTGGTGATATTTTTATAATTTTAAGTGAATTACATGACTAAAAGGCTTCAAAAGTGGACTTTTTATGTGCAATTATATGCAAAAACTATGAAAAGTGGAAACTTTTCATGTCATTACATATAAAACACGCTTTTGAAGATACTTTTCATACCATTACATCAAAAGCTCATGAAAGTGGATCTTTTTGATGCAATGACATGAAAAACAGAGTTTTGGTGCTTAAGCATCAAAAAGGTGAGACACACTTTAAAACATGCATATGACCTCAAAAGGTCCAATTTTTCCCATGAGCATGTTTTAAAACATGTAATGCACTCCAAAAAGTGTGATTTTGCATGGAGACATATTTTAAAATGTGTAAATGAACACAAAAGGTTCGATTTTAGAGAAAGACGTATTTTAAAATGTGTTATGCTCACTAAAAAGTCTAATTTTGAGAAGAAAATGCGTTCTTGCTTCCCAAGAATTTGATTTTGGCCATAACTCAAGATTTTCTTCATGGATTTGAAAGAAATATTTTGCATTCAAGGCATGTTTTCTTGGTGATCATTTTGCTTCCATCAAAGATGAGTTTAATGTGCTGAAAACTATTTTTGGGAGTTCATATCTAGGGCACATTTTTGTGAAAAACTCCAAAAATCTTCTTTTTTTCACAATTTTTTTCCATGAAGATAAATCATTTTTCCCTTATTGACTGATTACATTGCATGTTGATTCATATTTCGGTGTCTAAACACCAAAACATTTTAGTTGGAAATTCATGGTGAAACACATTTTTTCTAAAAATGTCCCATTATCTCGAATCTTTAAAAAACTTGGAAGTTGGAGAATTTTTAGGGAATTTTTTGGCTTTTTGAAACAAATTATCCTTGTTTTCTATACTCTCTCATTCAAATTTGCAAGATTGGAAAAGGTCTCACCATTTTTGAAGAATTTTTCAAACAAAAGAGCATATTTTTCCTTCATATTTGGCATATAAATAGACTTTTTCCTTCTTGTAATTTAATTAATGCTTATCTTTGCTAATTTTATGCATGAAATTATTAGATGGTTTCAATTTGTGAAGATCTTTGCCATGGAAAGTGCATTTTCTCTTTAAATATGAAGTTTTCTTTCATTTTTATGTTTTTCATTCTTTCCCAAGTTCCAATTTCGAATTTGAGCTTTGAAGTGCATTGCATCTCGACATGTTTGAGTTATTTTCCAAAGGTACATTTTTTTTCTTTTACATTTTTTGTTTTTACGCTTTCTTTCTAGTTGTTCTCCACTTGGAGAAGTTACAAGTTTTTTCCCAAAAATTTCTTTTTGTTTTATTTCATGTGAAAGCATTGTCATCTTTTACATTCCATTTCCATTTCATGACACTTCATCTCTCACTCAAAAAAATGGGATTACATGTTTTCCATCTCATTCGCCATTCGTACATACATGTAATGCCATTTTTTGCTTCCATTTTCACCCATCTCACATTTCACTTCCATTCACACGACACAATTACAAGAAATATTTTACGTGTAATTGCATTCAAAAATTTTGAGTCACATTTTGGAAAGTCAAAAAGATGTCAACCTTTATTGGTTAGACAATAAAAGAAGTAATTTCTTCAGATGGCCAAAGATTGTTCATCAATCAAACTTCAAACAAGAGTACAAGGATCTCATCATCCTTTTTAGCAGGATTAGTGGCCTTAAAGATTCTTTTGATTTTGAGTCATGGATGTACAAGTTTATGTTTCAAATTATGGAGAATAAAAGACATAGCTTTTGGGGAGAACTTATCAATACTACACTCTGCCAGTAGATATGTAATGTGGGAACATCAACACCTTTCTACATGAATTCTTATCTATTCTACATCACTACTACTATGGAATCTTTCTCTAGTCTTTTTACCAAACGATATCATCTTCAAGTTCCTATTTGGTATTACTATGACCAAATTACTTTGGAAAATAGTAAATTCCACTATGGAAGAGTCCAAGATGCCTTCTTTGGACATTTCAAGTGCTTGTTTGATAAGTAGTTATCCATCAAGAGAGTATCTGATGCAACATGGGAGAAGGTAAACCAATACGGCTACATTTTTCTTTAGTTTCCCACTTTCACATACTTGAGAGTTGGATATTTCAAGTGAGAGCTGTATACCTTACCTAGGTATGCTATAGATTGAATCATCCCAATGGAGCTAGCTATATAGCTCATGGACATGTAGAGTGATCAACATGCTTCACATAGGCCCATATTTGGCATTACCTCAGCTAAGCCTTTGGCTATTAGTGATTATTCAATTTTTTCCATGCCTAAAGAAAAGAATATGGAAGTAGAATTGTATTTGATTACATTGAAAAAGCTCAAGGCTAGGTTTGATTTTGACTATTAAGAAATGAATTCTTAGATAAAAAGAGCCTATACTCATGTTCATTGCATTGAGGACATTTGGATTGATATGAGAACAAAACTTGACATCATGAAGATGGAACACTATAGATTAACTTTGTAGCAAATAATTGATCTTATTATGTTGGAAATCCCTTCAAATTTTCAAGTTGAGGATGATGGCAACATCCTTGATCCAAAATTTCATCAAGCCGACTTTGATAAGAAGTGCCCTTTTCTTATTCAATGGAAATAAAAGGAAGGTACATCTATCATGCACTAGTACAAAAACAACATTATATGACTAAATAAACTATTAAAAATGTATATATATGACTAATTTTGATCATGTGACTAATGGTAGTTTATTGCCAGACATTTATCTCTCAACCAAATTTATGACTAAACTATTTTAATAATTGATTTAGTTATTTATTATTGCTATCTTGTAGTTTATTTAGTAATTTTGGTAGTTTATTTGGCAACATATTTGATAGTTTATTTGGTAGTTTATTTTGTTGATGCAGGAGCATCCAGAGGTATAAGGGCAATCCTGTGTCACCCAAAAAAACTATACTTAGACTTAGTTTCTGTTTCATGTATTTTCATTTTTGGATACCCATTTGGGTCAAATAAAGGTTCCAACTCTCACAGTTCCACTATCAGTGTGTTTGAAAATCCTGAAAAAACAGGAGCATGTAATTGGGCCATCATTTTGGTAAACTAGGTGTGAATTGGCCAAATGAATGTAATCATGATTTAGAGTATTCTAGAAAAAGAATTAGGTCAATAGACCCCACAGTTTGAAAGTTATTGCAGTTTTTCGGGTTTTGGAGACCTCCTAAGAATGATTCAAAGTTAGGTTAGGGGCATTAAATGACCTCAAAAAGGGCCAAAAAATGGGGGACAAGTGAAGCTTGTCCATAGGGCTATAGAGCACTTCGAGAGCTTTTCGAAAATGTAAATGGTTCGTCAATCGGAGCTACAGTTCAAAAGTTATGCCTCCCAGAAGGTCAGTTACCATTTCTAGATTCTTCTAGATTTGCACTGACTTCTAATGCAGCTTCTGGAACCTTCTATTTGGTCGGTGGATGCCTACTAGCACTTTCTAGAATGTACTCCTAGTCCTTAACCCTCCGGAGTCTATTTAAAGAGATTTCTGGCATTGTAAAAGGAAGTTTAGAGTGGAGTTTGAGAGGAGGTACTTAAAGGAGAAATTATCTCCAGATTTATGCTATTGTAAGTCCTTAGGGCATACTTTGAAGTTTATTTTCTCTATACTATTTGTACTAGCTTATTTTCTCAGTTAATACAATTTCCCTTTTCTATTGTGTCTATTCTGTTGTGGGTTGTGTCCCCATCATTTGTATTTGATTTGGTAGTTTATTTGGTAGTATATTTGATAGTTTATTTGGTAGTATATTTGATACTATATTTGGTAGTTCATTTGGTAGTATATTTGGCAGTATATTTGGTAATTTATTTAGTAGTATAGTTGATTGTTGATTTAGTAGTTCATTCTTATTAACCATTCATTTATTTAATAGTCAATTTTTTGTTTTATTGGTCATTTCCATGAATTAGTAGTAAATATAGTTATGAAATCAATGTAAATTTTAAAATACAAAAAACATGATATTAGAACTGAACTAAAACATAAAAGCATATGAAAATATTACGCATGAACAGTATACTTACACAAAAATTAAAATATTGATTCATCATCATGATAAAGAAAGGTAATTTACAAAAAAAAAAATCATGTAAAATATATAACTTATCATATGTCAAAATTATCTAAAGACTACGTATATATAATAAAAAATGTCAAAAATTATCTAAGAGTTTCTGACTCTTTCAAATACACCTTGAAAATTAAAATCTTTAAATGACACATTCAAACTATTGCAATATAAAGAAATGAGCCAAAATGTCTAACAAATAGAGTGTTATAAAAAAATTGGTCAACTAAGCCATTTTCTGCAAATACTTTATGGCCATTGTGTGAAGCTTCCCTATTTCCCTTTGAGACGAAGAGCTCCATCTATTTTGTCTTCATAAGGAAATTGAACATTACTTGTGATCTTTATAATGTTTATATTGGCATCTCTAGTTCTATTCAAGTTGGCTCCATATAAAATAGACAGAGAATGAATCCACCCAATACCCAGAACATCACCATCATATGGATCCAAAACCTTAAATTTATCCCTTTCTTTGAGTTTGCCAATAAATTTTTGCAAAAAGAAAAAAAAACACACATTAGATTACATAGGTGATGAATAGAAAAATATATAATGTAATATAAATGTACTACGATAAAGATTCATTTTTCATTACTAAAGGTAAAATATTCTTGTTAAAAACTAAGGATACTCATCAAACTCTAAATAAATTAATAATATTATTAATTTATTTATACCTATCTCAACTTCGAAACTTTCAAAGATTAGTTCCTTGGTTAGACAAATGCCAAGACAAGCTTAATTCTATCTTCAATGTAAATAAGAGTAAGTTAGCAAATAAACATAATATCTTGCAAGGAAGCAAAGATCTATATTCTACTTCATAGTTTCTAAAAGAACTACTTACAATAGTTTGTATTTTCTACTATGTATTTCAACAATTTAAGTGGAAATTCATACATATAGAATGAATAACCTTGCAAGTTCTTAAAAATAGTTTGGCCAATAATCAAAGAACTCCTAAATGGGCAATTGGTGAAACTAGTATGGGATCATAATTATTATTACTAATAATGTCTCTAATGAAAGGTTATGGTACTAATAATTATCATTATTTCTTTATCCACATAATATGATGACAAGTTGCTAACTAAGAAGGCATACAATTAGAAGGAAAAATATTCAAAGGAATAGATGTAGATATTTCCCAATACTAACTATAACTATAGTATGAGCTTAAACCTCATGAAGCTCTCTATTTCAATTGTATTCTGACCCTAAATAGGCCCCAAATTTTTTGCATCCATGCTAACTTTCCTCTTGTGATTCCATAATATCCACAAGCACCATCATTTACTTACTATTACTATGTTGACCATTTATTAATTAACCTACTTAACATATTTGTTTCAAGTGAATATAAAGAATATGATATACAATAATGGTTGGTTTTTTTCATCTTTATTTCACATTCCTTCAAGTTTCCCTGATCCTTATGAAAACAAAACTCAAAACCACGTAAGAGTATTCTAGCCCAATAGATGTCAAAAACAAACCGTTGTTCTTCAAGACCAAAAAAATAAAATCATGTTCCTCTTCCATCATAAGATGGTTCTAATTTACCCAATACATGTTATTTGATGTAAGAAAAGAAAAAAATTTCATGAAATCTGAAGAAAAATGCAAATACCCAGATCCATTAAGAAAATGATTTTTCTAAAATGAAATCTGAAGAAAAATGTAACTACCCAGATCCATTACCACTACTTATAGTTTCTAAATCAATTAGTTCTACACTTTTTGAAGAAGATTCTTGCATCATTATCTTCTTGGCTGCATCAAAAAATTAGAATCACTATCCCTGACTACATCAAGGTTTAGAGGAGGATAAGACAATTAGAAAGTTGACTAATGAACTTGGCATCCTCGTTATGTGAACCATAATGTTAATGTACATTGCTCCCCTTAGTGAAATGCAAGGATGCATATACATGTAGCCAAGGATAAGAAGATTAGATACAATAATACACAATGCTATTTATCATAACCAAAACATCTAGAAAATTAATTTTAGAGGAAGAAAGACATGAAGAAAGTTTTAGCCTCTAAAAAAATGGTAGTGAAAAACTTAATCTTTAAGGTAAAGATCAAAATATTTAAGATTAAATTCAATCGACACAGTTAAAAAAATCTCCAGACAAAATGTAGTAAAGACAAACAAAGTTAATTTTTTATTTTTTCAAATTCATGAAAATGTTTTTTCCAAATTTTTTGTTGTTTGCAGATGATGAAGATCAAATGCTGAAATTTTCAAAAAAATCCATGATGATTTTAATTTTTTGAAAATTGGAAAACTGTACAGTTTGTAGGGCAGATAGCCACATCTTTAAATAATAATAATACACCTGGCAACAATAGAGGAAATGCCAACATTAGTCCATCAAGTGCTTGCTTAGATTATTGTCATTATCATATTCCCTGGATCAAAAAACATAGACATTAAACTGAAGAACACATTTTATTAAGATCATGAAGATCAAATGCTGAATTTTTCCAAAAAATCTATGATGATTTCAATTTTTTGAAAATTGGAAAACTGTATTGTTTGTAGTGCAAATAGCCGTGTCTGTTAAAAACGAATAATACACCTGCCAACAACAAAGGAAGTGCCAACATTAGTCCATCAAATGCTTGCTTAGATTATTTTCATTATCATATTCCCTAGATCAAAAAATATAGACATTAAACTGAAGAACACATATTATTAAGATAATGAAGATCAAATGCTGAAATTTACCAAAAAATCTATGATGATTTCAATTTTTTGAAAATTGGACAATTGTACTATTTATAGTGCAGATAGCTGCTCCTGTTAAAAAATAATAATACACCTGCCAATAATAGAGAAAATGTCAACATTAGTCCATCAAATGCTTGCTTAAATTATTTTCACTATCATATTCCCTGGATCAATAAACATAGACATTAAACTGAATAAAATTTTTTATTAAATGGATGGAAAATTTCTTCTAAACATGATAGTAGGAAGTCACATATTCTAAGAGTAGAAAACGTCTCCTGGGATTAATTTATTAAGACTAAACATAGAATATTACCATCATATAGTTTCAATTGTAAAGTTTTCAACCTTCAATCACCTTAGCAGGGTATAAGATGATTACAAAAGGGGATTATGGAGCTTTTATGGAATCATTTTCAAACACTCTCCTTTTTGGGAATTGTTGTTCTTTTTAATGTTTCTTGACTGTTCTCCTATAGATGGGCCCAAAATACTAGCCCTAATTTTAGTGTTGAATCTCCTCTAATGGGTCATAGAAGGAAAGATTAGATTAAATTTGTGATGCAGAGAAAATAAGAACTTTTCCAATATGCATATTCAATTTTCAAATCACTGTCACAATGTTAACAGAAATATGAAAACTTCTAATAATCTTGTATTTCAACACAATCTTCTCTTAATATTCATTAATTTTTTTATTTTTCAATTAACATCATGGCTTATCCAAAGTCTATAAACTTATTTCAAATTGATTAAACAACTCATGGTATTAACTGAAACATTACCATAACCAAAGACTGAGATTAAACATGGGAGATATCATTCCAACAAAACAATTGATCATTCCTTCTCATAATCATCAATCAATATTCTTCTCACAACTGGAGCCATAACTGCTCTACTTTCTCTACTTTCTATTTGCATTCTCATTGCTCAAACTATGGTACACAAGTATCGCTTAACAAGAGTAATCCTAGTGCATAAACAATGAGATATTAAGAGTCATATCGGTAGCATCACTCTTACATGGTCAAATCCTTCCATTTGTAATAAAAATTTAAAACTTTAAAATGCACTTTTAATGTCTTTGGAACTAGAAACAGTAAGTTCCAAAACAGATTTGATCCCCTACCAATAATAATTCATGCTGCATAATTGATCATGGAATCAATTAAAGGCTCCATTTTCAACCAAAAATAAACCCGATATCATAATGATAATTTCCACACAAAAAAACAAAATGGATATTGCCTCAATCATAACACAAATTTTGAACTTGAATTGGTTCATATCAATAATAGTTTTGAACACCAAATCCTTTGCAGCCCGATGGAAATAATAATAACCTTGCACTGTAATAAATGATTCTCAAAATTGGGTGGATTACTAATAATTTATAATAAAATCAGAAAACTCAATTCCCCTAAAAAACACGATAAATTGGGAATAAAGCACTGTTTTCATGTCCCATAAAAATCAGATTCAGAAACTAAAATATGGTCCAAGAACACCGAAACTACTCTTGCCAAATGAAAGTCTAATACTTATGCCAAATCAAAATTAAAAAATTGAATTTTTCGAACAAAAAATATGCTCTATGATTCCAATGCAAATTGATATCTTATTCATCCCAAATCTCATTTCATAAGTTGATTCCCATGACAAAATTAAAATCTCATTAAAAATTCAGAATTTGATTTCTTGTCCAAACACACTAAACTCAAACTTTAAAGTTAAAATTCAGAATATGAAAGCACATTTATAATTTTGCAATGTTAGTACTTCTACATTGTTAATGAATGATTACATGTTTCAACCCACATGTTTTTGGCTTTCACATGAACGATAAATATTACACAACATTAATCATATTTATATAAGGCTTAGGTGCCTCTGCACCAATTTGTTAATGCTTTATCATAGTAGTATTTGCAAATAAATAAAATCTCAAAGAAACCAAAGATAAGATTGTGATACATGAACATTGAAAATATTACATCATCTCTGAGGATCTTGACTATAATAACAAAGCAAGAAACATTAAATATTTCAAAAACAACTCATCCAATGAGATGCCACATGTAAACACTATATTAACTAAAGAGAAGAGATTGAGATCTAGGACACGATACAAAATGGAAAATAATTTTTCAAATATTCATACATTGTGTTGAAATGGATGTTATCAATTCATTTTCGTATGTATGATTTCTAGAAATTGAAGCTTCCTACAACTTGAAACTTGAACATTTGGAAATATCTATGAGTTCCAATAAATGCTTCACTATCTCAAAAAAATTGTATTCAATCTCATCAAATATTGGAGGTATATATACAATGCCAAGGGGTACTATTTCTATTAGAGGCCAAACATACAACAACATATATATGCTATATAATAAAAATAATACCATGTTACCAAATTACCACCTAAAACCCCAATAATTTGGTACAAATTATTCCATAATAGGAATGGATAATGTAGATGACTATTTTAATAGAAGAATTGCCTGAGCACATCCAATTTAACCACTCAAACACATTCAATGTGGGGTGCTTGAGATGTGCTTCAAATTAGGCCCCTTGAAGTTACCTCAAGTCATGTGAAAAATCATTTGTGACATTTAATCATATCATGTTTAGTTTAAGATCCAAAAGGACAATATGGAAAACAACAAAATTAAGATAAAAAAGCATCTCTATTACTTTAATGTTATATTTAAAATGTTCCTATTAGACTGTAGACTATTATATTACTTTTATTTAGTCTTATTGTATTTATATAAGCATTTTCAATTTTAGATGAATTCCTTTACATCCCTTGGCTAATGCATCAATCTTATGGTCTCAATGAAACAATTTACTAAACACAAAAACTAACTATTTTGTCTGCATTGAATTATTAATTATGAAGAATTCTCTGTTTCACAATCAATGTCTCAAAATGAATAAAATGTTTTACTTTATCTTTTCAATACACGAGTGACCCTTCTCTTAGAAAGGAAGATCAAAGTTTGATACTTTTAACATGTTGTGAGTATTACAAGGCTCTTCAATTCTTCGTGCTAAATTGTGTATAAACCCTTTTTGGATATCTCTTGCAGAAAAAACTAAATAAATTAAAACAGAGGAAAGGTGACTTTCATCTAGAACTACATCATAGATATGTAAATTAATCTAATATTATTTGATTGTGCATTAAACTATTTTCATTCTCTATGAGTGCTTATACCACATCCTTTCTTATGCCTACCAAACATAAAATACCCTAGCAAAGAAACCCCTAAATTTTGAAAATTCATAAAGAAAGAAAGAAAGATTACCAGGGCGCTACGCTATAATGAAGTTGAAAGATTACCAGGGTGCTCAGTTATAATGAAGTTCACATCCACGCTTTCCCCCAGTAATGTTTTGCACAAGAGAAGAGGCGATAAATAATCATGGATCCATTTGTCTTCCATTCCAGAAAGGGTAGAGTCAATAGCATAAGCTCCACCCCTGCTCTAGGGCATCGCTTTTGAAGGTTCTGTATATTTTTTCTACAATTTTTAATCATTTCATATGTCTTTCAACATGAAGACTGTTAAGATTGCCTAACAGTATATGTTAAAATCATCATTCCTCTGCATCATTACTACTTTCCCCTAATTGTCGATAACTTATTTATCCAAAACTTCAAATTTTTAGTGAGAAAAGCCTATGTTTTGAAACCCTCCACTTCACTTACCTTCTGATACCTTTCTATTCCCTTCTAATTATATGTTTTAAATTATGGAATAGATTTATAAAATGGTAGGTAAATTGGTCACACTGTACAAATTCCACAGATTCCACAGTGGTGCTCATTATTTCTCCAACAGAGAATAGCTATTCTAATACACCACTTAACTAGTATTTTCTAATGAACTCCTCCTTTATGAAAAGCTTCAATTTTACCATCAATATTAACAATATTATCATTTTTTTGTTTTTTTGGAAAAAGAGATTAAGAGGGGTATTAATAGACTTAAAATATATTGTAGAGGGATAAAAGTTTTGAAATAATGTTTTATAATATTTAGCTATTCCGATAAATAGCTAAATAGACCATTTTTTCATACTAGCATTTCATACTACACTCTCAAATCCTTGAACCACTCAAGCCTCTTTTCCTCCCCTTGGGATGCCTAAACTTCCACAAGCTAACTTCTTCTTCGTTTCCTTGTGTTCCTTCCTCACTTAGTCCTATTTCTCTATTTCCCATCCAAACATCCCTAAAATTGTAGACTCCAAATTTAACTCAGCAATTATCCCTAAGCTACATGCCTCTAGTTGTATGTGCAATATGAACATTATTTATAAATTAATTTATGCTTAAATTCTGTTTATTAATATTTTTCTTTATATTATTAATAAATATAATTTAAATTATAAATAATTTTTTTACTATTATTAAATCATTTTATTTCAAGTTTTAATATTTATTAACTAGTGGTTCTCATGACATTTTAGTAAAATCTAAAACATATTAAATGTAATGATAATAAAAAATGCTATATTTTAAGTTGGTTATTGCATAACATAAATGTTATTTATAGAAATTATATGTTGAGATTATAAAATACTTAATTCATAATTATTTTTCTTGGAATGTAGATATAGTGAGTTTTTTTTTTCACGAGTGCATAGATAGATTTTGAGTAGTTTGAGTGTAGATTAAGGTGATTTTGAGTTCATTTCTAGTTCACTATCAGTTGAGAAGACATTCAAGGAAATTAATTGATAATGATGCATTGATAGGATAAAAACTAGATCGACAAGTACTAAAAAGTTATAAAAAATTAAAGAATGTATTAATATGATAAAAAATCATTTTATGATTTGCTTTGGTGACTAATTATTAGTGACCAATTGTTTAGTCATGTACTTGATCATATTTTTAGTCACTTATCTTTCTATAACCTTGTGATTTTACCTCATGGCCAATTTAGTCATTTATTTATTCACTTATAAATTGTAAAATATTACTAGATTTTGATCACTTTTACTCATGTGACTAAAAGTTTTAGTCACGTAGTCATTTATTTGCAAAAATTCTACTAGTGATGGATAGGTTTTAATCTATCCTAGTAAACACTAACAAATGGTTGAAAAGCAAAGGCCTTAAAAGAGTAAATCCTAATATAGGCCTAGATTGTTGAAGTTTTGGTCCTCCTAGAAAAAAATCACAATTGGAGATTACAGAGAAAGATGGTGCCTCATCTTCAAATGCCAAGAGTGCCCTCAAATTCAAATTGAAAGGCAAGAAAAAAACTAAATCATCTCAAGTTCCTGAGCCATTTCAAGAAATAGTAATAGAATCAGAAGAAAAATTGGAAATAGAATCTGATAAAGAAGTTTCAAATGAAAAAGTGGAAATCATGATCACATATCCACCAAAGCCTATACAAGCCTGTACATCTTCTATACATGAAGAACCCTTTTTGCAGTAGGTTGATGATGATGAAGATTCATTCTCTACTATTTTCACTCATTCCATTCCAGTCTGGTAGGTTAACACCATGGTTCTTCCTATTTCATCTGGTGCTCCTTATGTTCCTACACATGAACAATATGACCCCTTAGCAAATGTGTTTGAAGATTTTTTGACTCTTACCAGCGGTCAAGTTTCCCAACTTGATACATCTTCAATAGGATTTGAAATCTTCATAACAGAGTCTTCCCAACATGTTCCTATACCTTCAATGATACAGACTGAATCATGCTCAGTCACTATATATATACAATTTGGATCAATGCCAATGGTGTCCACTATGCTTTCTTCTGTAGATGAAAGTTTCAGCCTGCCTGTATGGTTGAGTAGAATAACAAAAAAGAGAAGAAAAGTGGTTGTTCCTCTTGAAAATCTTCATGTGAAGAAGACTAAATCCAAATCTTTGAAAGAGAATATTGTTTCTAGAATTTTAGTTGATTCTAATAAAACCAATTTTTTTGAGATAGTTGAGCCTTTGGTAGATATAATTATTGAAGAACTTACTTGTCCTAACTAAAAGTTTACTAAAGTTGAAGTTGGAAAGCAATCGCATTTGGGTTATTTGCAAGATGCTCAAGATGCATTGACAAATGTATTGAAAAGCAATCATGAACTTTGGGAAAAGAAGAATCAGTTAAAACAAGATATTTCTCATTTAAATGATGTTATCCAAAAAAAATATTCTTAGAGTGTTGTAATAGCTCAAACATCTAAAGAGAAAAGGTTAATTGAAGCTGCCAAATCTTGGATACAAGAAATCATTTTTGAAGGAGTTCAAGCCATCACAGAGATATTTACAACTCTTAGACATGTCAAAGAGATGAATGAAATGGAACAAAACTTGATTTCTTCTTTGACTTTGGAAGTAGATAACCTAAAAGAAATCCTTGATGATTGGGATGAAATGATAAAATTTGTTTTGGATGTTATGGTCTCATGTGATATTCTTCCATCATGTGAGATATTCTTTAGATTTCAAGGGCTCATTGGTTATAAGGAGGAGACATTACAGGTGGCTCTGGCAGATTGTCAAGTAGTTGAGACTAGTGTTAATTGTTATTTGGAATAGATGGGATGTTGTGTTATTGATGATTTTGATAATCTTTTGGCATCAGAGAGAGTGACTTTCGAATATACAATTAGGATCAATGCTGATGTAGATTCTAAAGATTTTGGTTCCTACATGATGAACAAGTTTATTTTGTATAAATCTTTGAAAAAACACTTGTTAGATACTACAACAAAAAATTCAAAAGTTGTGCAATCAACACATGAAAATGTAGTAAGAGTTGAAGCCATATCAAAGATGATGAAAATTTTTGATCTTCCCACAGTGCATGACATCATTGACAAATTCAAGGCACTAAGAAAATCTATAAGATTGTTGTTTTGTTTCATGTTAGTAGTTGTAGAAGATGCATTACATGAAGATGTGTAATTACATGTAATGTGAGACTCATGTATGTAAAAGGATGTAATGTGAGTTGCATGTGCAGTTACATGTAACCCTTTATTTTTTGTAGTTAGACTAGGTCAAAGTTGGTTGAGTTACTCCCACTTTTTCGTCCACCTTTTTCTCAACTCCTATGCCTATATAAAGGATTTCTCCCTCATTATAAAATTATCATTATCTTTTGTGGAAGAGAACTCTGGAGAAATTGTGCCAGCATAACTTTGTTTGTGTAAGCACTATTTTGAGTGAAAGTGAATACAAAGGAGCATTTGAGACTTAGCTTTGATTAAGTGAGATTGTTATCTAAGTGAATTGTAAGCTTTGTCTATGATTCATCCAGGTTATCCTTGATTCATATTATCTTGTGTTATTGGTAATTATTCTAGTAAATTGAATTAAAAAGAGTTAAGAAACAATTCAAGCCAGAGCTTTAACCAGGAACAATTGTGAAAGTGTATAGCTAGAAGCTTTTTCTATAGCTTATATTTTCTTCTTAATTCACAAATATTAGTATTCTTACTTTTAGGAGTCTTTGTGCCCTAATTTTAATGTTTTTCCATATAGAAGTATGACAAGAGTTAGAGCCAAACCGGTACATTTTCAGCTAACCTTTGAGTTAGTTAAGGTTTATTAGTATCATTGTTTCCAGCTCTTGATAGAAGTGTAGTTAGAGATTTACCTTGCCCATTATTCACTCTATGAGTAAGTGGATCCTTTCTTGAAGGTTAAGAAGAAAGGATATTAGTAACACCCTATTTAAAAAATCTCTCAACTTCTTGTTTACCTTGAGTTGATCCAAGGAATGGTGAGAAAGGGGAGCCTTCCCTTTAAGGTAGGAGAGACTCTGTCTCACACGCTATGGCTAGTCATCCTATTTTATGACTAGATTTTTACCCAAAATTGTCAGTTGCAAAATATCCACCCAACAAGTCTAATTATAAATTAATATTTATAAAATAAAAACTAAAAATAGATTTAAATTAAATATAAAATATAAGAAAAATAATTTGCTTCCATATTTGCTATATATATCTAGCATGTAATTGTTACTATAAAGTCTAAAGAAATTCCACTGATCTTTCTCCTTTGAAGCCCATTTTCTAAATGTAGACAAATTATTTTGTAGGGTGCACTTTTGATAAGGACAATCAATGTTGGTGGATACAAGAAATTGTAAATATGAGATTGATTGTGGTAAGCATTTCTTAAAGTGATAAATTCATGCTCTAGTACAACATTTTTGGTTCATTATCTATGTACAAAGTGCTTAGTGAAGCTCTTGAAAGAAACACGAAAGAGAAAAAAATGACTTCATTGGAGATTCAAGAACCAAATAATTGTAGAAAAACTCATCTCTGGTTTGTTATGTAAAATGATTCAACACTGGATGATCATTTCAAAGTAATGCAATCTTGATGAAGTTCTTTCTTGCATAATCATTTTTAAAATGTAATAGATGGGGTCCAAGATTATGTCTTTAAAAGCTATGTGAGAGACAACAAGTGTAAGGAAGAAAAGGTGTGCAAAATTGCTTCCTACACTAATCTTTGAGCGGATGATTATGCAAATTCAACTAACTATTGCAGAGATCTCAAGAAATGAATAATGATATAATCAAAATAACAATGAACACATAACACAATGATTACTGTGGGGAAACCCTTTTGGGAGAAAAACCCGCACAATGTATTATCGAACCAAGATTATTACAATACACTTGTAGTGCAAGTTCTTACAGGAGTGCATCACAACAAATCAAACTTAGAGAGACTTCTTCTAGCACCTAGTCTTGCAAACTGAACTCAATTACCCAAACACCTCCTCAAGCCCTTCTTTTATAGTGATTTTACCACCTAGAAACCACTTGTGGTTTTACAAAATCATGGGAAAAACTACCATGCCACATGTTACCCATTTTTGACATTTACATTTTCAAGATGGAAGAAACAACCAGGAAAAAATAGTATTCCCGTCCATAATTTTGTCTCTTAGTTTAGACCCCCATAAAAGTAATTAAATAAGCTAACTATGCTCTAAAAATGGCCCTCCCATATTCTACTATGGATAGGGTACCTTTTGGTATTTGTAAACTCTTTTCTAAGATATAAACAAGTGGAAAACTTTCACAAATTCTTTTTGAAATTTTCTAGAAAAAGATTGCAATGTTGAGACACATGTTCTCAACATTCTCCCACTTTTCAAATACCTTGCAAGAGTTAGGGGATCCAAAATATCATGGACTTAATATCTAGGGGCTAAGAGACCCATAGACTCTGAACACCATCTAAAATTCTTTGTGCTCCTGGGCTTAGTTAATGCACCAACAATATTCACCAAGGTCTCTACCTTCTCTAGCTTCAACTTGCCATCCTCAACCATATCTCTCACAAAATGATATTGTACATCAATGTGCTTGATCCTGGCATGAAATTTCAAGTTCTTCACTAGGCGAATTTCACTTTGACTATCCCTATAAATTGTCATTGCACTCTATTTGAACTCTATATATGAACATAATCTCTTTAGCCAGATAGCTTCCTTGTAGGAATGAGTAGCTGCAATATACTTTTCCTTAGTAGTGGACAAAGTGATGACAACCTATCACTTGATCATCCAGCTAATTGCTACACCAAATAATTTAAACACATATACACTAGTGGATCTTCTACTATGAAGATCATTGGCCTAGTCTGAATCCACATAGCCTTGAATATCTAAGGAATGATCATTTCCTATTCCATGAAAACATATCAAGTACTCTGAGGTACCCTGTAAGTATCTAAAAATTATTTTTACTACATCCCAATTTGCTCTTCCTAGATTAGACATATAACAAGAAAGTACTCCCACTTCTTGGGCAATGTTTGATCTTGTACAAACCATAGCATACATCAAACTTCCAACAACACTCTAATATGGTACTCAACTCATCTCTTCCATCTCCAATGGGGTGTAGGACACTGTGAACTAGAAAGCTTTATTCCCATTATAATAGGAACACTCAATGGTCTTAAATCCTACATATTGAACCTTTTAAGAATAGTACCAACATACTTACTCTGGCCTAGCCAAAGCTTTTTGTTTAGTCTATCTCTTATAATCTCCATTCCTAGAATGTACCTTGTTGCACCAAGATCTTTCATTTCAAACTTTATCGAGAGGTGAGATTTTAACTCTGCAATCAAACCTTTTCCTTTGCCAATAAACAACATGTCATTGACATACAAGGCAATAACGAGGAAACCATCACCATTAGATTTGAAATATATATAGTGATCGGATTTAGATTGCACAAATCCCAAACTCAACACATATGTATCAAACATTTGATACCACATCCTAGGACTTTGTTCAAAGATTTCTTCAATTTATAGACCAAATGACTTTTACCTTTTACCACATAGTGCTCTAGCTATGACATGTAAATTTCTTCCTCCAAATCTCCATGAAGGAAAGCAATTTTCACATCCATTTTCTCAATCTCCAGATCATAAGTTGTTGCAATAGAAAGAAAAAATCTAATGGATGTCATTTTGGCTACTGGAGAAAAAATTTCACCATAATCTACTCCCTCAACCTAAGAGGAACCTTTTGCAACCAAATGTGCTTTATACTTCTCAATGCTTCCATCTGAACCCATCTTCCTTTTGGAAACCCATTTACAACCAATAGGCTTTTGTCCTTCAGGAAATGATGCAAGATCCCATGTTTGATTCCTCTTAAGAGCTTCCATTTCTTCATCCATGGCTATTTTCTAGGACTCTAAATCATTCATACCAAGAGCCTCTTGTAAAAATCTCAGTTCATTAATATTATCATTCAATGCAAATATGCATCTCTAATCATCAAGAGAATACCCATACCTTTTAGGTGGTTTCCTTTGTCTAGTAGATCTTCGAACAAGATCTAGTTCAAGTTTAGCTTTAGGTACCTCATCTTCCTTTGATGATTCAAAGCTCATAGAGCTATCTTTGATTTTTTGTCTTTCTAAAGGCCTTGATTCAACTTTCTCCAATGTAGCAGGTAGTTGAATCGCATTTTTCTTTTCTTCTATTTGTTCTAGTTGCACTATAATAGAAGAATGGTTAGTTTCTCTAAAAATAACACTTCTTGAATAAAAAACCTTTTGTTCAATAGGATTTCAAATCTTGTATCCTTTCACACCATAGCTATATCTGATGAAAATACATTTAACAACTTGGTTATCCAATTTATTTTTCTTTTCCTTTGGCACATGAGCATATGCTTCACAACTAAACACTCTTGTCTAAGTGAAGGCTTTTTGGCCTGAACACACTTCCATTGGCATCTTATCAACAAGAGTTGATGTAAGAGACCTATTTATTAGGTAGCAAGTAGTGTCTATAGCTTTGAAAAAACTTTTTTTCTAGTCCAACACCACTCAACATACTTCTAGCCTTCTCCATCAAGGTCTTGTTCATTCTTTCTACAACTCCATTCTGTTGTAGAGAATATAAAGTTGTATTCTTTCTTTTAATACCAAAATATTTGCAAAATGTGTCAAAATCATTGGAGAAAAATTCACCACCATTATCAATTCTCAAACATTTCATTCTCTTTCTAGTCTGTAGCTCAACCATTGCTTTAAATTCTTTGAAATGACTGAAAACTTCAAATTTACTCCTAAGGAAATAAACCCATGTTCTTCTACTAAATCATCAATGAAAGAAACATAATAAACAAATCTACCAATAGAAGGAACATCAATTGGACCAAATACATTTGAATGGATTAGATGCAAAAAACATGAGGACTTATGAGAACTTTAGTAAAACTAAATATGGTTTTGTTTACCATAGATACAATGCTCAAAAAAATCAAATTCAAGATTGCAATCATTCAACCCATCAATGAGATTCTTATTTTTCAAGGTCCATAGACCCTTCTCACCAATTTGGATGAGTCTCTAGTGCCATAAGTGGTCTTCTCTATAGGAAATTTTTATTGGTTAGACAAAGCACCCTTGGGTACCCAAAAACCACGACCATCTATTGAAAGAGAAACCCTCTCCTTTTCCAACAGAGTGGTCTTTTTCATAATCTTATTAGAAGTACTATTGCACTCAACTATGCATGCATTAAGCTTGTAAAATGTACCCAATTTTATTACTCTTGCTATCACCATAGCACCTCTCACCATTTTTACACCTACTTCAGAAAACTATGCATGCACACCCACATCTATTAGCTTACTAACAGATAAAAAGTTCCTCAATTGTCTAGGGCTATGAAAGACACCATAAAATCTTCTAATTCTACCATCAAAAAATTTCACATGAATACTTCCATGACCAAAAATATCAAGAACTGATTTATCACCCAAATCTACCTTAACACCATCAAAATTTTCATACTTACTAACCTAGTTTCTATTAGGAGTCATGTGGAAAGATGCACTTGAGTCTATTAATCATGCATTTTTACCTACACGAGTGGCCAAGGCTACAATAAAAGCATCTCCATTTTCCTTTTGAGACTCAAAATAAGAATCTTGCTTCTTCTTCTTCTTCTTCTTATTCTTCTCCTCTTTGTAGTCCTTTTAGAAGTGTCCAAGTTTGCCACAATTCTAGCAGATTGCCTTGGACTTACCAGGAGATTTTGATTTCCCCTTATTCTTGGACTTGGAATGACCATGCTTCTTTTCATTCTTGCCTCTTTCTTCTAGTCTTCCTCAAACACTCAAAGCCTCTTTGGCATTTAGAGAGACCTTTCTTCTCATCTCCTTAGAAAGTAGAGAACCAACAACATCCTCCATCTTCAAGACAACTAAAGTGCTTCCTATGGCCATAACAAGACTATCCCATGAGGCTGGTAATGAAAATAGAAAGATTTGACACCTTTCTTCTTCATCCATTAGCACCCTAATAGAGATAAATTGACTTAGCAACATATTGAAGCTTTCCAAATGCTCAGAAATTTTTCCACCTTCTTCCATTCTCAAGGAATACAACTTCTTCCTTAAGAAAATCTTTTTTACAAGTGATTTCACTTGATTAATCTCACTTAACTTCTTCTAAAGCTTCTTCATGGACATTAATCAAAATTAAGTTTGCAAGACACAATCTAATGAGACCTTTAGCTTTTCTATCTATCACATCATACTGTGTGGCTAAAGTCAGATCTTTGGGCCTCACCTTCTTCTCATCAATTGCATCCCATAGATCCTGATCATTCAATAGATCTTCCATCTTTAACTTCCACATCTCAAAGTTTTTGCCAGAATTAATTATAATAATACACATTTTATTCATTTGGTTGCACATTTCTGGAATTGGAATACCAACCAGAATATATATATATACACACACACACACACATGAATTGAATGTGTTTTTATATCTACATTTTTGACATGATTTAAAATATATAATTCATTTGTATAGAAATTCAATGTGATTGCCAAGAAAAAAAAAGTGAGGTTTCTATTTATAAAGCTCTCCAACTATTGTGTTTCATTACAAATTGAGATTTTTCAAGGGTAGATTTCTCTAAGGTTGTGGATTCATACCTTGTTCCTTTTCCAATAACTGAAATTGGAACTTTGTTGAACCCAGAAAAAAAAATTGAGGAGAGTTATATAGATAGAAAAATTATGTTTTTCAATTTATATGTTATGGTTTTGATGTGTATCATGCCCAACATCAATAAGGAAAAAACAAAACTAATAATTTTTTTAAAGATACATTAATGTTTATAATATATTCAAATGTCTTGATGTTTAATCTTAAATGATTTACACTCATATTAGATTGTGGTTATTCTTGAATGGTACCTGTTGGTCTGATTTTTGCAAAATAAGTTTTTCCAAATCCTAGGTTAAAAATAAGAATTGAATTCATTATTTTTTTGATTAGGGCTTTTTGACTATTTGGCCTTGCATCATATTAACTTTTGAAAAACTTTTCAAACCCTAAGTCTTGCATTCCTTTTAAGTTTATAAGTACGTGAAGCTTTTTCAAATTTTGAATATTCCATATCCTGTTCAAATATTTTGTGCCCCCAAGTGTCTTTTTCCCTTTTTGTTTCACACTGTTTTAACCATAGTGACATAGCAACTACCAAGAAATTAATTAGCGGTGTCATGAAATGGAGGCATGATGACTGAAAAGTGCTTTGTCTTAGAAGGTTTTAGTCATGTGCTCCATGTCAGAATTGTCAGTGTTAGAAAGGAACCACTTGAAACAAGTTGTGTTTGGTGTCACTAGAGTTTAGATTTTTCAGTGAGTCACTATGTCATGACAAAAAAATCTTTGTGCCTTGCCAGTAGCGATGTAGAGCCTTGCCAGAGAATGCATAAAATGGAAACTTTTGAAAATAATGGCTAATGCGAAGTTCCCACGTAGTATCATGAACATGCACATTCATTTTTCTAACAAAGGTACTAATTAATATAATCATGATTGATAGGTAGTCACTCTCCTATCACTAGATTTTAATAGATCACTAGAAGTCACTATGTTGCAATAAAAAAGGTAACGGATCTCGTCGATAGTAATGTAGCGACTCATCGAGAGAATGGTTTTGTGGTAGAAAATCTTAAAGGTGGTTCCCAACATTTTCTTTGTCAAACTTGAACCATGATACAGTGACATATTGTTGAGAATGTGTGGATACCTAAAATTTTAAAATCACTGGAGGTCACTATGTTGCGATCGAGAATTTCTTATGCATCGTTGGTAGCAACATAGTGCTCAGCTTGAAAATGAGAAACACAATGGGCCCCAGAAAACTTGATCCCACAACAAGGATTAAAGTATTGATATATATGCTAGCTTGATAGGACTTTCCCACATCATCAATAATGTGGACCCATGCCCAAGTCAAATTTCAGATGCAAGATGATGATCATTGGATCAAGATCAGATCAACGATAATTTCCAAGTCACTATGAGAAGTTGTGCACTATTTACCCAATGCGATTTGGCGACTATGGGACCAACCATAATTATAAGGATGAAATACAGTTTCCTTACCCTCAAATTAAGCTCAGATTTATGGTCATCACTTTATCACTATCATGAGTTGCTCAAATGATAAGGATATTGATATAGCAAATAAAGAAAATGGAAAGGGGGCCCACCATATTTGTATTAAATGATGCATCAAATGTCCTTCACTCGATCAAAATGGAATCAACAATCATCACTTTGTCACTATTGGAAGTTGCTCACACTTTATGTATAGAGACATAACAAGTTAGGAAAATGAAGGAGGGACCCACCACTCTGATATTAAAAATGCATTAAAACACCTGCCATCATATTGAGATGAGATCAAGGGTTATCGCTTCATCACTATGGCAACATGCTCATTTCTTATGTATAGTGAGCTAATGACTCAACAACATGCGTCCTCAAGGATTAGTGGGTCCAATTTGTGTTATCAACAATGAAGAAAAGGTACACATGACAAAATCTCATTGGATTGACTACCAACATGTCAAGTGGAATGTGAGTCATCCTTGTTTGTATTCCTAGATAGTAGGATTTTTCAAGATCAACGGTGTAAATTTAAATGTAGAAGGTGGTGCCATTCTATTTCCCTTATAGTTCATTTATGAAGAATGAAAGCTTCACATGTGAAAAAAATAGAGTATATTGCAGAAGATTTCACCATTTTTATCCCACGCGAACAAGTTTTCAAGTTTTTTAGAGTAGAAGAAACAAGTGAGAATTGGTGCTTGATCAAAACGTGTAGCAGTTTCCCATTGTTCATAAGATATTGCAGATTTATAGAGTAGGACAAGAAGAAAATCAAGTAAGTTCCCATATACTATAGCCTTTGTAGCATTTTAGTTTTTATATATTATAGTCAAGAGGATTATTTGGCTAGGAATATTCACGATGACCTACTTCAATTGCTCCCTGAGTCCACCACTGAAACTATGCAAGTTAAAAAGTCAACTTCATTAAACCCTAGGCTCAGAGTTATAGATGGGTTATATGATAAGGGGAATTGGGTCTGAGATGCTAACACTTCTCAAACTAGTCTACTTTTATTCAAGAAATGGTTTTTAGAGAGGAATTTGTTGGAACCACATGCCAATATTTGGAACTCTAATTTAGGGAAATTAGTGGTTCCAAGTGTCTTTATGGATTATGACCTCTTTGAGGCCATGGCAAAAAATTACGACCAAGCAATTAGAGTGGTGAGAAGAACTGATGGTGAAATTATGATCACAATCAACCTAGAGGAAATTAGGTAGGTATTTGGTTTAGGGCCTCTCACTGATTATCATGTGCCCATTGACTTGAAAGAATTAGAAAATGAATACATGTCAAAGAAGGATGCAATCAAGCAAGGCGCACTAAGGGCATATATAGGAAAAATTGGAACACTGCCAGCAATGACAATATCCTCTAAAGAACCCTTCAAAAGGGCATACTTCAATACCAAGGCTATGGAGGCATACATGACTCTATGTAGAGTTTTTGGAGAAGATGAATAGGAGTTTATGCCCATGGGTTTTATGTATATGATTACTCAGATTTCCTCTTTTGGTGTGGACATAATTTTTTATTTTGCTTCTTATTTAGTAGAAGAAATTCATAATGGCCTAGTTGGGATTGTGAAAGGCAAAGTGGAGAAGATTTTTTATTGCTATTCTTTGTTAATGCATATGTTTTTCTTCAAGGGAGTAATGTATTTTGGTAAAGAGATGAAATTGAATAGGGAATAGGATGGGGAAGCACTACCAATCCAATTATGGAGTGCAGATATGACCTAGGAAGCAAAAAAGGCTAGTTTTGTTAGGTTTGATAGATATTTTTCCTCAATATTGAGATGCCTATTATTAAGTGACAATCCTAGAGTACCCAAGGCATTAAAAAGTCTTATTAGGCACAATCCTATTAGTTTGAAAGTTTCACATAATTGGGGAGACATCATCCCATATTCAATCTCAACTATCATTAGAATTTATGATTTCAAATGTACCCCCCATGTGTTACCTTACCAAGTACCTTTAAAGGTAGGAGTGGTTGAATTTTTGTGGTAGCTAGGAGGATTGGAGGAAACCTATTTGATGGAAAGATAGATAGGGTCAATATTCTCCACTTGCATAGTGGCCCATCAATTTGTAATCACCAAAGGGGGTTGGCTTTCTCTACATAAGATATTAGATCAGTATAAGATGATTGTTTCTCACCCTAATTTTTGTGAGACTAAGGGATTTTATCATTTGGCCTTTAGACACATAATTAAGCTTGGAAAAATTGATCATGAATTTTATTTTCTTGAAGATATAATAAGAAATGAATACTCCTTGCAAGAGCAGGAAACTAAGAAGGAAAAATGGAGAGTATTCTCAAAAGTTTTGGATTTCATTCATTGTTTTGATGCAGATTATAGTCCTCTAGGTAATGCCATTACATAGGCAGATAGAATAAATAAGCTCATTCTTACTTTTCTTGAAATAATGGAAACCATGAATGAGAAGAAACAAATTCATATTAATTATTTCTTAGATAATGCCAGGGAGGTAATGAGGAAACTAGGATTCACTCCCAATATAGGGGTAGGTCAATTAACTATCCAAAAAAGGATAGGTTATACTATCATTCAAAATAAAAATACCACTATGGACAAAGGAAAACAAATAATTAGATCCACTAGTGTTGTCTAGGAAGAGAGGCCTCCTAAGCCCTCCCCTAAGAGGTGCAAAATAATAAGGGAAGAAGATCCTCACATTAAGGAATACTCACCTTCATAGACCCCTTTGAGGATTGAAGAGAAACAACTTACTAGGGAATAAATTAAACAATTGGGGTCCTAAGGAGGAGTTTTTTTTACTCAATCCAAAATAGATGAAGGAAATCCCTAGGAGCCTCCTATGCCAAGTGTTGAGTTGACAGTAGCAGATTATAAAGGAAGAGAATAAGACCCTGTGTTAGAGCAAGCAAGTCAATAGTTTTTGTTAGATGATAGTTTTGTCAAATCTAGAGCCTTCCACCAGTTTGCATGGAGAACCAACATGGTCAAATTTGAAGAAAGATGCAATAAGCTAAGAATAGAGCATCTAGAGCTGGAGGAGGCAGCCTTGCAAAATCAAATAAAAGAAAAGATGATGCAAGAATTCCAAAATATAACCCCTGAAGAGGGGAGATAGATGGTAAAAGCCTCAAATATTTTATTATTACCTAATTGGGATATAGATGATGCTTTGATTTTTAATTCTATTTCAAATAAATTGGATTTGTAAGATCCAAGCAAGAAGGAATTCACAGGTACTACTTTCAGTGAGGACCAAGCTACTTTGGTTATATGGTCATTGAGAAAGGGATCTAGGGTTATTTCATCACAACTAGATGACTTAGGATTAATGGGAAATATCATTGTGAGAAGAGTAGTAGATACATCCCATGTATAGGCAGCTCATATGGGTGTTGCATCATCTTAGTTTGTTCTAGCCACTATAGAAAAAGAAAAAAAAACAATGTTTGAATTGCAAAGTAAGTATGAGAGTGTTTTGGGGGCCTCTAATAAAGAAGTTCAAAGAAGAATCAAACCTGCAAATAAAGTAACGGGGAGGTCTTCTAGGCCAAGAATAATATATCCCCATCCTCTAGTGGAACCTTTTAAATCCACTCCTCTCATAGAAATGCCAGATACCCCACAAAGGCCATAGTATTACATAGTTGAAGACTTTGAAGAAGAAAAGAGAAAACTGTGGGCATTACATGTAGAGTTAAATGTACAGTATGAAGATAAATTGAGAAAAGCTCTGACATATCTAGGGGATAAAATTGAATGGTCACTATTTTATGATCAGCTAACAAAGACAATAAACATATGGGATGAAATGAAAGCCAATGATGAGGCTCTAAAGCCTATTGTAAATAAATGGGTAAAAAGAAGGAAGGAAATGACATTTTTGTGTTACTCTGTCATAAGATTTTCACATGACCAAATTGAAAAGACTTATGATATTGTTTTTGATTAAGTAAAATAGGTTTTATAGGGATCCTAAAACCCAAAATTTTTACAACATAAAGATAGAAATTAAAAAAGTCCAGCTAACATAAAACTACTACGAAAAGCCAAAACCAACATAAGACCCAAGGCCAAGAGGCAAAAGCCAACACCCAAAAAAACTATAAGAAAAACCAAGAGAGAAGAAACTATGAGAAAGACTTAATGATATTGTTAATGACCTTCCAGAATTTGATAATAAAAGAGTTCATCCATAGAGAAGAATAGTGGGCTACTTGAATAAATATAAGAGCCAAAAATTTGATTTATTCTCTCATGCCCTAGATAGAAAGAATAAATTAAAGAATAAAGATGAATGGGCTAAGGAATTAGATGATTTATTTTGTTTGAGAATGAATAAAATCATCAATGAAAAGGGACATGCATGGTGGGCTACCACAATAGAAGAAATGGTGAAAGCCTAGTTGTTCTTTGATTCTTTGAAATGAGATTTTGTTGACATTGATAGTGAAGTTGAATATTTTATCAAGAAGCAATAGGATATTCTACAATTTGATTGGCCAAATGACACACTTTATGACAACTGGATGGTAGATATTTCTTCTGATGAACAATTAGAAGAATCTGAAAGTGATGATGATGAAATACATGAAGATGAACTAAAAATCATTGACTCACTTTCATTAGCACCTGTGAAAGAAGAAGACAAAGAAGGGCAATCATATCATGTGAAAGATGCAATGGATCAGTTGGATGATGTGGAAAAAATGGAACCAAATGTAACTGTCATCTTGGTAGTACATGATGATATGAGTGGAAATGCCAGAGTGGAGGTCAAGTTGCATGAATCAGAGCCTGACACATCACTAGCAAGTTTGATAGCTACATATGTCGAGGACTTAGAGTAAATAAAGGCCAATCATGGGATTTTTAGCTTATGAAGATATAATAGAAAAAGGGGCCTACCAAGAGAATGATATAATGTTACCTTTCTATTACATAAAGTTTTGTCTTTTTCTGTTAAGCAAATGTAATTTTTTTTTTTGTAAAAGGACACCTATCAATTCTTTATGCCTGAAGCTTGTTGCATCTCACACTATATAAGTGAGATTCTAGGGCTAGAGAAGGGTCTAATTTCTAATGCAATTTTAGTGTTACACTGAGTATGTTTTGGTCCAGTCATTGTAGAAAACTTTATGATGTATTTTCTCTGCAAATTTTCTAAGAATACATTAATGTTATGTGATCCTTGTATTTTTTCTAGAGTCATTCCAGGTTTTACTAAAATTGTATGCAATTTTCAAGGAAAATTAATATAAAATTGAGTTGTCCCCATATCTGTTCTTGTTGAATTTTGTCTCCTTTGCTATTACCTAGTTATTTTGAGATTGTGTAAGTAAAGCTTGTCCAATTGAATGCAATTCACTTAGGTTGTATGTCAATTCATTACTGCTATTAATTCAATGAATTAAGTAAAGGCTTTGATGAGTTTGATGGGATTGCTATGGTAATAGAAAGGATTTCTATAAGAATGAATTCCAATAAGAATATTTGATAATGTTTGTTGTAATGCAATAAATTAGATCTAGAAATTGGAGTAGACTCTAAATCCAAATGGAATAAGCACTGATGACATTAATTAAGTCTATAGATGGGTAGATCATGAATAAACATCAAGTCTAAAATCACAATCAACTTTATTCTACTGTTCTTGAAGATTTTCAAAGGTTGTTAGCACTTGTTTGCATGGAATACTTTAGCCTTAGATAGCCACTATTGCTACAAATACTTGCAAATCTATAGAAGAATTGTAACCAAATCTACTATATGGGATGTATTTTATCTAAAGTGTTAAGAAATGGACAAATCATGTATGTGTCTGAAGATTTTAAATAAGAATCAAAATGAAACTGATAAAATTCTCATATAATAGCATTCAATTTTGAATCATCCCCTAGGTATTCCCACCTTGGTTTTGCAGAGCCTATAGAGTAGAAGACCGTCCATGGTTTTTTTGAAGTTGGGTCCAAGTGGTTTGCACATGTAATTGTTAATAGGAAATGACTAATCCTTAGCTTACATGAGTATTACCACTTTGGTATTGAGTATTTTTTTGCTCAATAGTTCATTATGACTAAATGTGTACAAGTTGCATTCTAAGGTTATGAGTTATGTTAAAGATTTGGGTATTACCCATTGATTTGAATTTTTGATAAGATAAGAAGATACATAATCTATACTTTAACTTGGAGAAGTTAAAGTTAGTTGATGAAACAAAGATTGGGCCATTAAAAAATCTAGATTCAAGTTTTCTATGGTAGGTTGCCAGGTTGACTATCAATGTTTGCAATAATAAGTTAAGATGATATCTTGGTTGTAAATCCTTTACCTTCTATACTCTAAATTAAGATTCTCTACAATGCATGTAAAATTCAATTTTTGTATTAATGTAGTTGGAAAGGTCCTAGGGCTTATGAATATGGAAATTTTTAATAAAATTCATAAATGTTTTGAATAGAAGTTACTTTATCACATACATGCCCTCCCATAAATTAAAAAAATATGATACATTCCAATTTAGTTATTTCAGTTATTTTATTTGGTTATGACTTAAGTTAATTATTCATTTATACCTTTTCAATTTGCTAAATTAAACCACACCATATCTATCCATTACAACCCCATTGACCTAGGTTTGCTTGATAGTTCCCCATGCCACCTTAAATCTTACGAACCAGTTTCACTAATTCTTTTTATTTTTATAATGATTTTTCTCTAAATATCCTGACAATAAAAAAAAATACTTATCAAATTTCACCATTCATTAAATTCAACTTTGGTAATTGCTACATTCACTAACTATCCCTATGTTTTCTTTTATTAATTTGACCATTTCATAACATAGAATGACAAATACAAAAAATAAAATTACTTACATTATTGACTTCTATCCCATATCAGTAAAAAAAATTTTCCCATTAACTAGACCTATAAATATTCTTCCACAATGCAACTACTTTTTTTAAAAATATTTTAACACAACCCCCTTTTCCTCATTTTCCTAAGTCTACCCACTATCCCACATGTTAACTTACTCTTTCCTAGCAAATTCCCCTAGAAAGTTCTCCCATCTACCCACTTCCACCCTAGTCAAGTGGAATGTTAGATGTCCCATCCTTAAGGACACCTAGGGATCCACCTAACGTAAGTGGACATGGGTTGTTCCTTAAATGAAAATGTATTAAAACTTTTTTTTTTAAAAATTCCTGTGACATTTCCCAAGTTTCCCCACTTCTTCCTAGGCATGGGTGGTTGCATAGTTTTAGGGCTTTCACTTTTACATCTCCCCAAAACTAGGTACCTAGGGAGGAGGTCAATTCCATGTCAGATCATGGCATGTTTTATTATCATTTCAAACATTCAAGCCAACCTTTTTACTTGGCCACCTAGAGGGACCAATTACTCTCTTTTTTCTTTCTTGGGATTTTTATTATGTTAGATTGAGGACAAGGGTATGCCTAGGTAAGAGAGATTAGGTTGGAGGTAACAAATATTACCTTAATTTATTTTGTTGATCTAAATATAGGATTATAATAATAATTTCCTTGCTCTTTATGTATATATATATATATATATATATATATATATATATATATATATATATATATATATATATATATATATATATATATATCTGTGTGTGTGTGTGTGTGTGTGTGTACACACACACACACACACACACATACATACATACATACATACATATATATATATATATATATGTATGTATGTATGTATGTATATATACATATATGTACATACATACATACATATATATGTATATATATGTACACACACACACACATTTGTTTATTTGTCCACCTTATAATTAATTTATTGACATTGTACTTGGTCCCTTCAAGTTGATTAACTTCTTGTATGGCAATAGTATTATGTTGGGTGAGTAAATGTTTTCTTTTTATAAAAATAAAATAAAGGTATGGGTAGGAAATGTATATTTTATTTGATTATATTATTTTATTTACTGTATTAGAGGAGAGGCTTTTGTTGAGTTTCCATACATTCTCTACCAAGAAAATATGCACCTACAGACTTCTTTTGAAGTTCAACTTTTGCCTAGTTTTCTTCTTGCATTCTCTATAATTGTTTATACTTGATTTGATGAAATCGACATTGGTTAATGCATTACACTATCTTTTAAATCTAGCAAGCTAATATATTACTCCAAACAACTAACATAATACTAACAAAATCTAACTGCAAATACTCTAATATGAACATAAATGAAATCTCTTTTGCTAATTACATTTCTAACATCCAATTCATGACTATATCTATATATGAATAGACTAACTATTCATTACATATTCTACAACTATGTATGAGCCAAGTTTTATTACATAATGCATCTAATTATTTCTATGAGCATGGAGAATAATAGAATCACAATGCATAGTCTTATTTAAAGCATACTAATGCCTACATTGATGCTTAAATTTTCTCTTCAATACATTCATATCCGAGATTATAACTCGGCAACACCAATACAATGAAAATTTCTTTCATGATTCTCTCAAGCTTAAATCCAAATATTTATCAAGTATGCACATGAGGTGGTGAATTTACCATATCAAATATAAAAATGGAGGGACTTCCTTTTACAATACATAAATGATTCACAATCTCTCTCTAATGACAAATAAATGGGGATAATAAAAACTCTCTTATAGAATACAAAATAATTCACATAACAAGATAGAATTTGCTTCTCCATTTCCAACACAATAGAATAGATTCTTCTTCTCCTATGCAAGGGAAAGACTACATGAACTCTGAGTTTCCAAGATCATCAAGTAAAACTTGCAAATAGAGACAAAAATGGGGAACCATGGAGGCTCACCTCCCAATCTAGACCTCAAGGAGGCCACACACCGAGCTTGGGGAAACAAGGCATATACAGTTCAACACCTTCACAGTCACCTATCATGCATAACCATAGCAACACAACTCAACATCGCACAATACAACCCATCCCAAGGCTTGCACATAGATTCAACAATAGAATCAAGATATAGGGTGAAGATGGGCTCTCTCCATGAGGAGAATTTAAAATCCATGAATCATACATATACACGTATTATCATAATTAACATGCCCTTTCAAGGCTTAACAATGTCTTCCCTCTTCATAGACCTCCTTATACCTCCCAAGAATGCAAGTAATCACAGATTCCATACTCCATTGAAACACATCAAATCATCTCCACACATGGGAGAGTTTCTCAACTACATGGGTGAACCCAACTAACCCCTTCACCCAAGCATCTCTTCCCTCCCAAGGGTGAGTGATGCTTCACACCCATTTTACACCAACAATCTACATGAAAAAAACAAGATTCAAGAAAGAAATCTCATAAAACTTCTCACATTCAACACACATACAACAAGATTCTTCACAAAACCACATATACTTCATAACAAATCTACCATGCAATGAAGAAACACCATATCAAATCTATAATAAAATGAAGATACACCATGGATCATGGATACCAACCTTACTCCAAGCAATGGAAAATGAAAGTTGTAGTAGAGCTCCTTATCCTCTTCCTTCAAACCCTAATTGTTTATCAAATCTATAATGAAATGAAGAGACACAATGGATCATGGATACCAACCTTACTTTTTTGGCCCTCACAATGCTAGGTAAAGTCCAATTCCAAATTTCTTATGGAGTAATCCTTGTTTCCCTTACTAAATCAAGGAAATTAAGTCTAATTATTAATTAAGGAATTTAACTTGAGATAAGGTGGCTACATGATCCATCTTTAGAGAACATGTCATTTCCACATAACGAGTACAAGTGTCAAGTGACACACACAAAATTCACTATACATCACATATGGCATGTTCTGAATCTACTCATGAAATACATACTACTCACATACATATCACATTTACAAAATAACACATCAAAACAAGATTTATGAATCTTCTAAAGATTCACCTTGGCAGTGTCATATTAACATGTGTTTATATGTTGTTTCTGTATTATGTTTCCATGGTTTCTTTCCTACACACTAAACTCGAGCATCAGTAACCCAATGAAAAGTAACATATCAAATACATATGAAAATAAAGATACATGATAATTTCATTATTCTACAATTCACATATAACACATTTCAAGATTACTTCGTATTCTCCATCATTTGCTTACATTCATTTAATCATTAAACCTCAAAAATCTAAATATTACTGACTTTCCTAACAAGAACAATTTTAGCATTTTGAATCGCAACATAATTCCATTTCTTATCATAATAGTGAAATACTAAATAACTATCCATTAATTCATCGACTATGCCAATTAAGTCTTAATACATATCAAAATAGAAGATCACAAAGTAAATATCATCATATAAGTAGCAAAATTTACTATCCATCAAGTATCAAAAATATATGTTGAGATATCCAGTCCTAAGTAACAAAATGGAAATATAGTATCTATGCTATGATGGCTTGGGATGAGGCCTCATATCCTCCCCCTTAGGCATGAACTTCCTCTTGGAGTTCATCAGAAAGATAGGGTTACTGTCCTCTCATGATGTCGAGACCTCATCAAAACAATCTCACTAGACTCTAACCTAGTCCAGCTCTCTCCCTTAAAGTGAGAGGGTCCACTAATCCAATATGTGAATGGGCTCCAAGGCTATTCATCTATCTTATTCCACCTACAAATCATCCCAATCTATGATGTGAGACTCATCATAAATATACTTCTACAATACAAAAACATTAAATACATTATGGATACATGATAGGCTAGGTGGTAGGGCTATATGATAGGTGACTGGTCCTATCCACTCCAAAATCTCAAAGGTTCCAACAAAATCAGGTGCTAACTTAGAGCCCTTTCCATAATGGATTGGACTCTTATGAGGTCACACCCTCAAGAATACTCTATCACCCACCATGTACTCTCTATCTACCCTCTTAGCATTTGGATACTTGATCTTCTATCTATCTCGGGCCTCTTTGAGTAGTTGTCTAATCTGTGTCACCTATTATTTCATGTCCTTGACCAACTGTGGTCCAATGGATATTCTGTCCTCAATCCTATCCCAACTCAAGGGTGTCCTACACTGTTTGTTGTATAAAGCTTGGTAGGCTAGCATACCAATGCAAGAATGATGTCCATTATTATAGGCAAACTTAGCAAGATGCAAGTATTCTTCCCACTTAACTTGGTTATCCATCACATACATCTGCAACATATCCTCTAAAATCTAATTAACCCTCTCTATCTGTCCATCTAACTGAGGATGATAAGCAATGCTAAAGTTGAACTTGGTGCCCAATTCTTTCTATAATTCCATCCAAAAGGATGATGTAAACAAGGAATTTCTATCTGAGATGATCTTATGAGGAATGCCATGAAGTCTAACATTGTCTTGCAAGAACACCTGTGCAACTATAGGAGTAGTGAAGCTAGTTCAAACTAGTGAAAAATGGGAAACTTTGGTGAAGGTGTCTATCATCACCATGATGACATTGTGGTGATGAGAAGACATTGAAAAGACCAATAATGAAATCCATGGAAATCGTGTCCCATTTCTACTCTAGTATCTCATGGGGTTGCAAGAGTCCACCTAGATGTCCATGTTCTGCCTTAACCCTCTAACACTCAAGGCATTTGGCTACAAGATTAGCAATCTACATCCTCATACTCAACCAATGATATAGCTATCTTAAGTTGACATGGAGTTTCTTAACTCCAAGATGTGTTGCATAAGGTGCTCGATGAGCCTCCAAAATAAGGAACTCACACAAGTCACCTATGGAGGGTACATAATGCACCATTTATGTCATAATAATCCCTCAAAATTTAAAGAATAATTAGCAAATTTACCCTCAAGAGGTCTTTGAGAGTGGAATATTTGGAAAATTCTACATAGAATTCATCCTTCGATGGGTGGTGCATAATACACTCCCTCAAATCTATGCCTGTAACTATGGAAGTGAGCTCATGACATCACCTACTCAAGGCATCTGCCACTATGTTCTCCTTACCCTTAATGTAATGCACATCAAAATCATACTCACATAGGAACTCCATCCATCTCCTTTGCCTAGCATTAAGATTTGGTTGTGTGAAAATATATTGCAAACTTTGGTGATCTAAATGAAATTCAAATCATCGCCCTAAAAGGAAATGACACCATCATGCCAAAGCATGGACCACTGCCATGAGCTTGATATAATGAATAGGGTAATTGAGCTCATGATCCTTGAGTTTTCTAGACTCGTAAGCTATGGGTTAACCCTCTTGCATAAGAAAAACTCCAATTCCATCCAAGGAAGCATTTGTGCATACTACAAAGTCCAATGAGGGGTCGAGTACTACTAAAATGGGAGCACTAGTGAGTGCCCTCTTGAGCTTCTGAAAGGCCTCCTCACACTTTTCTATCCACTTAAAACTTCTTTCCCTTTCTCTAAAGAGAGGTAATAGGTGAGCTACCCTAGAGAAACCTACCACAAACTACCTATAGTATCCTACCAATCCCATAAAAATTCTAACCTCTATGACACTGGTAGGTGCTAGCCAATCCATGATGGCTCAGATCTTGGATGGGTCCAATAAGATACCATCTTTGACATCACATGACCCAAATAATGCACTTCCCATCTAAAAAAGGCACACTTCAACAAGCTACCATAAAGCTGATTCTCCCTTAACTATTGCAATACCTTCCATATGTGTCTTCATGTTCCTTCTCATCACGAGAATAGACCAATATATCATCTAGGAACACTACTACAAACTTGTCTAAGAATGTGCAGAATAACCCATTCATGAGGCTCATAAATATAGTTGGGGCATTCATGAGACCAAAAGGTACCACTGTAAACTTGTAGTGACCATATATTGTACAGAATGTAGTCTTGTGAATGTCACTTTTCATGATGCACAACTGATGGTACCCTGACTTCAAATCTATTTTGGAGAATACTCGGGCACCTTATAACTGATCAAATAGGCCATCAATCCTAGGTAGTGGGTATTGATTCCTGATAGTTACCTTATTTGACTATTGGTAATCAATGCACAATCTAAGTGACCCATCCTTCTTCTTAACAAAGATCACCGGTGCTCCCCAAGGTGACACACTAGGTCAAATATGTCCCTTCTCCAAAAGTTTCTCTAGTTAAATCTTAAGCTCATTGAGCTCATAGGTGATCATCCTATAGGGTGCTCTAGATACAAGTTCAAATCCTAGCATGAGATCAATATGGAAATCAACTACCCTTAGTGGTGGCATACTAGGAAGCTCTGATGGAAACACATCTACAAACTCCTATAATATTGGATAATCATCGAGGGAAGGATTGTCCCCTACATCCTCATCTTTATCACTGATGGTGATGGAAAAAAACTAACTTCCCTTCTGCATGCACTGCTTAAGCTACATGGTTGAAATCATACAAATGGATACTGGCCTCTGAACTCCTAAAATCACCCTAGGTGTACCATGATCATCTACACACTCAATCCTCTTTTGTCTACAATCCATCTTGGCACTATCACCACAAAGAAAATCCATGCCAAGGACTACATCATAGGAACCCAAGGGAGTAATATGCAAGTCTAATGTGTTGCACATGTCTCCAATCTGAATCAGACAATCATGGATCAAGGAATCAATTGACACTCTAGCCTTTGAAGCTAACTCAACCTCCCAGTCAACATCTTGTCTAGCTACCACTATCCTACATCACTCCAATAAAAAATGGGATATAAAAGATTATGTAGCCCCAGAGTCAAATAGTATAGTAACCTCATATACTCTAATCATACCTATAGCTTCAATCACTATGGCCTGGTGCTTGGCCAGGTAGTTATAAACCGCTATAAATACCTTGTGGGATCTGCCCATATCACCTACTATCGGCTCTAAGGTGGCTCCATGCTAACTACTATTTGTGGGACCTCATAGACACTCTCTCACATATGACCCATACCACTACAAGAATAACATGGCCCACATATCTGAATCTACACTCCCTATGGCCTGGACTAATGCTGACCCTTGATCCTACTAGATCCACTAAAGCCTCCCCTAGAGGACTAATGAGTTCTAGTTGGCTATGTATACTGGGTCTATGGCCTCTAATCATGCCTAGGGCCCTATGATTGCCACTATTTGGGCTTAAATCCCTAATAACCCTATGATGACCTCTGTCTAGTGTCTTTCTGGCCTCTCTGCTATGTCTATGGGGCCTTTAAGGACCCCACTAAATGAATTTGATTACCCTTCCAAGAGGATTTCTACTGTGCTAGTTGTTGGGAGGGATTTCGATCATGAGATCTATCCTAAGATTCCTGGCTAGTACAAATGTCTTTAGAAACCAATGCCATCTCAACTACCTCTCTAAAAGTGGTAGGAAATTCCAGCCACACCGATCATTGGAGAGATAAGTTAAGGCCCTTAATGAACTAATGGATGTGTAGCTTCTCATCCCTCATGTACTCCACATAAGGGAATAGCTCCAAGAACCTGCACTCATATTGGGCCACTATGAGACCCCTCTGCTAAAGATCATGGAACTCCTTAACCTACCTCTATCTAAGATGCTCTAACAAATACCTATATCTAAAATGGTCCACAAAGGACTCCTATGTGAGTGTCTCTATGTCTACTCCCCCTATAGTCTCCTCCTGCTTCCACCAGTTGGAAGCATCCTCTCATAAGAGGTGTATGGCAAGCCATGCCTTCAAATTTCTTCCATAGGTACACAATCCAAAGCACCTCTACAAACTCTATAGCCATGCTTTCATACATGTGCCATTTATGGTACTGGTGAATATGGGTGGCTTGAGCCGTAATAACTCACTAATCTCATCCCATATATCTCTGGGTGATCTCACTAGTACTTGCTCTAATCTAGGGGTTGTCTCTATCTAATGTATGGATGTTTCCCCATGATCCTCTACAAGTCTAGGTGGGGAACTTCTACTTCTCTCCCTGATATTTTCCCCATGCCCCTTTGCACCCTACTATTTTGGCTATGGAATGACAGGTGGTAATCTCTAGTGCACTACCCCAATAAGATTATTGATGGCATTCAAAATCTAATTAAGATTTGGAGGTTGCCCTGGTGGGGGTCCTCCCACATCTTGTCCTACCCCCTCTTGGCCTATTGGGTTTTCTCTAGGACCTTTGGCCCTCTGATGACCATAGTGGGTGACTATAGGCATCCTACACAAAGTTGTAGTTCATAGGGTAAACATAATGGGTTAAGATTCTAGTGTTGTAACCAAAAGCTCTGATACCAGAATGTCATGCCCAACATCAACAAGCCAAAACCACAACTAATAATTTTTTGTAAGATACGTTAATGTTTATAATATAGTCGAATGTCTTGATGTTTAATTTGAAATAGTTTACACTCATATCAAATTGTGGTTATTCTTGAATGGCACTTGTTATGACCAAGTGTTTATAAGTTGCATTCTAAGGTTATGAGTTACATCAAAGATTCGAGTATTATCAACTAATTTGAAATTTTGATAAGAAAAGAAGATACATAATCGATACTTTAACTTGGAGATGTTAAAGTCAGCTGATGGTATGAAGATTGTGCCGTTCAAAATTTGGATTCAAGTTTTCTATGGTAGGTTACTTGGTTGACTATCAATGTTTTCAGTACTAAGTTAAGATGATATCTTGGTTGTAAATCCTTCACCTTCTATACTCTAGATAAAGATGCTCTGCAATGCATTTAAATTCAATTTTTGTATTAATGTAGTTGGAAAGGTCCTAGGGCTTATGAATATGGAAATGTTTAATAAAAGTCATAAATGTTTTGGATAGAAGTTACCTCATCACATACATGCCCTCCCATAAAATATATATATAATAAATTCCTATTTAGATATTTCAATTATTTTATTTGGTTATGATTTAATTTAATTATTCATTTATTCCTTTTCAATTTGCTAAATTAAACCACACCATATATATCCACTACAACCCCATTGACCTAGGTTTTCTTGATAGTTCCCCATGTTGTCTTAAATCTTCCCAACCAATTTCACTAATTCCTTTTATTTTTATAATGATTTTTCTCTAAATATCCTAACAATAATATAAAAAACTACATAACAAATTTCACCATTCATTAAATTCAACCTTGGTAATTCCTACATTCACTAACTAACTATCCCTATGTTTTCTTTTATTAATTTGACCATTTCATAACATAAAGTGACAAATACAAAAAATAAAATTACTTACTTTATTGACTTCTATCTCGTTTAACCTAAACCAAGTATTTCCTATCACTAAAAAAAGTTTCTAATTAACTAGACCTATAAATATTCTTCCACAATGCAACTACTTTTTTTTAATAAATATTTTAACACAACTCCCTTTTTGCCATTTTCCTAAGTCTACCCACTTTCCCACATGTTAACTTACTCTTTCCTAGCAAATTCCTCTAGAAAATTCTCCCATCTACCCACTTCCACCCCAATCAAGTGGAATGTCAAATGTCCCATCCACAAGGATGCTTAGGGATCCACCTAAGGCAAGTAGATGTGGATTGTTCCTTAAATGCAAATGTATTAAACATTTTTATTAAAAAATTCTTGAGACATTTCCCAAGTTTCCCCACTTCTTCCTAGGTGTGGGTGGTTGCATAGTTTTAAGGATTTCACTTTTACACATCCCCAAAACTAGGCACCTAGGGAGGAGGTCAATTCCATGTTAGATCATGGCATGTCTTATTATCATTTCAAACATTCAAGCCAACCCTTTTTACTTGGCTACCTAGAGGGACCACTTACTAATTTTATTTTTCTTGGGATTTTTATTATGTTAGATTGAGGACAAGGGTATGCCTAGGAAGAGAGATTATGTTGGAGGTAACAAGTATTACCTTAATTTATTTTGTTGATCTAAATTTAGGATTATAATAATTATTCCCTTTCTCTTTATATATGTATATATAATTTTTATTTTTATTTTTTTGTTCACCTTATAATTAATTTATTGGCATTATACTTGGTCCCTTCAAGTTGATTAACTTCTTGTAAGGCAATAGTATTATGTTGGGTGAGTAGATGTTCATTTAAAAATAAAATTTAGAGGTATGGGTAGGAAATGTATATTTTATTTGATTGTATTATTTTATTTACTATATTAGAGGAGAGGCTTTTGTTGAGTAGCCATACATTCTCCAATAGGCAAATATGCACCTAAAGGCTTCTTTTGAAGTTCAACTTTTGCCTAGTCTTCTTCTTGCATTCTCTATAATTGTTTATACTTGATTTGATGAAATTGACATTGTATAATGCATTACACTATCTATTAAATCTAGCAAGCTAATATATTACTCCAAACAACTAACATAATACTAACAAAATCTAACTGTAAATACTCTAATATGAACATAAAAAAAATCTCTTTTGCTCATAATTTCCATGAACATTAACTATTCAATTTACATTGCTAACATCCATTTCATGACTATATATATATATATATATATATATATATATATATATATATATATATATATATATATATATATATATATATATATATATATATATATATATATATATATATATATATATATATATATATATATATTCTACAACTATGTATGAGCCAAGTTTTATTACATAATGCATCTAATTATTTCTATGAGCATGGAGAATAACAGAATCACAATACATAATCTTATTTAAAGCATACTAATGCCTACATTGATGCTTAAATTTTCTCTTCAATACATTCATATCTAAGATTGTAACCTGACAACACCAATACAATGAAAATTTCTTTCATGATCCTCTCAAGCTTACATCCAAACATTTATCAAGTATGCACATGAGGTGGTGAATTCACCATATCAAATGTACGACTGGAGGGACTTCTTTTTACAATACATAAATGATTCACAATCCCTCTCTAATGACAAATAAATTAGGATAATGACAAAACTCTTACAAATACAAACTAATTCACATAACAATATGGAGTTTGCTTCTCCATTTCCAACACAATACAATAAATTCTTCTTATCCTATGCAATGGAAAGACTACATGAACTCTGAGTTTCCAAGACCATCAAGTAAAACTTGCAAATAGAGACAAAAATGGGGAACCATGGAGGCTCACCACCAACCTAGGCTTCAAGGAGGCCATCCACCGACCTTGGGGAAACAAGGCACATATGGTTGCACACCTTCACATTCACCTATCATGCATAACCATAACAACACAACTGAACACCACACAATACAACCCATTCCAAGGCTTGCACATAGATTCAACAATAGAATCAAGATATAGGGTGAAGGTGGGCTGTCTCCATGAGGAGAATTTAAAATCCATGAATCATAAATATACACATATTCTCATAAGCAACATTCCCTTTCAAGACTTAACACTGTCTTTGCTCTTCATACACCTCCTTATGCGTCCCAAGAATGAAGTCCATACTCCATTGAAACACATCAAAATAATCTCCACACATGGGAGAGTTTCTCAACTACATGGGTGAGCCCAACTAACCCCTTCACCCAAGAATCTCTTCCCTCCCAAGGGTGAGTGATGCTTCACACCCATTTTACACCAACAATTAACATGAACAAAACAAGATTCAAGAAATAAATTTCATAAAACTTCTCACATTCAACACACATACAACAAGATTCTTCACAAAACCACATCTATTTCATAACAAATCTACCATGCAATGAAGAAACACCTCAAATATATCATGACATGAAGAGACACCATGGATCATGGATACCAACCTTACTCCAAGAAATGGCAAATGGAATTTGTAGTAGAGCTCCTTATCCTCTTCCTCCAAACCCTAAATGTCTCTAAAGTTAGAGAGTGTGCAAGTGGGTTTCTAGTTTGGCCATGCACCTATATATGACTCCCATTTTCGGATTCAATATAAAATGCATTCTTTTTGGGGTCTCCTAGGTCTTATAGGCACCCTAATGGTCACTATTAGCCCCCTAACTTAAGTATTATCATGGGTAGGGTTTATTTTCATCAAAAATTCACCTTAGAGCTACTTTTTTGGCCCTTACAATGCTAGCTAAAGTCCAATGCCAAATTTCTTATGGGGTAACCCTTGTTTCCCTTACTAAATCAAGGCAATTAAGTCTAATTCTTAATTAAGGAATTTAACTTGAGATAAGGTGGCTACATGATCCATCTTCAAAGAACATGTCATTTCCACATAACGAGTACAAGTGTCAAGTGACACACACAAAATTCACTATACATCACATATGTTCTTAATCTACTCATTAGCTATTGAGATACATATAATGTTTACAAAATAACACATCACAATGAGGTTTAAGAATCTTCTAAAAATTCACCTTGGCAGTGTCATATTAACATGTGTTTATACCTTGTTCCCATGTTATGTTTCCATGGTTTCTTTCTTGTACACTAAACTTGAGCATTAGTAACCCAATGAAAAGTCACATATAAAATACATATGAAAATAAAGATACATTATAATTTCATTATTCTACAATTCACATATAACACATTTCAAAATTACTTCCTATTCTCCATCATTTGCTTACATTCATTTAATCATTAAACCTCAAAATTCTGAATATTTCTAACTTTTCTAACAAGATCAATTTTAGCATTTTGAATCACAACATAATTCCATTTCTTACCATAATAGTGAAATACTAAATAACTATCCATTAATTCATCGACTATGCCACTTAAGTCCTAATATATATCAAAATGGAAGATCACAAAGTAAATATCATCAGATAAGTAGCAAAATTTATTGTCCATCAAGTACCAAAAATATATGTCAAGATATCTAGTCCTAAGTAAGAAAATGGAAATATAGTATCTATGGTATGATGGTTCTGGGTGAGGCTTCACAAGGTGGAAGCCTCAAATAAGATCATTCTATGAGCAGGGAAACTTAAAGTCTATGGTAGATGAAGAGTAATACCCCTCTTATGTTAAGAAGTATCAATAGTGTTTTGAAGAAAGTATAAGTACACTTGGACTAGGCTGGGAGATAAGTTCACTTTTGGTACTCCTTGATTTTACAACTTGACAAATTCCTACGTAGGTAAAACTATAAGGGCCTTTTTGGCTATAGGAATAGGAATAGGGGAATAAGAATACATATTCTGGAATAGAAAATTGGGTTACATATTCCCTTTCTCTATTTGGTTCAGCCAATATTTGATGGGGAATTTACGAACCCCAAAATTTATGTTTTCTAAAATAAATAAAAGTGGAATAGGAATATGTATTCCAATAACACCTATTTGGGTGGAATTGAAAAACCCCATTTTTGGGCCAAAATTGGAATATGTATTCCTATTTTACTTCATATTCCAATTCCATTTTGGTGCATCCAAACAAAGAATTCAAAATTTTAAAAATTTACATATGCCTATTCCACTTGTATTCCCATTGCCATACGGGCCCTAAGATAACATCCAACATTCTTAACACAAAAATGGTACCCATCTACTCAGAAACCAATAATCAACTAGGTACTTATGTTATAATATGTCTAAAAATATTTTTAAATTTATCATACACATCCTTCTTTCTTATGATGTTAGATATTGCTTTACATTAGACACTTGATCGTGTTCTATATATGTCTTTAGCAGATTAGATATATGTCTGATTTGTATAATGTTGTATACACTATTTAAATTCATTATTATTCTTTAAATACCTTGTTTATAATGTTTTGATTATTATTTATTCTTAAGCTAAACCAACTAACCCATTATGCCTTATATATGTGTGTATGTGTGTGTGTTTACTCTACCTGGTGTTTCTCAAAGATGAGGGTAGGTAGTCATATCACTTATTTAAGAGATCTACATGATGTCACACTCCTCCTTCCTTTCCTATCATTGTTTGTGTGTGTGTGTGTAGTATCTTTTTGAAATTGTGATGAAGGTGTGTGAAGGTGTGTGTAGGTCCCAAACATTGACTCCACTTAGCTACATAGTTCTAAATCTTCCTTAAAATTCTTGAACTAGTTTTTGTTAAAAGGAGATGGAACCATGATCAATATAGGCATCCTTTCCTATCATTGTTTGTGTGTGTGTGTGTGTGTGTAGTATCTTTTTGAAATTGTGATGAAGGTGTGTGAAGGTGTGTGTAGGTCCCAAACATTGACTCCACCTAGCTACATAGTTCTAAATCTTCCTTAAAATTCTTGAACTAGTTTTTGTTAAAAGGAGATGGAACCATGATCAATATAGGCATCCTTATATCCTTAGAAATCTAATAGTAATTTAGTCACCTAGTCTAGGGATTATGATTTTATCATTTCTTTTTATGGTTTGATAAATGGATTCTAGTGTTTATAATTATGTGTTCATTATCTAGATATTTTCATTTTCATGTATAGGGTCTATGATATTTATTTGGTATATTTATATAAGCCTATATGGGTGCACACATACATACCTATATAAATATACATCTTTATATAGTTAATGCATGTATATATTTGTGTATGTTATAAATTGTATGCTAGTGATTAATTTACGCACTTAGATATAAAGAGAAGTTTATTAGAATATAAAAATTAAATAAATTAAGAAGGGGTTAAATCAAATACATAACTATTTAGAAGAGGAGTAATAACATGAATTCAAGAGAAAAAAGAAGAGAAGGTAATATGTGTTACCCATGCAGAAGAATATGAGATTAGAACATATATACAATAGCATGCATTAAAAAATGGGTTACAAAGTACCAAAGGGTATTTACAACATTTTGGGACTAGTTATTCATTGCATACCCCTATAATAGCCTTAATTTACCCCTAATAAACCTAAACAACTTATAAAATGGTAGTTAATTACATATACTAATTTTGGAATTATTTTTATTTAAAAGGGTTGTGTCTTTTCCCCTAAAGGGGTATAAAACATATATATGTGGTGTAAAATGTAAATGTGAAGGGGGAGGATGGCTGAAAGGTAGAGAGAGATTGGTTGTACTTTTTATAGATATTTTTATAGAGAAAAATTAATTATATGTGAGGGAGAGTTTTTGAGTATAATCATTTAAGTCTTCATAAGTTTCTTTCCTTTTCGAAAGAGATTTATATAGATAATTTAAAGGTTGAGAGATGGATTTATTATTGTGGAATTTATTCTTCTTTCTTGGAGGATTATGAAAGTAGAGGGGGCTTGAGTGGTGCATCTTAAGTTGGATTTATTTTCCTCTCTTTGTCTCATTGCTCCTACTACTTCTATTGAATCTTCATAAGACTTGAGATATGGATTGAAATTATTATTTGCATTATTTATCTGACTAAATATAGCTCTATTTATATCTTCCATTGATGTACTATTATTGTATATTTAATTCCTAGAGTTATTTATATGTTATGAGTTTCTATTTGTGAAAATTGCTATGTATTTTTTCTATGGTATTTATCCATTAGTTTTTGGAGATAAACTATTTTCTATTGGGGGGTTATTGGTAACTCAAGTCATGCAATATTTTATTGTGATATATTCCATGTGTTATTATCCATTATTTCTTGTGCATACTACATGTTTCTATTATATGCTTGAATTGGGGTTTTTTAAAACTAGATTGACCTACTACTTAAGTTTTTATGCTCCCAATTATTGTTTAAGACACCTAAGGAATGTCAAATTGTTATGTGATGTATAAAATTTATACATATATTTATTATTATAAATGAATATTCTTATAGTCTATGTGCTTTATGATATTTTTATGTATTGTGATTCTTATTTGATGAGTTAGGTTCTTGTTTAGACTAGGGGTATGGGATGCTAGGAATTTTGTTCCCTAAACTCTTATATGATTTTGGTTTTGGATTTTTGAGTAGGGTAGATTCCCTAGGTGAGTGTCTCACCATAGATGTTGGGGCTTAGAAGTGGGTGTCAGAGGATCCTATGTGTTAAAGACTAGCCTCATGCAAGCTAGCTCTACATGTGAGTTGGTTAATAAGTGATAACATTAGTGAAAATTATGGGTTATGGGGGTTTGAGAATTTATAGTAATCAATATGATTGGATATCACACATGTTTAAGTACTTGGGGAATAGACATTTTGTGTAGCAAGATGGTCTTTGGTCCATGGGGTTGATCCCACCATTACAAAAATGCACTATGGCACATCGTACATGTCCTCATTGGAGTACTCAAAATAAGGACATTCTATGAAAAAGGATAGTCCTTATTTCAAGTGGTTGATCCCAACATATAGTAATGTATGATGACACTCACATAGATGTGGTCAAACCTCTCACACATTATTTTTCCTTTGGTTGTTCATTTTCTTTATAATTTTGTTTCTGGAATTATGCTTTGTGTGGATTTATATTATCCTTGTACTTTAATTTCAAGGTATAAGCCTTAGATTACCTTAGATCCTATGTGGATCATGGTCTTATCTCCTAGCTTGGGGAAGTGGACCATTTATGCCTCCACATGCTTGGGCAGAAAAATATTTTGAGGTGTTAGTCGAGTGTTCTTGGATGACTTTATATAGATCCTTGTTGAGTAGCAATCAAAGATCATTTCTTGAAGTCTATATGTTGCATTTCCTTAAAATAAATCCATGTAATATTGTAATATAAACTCTTGAAGAAAGTAAAATTTCATATATATGAGTGTGTGTGTGTGATGGATTGAGAAGTTATTTAAAAGGTAAAGGGTATCTCTAGGAGAAATTAAGAGATATGAGAACATATTGTATTATTTGAAAACATGATTTGGTTCACATGTATGGTTGATGGTTTAAGTCTCTTTCATGTATCTTTATACATATTAAGTAGATGCATTTGATAATATGGATTAAGACATTAGTTCCTAATTTGGAAATGGACATTAGTATGGATAATGTATCAAATCATAAGTAGACATAAAAATAATAGATGGATTTACTTGAGTAGTAAGGATGAGATGTTAGAAAGGAAATTAAGCAATGAATAAGGAATACTTGTTGAGTTTGTTGGAAGACAAAAGATAACTCTTGAATTTGGAAATTAAATAATATTGTTTAAGGGAACTTGTAGGACTTTTACATCTATGATTAAGAAAACTTTGCAAGGAAAACATGTTTAAAAAAATTATTCACCAAAACTTCATAACATTTAGACTTATCCTTTTGGGTTCCCTAGTGGGGAGTTACATGAAGCATGTTATACAATATTGTATGATGCAGGAAAGGAGAAATTCAAAACGATTCAACTATTTAGTTTCTAAAAGAGAGATCAAAGCATGTTGAGGATCAAATATGACACTCTCAGTAAGGGCTTTTCATTTAGATGATGAGGGAAAACCAATACTCAAAAGTATGGTTGGAAAATTGAGTTTTAACACATTCAATTCAAAAAATAGTTGGGTAGTTTCAATAAACTATAATATAAAAACTCAACCAGGTTAAAATTAACACAACTATTGCCTTTCAAAAAAATAGAGTATCATTCAAATTTGGGATCTTGAGAATCAAAATTATTTGCAGTCATAATTCTTTCATATTATTTGGACAATAAAAATGTCACCGATTTAATTCCTAAGGAGAAAAAAATCTTTTTTTATTTTAAATTTGAAACTTGAAAAATTCCTTCTTATCTTAGATGTCGGCTATCAAAAAATAATTATGCATTGATCTTGGATTTGAAATCTTTCTGATAGTGATGTCAAAAATAAGCTTTGAATCACATAGTTAGAACATTGTAAATAATCAATAGAAAAAATGGTTTTGATTTGAAAACTGATATAGTGATTTCAGAACAAGATATTAAAATGGTGATATTGCTTGTGGAGATTGATTTTGCCATTTGGGAAACCCATTATTTAAAATATTATCTTTAGTCCTTTTTCAAAATCTCAATCATCTAGGATTTTAGATTCACCAATATCATCATGTAACTTAGACCATTTTTTCAAATCCTCCGTTGCACTACTTTCAGCGATCGATTGGGTTACTTGTTGTATGAAACAAATCTAGACATAGGAAACCAACATAATTGTTATACTTTTTCAAATGAAATTGATGTTAGCCAATGGCAGCAAAAACAACAACAATTTTTTTTTTTGTTAATAGAGCTACATGCATATCTCAAAAAAATTCATTTCAATTCATATGTAATCCAAGTTTTTGGCAAATTGGAATCAAAATGAGAATTAAAGAAATTCCACCTATTTAGATGGAAGACCAAATCTTGGATTTGAGTGTAAATGGGGATATGAAATTCTAATTTTTTCTAATTCCAATTCCAATTTTGCACACTAAACAACAGATAAGAAATTTTTAGGAATTATAAATGCCAATTCCTGTCTAAATTCCAAGTGACCAAACAGGCCCTAAGGACAATAACTCGTATATGTAAATATATGGGAGGATTTGTTTTAGGGTGAATATATATAATATTTCACAATAAGAAATGGTGGTTTTCTTTATTAGTTCTTTTTTTAAGTTATTGAATTAGTTTTTAATAAGATGACACTGTTGCATAATGTTCTTGTCATAATGTTTTCATATTCAAGTAAAATTGTTGTAAATTGAAATAAAATTATTAGAATGTTGACATCATAAAGAGTAAAGCATAATTTGAAGTTCTCTAAATAATAATTGTAGTAACAATATAGTAATTATTTTGATAAATAGTAATGAGAAAAGTTTAACTTTGAATCATCTACACTTAAATATTATTGATATTAAAGCAACCAAAACAAGGAGTTTGAACCTTAAGAATAAAATAATGGAAACCCCATTAACTATACACTAAAAGTTACATGATAACCAACACAATTACAGCCCCAACATATGATATCAAAAATGTGTCCCCACAAAACCTACATAACCAAATCAAGTTCATATCCACCATATGCTAATTATGTCTATACTATTTTCCATTATAATAAAAATAACATAAAAGTAAGTTCTAAAGCTACTTTAAAAGTTTCTGAAACATAAAAAGGTCACATATGGTCAATCCGGAGTTTTCATAGCTAGGTCATCCCAACATATCCACAACACAATAGACAAAACATAGAAAACCAAAAGCCTAATTTTTTTCCCTTTTCCTTCCCCATGCTTTATAATAGTATCTTTTCTCAAATATTGGTCAAGAACACATTATGTTTCTTATAATCATAAGTACCTAGAACCTCCTCCTCATTATCTTGCTAGAGGAGTTGCAGCATAATAGTTGTTGCATCTATCACCTTCACAAAAAATATTGACACGATATTGAAGCTCTCATATAGGGTAGTAAATTGGGCCTTTAGAGCTTCAATATCTCCATTTACCCTTTTCCATGGTGCCCTCTAGAACCTAATGACCTATACATTTTCCCATAGGCATTATAGTATCTTGGACCTGCAATAAATTGAGGTTAGATAAAACCTTTTCTTTTTCCTTTTTCTTGGTCCCCTCTAGGGAAGTGGTAGTCATCAGTGAGGTGTTATTTGAGGTTTTAGAAATAGAGGAGTGGGAAAGGGGAGGTGAAATCAATAGTTTCATGATGAAATTAGCTAATACATGGGTGGAATCATGGTTGAGTTCATTCTTCTTCTTAATCTTATCTACCACTAAATTTGAGGTCTCCTCTTCTACTTTGTCTTCCTCTCACACCTCATCTCCACAACATATTTTTCCTTAAATTCCTTCTCCTTCCTCCATGGATTCCTTTTTTCACTTGCTTCTAGCCCTAACTCCTCTTCAACCTCCATTTTTCTAATTACAAATTTATTTTGTGTTAGCTTACTCTTGGCAAATTGTCATACCTCCTTTGGCCCCAATTATTCTCTTCTTGAGAAATCATCCCTACAATATATTCAATGTTGGGTTTATTGGCACTAACATGGGACTTATTTGTATTATTTTTATATTTTATATAGGTTTATAATGTTGTAGAATATGAGGATGGATAAAGAGTGGGGGACATAGAGTATCTACCACCCACATTCCTCAAGAGATTTAGTAGGCCCTTGGCACGTTGCAAGGAAAAGAAATGAGGGGGAAAAGAGATAAATGGAAATTATAAATATGGAGAATGAGGCCCTAGAATAGTATTAAAAACTTCTTATCCTTCTTTTTCCTTTCCCTAACATCCATTATTGTAGCCTCAAGATCATGCAACAAGAAAAAGGGGATGGACATCTCATCATGGTGCTTAAAATGGTTTAGTAACATAAAGTAGTAGTAATAGCACACATCAAACCTACCTTCCAATTTTAATTATTTCATAATCAAAAGACATACCTCATCCCATTTTTTAGGTAGGTCTTTGTGACTAAACCCATCTCTATGATTTGCCAAAGCTTCATTCTTCTAAAAAAATTGTTGAAGTGGGTCTTATCTAAAACCTTGGTAACCTTCTGCCATTTTTTGTCATCCATGAGTAAGCTAGTAGCCATCACTATACTTTTATCTTTAACCTATAAATTAATGCAATTGATGGAAACTCTCCTATCATTCCTAGAATTAACAAATTGTGAGGAGCAATTTTCATCATGTCCCACCATAGCTTCCATGAATAGACTAAAAGCACATTCCTTGATAGCCATCTAGGCACAAGGATTTTTCTGCGATACTCCTTAGTTTTTGGAGGCTCTATCCTCATGATATCACCTCATATCTTTGTCTCTTTCTCAAATCCCTCTAAAAACTCCATATTGATAGCATTAATTAAGCTCTTACTCCAAAAACTCTAACTCAAAATCTAGTTTCTCATGGGCATCTCAAAAAATAAAATTTCATGATTCAGTTACCAAGATAATAGGGAGGGGGGTGGTGAATTAGTTTTTGATTCTCTTTAACTTTATTAATGTTTAAAACTTAACAATTAGAACATCATCAATTTCTTCAAATTTGTCAAACTTACTTATGTCACTGGTCACATGATGTAACCTTCCACTATCTATAATCTAGGAATCATTCTTGCTAACATGTGAAATAAGGACTTTTTACTCTCATACCTTTCTCCTCTAGGATCTTCCTTGATAAAAGCATAAACCATCTCAACTACTTTCTTATCATCAAAATTGGACTCAGTGTGCTCTTCTTCAACAATGTAGCACAATTTCTTTCCTTTGTCTATGAAATCCTTTTTCCTCCTATACTTGTGATCTTTCTTATAACTTCTATCAAACTCTTACTTCCATTAGGATACTTAGTAGAAAAATGACCAATTTCATTGCACTTAAAATAGATAGGGGTACTTTACCTTTGAATTTAGCCATTCCTCTTGATAATCTCCTTGCAAGAAATGCTTCAATATCATCCATATCATCTTCAGATTCATATTTAGTTTCAGATTCATCTTTAATACTCTTCTTTTTGTTTGAACTACCAATGGTTAGTGAAGAGTTAAAATTATTTCCAAGTGTATCAAAACTGTTATCATAATTGCTCAACTCAAATGCAATCAACCAACCAACTAAACTATTAAGTGTCTAATCATTTCTAGACATAGCTCTAACTTCAAACACTTTAGTACCAACACAACTTCATGAACATCAAAATCAATAATGCAGTGATCTTATTCAACTTCATAATTCAATCTTGTACATAGTTTACTCCAAATTGTTATCTAACTATTTTAGTTATTACCCAGTATCATAAATATATCATTAGTTTTTCTTTATTTTCTAGTAAAGATTTCTTATCCAAAATATTATTTAGCGCAGATTGCTTTTGAGGCTATTTTGGATAGTGCATTTAGTTGTCCTCCCTTTCAACTCCTAATAGGGTTGGCATCGCTTCTAACAAGGTTGGAATCTCATAATAGGGACTCATATTTAGTAAATATATTTCATTAGCTCCTAATAGAGTCTATCCTTTCACAAAGAACTTTTATATTAGTACATCATTTTGTGGGTACCATCCCCATAGGGGTTTTCCCTCTAATCAAGGGTTCCCCTAGTTAACATATCTGGTGTTATTGTGCATGGTTATCTTTATTTTTTTGCTTCATCTCAAAGTTTACATGGCATAAACTCTTTTTCCATAACCATGCATCCTCAACTTTAGAAAATAAACATGTCTCAACAACAAGATCAAGATAAAATATATTACCTTTAGTTTGCATCCCAATTCCAATCAAATTTTATTCATCATCAAATATTCTTACTTTCTTGTTTTGAAACTCCAAATTCTGACCTTAATTGTTTAACTAAGAAAAACTTAAAAGATTATACTTTAGTCATTGTATGCTGTAAGCATCATCACATTTGATTTTATTCCATGGGTTTTTCCCTTTATAGGGTTTTGATATTAAATTATGGTGTCAAATGTGTGATGGTTTTTATGTTGCAATTTTATTTTCATGGTATTTACTTTATACTAAAACTCAGTAACAACTAGGTAACAATAAGGAAGAACTAAAGTTATATTTCTGATACTCAGTAATAACTAAAAATGTGAGATAATAGTTTGGAGTAACTTGAGTATAAGATTGAATTGTAAAGTTGAATGAGATTACTAAGTTATTGTTTTTTATGTTTATGAAGTTGTGTTTACACTAAAGTGTTTGAAGGCCTATGGGATAACTGGACATAATGTATTGACACCCCTATTATCTAGAGCTTAATTGTAGCATCTCTAAACATATGTCTAAGAACACACATCCCCAGTGGTGGACCATTAACTGCATCAAACAATTCTTACTATGTAACTTTGGTAATCTTCACATAATAAGGTATTTTTGTGGTCTCACAATGCACACCCCATTTTAGGACTCAAAATGGGGATCTTCTAGTTTAAAAACTCTCTATGAGGCATTTGGTCTGAAGCATCAGTCATTTAAGACCCTGCCCTAGGTCCAGGTCAAACCCTGGTCTCTAACCAAGAAGTGTTACGTAGTCAAAGAAAGGAAAAAATAAATATTTGGGACTTCATAGTTCTTAAAGTGTGCATATGTACACTTGCACACATGCGCACATGCACATATGCACACTTGTGCACATGTGCACAAGCACACTTCACCCCATTCTAGGGATGCATACATGTGCACCCTTAGAGATGTACACTAGACCAAGATCCTATACCTATTTAAGCTCTTGCCCCCTCACCTTTCCCTCACTTGTCTCTCGCCTTAGATTTGCAGCGCACCATGGCACCCATTCCTCCTGCACTACTTTGACTCCCCACAACTTCTCATAAAGGTAAAGACCAAACTCTTGGAGGTGTGCACATGTGCATGTGTATACCCTAAAAATGTGTGCAAATCCACTTTAAAAATCAAATAAAAAAACTAAGTTCCCCCCTTTTCAATAGCATAATGTGCACCCTATGCACTTTGAGAAGGTGTGCAAGTATGCTAGTGCATAACTGCACACTTATCAATTTGAAGGGACAAAAATGCATACTAGCACAGTCTTCATAGGTTTGTTAGTGCACTCAATGGGCTTTGAGGGTGGAAATAGCTAGTTTTGTTAGTTCTATTCAATTTTTTCTCACTTTTTCATCAATGTGGATCCTAATTAAGTCTCATTTTTTTCTTTTTCTATTAATAGACTAATGTTTTCCTTTATCTTGCAAATAAAATGGCATCATCATCATATTCCATGGTAGAGAAAATGACACCCAAACCCATAGCATTCATGTAGCAAGGAGCTCACAAGAAGTCCAAATTCCAAGATGGGGATGCAAAGATCTAGGATACCAAACTTAGTCACATTTACTAGAATGTGTTTTTTATAATATGCAAAAAATTTGAAGGAAACCTCTACAATGATATCATCTTTGATCCGATGTGGGTTGGTGAACACTGCATCACACCCTACATTAGTTCAATCCTCTAAACTAATCATGATACTAGAAGAACATTATGTGATAGAGGAGTAGGTCATGAAGAGTGTTGTGAGAGAGATAGTCCTAGACCTCTAACCATGCAACATAGAGAAATTGTTCCACCTTCTAACAATAGACCACTATGTTCAAATATCTTATGATGGAGCAGATAGATGGTATAGAGAAAATGAGAAAGAGACTAAGAAATTGGTGTAAACCTCATTCTTGACTGACTAGACACCTCTAGATCAAAGAGTAGGAAAAGTAGACATAACCTAGGGATACATGAAGGATGACATCGAATATTTGATTATTCTCCTCAATCAAGTAATGGGCCTCCTTCTAGTAGGTCACCTACAAACATAAATGGTTCACTTCATTGAGACCATCAAAACCACAAATATGCCTATTGATTGGGCAACCATCCTAAGTGACAACTTGGATGGGTAGCTAGTCTTGGTCAATATAAACCCTCACTTATATATGGCATCATACATGGTATACCTATAAGAAAATAGAACCATTTACTACTCGGGGCTATACAGGAAGGGAGGCATGAAGGATACAAATGCTTGGCCCTATGTGATTTATCCACAACTAGTGAAGAACAAGCTCCCACTACAAAGTGTGGAATATAGGGTAGTCAATGATGGAACCATTTTTTCCATCGTCAAGTTTATAGAGGGAGATTGTGCTAAACAAATGTTAGTAGAGGTAGCAACAAGAATAAATAAAGTAGGAACCTACTAGTATAAGATATTCACATATCTTTGGGTAGCTAGTACTCTTTTGTCCCCCAAAAATCTCCCAAGGTACCCTTCAGAATGGCTAATACTTTTGGAGATAGACTGCCAAGTCACTTCTACATATTAAAGAGTAAGGAAACAACCCAAGAAGACCTAGGTTTGGCCAATCACCATTGGAACATTTCAGGTAAAGAAAAAATAGGATATTGATACCTTTGATTTAGAATGGGATTAGCATCCCTTCGAAGAATATTAGGCTCCTTGTCCATATTTTGACAATATTGGGATGGTTCAACATATAGTATGGAAGAAATTTTTGCATAAAGGGGTCCTCAAAGATCAGTAGATGAATGTGATAGATGACTATGATGTTTTCTTTACAGGCTATTGTAGGATTAGTTTATATCTAGCAAAGAATGTGCTTAAAATGAAGATTCCCCTAAAGGCCATAGAAAAAGGATGTCCCAAAGGTAATGGATCCTTTGTATAATAGAGATAAAATATCTTATAGGCCCATTATGAATGCAATGATAGGGTGCAAGGACAATGATGACATAGATCACTAGGTCACACATGTAATAGAGTTGATGAGGGAATGGATCTAGAAGCCTTTTTGGATGGATCAAGTTCCCTAGGCCATACCTTTACAAGCTATTGCTAGGCCTTGGAAAGGAAAAGGTGCTAAAGTCAGCTTACCAACCTACCCCACTAAATCACCAATGAGGCTAGAAATGGTGCATCAACATGAGCAAGAAGTTGAGTACTTTTAAGGTTGAGAAGGACAAAGATAAGAGAAAAAGGGAAGCCCCTAGGGTGAGCAAATAAGAGGCTAAGGTGCAAACAACACAAGCCCATGAAGAGCTAGTGTTAGCTAACTAGCCTCATCTAGAGAAAGCTCGGCCAGAGAAACAAGGGAAGGATGTGCTTGAGGAACAAGGGGTCCCACCACTAAAAAATTCAAAGGAATAAGCCTCCCCTTAGTGCCAAATAGAGCTAGAATAGAAACGAATGTGGTCGGTGTCTGAAGGAGGAGACTAAAGAAGATGAGTACACCTTCCCTAAAAGTTCTAGAGATCATTCCTAAAGTAGAGGATGAGGAAGAAGGGAAACAAATATAATTCTTCCCCTCAAGTCAAAGAACTTGCTCAACCAAGGTAGTAGAGAAGGAGAGAAGAAGAATCTCTACTCAAATAGCTCCATCTTCTCCAAAGGAGCCTATCCAAGTAGAAACTTTAGAAGATGAACAAGAGAAGTGGATAGCTAAGATGGAGAGTGAAAGAGCTAATGTCTTTGACCTCTCACATTTTGACTTCATACTGGTGGGCAATGAGATGGTGGGTGAAAAGATAAGGGATACCTTGAAAAATGATTCATTAGGAGAGGATTGGAATCAATTTCTCCCTCTACCTTAAGGAACTCATGGCATTCCACCACCACCACCATAGGGTACAACAACTATAATAGATAAAGGCTTTGTAGCTCAACCTCATCCAAAAATCTAACTAGAAGAAGAAAGTCACGGAACTAGGGAAAGGGAATATCAACAACTTCATGATGATGAAGTACCTAAAGAGGGAAAAATAGAAAAATAAACTCCAAAAACTCCCCTAGATACATATGCTAGATCCTTAGCCTAGCCGAGCATAGAAATTTCCTCCAAAAAACTCCTTCAACATGAGAAGACTATGGAGAGGAGTGATAAGAGAAAGGAGCCTGCTTCAAAACCAACTTCTTTAGCCAAGTACATGTAACCAATGGGCATCACACCATCATGGCTGAAGAAGGAGGTTATGTTCTGATAGAAGAAGTAGATGGAGCTAGTAGAAGAGGAAAAAATGAAGGAATTGATAAAAGAAATAAAGAATCCTGAACCACCTAAAGGTGAAGCTAGAACACTTTCCTTTATTATGAAGAATCAATTTCAAGAACTTCTAGCTCATATTGTCATTCCTCCTCCTAATACTGACACCAAAGAACTAACTCCTAAGGATTAACAAATGAAGGAGATCATATTGGGAAAGCCCATGGTGGACACAACTAAATTTTTTATCACCAGAAGCCTCAAGGAGGTGTTCAAACACATGGATCAGGATGAGTCAGAATTGATAACACCATAGAAGTAGAATGAGCTACTAAGAGGCTACTAGAGTGAAGTGGTAGGACCCATTGACCAAGAGAATTCTAAGACCACTCTTGGTAATACACTTTGAAGGAAGCAAGAAATAATGTAGATGAATTCATTTTTGGAAGCATGTCAACAATGGCGTGATAGTTTTGAGGATAGAAAAGTACAAATAATATAAGGTAATTTGAACCTATTGTTTCATTTCCAAACTAATATTAGCAAGTTGGTTTCCATTGTAAACCAAGATTCTAGACTAATGGATGAAGTGAGTACCTAGGATAATGACTTACAAGCACTCAAATCAATAAAGGGCCAAAGATATTAGATGTTGATGGAAGTATACTTAGTGGAAGAGTTAGATAAGCTAGACAATTAGATAGAGAATATATCCTCAAGGAATATAGTAATGGATGGATTACATGAGGGAATCTAAAAAATAAAGAATAAAGCTCAAAAGAAATTTTTGGAAGCAGAAAGGTACTATAATGTTGCGAGCCTTGAGAATTTTAAAGATGAGTCAAATGCCAAGCTTTCCTTGGTGTAGTCAATAGTTCAAAATTTAGGGATACATATGAAAATGATTCATCACAAGATGATGTACAAAAAGCATTCAAAACTAAAGAAGCATTGTTCAAACTCGACACCAAGCTCAAGGATTTTGTGAATACTAGGATAAAAGTGAGTAATTACTGACAAGTAGTAAAGAACAAGTATAATGTATTAGATTTATTGGAGACTACTAAAGTTGTGGAGATAAAAGAGAAGTACAAGAGTAAACATACAAACATCATTTTGATATAAAGGGGAAGAAAAACTAGATGCTAGAAATTAAGTTTTGACACTTAGAAGATTTTTTGGATTTTTGTATCCTATCGCCAAGGTGCATAGTTGCACTTTTCACAAAGGTACGTTGATAGTTTTGAAGGAAAAGTAGTATGCTGACAATTAACTACTAGTTTCTATTTTAGAGCATTTCATGCATTGGAAACACATTTTGATAGCATTTCAATTCCAAAAAATGCCTAAAGATGGTCAACCTTCCATTTCTGGAGCTACTAGAGACTTCTAGATCATCTGACAACTTCCTTCTTCTTATCTTCTTATTCTTCTATTCTTGTGTATTGTGTAAAGGCTCATGCACCAATTAATGGATATAAATAAAGGTGGAGGCCTACTTAGTACCATTTAGAGAGTTAGTTTGTATATAATTATATTGTTTTATTATTTTTTTAGCATAAATTTATATTTAAAGAGCTCTCACTCCTAACATAAAAGGAGGAGAGGATTTCTTTTAAATACATGGATGTAATATGTACTCTAGGCCATTACTTTGATGTAGTAATATATACTATTGGTGCTCTCATTCTAAGTGTAGTTATTCTTGCTAGAGTGTGTTATTTTTGTGAATGCATGTTCATGAATAGTAATGGAGCCAAAGGATTTATTGTGTTGTTATGATTGTGAAACCATTTAGTTCTAGTGTTTTCCTTATGTTAATGTATTATGTTGTTGTGAAAAATTAGAGAAAGGATCATCTTTGTCCTTGCATATCATTTTGTCTCATGTGAGCACACTTTCCATGGCCTCGCAAACTGATGAAGCATTAAACATCTTATGGTTATTATTAAAGTTTCCATCGACAATTGCATCAATGGAGTTGAGGAAGCATTTTCTCTAATTTTATTGGTTTCCTACTAGATACTTTTGATAATTTAATTTATAGATATGTTGTTACTTTGGCTTATGTCTATTAAGATTTTCTCTTTTAGTAATTTTCTTAAAATTTCTAGTTACTCTGTCTCTCTTATTTTATTTTCAAACACTTAGTTGAAATAGTTATTCATATAGCCACATTGATAAATTGCATTCATCATAAAATATAAAATATAAAAACATATCTCTTTGTGGTTACATTTTAGCAACAAGTTGTGCAGATTGGTTGGAATCAACAAAGGCCTCCTCATTAATGTACACATTTATCTTCAATAGAGTTACCCAACAGGTTGAAAAATAGCCATCCAAAACCTTGGAATTGGTCATTGATCATATTTTCAAGAGAGATATTTGAATGGATCTCTATCATTCAACATCATGCAAAATGCTAACTCAACAAAAGTGGGACTAGAAGGAGGGCCCCAAAAGCATTTAGGCATAAAACCTGGAAGTTACTACTTGAAATTTATGTAGTTTTCAGATGTTCAAAAAAAAATTCAAGTGTGTCACTATTAGAAGGTGCGTAGGTGAACATGAGCACTTTTTGAAGAGGTGCACTTTTTTAGATTTATCACAAACTAGAAGATCCTAATCCACCATCTCTATTTCAATGAGCTTTAAGGTCTTCACCCAATGAACACAAGTTCCTATAACTTAGTCATTTTTGCAAGCCTCATAGTGATAAGGGGATACCAAGAATTCTACCACTTCCATTCCAAATTTCATCATCTTCAATTCCACCTCCAAACTTACCTCCACCTAATCCTCCATCGATGACCTTCTTTGCAAATGCAGTAGATTCACCAATTCATTTGTAAGGTGCACTTAGTGACCATCCCAAGAACCCTGAGAAATTCTTCCGAAGGTTCATTTATGTAGAGACACATGTAGCTAAGGATCATATAAAAGTATTCAAAGAAATATGTAATTAAAAAAAATTCAGCAAGAGAATATGGTCGCTCATTTATTCCCATACATATTGGAAGAGGTTTTTAACCCATACATGAATTTTCCACCAGGATGTATCTAGAACTTGGTGACCTTTGAAAAAAAAAATCTGAGATCAATTAAAAACATTTATCAACTTGGTTGTGATACACCACTAGTTTATGTAAATAAAGAGGGATCTAGTAGAGAGCATTTCACATTTCAATCATTTCTTTCACATGGCATACCACAAGTTGGAAACACTCTACACTATACCAGTTGAAGCTATAATATAGATATATCTTAATACTATGGATCACCTCGATGCTATCTTCTTAAGGAGATTTCCTACTATAGATATTGATACATTGGACAAAGTCTTCAAAGAAGCAATTACCTTTACTAAATAATCCAATCCCAATGGAGGAGGGTTGATGGTTCTAACTCATGCCAATATGAAAATACTGACATATCCTACTAGAGTGAAAGTGATGCCTAGTCAATTCATCCCACTAACTCCAATTCCACTAAAATAGGCACCAATTGTGCTACCTCTAGTCATAATCTACCTAGGATATGAACTTCCAAATGCTTCTTTCTTTGACCAAAAGACAACACCATCTGCAGAGATAGAAAATAATGTCACAACTGAATTGGGTCAAATAAAGAAGACCATGTTTTAGATAACCAATGAGATAACCTATCTAAGGTTGTCACAAGGGTAGAATAAAAACTTTTAGAGAACAAATGTAGGTCCTTACACCAACTATGGTTAAAATTATAATAAGAATTTGAGTGGGAATAAGAATTCAGGAAATAATTTCAATCCTTCAGATCACAACAATGGTTTCCAAAAATAGAATCAATAATGGAATACCCATCCAAATAATGGAAGTATCCCTACAAACAATAATAATAATATTTAATTTGTGGATATCAATCAACTTGACACTAGTCAAAACATACCCAATGATGGTGGCTCATATTTCAATAGAAATCAAGAAGTGAACCAGAATTCCCAATGCACTAACAATGAGACCCCTATGCAGTTTAATACTATGTTTCTAGAATCTTATAATTCTCCACAAAATTATAAAATGATAGAGCAAGTCAATGAAGAATTTATTTTTCCATTCAATCAAGAATCAAATCTTGAATTAGTGGAGATGTTCACTTTTTGGAACGATAATTGAAATACTTACAACTTACAAAATTGAAGTCAACCTATGACTAATGGAATTCCTCCTACATTGCAACCGATGCATTCAGATCCAAGAGAAAATAAAAATCTAGCACCTACTAGAGCACCCTATGTTGACAACAAAATCAAAACCAAGGAAATATACCTACACTACTAAAGAATCCTTCTTGGTAAACTTAAAAATGTAGTGTAGTGGAAGATTTAAAAAGAACAAAGGCTAATATATCCTTGTTTGATGTGTTATAAAATTGCCCTAATCAAAAGAAAGCACTCCTTAGAAATCTTGATCATAAAAAAGAAACACCTAATGCAAGCCTTCAAAATATGGTAACATAATAGGTTAACACCTCTGAGGCTATGCCTACCATGTATAAGGACAAGGCCAAAGTACCTCCTTTCTTGCCCAATCTTAGGATTTTTGGACAAAACATTCACAATTATCTCATAGACTCAAGAGCTTCTTGCAATGTCATGCCACTTTCAATAGCTCAAATGTTTGGAGTCACTCCTCAACCAAAAATTAAATAGTGATTCAACTTGATAAAATTCAAGTAAAGGTTATTGGGGTATTGAATGATGTTTTGATATAGTTAACTATAAACTTGTAAATCCAAGATATCATATACATACATGTGGTGGAAATTCCAAAAACATATGGCTTGCTACTATGTAGAGAGTGGAGTTGGTGTCTAAGAACTGATTTTACTCAACTGTGGTTACCTTGAAAAGGATTGAATAATCAGTTCAAGATAGACATTGAAACAAAGCCATAGACAATGATCACATAATACAATGCTCCAAATGAAGTAGCATTTTTTCAATCAGACTTAGGCTCTTACAAGGTGATGGCTCTTGACATAACTTCAGTTAAAAAATTAGATGATCCAAATAGAGAATCACCGAACCCTACCCCAAGAGAAGAGATCTTAACTCAATTCATATATAACATGGTTGCAAATTTGCAATTCTTAGGAGAAGAAGTAGACCCAAACATTTTTCTCCTTCTAGGATTTTGTAGGTTGCACAAGGTAAGCCATTCATAATTTGAGTGCTCACATTTCCAAGAAGAAATTTCTCAAGTATAATTTAGATATTGTACTTAAAAGACTCTCAAACTACAAGTGAGGTACCAAAAGGAAATTTGAGGCTCATGTACATATATGAAGTCATATATATTAATTAAGAGGAAAAAAAAGATATAAATGTGTCATATAGTGACACCTCTTTAGATGGTGGAGCTTTGTCTTCCCCTTCACTAGGGATGATTAAAGTCCTAAGGAGGAGAAGCTTTGTAAAGGGTCAAGGTTGGACTTTGGTAATTATTTGACCTAAACCAAAAATTAATAAAATCATAGAGTTGATTGCGGAAATTAAAGATGAACAAAAGAAAAGAATGATCCCCATATCATAGGTAAAAAATAATAACTCATCAAGTCCACCATGTGAAAGAATGCAATGGATCCCAAAGAAACAATCCTTCAAAGTCCAAGTGAAAGAAAATCTTCAAACAAATAAACATAATTCAAGGAAGCCAAAAGACCAACTAATATGGACACTTAGGTTTGACAACTCTAAATGCAAATCAAGAGCTAGGATAGGTATTGAACTAATTAATCCCAAAGGTAGGTCTTTTTATGTTGCATATTGTTTGTAATTTAGGTGTACTAACAATGTTGGATAATATGAATCCTTGATCTATGGAATTCTCTTCACTTTAGAGGATCTCAAGTCTCTCATAATTGAAGGAGACTCATAGTTGGTGATTAGGTGGGATAAATAAATCTACTCTTGTAATGATAGGAGAATACTTGCTTATAAAAAAAGGGTTTGGGACTTGGTGGAAGATTTTGAATCCCTAAATATAATGCCCATCCCAAGAAGAAAGATATGGTAGCCAATGCTCGTGCAATTTCAGCTAGTACATTACAACCCACTAAAAGAATGAAAGTCAAAAGGTTTTTAGTTTAACTAGTGGTTTCCTCATCTATTCCAAATAATATTGAAAACTTCCAAGTCTTCCAAGATTATCAAAACATTCTTGATTTCATCATGTGTAATGATATGTTCAAAAAACAAGATATTGATGATACTCTCGATGAAAAACTTGGGGATGATGAACTAGAAGATAAAGATGGGATTATAAATTTGAAAACTAATACTATTGCTAAGTGGATTAGTAGAGTTGGGAGTCTCTTTGATCGAGATGAATCAACATGTAGTAAGAGAATTGTTGAAGAAAAAGGGATTAAAGAATGTGATTCATATAATCTAGGCATTGACAATGACCCTAAGACGGTGATAATTGGAAAGGCATGCAATCCACAAGAATGAGAAAGTATGATTCAGCTACTTATAGAATACAAATATGTCATTACATGGATTTATGAAGAAATCAAGACATATGATCATGACATCATCACTCACGATATCCCTTTGAAGCCTTTTCGCAAAAGATAGAGAACAATGAACCCCATTATTGAGTCATTAATAATGAAAGAGGTCCATAAGTTTCTTGATGCTAAAATTATCTTTACAATCTAATATTCTACATGGGTTGCTAACTTGGTCCTATTAAGGAAAAAGATTGGAGAAATCCACCTTTGTGTAGACTTTCACAATTTGAACCAAGAACCCTAGAAAGATAACTACCCTTTTCCTTCAACAGATGAAGTACTATAGATTGTAAATGGGTCTAAAATGATGTCTTTCCCAAATGGATATTCAGGATACAACTAGATAATGGTAGATGAGCAAGATAGGTTAAAGACTACATTCACAACAAAATGGGGAACCTTTGCATACAAGAGAATACCCTTTGGATTAATCAACATAGGAGGTACTTTTCAAAGAAAAATGGATGAAACATTCAAGGGTCTTATAAATAAATGTATAGTTATCTATATGGATGACATAACCATCTTTTCAAAAGATTGGAGTACTCATATTGTTGATTTGAGACAAGTTTTCAACTAATTTTGGAGATATGATATATCTCTTAACGATAAGAAGTATTTATTCATGGTTACCAAAGGACATATTTTGCACCACATTATTTATAAAATTTGGGATATCTATTGATCTTGAGAGGATAGAAATGATTCTGAAGTTGTCACCTCCTCATAGTCACAAAAAGATTGAGTCTTTGTTTGGAAAGATTAGTTTTGTGTAAAAGTTCATTAGCAGGTTCACTGAGATATTCTAACCCCTCAATGACTTACTAAAGAAGGGAGAAAAAATTGAATGGGTTCCTAAAATTAAGAAATCTTTAAAATTTACCAAAGTAGCTATCTCCACAGCTCTAGTACTTGTAAGTCTTGATTATGAGTTGACTTTCAAAATCTATTATTTTTCTTCAGAACATTCATGTGTAGGGATTCTTACACAAAAGAAGGATAAAGAAGATGAGAGACCTATAACATTCATGAGTTGTCCATTAAATAATGTCACTTTGAAATATTCTAATCTTGACAAACAATCATTTTCCCTAATAAAGGAAGTCAAGAAATTTTTCTATTACATACTCAAGAGTAAGGTATATTCTATTGTGTTAGATCCTATAGTCAAATCACTATTGATGTAGAATTAATTGGGTGAAAGAAGAGGAAAATGGATGGCTATGTTACAAGAGTTCAATTTGGAAATTCAACCAACAAAGCTAGTAAGAGGAAATGGGCTGACCAAGATGATAGCTGATAATCACGAACAAGACATAGTGTCTCAAGTAGACATTAATGAAGAATTAATAATTGATGTTTGGTATCAAGATATTATCTATAATTTCTTGCTGAATCAATACCCTAACTGGATGAATAGAGCCCAACACAAAGGACTCAAGATGAAATGTAAATCTTGCATGCTTCAAGATAGGAAAATTTAAAAGAAGAATCATGAGGCAATTTACCTAAAATGTTTGTGACATGAAGAAGCCAAAAAAGTAGTGGAACAATATCATGAAAAATATGGCACTAAACATGGCTCAAAAAAGGCTACAACCCATCATATTTTAGGATTAGGTTCATTGGGCCTACAATTCTCAAGGATATGTTCAAACATGTAGGCTTTTTCCACACTTGTCAAACAAGTGCCAATAGGAAGAGACACCCAACTATGCCACTAAAACTAGTATTTGAGGTGTGCCCTTTTGCTCAATGAGAGCTTGACTTTATTGGACTAGTAAACCCACCATCATCAACTAGAAACATGTTCATCCTCACAGCTATAGACTATTGCACACACTAGACAGAAGATGAAACATTTTGAATCTACACAACAAAAGTAGTTACTAGTTTCTTGGAAGAGTACATTGTCACTAGATTTGGAATGTCATTCTTCATGGTATGTGATAATGGATCATCTTTTATGTCAAATTTACTTACTCAATGGGCATTGGACGATAAATTTATAATCAAGCTTCCATCCAATTAATATCCCCAAGGGAATGGTGTGGCTAAGTTTGATGTAGAGGAAATCGTGATGGGTCTTCAAATTTGACTATTCTTTTATCTTTCTCTATTGATATTGAGTAGAGGCTCACATTCTTTCATAATCTCAATTTCATACTAGACCTCATGGTCATTAGTATAATAAAATCTAACAAAACTAGATATATATTAATTCAACTTTCACTCCTTGTGGATAGAAGTTAAAGATTCACCAAATTTTTAGTTTGGAGATAACCATGTCAATGTGACATTAGTCTCTACGACCATCACCATCAATCAAACTTCCATTATCTCTTTACACTTGGCTACAATCCCAATTTTACATTTCAATTGGGTGCCTCCATGCTATTGTGCTACTACTCTCACCACCTTTTCCTTTTCCTTTGTGTTGTTATCTTAACAACCATGTCTTCTCAAAACTTGTTGTTTCAGGATAGACCTACACATAGAGAGCTATAACTTTTGACTTAATTCAAAACTTTTCAATCACTCTAGTGAGAATGGATGCAATTAGTTTCTACAAAACACACTCAAATCTTAGGGAAATCCAATAGTTAGAATTGAAGATATGTCTTTCATAGTAAGATTGTTTTTTCCATGACAGTAATACCCAAAAAAACTCAATTTCAATTGATATTTGTAAACGACTTATTGCTAGCACTGTTCCTACATTAAAAGTGTTAGAATAGTATTATAAATTTTAGAAGAATGCCTCCCATGAAATCTAGGCCCTTAGAGTTCATGGGATGGCCATATCCTTGAAGATACCTAGGACTGTTTATAAGAAAACTACAAAACTAGTTTGTAGATTCACACCAAGCATATATATTTCAAAACAAAGAATGGACTATATGAATAGATATTGAGAATAGATAATAATAGTCTCTTATTACATTCCTAACCTTTCAAAACAAAATCATATAACTACTATGCAAGAAAAGACCAAGATTGTAGAAAATTGTATCAATTTTTGTTATTTCTTTGTTCCACCATACACACACTAGGCTCTTTTGCTATACAATAGATGCATATATGTTTTAATAGATTTCCCCCAAATTTGCACAACCAACTCTTATTGGTTGGAGGCTTAGTTTAAGCCTAAAGACATCTCAAACACTAATTTCCTCCAAAATACCTTCATAACCATTTATTTTTAAATATTTGAAATTTTTAATTTAAAAATGACTTTCTTTGAACCATGACTCATTATCTATTGACTTCTAATGATTTTAAACAACTTCTATAACTATTCTAAACCCTTCAAACCTATCAAATCTCCAATTGGACTTATTTTGTCCAATTACATTCACTTTTTGGTCCTTTTAGGACATTACAAGTATGACTTTTAGTCCTTTGAGGACATCACAAAATAAACACATTGATTACATTTTTTGGCGAAAATAATTAGAACTTCCAATTCTTGTCCATTTGAATTGTTTGGATATCTCCTTGTCCTACTCACTCCTCTAACGTTCATGGTGTGTTTGTGTATCTTCATAAAATGACCTTGGTGCCTTTGCACCATGCTCCCAAGGATAAAATCAATCCAAGTCCCTTTGGATTAGGGAGTCTTCTTTCTTGTCTTCTAGTTGTTAATCACTTCTTCAACAGATCCTGCAACTTGAATGTTTTCTTTGTTCTCTATCCACTTGTACATGCAATCCAACACCTTGGGTTGATGCCAAGTGTTCCATACTCTAACTAGCATCATGATGTGTCCATGGTATGAAACATCACCATCCACATAATAACCCTACAATCTTGCAAAAAAATTATTAGAAAACACAAATATCAATGCTCCTTCATTCAACAAAACATATGTTTGGTTCCCCATTTCCTGATCCATCATTTCATTCAAGACTTTCTTCTTATGTTCACCCATTCCCTATGATATTCCAATGCTGGAAAATATTTCAATTTGTATGGTCTCTTCTTGACCAATGTCTACTATAGTACCATATTCTACCCTGTCACCTTCATATTTGTCATCCAACTGACCCCAAAGGTCCACCTTGTTCAACACATCTTCAAGACCTTGTTCATGGTCTTCCTCCATCAATGCACTATCCTCTTCTTCTTCACTATCATTTTCTTGCCATGTCCCCTTTATGGATTCAAATTCTTTTTTCAAATCCACCATGTCTTCTTCACATCCCTGAATACTTTTTTTGTCAACAACTTGTAAGACTATGTTGTCATCATCTTGAACCTTTACAACAGAGAGAAATCATTCCTCTTACCTAGCCTCTTGATAGGCCAAGTAACCATCTTATTCATCTTCATATGCCAACTTATGGCTTTCCCTTCCATCCTTGCCTTTAGATATTCTTCCACTGTCCTTATTTGCACTTCAGTGTGCACTCCACTGTCTTCCATGTCTATCCCAACATTGTGGCTATCTACCACACTTGCAACCTCATTGTTCCTTCAAACTTGTCCTATAAATGGAAAATCCTCCATCATCTCTTCTTTCAATAGGATCTCATGTTGATCCACTTTCTCATCTCTTATTTCACAAACATTTTGTTTTATTCTTGCTTCATCTTCTTGCCTTCTAGGTTCTACAAAACCTATCCACTCCATCACAACAATGTGACCATTCACTTGCCATGTTGCCTATATTTTTCTCAATGGATAAATTACTACCATCTATCCCATATTCCTAAAAGTATAGGTGTTATCCTTCCCACAATGTACAACCCTCTTTTCCATCTGCCATGTCCTCCCAAGGATCAAATGGCATTCTGTCTTTGGAACAATATCAAACCATAAAACATCTTCATAAGCACAAATTTTGAAAGGAATGCATGCTTGTTTAGTGATGTCCACAATATTTTGTTCATTCCACCCTGTATTCTTAAGTGCAATCCTAGGAATATGCAACTTTTCAATCACCTCCATAGAAACAAAGTTGGTAAAAGCACCATTTGTCAAGGAAAGCTTACATCTTTTACCATAGCATTTGCAATGGGTCTTACAAATTCCTTCTTCATGGTACTCCATATCCATAAGCTCCTTTATTATCACCATTCTTGCTGTCAGAGAAAAAAAATTAATTGAATCACCTTACACCTTCTTCACCAAGAAATCCAATCCAAGATCCCTCAAGCCCAATGCCACCACTTTGGAGCACATGGATGCATCTACTCCTATGTCACATCAAAGGACACCAAGCACTTAGCATCTCAAACCAGATTCTAATTCTCCAAATATCATATCCTCAAGAACTTTTCAAGCTTTGATACCACTTGATGTAGAGGAAATCATGACTGGCCTTCAAATTTGACTATTCTTTTATCTTTCTCTATTTATATTGAGTAGAGGCTCACATTCTTTCATAATCTCAATGTCATACTAGACTTCATGGTCATTAGTATAATAAAATCTCACAAAACTAGATATATATCAATTCAACTTTCGCTCCTTGTGGATAGAAGTTAAAGATTCACCATTTTTTTAGTTTGGAGATAACCATGTCAATGTGACATTAGTCTTTGTGACCATCACCATCAATAAAACTTCCATTAACTCTTTACACTCGACTACATTCCCAATTTTACATTGCTATTGGGTGCCTCCATGCTGTTGCACTACTACTCTCACCACCTTTACCTCTTCCTTTGTGTTGTTATCTTAGCAACTATGTCTTCTCAGAGCTTGTTGTTTTAGGATAGACCTGCACATAGAGAGCTATAACTTTTGATTGAAATCAAAAATTTTCAATGGCTCCAATGAGAATGGGCATAATTAGTTTCTCCAAAACATACTCAAATCTTAGGGAAATCTAACTATTAGAATTGAAGATATGTCTTTTGCACCGAGACTATTATTTCCATGATAGTAATACCCAAAGAAACCCAATTTCAATTGATATTTGTAAATAACTTATTGTTAGCATTGTTATTGCATTAAAAGTGTTAGAATGGTATTATACATGTTAGAATAATGCCTCCCATGAAATTTGGGCCCTTGGAGTTCATGGGATGGCCATATCTTTGGAGATACTTGGGACTGTTTATAAGAAAACTACAAAACTAGTTTGTAGATTCACACCAGGCATATATATTTCAAAATAGAGAATGGACTATATGAATAGAGATTAAGAATAGATAATAATAGTCTCATTTACATTCCTAACCTTTCAAAATAAACTCATATAACTACTATGCAAGAAAAGACCAAGATTGCAAAAAATTGTATCAATTTGTGTTATTTCTCTATTCCACTGTACACACACCCGGCTCTTCTTCCATACAATAGATGCATATATGTTTTAATAGACTTCCCCCAAACTATCATAACCAACTCTTATCAGTTGAAGGCTTAGTTTAAGCCTAAAGACATCCCAAACACTAATTCCTTCCAAAATACCTTCATAACCATTTGTTTTTAAATATTTGAAATTTTAAATTGCAAAATGACTTTCTTTGAACCATAACTCATTACCTATTGACTTCTAGTGATTTTAAACAACTTCTATAACTATTCTAAACCCTTCAAACCTATCAAATCTCCCATTGGACTTATTTTGTCCAATTACATTCACTTTTTGGTCCTTTTAGGACATTAAAAGTATGACTTTTAGTCCTTTGAGGACATCACAAAATAAACACATTGATTACATTGTTTGGCCATGAAAATCATTATAATGTCCAATTCTTGTCCATTTGAATTTCCTAGATATATCCTTTTCCTAATCACTCTTTGACCTTCATGGTGTGTTTGTGTATCTTCATAAAATGACCTTGGTACCCTTGCACCAAAGTCTACCAATAAGAACTTGATTATAGTTATAAAATGCTTGCTCATGGAGAATCCAAAAGATTGGCACACTCAATTGAAGTACACATTATGGATAGATAGAGTCAAGATTAATAACACTTTGGTAACATCGCCATATCTACTTGTCTATGAACAAGAGCTAGTATTCTCACTCAATCTCAAGATTCTAGTGTTGAAATTTATGAGAGGGTATGATGAGGATGCTGACAGGGTCTAGATCAGATTGATGAATCTCTTTGAATTGGGTGAGAAAGGGACAAAATCTTTAGAGTATGTGTTAAAAACTTAGGCTATCATAAAATGTAGGTTCAAGAAGTGAGCCATAAACAAATCTTTTAGAATCTAAAACCTTGTTCTTTTGTGGGACAAGGAAAAAGAAAAACTACACAACCATACCAAGTTTCAATGCTTGTGGATTGGTCCTTATCAAATTGCAAATATTTTGGGAGAAAATACTTTTGAGCTAAGTTACTTACAAGGGAAATTGATTCCATTTCCAGTCAATGGCTAGTTTTTGAAATATTATTTTGAAGCCTACAATGGAAAACATTTCAAAATATGAAAAATCTACAAGTGTGTTTACTTTATGCAAGTGTGTTTATTTTGTATAAGTGTGTTTTCTTTTAGTCAAGTGTTTGCTTTCAAAGTTGTGTTTATCTTTTCTAGTTAGTTTAGGGGTTAGGTACAATCAAGATCTTTTTGCATGTACAAATAGATCAACCCATTTGGTTTTGACTATAGAGAAGAGTTATTTCTTTGTCAAAGCATTTAGATGATTTTGTTTCTTATACCAACTGAAAAATAGGTGTTGCTTGTAGTTGTACTTCTAGTCTTAAAATCATAATCGCAGATTGATAGCTCTCAACACTTTACAAATTTAAGAATTGATTACCTTGGTGATTTTTGAATCTAGGTTGATAGTAGCAAGGGAAAATTCAAACCTTGTAGGTTCAAACAAAGGGTCTCTTCAAAGAACTGCTAAGATCATTATTTGGCATGAGAGTTTCCTATAAGCACTTTCAAAGAGAAATGCAATAATTATCAACTTAAGAATAGATCTGTAAGGGAACAGAAAGGCCTTGGCAACACAATCTAAGCATGGTCAAGGTAGAAAAGAAAGGAAATAAGAATCACAAAGATGTTCTATCTAAATAAACTAGATGATTTCAAGAGGTAATCAAATATAGGGATATGTGCTCCAAAATGGCTATCCTGTTCTATACAATAAATGAAAACACTTCAAGGAAGAATCAAGTGGAAACACACAAGCTTCATGAAGCAAGTTAAAGAAGATCACTAAATACTCAAAAGATAAATAATTAATAATTTTCCAAGAGCCCTTAGAATAGATTTTCTCATTAGGTTAGATAGTGATGGACAAATAGGTATACAAGGATTCTTGATGACTGGACTAGTGGAGCCAAATATTTTCTCCAAATTTCTAGATACTTATGATTGATAAACCTTGAGACATCAAAGGGAAATTGGTACACTAAGCACACAATAACCTTGAAGATTAAAGATTATAAAGTTTTGACTTCCAAAAGACTTGAAACCTACTTAAAAAAACTGAAATCTAGCTAATGCTTAACACATTTTGGAAGAATTCTTGCCAATGAAGAAATGTCTTTGCCATTTCTTCCTTTTTGTTAGGGCTATTTACTATGGTCTCACACCACATGCCCCATTTTAGGACTCAAAAAGGGGATGCCCTAGTTACAAAACTCTCTATGATGCATCTAGCATGAAGCCTTGGTCATTTAGGACCCTCCCCTAGGTCTAAGTCAAACCCCAGTCTTTGATCAAGAATTTTCAAGTAGTCAAAAAAAAGGAAAGAATCAAGATTCAAGACTTCATAGTGCTTAAAGTGTGCATATGCACACTTGTTCACATGCACATGTGCACCAAGTGTGTACAAGCATAGTTCACCTTGCTCTAGGGATGTGAACCCTTGGAAGTGCACACTAGACCAAGATCATGGGCCTATTTAATCTTCTACCACCTTGCCTTTCTCTCACTTGTCTCTCACTTTTGATTTGTACTGCACCCTTACACCCATTGCTCCTACACTACTCTAACTCCTTGTACATCCTCCTAAAGGTAAAGGCCAACCTCTTGGAGGTGTGCACATGCATCAAGATGTTGGAAATTTAAGAGGAGTAAATGAGAGGGGAGGGGTGAATTAGTTACCAATAGAATAACTCCTAAATCCCTTAGATGTCAATACAAAATATAAACTTTGTTGTTACTCGATTAACACACAAGCACTTGGTTAACACTAACAATATGTTGTAACTTAGCAAGAACTACAATATCAACTATTACTTAGAAAATACTAAACATGCATATCTTAAGATATTATCTATGATTAATATTAATTAACTTAGTTGCATACACATAAAATAAGTACAATGAACACAAGTGACACCAAGATTTAACATAAAAACCCAATTTGGAAACAACCACCAATTGAAACTAGTTATTGATTTTCACTTTTCTAAAGTGAAACCTATTAGGAGCCAACCCTATTAAAGGTGACAAAAAACACTATTAGGCATGACCCTATTAGAGGATTTAATCATCATATTAGGAGTGGTCTTTTTAGAGGTCTTTAGACACTTCAATCTAGAAATTCCACCTTGTTAGAGGATTTGGCAAATATTTGTTAAGACAACTTGGTTAAGAGATTTGATACACTACTAAAATAATTAGAGAGTAAAAATAATATGAATTGATTGTTGATGCAACTATATTTCTGATTTTAGATCTCAATTCTAGCTCGAATGCTTTATCCTTCCCAATTAGATTAAATCTTTTCCACCCAACAAGGATAGTTTCTTATCCTTCCAATTCACTTCCTCTAAGCATCTTCTTATCTTCCATACATTCTCTCTATTAAATCCTCAACTTGACCTTATACTTATATCATTAAAGTTATCAATTCATCTTGAATAAAACTTAGAATAATTAATATTCATCTCCTCAATTAGCTAGAACCAACAAACAAATCCATTAAACCTAATATGCCAAAATGAGAAAATCCTTTGTTAGCTAATCCTACTTGGTTGACACTAACATTGAAATGATTTTTCTATATCTTCACAAACTTCCTTTGGTAATCGAATGAGCTTGATTAGCATTGGTTCCATCCAACTTTCCTTTGTTACCCGAGTGATCTCAATTAACACTCAACTTCCGTGAACTTCTCTTCAATGCCTAAGTGAACTTGGTAGACACTGTCTTTTGAACTTAGTAAACACTAGAATGCTTAGCAAACACATGAAATTTTCTTCATCACCTGAGTGAGCTTGACATATACTGACTGGTAAAGATATGGCATTTTGTGTAATATTAAAGACAATATACAATTAATCAACAATCTCCCTCTTTGGCATTGATGGAAACACAACTTATCATAATATAATGAAATTTCAAAGAAAAATAAAGTAAAGAAAATATCCTTAGTTTCATTTTGATTCTCATCTATGAGAACTCCCTCTATTAATGTGAACTCGCTCTAACTTTAGTTTCTCCCTCTGTTAGAAAACTTCATCTTCAACATTTACTAGTAGAAAACTCTCTCTTCTTTGATATTAGATCAAGTTCTTCCACTTTGACATCTTCAAACAAAATTTCTATGAAATGTATACTCTCCTTCTTTATAAAATTTAATTGGTATGACACACAAAATCTCCCTCTTTGACATCTTATGCAGAAGACAATATTCAATGAATATCAATGTTCTTGGTGTAGAAATTCATATGCATTATGTCCTTTCATTACTACATCAACTTCACTGATCTTCATCATGCTTTGGTTGATACATCACTAATCTTCATTTAGTGAGCTTCAGATAGGGAATAACCCCTAAGGTATAATTTAGTGGCTAATATTCGTAAATTGGCTAATTTTAGAATTTTTTGGCTAGTAATTTAAGATTTGATACAACCTAAATCGCCATAGTTTTATAAAATTTAGTTATAGAATATTTAAAATCACTCAATAATTTATTTTATTAAAAAAATTAAACTCAAATATTTGCCACAATATTTGTTACATGAATAGATTTGAGTTACCTAAATATAATATATTATTGGAGAAATTAAATTGGACTGACCAATAATTATCATAATTATTAGTTACTTTAGGGATATATCACAAATTTTTTATTTTTCACTATTGATTTTAAGTATATGTAACGATTCTCATAATATTCCACAAAGTAAAAAAATGTTTAATTTTGATTTGTAATATTCCATGGTGATTAATGAACTTCCTATTATTATTGAGATTCATCAATATTTAATGCCAAAAAAATTATGGTTCAAAAATAATCACCAATATTAATAATATTTAGAATAAAAAATTGAGAGATTTCCCAATAGAAATTTTTTATTTTTTTTTCAAGAGAATGAAAGATTCGCCAATATTTTATTTCTTTATTTGGAGGTGGCTTTCTTAAAGTTTACCTTGCCCCTAACTTACCTCTTAGATGAAAAAATACATCCTTAGGTAATGGCTTTGTGAATATGTCTGTAATGTGTTCTTTAGTATTCACATATTCCATTCTTACCTCTTTGTCTTGCACCAATTCTTTTAGAAAAATGATATTTTATTGCAATTGCTTGGTCTTGTTATGCATCATAGGATTCTTTGATATATTAATTGCACTTGAGTTATTACAAAAGATAACCAGTGGGTCCTTGATTTCTATCTTCATACCTGCCAATAGTTTCTTGAACCAAACAACATTGGAACAATTAACTACTACTGCAACATACTTTGCCTCTGTTGTAGATATAGAAATGTAATTTTGCTTCTTACTTGTCCAAGACACTAGTCTCTTACCAAGAAAGAATGCTTCACCACTGGTGCTCTTCCTATCATCAACACTTACTTCCCAATCTACATTAGTGAAGGCTTTCAAATACAAATTCCCTCCTTTATCGTACCATAATCCATAGTCTTCAGTACCCTTTAGATACATCATGATTTTCTTTATTGTCATCATATGATTAGCTGAAAATTTTGCCACCATACCAACTATTAGTGCAATATGAAGCCTAGTATGTATAATATACTCAAGTTTTCCAATCATTGCTTTGTATATGGCTTGATCTACCTCCTTGGAATCATCATTTTTGTAAATATTATGTCTAGTAGACATAGTTCCAACTCTTCTTGAATCCTCCATTCCAAACTTCATTAGTATCTCTTTGATATACTTAGATTGAGTAATGGAGGTACCATCTTTCTTCTATTGAATCTGCAAGCCAAAAAATAATTTGATTTCTCCAAATGTTGACATCTCAAATTCCTTATTCATTTCCTCTAAAAAATATTTGCATAAATCATCATTTCTAGTAAATAATGTGTCATCCACAAAGATTTCTACCAACACAATCTTCTTATATGGCCCTTCTTTGATATAAAGGTTGTTGTTATCATTTGTTCTTTGGAAACAAATCTTCATAAAATAATTATGAAGTCTTTCATACTGATCTCTAGGATCTTGTTTGAGAACATACAATTCTGTGTAGTTTACAAACCATATCCCTTTTGCTAGGATCCATAAAACCTTTAGGTTGTTCTATGTAAACTTCTTCTTCAAGAATGCAAATTTTGCATCCATCTAATACACTTTAAATATTTTATATACAACATAAGAAAGTAAAGTCGTAACACCTTCTAATCTTCAAATAGGAGAAATTTTTTCACCATAATCAATACATTCCTCTTGAGAATAACCTTTGCATACTAACCTTGCTTTTTTTTTTGAAACTTCTCCATCTTCATTCAACTTATTTTTGAAAACCCACTTTGTGTCAATTACATTCTTATCCTTGGGTCTAGAAACAAGAGTCCAAGACTTATTCCTTTCCATCTATTCTATCTCTTCATTAATTTCTTCAATCCAACCTTTATTATCCAAAGCATCTTTAACTATTTTAGGTTCAATTTTAGTAAGAAAACATGTACCTTTCAATTTTTTCCTCATCATTGTACCATCTAACTTGTCTACAATGATCTTATTAGGTGCATGGTAGCTTCTGACATATCATGCTAATATAGGTACTTTGGATTTAGAACTTGTTCCATTTGCCTCACCATGATCTTCTGCATCATGCTTAGGTCCCATTGTCAATGACTCGAGTCCTTTAGACGTAGACTCAAGTTGCACTAGCTCCAACTTGGTGGCCTCTAACTGTGACTCAAGTTGCACTAGCTACAACTCAGGTGCTTCTAGATATGTTGAGAACTTAGGAGGTGAATTTTGTTGACTTCTAACTAGATTAGGCAATGTATCAAGCTCAAAATAAAAAAACTTTCTTTAATCTTAAGGTTCTTTGTTGCTCTCTTCTTCACTCTTTTCTACAAATTTATCAATCTTCACATGTACACTTTCTATGATCTTATGAGTGGTTAGATTCAAACATTTGTATGCCTTACTTCTATTGGAGTATCCTAGGAATATTCCTTCATCACTTTTGATATCAAATTTACCTTTCCTAGTCTCCTTCAAAATATAATATTTTCTATCAAATACTTTCAAGTAGTTTACATTAGGTTTGTAGCCATACCATAGTTCATAAGGAGTTTAATTTGAGTCTTTCTTTAGTTGTACTCTACTCAAGGTATGAATTGGTGTATTGATTACTTACTTCTAGTATTTGATTGCAACATTCTTTTCTATCATCAAGGTTCTTGCACAATCCATGATTGATCTATTCCTTATTTCTCCTATACCATTATGTTGAGGTGTACCATGGGCTAACAAGTATATTTTGATTCCTCTTTTAGTGTAGAATTCATTGAATTCATTAAAAATGAATTCACCTCCACTATTTAATCTCAAAATTTTTAGCTTATTTCATGTTTCCTTCTCTACTCTTGTTCGATACCACTTAAACTTTTGAAAAGCTTTAGACTTATCTTTCAGATACATTATTGTCATCATTCTAGAGTAATCATCAACAAATAAAATAAAGTACTTATATCCATTACAACTCTCAACACTAATAGGTCCACAAAGGTCTGTGTTGGGCATTCATTTTGCACGAGGTCAATGATAGGAATCCATAGTGTAATTCCTCTTTTGAAAAGCAAATCTTTTTAAGGATCCACTCCAAGGTTCAGTGTTTGTCTTGCGACATACCAAAATTCACTCAGTAGAAGATAAATGTGAATGTTCACAAGGAGGCCTTTGCTGGTTCCAAAAACTCTTTTACCTTGGAATCAAGTAAAATATGTTCGCTATCTCAAAATATCACACCAAAAGAACAATATTTTTTGTATTTTCTATTTTTCAATGAATGCAACTCTAAAAATGCAGCTACTATGAGGTCCTACTCTAACAAGGGGGTTAGCAAAGAAAATAGCAAAACTGAAAGTAAATAACATGAAATCAAATAACTTGAAATTGAAATTCCTAAATAGACATAAGCTACAAAACACAACATGCTGCAATTTAAACTTTTGAAGAAATCGGTAGGAAACCAATGAAAATAGGAGTAGCGCTTCCTAGAATCCACTGATGCAATCGTCAGTGAGAATCTTTAACAAATCAGATGATGTTTCACTCTTCATCAAATCACAAGGCCACGGAAAGTGCACTCATGCAAGACAAAAAGCTATGTAGACACAATCGGGTGATCTCTTCTCAAGCTCGTTACGTCAATGAAATTCATATATCTATAGAAAACACCATAACTAAAAGATCACACAACCAAAAACAATGCAATAAACCTTTGGCTCAATCAAAATCTCATGATTAAATCCACAAAAAAATGACACATCCAAGCAAGAATAACTACACTCCAAATGCTAGCACCAAAAGCATAATTTTATTGCATAATAATGGCAACCCTTGTTACATTTTACAATGGGGTATTTATAAGAAATCGTCTCCTCAATTTGTGTTGAGAGTGAGAGATATATCAATGCAATAAAATGCTTTTAAAACATTAAAACAAACTAAATATATACAAAATAACCATCTAACTGGTGCTTAGAGGGACTCCATCTATATTTTATTCATTAATTGGATGCATGAGCCCTTTACATGTCGAAAACAATAAAAGCGTGAGAGAGAAAGTAGGAGGAAGCCATCAGTTGAAGTGAAAGTGCATGGAGACACCAAAAATAGAAGCTGGCCCTTCACTTGATGTGTGTTAGTGTTAAACTTGCCATCAGAATGTGCTCCCAATGCATGGAAAGTGATATTTTTGGAACTGGCAATTAATTGTCGGCGAACCTCTGAATTGCGAAGCTACATGAAAATGCAGAGTTGTGGAGCTGCGGACCTGTGGATCTATGGAGCTGTGGACTTGCGGACTTGTGGATCTATGGAGCTGCAGACCTATGGAGCTCAATTTGCCAAAAAATTAAAGTTCTCAATTTTGAAAACAGTTTTTGAGTTTTGCTCAAATAAGATTTTAGATCACTTTTTGTATACGCTCCATGCCCCTTTTTGATGATTTACACCCTCTTTATAGCCAATTAATTTTATAAACTTGCACTCCCTCTACTTCTTCAATCAAAAATCTCACGGCACTTGTATTGAATCTTGTCCCCAATAGCTACATAAGATGAGGAACCTAATTTGCTTTATGTGTCTAACCTCTATATCTTTGACCTTTGTCTTCTCTCCACCTATCCAATCCTTCTCGGTGAGAAACCGTGTGATCCAGATTATCCAAGGCAATCAAATGTTTGGAACTTTTCATATTTTTTCACAAATTTTCTAGGCATTTTTAAATGACCTTTTTGGAGGTCTTTTGCTCAAAATTTCAAGTCGAAACTTTTGTTGGTCCCTAAAACTGAACAGTTGAAGGCTCACTATTTTAAGGATTGAAATTAGATCTTTAGTTCTTCTTTCCAATGGTGTAAGCGGTTCTAAATTTTAAGGCTCGAGTTAAAAGTTATGATCTCGACAAGTTGAGGATGCAATTTTTACCTACAAAAGAAGCAAACATTAGTCTATAGAGTTAACAATGCATAGTAAAGACACTAGCTACTCAAACAAAATTTGAGGTGAATCTTGAAATATAGCTAAGTCTAAAATTTTGAAGCCCCAAAATTTGGCTAAGTCTAAAATCTTGAAGCCCTAAAATTTGGCTAAGTCTGAAATCCTGAAGCCCTAAAATTTGGCTAAGTCTAGATTTCTGAAGCCCTGAAATTTCCTAGAATCTTTACCTTATCTCCACGAGGCCTGAAACCTATCTCAAAAGATTCATCGCATATATTAAAATATATCTTAAGTATAAGGAATATGTCAAATTATACTTAAACGATATATTTTAAACCCCTCTCATTGGCTATTCAAGCAAAAATGGAGGTGAAAGGGCATCTTGGCAAGGGCACATGGTCCTTGGGAGCACAGCGGTGCAAACATGCACAAGGCACCTTGATTGTGGGCACGCACACACTTACAAATTGGGCGCAATGAAACATGGTGCGTAGGTGAGGCTCGACAAGCATGGTGCGGCATGCACGGGTGAGAGGTGGCATGATGCAGCGTGGGTGGGTGCAAGGCGTGGTGCGACGCAGCACGTGTGGGTGTGAGGCGCGGTGCGACGCAACGCGCATGAGCACAAGGCGTGGCAAGGTGTGGCACAGTGTGTGTAAGTGCGAGGCATGGCAAGCGGCATGGCGTGCGCAAGTGTGAGGCACACACGCATGGCGCATGACGTGTGGCATCACATGCACGTAGCGCAACATGCGGGTTGCACAAGCGCGCAACACTTTTTTTTCAACTCTCTCTTTTCTTTTCTTTTTCTTTTTTTTTTAAATTGTGTTTTTAAATTTTTTGATTTTTTTTTAATTTCTGGACTCAACTTTCAAACAAAAATTCTTCTCCTGACTCGAATTGTGAGTCCAAGAGTCAAAAAAAATAGGGGGTCCCCATTCCTAGTGAGGAATGGGGCGTCTGTTGTGGACACCACAATAGTCTGTATGAACCAGCTCCAAGACTTCTTCAAAATGATATTTCTTGCTCTTGAAACTTGTCTTTCCCATCTTACCAATTTGACAATTTTTGCATAGGCCCATATCAGGTTTCCTCAGAATATGAATGCCTCTTACTCTTTTATTTTTGCTTATCTTGATCAAGTTATCAAAGTTCACATGACATAACCTTTTATTCCATAACCAACTTTCTTCTACTTAAGTAATGAAACATGAACTTTCACTAAGGTCTAGGTAGAATAAGTTATCTTTTGTCTGGTTACTGGACCCAGCTAGATTTCCTTTTCTATCTAGCAACCTGGCCTTCCCTTTCTTGAATTCTACTTTGAATCCAGTGTTATTCAACTATGCCACACTTAGTAGATTATATTTCAATGCTTTAACCCAATAAGCATTATCACATTTGAGTTCATTGGTTAGAGAAATACAACCTTTTCCTTTTATGCAACATGACTCATAGTGACTCCATTGAGATATTGAGATAATAGGTGTTGAGCCCATTGCATAAAATTGTCATATTATATTATTTTATTTTACTATGTAATGTTTCACCTAGATGTGTTGGAAATATAAGAGGAGTAACTAAGAGGGGAGGGGTGAATTAGATACTACAAAAATAAATCTCAGATCCCTTATATGTCAGTAAAATAATTTATCAAAACATAATTTTACTGATGCTTGGAAAATAAAGAAATACTATGACTTGGTAAACACTAAGAATGCTCAGTAATTAATTAACATGTAGATCTTAAGATTTTATTTTTAATTATCATTACTTTATCTTAGTTGCAAACATAGAAAAGGAATAGAATGAACACATTTCACACCAAGATTTAACATGGAAAGCCAATTTGAGAAAAACCACCAATTGTGACTAGTTTCTGTTTTCACTCTTTTGAAGTGAGCCATGTTAGGAACCAACCTTATTTAAGGTTACAAAACACACTGTTTGGTGTGACCCTATTAGGAGTGGCCTTGTTAGAGGTCTTTAGACAATTCAATAGAACTACACCTTGTTAGAGGATTTACAAATGGCTATTAAACCAACTCTGTTAAGAGATTTAGATCACTGCTATAATGGTTAGAGAGTAACAATAAATTGACCTAATTTGGATGCAACTGAATTGCTAATTATAGATCTCTATTCTAGCTTATACTTGATCCTTCCTAATTGAAGTATCCTTTTAGCTTCAAAAGAATATTTTTCTTATCCTTATGGTTCACTTCCTCTTAGTATTATTAGATCTTCAATATATTCACACACCACTTCACATATTCTAGCCTACAACTTGACCTTCTACTTATATCTTTCACATTTTCAAGTCAGCTAGGATATAGCTTATAATAACTAATATTCATCTTCTCAGTTGGCTAGAACTAATAGATAAATCAATTAAACTTAATATGCCAAAACAAGAAAATCTTTTAATAGCTGACCCTACTCAGTAGACACTAACTCAAAAGAAATTTTCCTATGTTAACCAAGTGAAGCTCAGTCATCACTACATACTAGAAAATTCCTTTGGTAATCAAGTGAGCTTAGTTAGTACTAGTTCCATCCAACATTTCCTTCACTAACCGAGTGAGCTCAGTTAATACTCATTGTTTGTAAACTTTCCTTTTCTGCCTAAGTGAACTCAATAGATACTTCCTTCTGAACCAGGAAAACTCTAAATTTCTTGGTAGTCACAAAAAACTATCTTCAATACTTGAGTGAGCTTGGCATACACTAACTGATAATGATATGACATTTGTGTAACATCAAAGATAATACACAATTAATAAATTGTATCCAACCATATCCCTCTTTGGCATTGGTGGCAACATAGCATGTCATAACATAATGAAATTTTTGGAACAAGAATAAGGGAACATCTCCTTAGTTTCATTCTAATCCATATCCATGAGAACTCCCTTTGCCAGTGTGAACTCTTCTGTTAGAAAAATTCTATTTGTAGCAACTTCTTTTGATAGAAGGCTTATCCCTCTTACAACAAGCTTCTCTAAAAAAAAACATCTATAAGATATGACAGTAAACTTCTCCCTCTTTGACAACACATGCCAAAGACAATGATCTCAATGAATGTCAGTGTACCTTAAGTACTAATTCATTTGCAATATGCCCTTATCAATACTACACCAATTGATTAATCTTAAACATTCTCTAGTTGATGCATCACTAATCTTCATTTACTGAGCTTCAAATAGCGGAATGACCCCTAGCTTACCTCTTAGATATAGAAATGCATCCTTAGGTCATGGCTTGGTGAATATGTCTATAATTTGTTCTTTTATATTCACATATTCCAATATGACTTCTTTATCTTTCACCAATTCTCTTAAGAAGTGATATTTTATAGCAATGTGCTTTGTTTTGGTATGCATTACTAGATTCTTTGATATATTGATTACACTAGTGTTATCACAGTACATGACTACTAGATCTTTGATTTCTATCTTCGTGCATGTGATCACTTCCTTGAACGAAACAATGTTAGAACAATTAACTATTGCTACTACATATTCTACCTCTACTGTAGATTGAGAAATGCAAATTATTTTTTACTTGTCCACGACACTAGTCTTTTACCAAGAAAGAATGCTCCACCACTAGTACTCTTCCTGTCATCAATACTTCCTACCCAATCAGCATCAGTAAATACTTTTAGGTCCAAATTGCCTCCTATTTTGTACCATAAGCCATATTCTTCACTACCTTTTAGATATCTCATTATTCTTTTGACTACCATCAAACAATTTTCTTTTGGTTTTGCTAAAAATCTTGCCACCATACCAATTGCTATTGCAATATCAAGCCTTGCATGTACTACATATTGCATTTTTCCAATCATTGATCTGTGTGTGGTATGATCTACCTCTTTGGAATCATTATTTTTGGAAAGCTTATGTCCAATAGACATACGAGTTCCAATTGGTCTTGAGTCTTCCATCCCATATTTCTTTAGCATCTTCTTGATATATTTGGATTGAGTAATGTAGATACCATCTTTCTTCTATTGAATCTATAATCCAACAAAGAATCTTATCTCTCCAAACATAGACATATCAAATTCCTTACTCATTTCTTCTAAAAATGCCTTGTACAATTCATCATTTCTTGTGAATAATGTGTCATCAACAAATATTTTAGCCAACACAATATTCTTTTCTAATCCTTCTTTGATTTATAGACTACTATTATCATTTGTTCTTTGAAAACCAATTTGTACAATTAATTATGAAGTCTTTTATACCAAGCTCTAGGAGCTTGCTTAAGACCATATAATGCCTTGTGTAATTTCTAGACCATGTCTCTTGTTAGGATATATAAAAAACTTATGGTTATTCAATGTAGACTTCCTCATCAAGAATGTAGATTTAACATCCATTTGAAAAACTTTAAATCCTTTGTGAGTTTCATATGCAAGTAAAGTCCTAATGCCTTCTAGTCTTGCAATAGGGGCAAACGTTTCACCATAATCAATACCTTATTCTTGAGAATAACCTTTACATACCAACCTTGTTTTTGTTCTAGATAATTTTTCATCTTCATTTAGCTTGTTTATGAACACCCATTTTGTGCCAGTTACATTTTTATCCTTGGGTCTAAGAACAAGAGTCCAAGTTTTGTTCTTCTTTTTATGTTCTATTTCTTCATTCATTGCTTCAACCCAACTTTCATTATCCAATGCATCTTTAATATTTCTAGGTTCAAATTTTGCAAATAAACATGTACCTTTCAATTTGCTTCTTGTCATTGTTTCATCATATTTTTCTCCAATTATTTGATCAAGTGCATGATACCTTCTGATGTATCTTGCTAATATAGATTCTTTGGATTTGGAATGAGTTTCACTAATTTCTTCAAACATAGGTCTCATTGTTTGTGACTCAAGTCCATTGAAATCATTTTTTTCTTAAGGTAGCTCAGTAGCCTTTGACTACAACTTAGATCCTTTAGACTGTGACTTGGGTTGTACAATCTGCAACTTGGTAACTATTGGAGATTTTAGGGACTTGGAAGGTGAAGCATCCTTTTTTTTCAGATAGATTTGACAAGGTAACAAGTTCATAGTAAACAAATATTCTATAATCCTCTGGCTCTATGTTGCTTTCTACTTCACTCTTTTCTACAAACTCATCAATTCTCACATGTGCACTTTCTATGATATTATGAGTAGACAAACTCAAATATTTATATTTTTTACTTCTACAAGGGTATTCGAGAAATATGCCTTCATCACCTTTGACATCAAATTTTCCTTTTCTATACTCTTTCAAGATATAATATTTGCTACCAAATACTTTCAAGTAACTTACATTAGGTTTGTAGTCATACCATAATTCATAAGGAGTTTGACTGGATTCTTTCTTCAGCTACACTCCATTCAAGATATGAACTATAGTGCTGATAGCTTCCTTCCAATATTTGATTAAAACATTCTTTTCTATTATCAATGTTCTTGCACAATCCATGATCCATCTATTTCTTCTTTCAGTTATACCATTCTACTCTGGTGTACTAGGGGCTGATACTTGTCTTTTGATTCCTTTTTTAATGAAGAATTCATTGGATTCATTTGAGATGAATTCACCACCTTTGTCTAATCTTAAGCATTTTAAATTCTTTTTAGTTTCTTTCTATACTCTTGCCAAGTACCACTTGAATTTTTGAAAAGCTTCAGATTTTTCATTTAGATACATTACAGTCATCATTCTAGAATAATCATCAAAAAAAAGAAAGAAAAAATTTTCTCCACTATAACTTTGTATTCCAATAGGTCCACATAAGTTTATATGTACAAGCTCTAAGACTTATTCAGAATGATAGTTTTTTCTTTTGAAGTTGGTCTTTCTTATCTTACCAATTTGGCAATTTTTGCATAGATCCATATCAGGTTTCTTCAAACTAAGTATACCGCTTACATTTTTATATTTTCTTATCTTAACTAGATTATCAAAATTTACATGACATAACATTTTTTTCCATAGCCAAATTTCTTCTATATGAGCAATCAAACATGAACATTCACTGAGATGAAGATAAAATAGGTTACCTTTTGTTTGCTTACTAGATCCAACTAGATTTCCTTTTTCATCTAGTAGTTTGGCCTTTCCATCCATGAATTCTACCTTGAATCTAATGTTATTCAACTATGTCACACTCAATAGGTTATTCTTTAGTCCTTCAACCCAATAAGAATTATCACATATAAGTTCATTAGTTAATGAAATGTGACCTTTTTTCTTTTATGCAACAAGGCTCATTGTTTCCAAATCTTACACTATCTCTATCATAATGTTCTAGTTGTTCAAATTTTTTTTTTATCTCTAGTCCTATAATCTGAATATCCACTATTAATAATCCATGTAGCATTTTTGCTAACATGAGAGATAAGTGTCATCTTATCTCCTTCATCATCATGCTCATCTTTTACAAAAATATACACTATTTCATCTTCATTGTTATCAAAATCTTTAGCCATAAAACAAGATTTATTACCTTTTTCCTTGTAGTTTTTGTAATTTTTTAATTCCTTCTTGCCTTTGTACTTATTACTTTCTTTCTCTATTTGGACACCTAGCAAAAATATGACCAATTTCTTCACAAGAAGAGTAGATTAGAGGAATTTTGCCTTTTTACTTTACTCTATCTTTGGAGTATTTCTTTTCAAGTAGGGCTTCAACAATTTCAAGATTATTTTTAGAACTTTCTTCAATTTCTTCTTCACTTCCTAGTTGATTGGCCTTTTATTTCTTGCTTTTTTCCTTGAGTGAGAGTTTGGCTTCAAATGCAAACTCAATATTTTTGGAATTAGGAACATAGTTATCATAGTTGTCTAATTCAAAAGTTGTCAATCTTCCAACTAGAGCATCCAAATTTATTTTGATATTTGGATCACATCTCATTTCTTGAATAGTAGATACTTTAATTACATAAATAGGAAGAAGAGTTTTGAGTATCTTTCTTAGAACAGTCATGTCATCAATGTCTCTCCAGATGCATTGATTTCACTTACACTAGCTTTGATTCTTTCCACATATTTTGCGATATTTTTATCTTCTCTCATTTTCATTTGATAAAATTGTCCTCTGAGACTTTCTTCTTTAGCTCTTCTTACATTGCCATCTTCTCCATAGATGTCTTTTAGTCTAGTCCACATTTCATGAGCAATTTTATAGTCTTTTACCTCATTAAATACAACATAACTAAGAGCAGATGCAATATCAATCATCACAATGTCAAGATTCTTATTTTCAGCAATATCTTCAACTAATAATGCTCCAATGGGATTCTTGTACTTAGTATCAATATATTTACAACCTTAATCACTGATAGTAGCTAGGTGTAACATCATAAGTCCTTGCCATGCTATAAAATTATCTCTGTTCAACTTGAGAATCTCTCTTTTGTAAGACATTGTGATATTTAGCTTGGGTCCTTGAAACCTTCTTTGCAAGCACCAAAAGCTCTAATACCAATTTTTGGAAATATAAGAGTAACTAAGAGGGGAGGGGTGAATCAGTTACTACATAAATAAATCTCAAATCCCTTAGATGTTAGTAAAAGAATTTTGTCAAAACTTAACTCTATTGATGCTCAATAAACAAAGAATTACTGTAACTTGGTAAACACTAAGAATTCTTGGTAATTAATTAACATGTAGATCTTAAGATGTTATATGTAATTATCATTACTTTAGCTTAGTGGAAAACATAGAAAAGGAATATCCTAAACACATTTGACACCAATATTTAATGTGGAAACCCAACTTGAAAAAAGGCACCAATTGCAACTAGTTACTATTTTCATTGTTTTGAAGTGAGCCCCCTTAGGAGCCAATGCTATTAAAGGTTACAAAACACACTATTAGGTGTGACCTTGTTAGAGGATTTAACCACCCTATTAAGAGTGGCCTTGTCAAAGGTCTTTAGACAATTTAATAGAACTACCATCTTGTTGGAGGATTTACAAATGATTGTTAAACCAACTCTATTAAGATATTTAGATCACTGCTACAATGTTTAGAGAGTAACAATGAATTGACCTAATTTGGATGCAATTGAATGCTGATTATAGATCTCTATTCTAGCTTATACTTGATCCTTCATGATTTAATTTATTCTTTCAACTTCAAAAGAATATTCTACTCATCTTTCTGATTTACTTCCTCTTAGCATTATTAGATCTTCAATATATTCACACACTAGTTCACACATTCTAGCCCACAACTTGACCTTCTACTTATATCTTTTACATTATCAAGTTGGCTATAATACAACTTAGAATAAATAATATTCATCTTCTTAGCCAGCTAGAAACAATATATAAATCAATTAAACTTAATATGCCAAAACAAGAAAATCCTTTGATAGTTGACCCTACTTGGTAGACACTAAATCAGAGTCAATTTTCCTATGTTAACCAAGTGAAGCTTGGTCAACACTACATAGTAGTAAATTCCTTTGGTGACTAAGTGAGCTTGGTTAACACTAGTTCCATCCAAAATTTCTTTCATTAATTGAGTGAGCTCAATTAACACTCATCAATCATAGACTTTCCTTTGCTACTCGAGTACACTCAATAGATACTTCCCTCTGAACTAGGAAAACTTTGAATTGCTCATTATTCATAGAAAACTATCTTCAATGCCCAAGTGAGCTCAGCATCCACTAACTACTAATGATATAACATTTGTGAATCCATTGAGATGTTGAGATAATAGGCGTTGCACACATTGCATAAAATTGTTATATTGTATAATTTAATTTTATTATGTAATGTTGCACCTAGATGGACATGTAACATGGAAAGAGTCCCATGGGATATACTTGATGATTTGTATTGCAACATTGTGATAATATTTCATGTGATTATTTAATATTGGAGAAAATAATTAAATTTTTAATATTAAATGTGGAGTCAATGGGTTAGGTAGCACATGATTTTAGCACATGGTTTATGCAAATACCACTTGATGGTTTTGTGGGACTTGCTACTATATAAGAAACCACAAGCATAATTTTTGGTGTGATATCTTGAGAACTCATGGTGTTCTTGGTTATCTTCATGGTGTGTGGAGATGGTTCTTCATGGTATGTGGAGATGGTTTTCTTTATGGTGTATGGAGATGGTTGCATTTTGAGGACACATAGGGTTTTTGGTAAAGGTGTGATTTATGCTTTCATTTGAAATATTATCCTTGGTGTTAAGATGATTTTAATTTTATGTCATGGTATACTCTTGATACATGTTTGAGTTTTGACATGTCATAGTATGTTCATATGGAGCATGTTATCTCTTTAGCTGAGATGGTTGGATCATGTTGTCATGTTTATGTTCTTGAGACCATGGTTGGAACTTTGACATTGATCTTGGTTTAGTTTATTGGTATTGAGTACATTGATCATAGGCTAGATACTTCATGATGTTGCTATGTTGCATTTGGAGTTGGCATGGATTGATTGGTTACAAGTGCTCATGAATAATTGAGACAATGGTGATGATGATTTATCTTGGATTAGAGAAGTATTTATTGGGATAACTATTTGGTTTCAATAGGAAGTCTAAGAGGCATTCACCTAATATGGACTTGAGAGGAGGTTGTTCTTAGATGATTTTTGGTTGGATACTTGGATATCTTGATGAGAATTCTCATTCCTCACTCTTGGTCTACTTGGTGGCTTGCTACTTGAGAGGTATGTCTCATTATTTCTCTCAGGTGCATTATGTTTCTGCTTGTCTTTCATGGATATGGATCTTGAGCTATGGTACATGAGTTAGTTCTAGAGGGTTCATTTGAGAGATGGTTTAGCATTTGTTATCTCCATTTGCATATGTTTTTATTCTGGTTGAGTTTGGGATATAATTTTATATTGAGCATATTCCTTAGATTAGGAATGGTTTTATGAGTTTGATCTTCTTGTGAGAGGCTTACATTTAATATGGTATAATTTGGGTTTTTTTGTAGCTTCTTGGTTAGGGTTTTATGGAGGACATAATACTTGCATAGCTTACATCTAGAGGTGTGTGTAGGAAATGATATAGGTTATGATTTGCATGGTTTCTCTTTGGCCTTGGTTATCTTCCTAGATTTCTAGCTTTGCTTACATTGGATTTGAGATTGGTTGGAGATTGTGATCACTGGTTTTTGCTCATGTATGTCATGTGAGAGATGAAATGGTTATTCCTTCATCTCTTCCCTCTATTGGTTGTAGAGAGCATGGTAGACTATTGGAGAATTTTTTTATGAGAGTTGTTCTTGCAAGTTATTTGTTTATGTGTTGTGGATGTCCTTGAGACTACATGGATTCACTTCTTTGAGATGTTGTGAGTGGATTGGTTATAGATTTGATATTATCTTTTGTAGTGGGTACTTCATGGTATATATGTAGAAGGTATTTCTCTTGAGGCTTGTGATTTTAGGTTACAAATTGTATATATTGATGATGTGAGATTCACTTGGTATATCTTTGGAGTTATGGATAGTTGGTTGGATTTGGCACTTGCTATGGGTGTTATTTCAGCTATGGATATTTTGAAAACTATGGATACATATGTGATTACCTTTAGATCAAGTTTTTTTGTGCTTAGAATTTTACTTGGTACATGATTTTTTGATCTTTTAATTTGACAAGTTGGGTGGCTTTCTCTTTGGATGAATTCTATGTATGTTTAGTGGCAGTGACATAATAGGATGCAAGATCATTCATGTTTAAGAAGCTAGATACTTTGATTTTGTTATGGTTACTAAGATGGAGCACATGGTGTACTTTGATCCATGATGATGGATTTACTAGGAGGGATTTTCCCCTTGTTCATTTATGTGGCTATAGATTGACCCTATGCAATGTATACAAAAAGTGGGAGATTGTTGAGATAATGGGTGTTGCACACATTGCATAAAATTGTCGTATTGTATGATTTTATTTTATTATGTAATATTGTACATAGATGGAAATGCAACATGAAAAGATTCCCATGGGATATATTTGATGATTTTTATTATAATATTGCATTAATATTTCAAATAATTATTTAATATTGGGGAAAATAATTAAATTTACAATATTGAATGTGGGGTCAATGTGTTAGGTAGCACATGGTTTTAGCACATTGTTTATGTAATCCCACTTGATGCTTTTGTGGGACTTGCTACTATATAAGCAACCACAAGGATAGTTATTGGTGTGAGAAAGATAGAAGGCAAAAAGGGAAAGAGTCAAGTAGGAAAAGGCTTGATAGGTTAGTCAAGGGAGTATTTGTGAAGGTTGGAAGTATGGCATGGGATGTGTGGATTCATATTTGTTCACATGAATTTCTTGGTTGTGGCTATGGCTTTAAAGGCTTCCATGGTTGTATTGAAATGGTGTTTTTTGTGAATAATACATGATGATGGATTCTTTTAGAGGCTAGTTTTTTCCCTCAATGAGGGTTCTCTAGGGTATATCTTGTGTCACAATTTTGTGTGTATGTTGTCTATTGTCTTGCATATGGATTTTAATTGCATATTTGTTTCCAATATGTTTTGGGTTATGTGGAAATGGTTATAATTTTATTGCAAGTTTCCTTACATTCATTGTTTCCAAATCTTACACTTCCACCACCATAGTATTCCATATGTTCAAAATTTGTCACCAATCATATGATGAGAACATCCACTATTAATAATCATTTTTTCTAACATGAGAGATAAGTGTCATTTTATATTCTTCATTATTAGATTCATCTTTTATAGCAATATAGACCATTTCATCATCATCGCTACTATTTGAATCTTTGGCTATAAAACAAGACTTATTAGCTTTTGAAATCCTTCTTGCCTATATACTTGTTATTCTTCTTTTCATCTTTTCCTTCTTTGTTTGGACACCTTGCAGCAATGTGACCAACTTCTTCACAAGAAAAATAGATTAGAGGAATTTTATCTTTTATTTCCTTTTCCTTTGGGATACATCCTTGAAAGAAATGCTTCAATGAATTCAAGATCATTGTCATAATTATCTTCCTCTTCAGTTTCAAATTGTTTTCTTTAGACTTTGCAACTTTCTTCTCGATTGATAACTTGGTTTCAAATGCAAACTCAAGATTGCTAGAACTAGGAACATAATTATCATAGTTATCTAGCTCAAATATTGTCACTCTTCCCACTAGAGCATCCACGGTTTTCTTATTATATGGCTCAGACACTCTAATTGCATATATAGGAAGAAGGGTTATGAGTAACTTTCTTATCACTATTACATCCTCAATTATCCCTCCAAAGGCTTTGATTGCATGACACTATCTTTGATTTTGTCAACATATTTTGTAATGATTTCATCCTCGCTCATCTTCATCTGATCAAACTGGCCTCTCAAGCTTTCTTCCTTGGCTCTTCTCACATTATCATCCCCTACATAGATATCCTTTAGCTTTGTCCACATCTCATAAGCAGTAGCATATCATTTGACCTCATCAAATAAACATAGTTAACAGTTGATGAAATGTCAATCATCCTAATATTATGATTTTTCTTTTCAACAATCTCCTCTACAGTCATTTTTCTACTAGGACTTCATAAGTTCTTTCCATGACTCAAAGTTATCCTTGTTCAACTTGAGAATCTCTCTTCTATAAGACATCTTGATCTTTAGCTTACCTCCTTGAAACCTTCTCTATAAGCACCAAAAGATCTAATACCAATTATTGGAAATATAATAGGACTAACTAAGAGGGGAGGGGTGAATCAGTTACCACTAAAATAAATCCTAAATCCTTTAGATGTCAATACAAACTATAAACTTTGTTGTTACTCAGTTAACACACAGGTACTCAGTTAACACTAATAATATGTTGTAACTCAACAAGTAGTACAATATCAACTATAACTTGGCTAACACTGCACCTTCACAAACTTCATTTGGTAATTAAGCGAGCTTAGTTAGCACTAGTTCCATCCAAATTTCCTTTGTTACCTAAGTGATCTTGGTTAACACTCAACTTCTGTGAACTTCTCTTCGATGCCCAAGTGAACTCGATAGGCACTATCTTCTAAACTTGACAAACCTTGGAATGCTCAGTAGACACAATAAAATATCTTCATCACCCAAGTGAGCTTGGCTTATACTGACTAGTAAAGACATGAAATTTTATATAACATCAAAGAAAATATAAAATTGATCAACACAAGAGGTGTGCACCTCCACTTAAACACAAAATATAAAAAAATTAAGTTTCCCCCTTTTCAATAGCATAATGTGCACCTTATGCACCTTGAGAAGGGGTGCAGGAGTGCTAGTGTGTAACTACGAACTTATCCATTACAAACGAAAATAAATGCACACTAGGAAAACTTGTGCACCTATGCAGGTGTGCTAGGTGTACTACTGCACACAATAGGCTTTGGAGGGGGAATATCCAATTTTGTCATTTCTAATGAGTTTTTTCTCATTTTTATCTTCTCAAATCAATAGACTAATGTTTGACTCTTTTGTGAAGATAAATTGGCATCATCATCATCTATCATGGTAGAGAAAATGGCACCCAAAACCATAGCATTCAAGTACCAAGGAGCTCCCAAGAAGTCTAGATCCAAGATGGGCATGCAGAGATCTGGGATATCGAACTCAGTCACATTGACTGGAACACATTTTTTTACAATATGCAACAAACTAAAGGAAAGGTCTACAATGATATTAGCTTTAATCCAAAGTGGGTTCATGAGTGTTGCATCACACCCTACATCAGTTCAATCCTCTAAACTTATCATGACACTGGAAGAACATTATGTAATAGAAAAAGTCGTGAAGAGTGTTACTGGATAGATAGTCATAAACCTCTAACCATACAACATAGAGAAAGTGTTCTACCTTCTGAGAGTTGACCAATACCTCCAAATATCCTATGATGGAGTAGACAAATGGTATAGAGAAAATAAGAAAGAGGCTAAGGAATTGGTGCAAACTACATTCTTGATTGATAAGACACCTCTGGGCCAAAAGTAGGAAAAGTAGACATGACCTAGGGATACATGCAGGATGACATAAGATATTTAATTGTTCTCCTCAATAATGTAATGGGTCTCCTGATAGTAGGTCACCTACAAACATGGATGGTTCACTTCATTGAGACCATTTGAACCATAAAGATGCCTATTGATTGGGCCAACATCCTAAGTGACATCTTGGATAAGCAATTAGCCTCTGTCAAGAAAGATCCTCACTTCTATATGACATCATACATGGTGTACCTTCTAATAGCTAGAACCATTGACTACCCAGGGCTATATAGGAAGGGAGGCATGCATGATGCAAATGCTTAGCCCTATATGGTTTACCCACAACTGGTGAAGAAGAAGCTCCCACTATAAAGTATGGTATATAGGGTAGTCAATGATGGATTTAGTTTTTCCATAATCATGTTTATAGAGGGACATTATGCTAAATGAATGTTAGTAGAGGAAGAAAATAGAATAACTGAAGTAGGAGCCTACTACATTCAGTTTAAGAAATTCACATATCTCTGGGTATCTGGTACTCTTTTCTACTCCAAAAATATCCTAAGGTACCTTTCAGATTGGCTAATACTTTTGGAGATAGCCTATCAACTCACTTTTGCATATGAAAAAGTGAAGAATAGCACAAAGAGATCTAGGTTTTACCAATCACCATTAAAGAATTTGAGGGAAAGAAAAAATAGGATATTGCTACCTTTGATTTAGAATGGGATTAGTATCCCTTGGAAGACTATAAAGCTCCTCGCCCATATTTTGACAATATTGGGATAGTTTATCATCTAGTAGCAAAGAAGTTTGAGCATGAAGAAGCCCTTGATGATCATTGGATGAATGTTATAGATGACTATGATGTCTATATTAGGGGCTAATTTAGGATGAGTCTACATCTAGTATACAATGTGCTTAAAATGAAGATTCTGCTAAAGTCCATAAAAAGGATGTCCCAGAGGTAATGGATCCTTTGTATAACAAGGAAAAAAATATGATAGGCCCATTATGAACATAGAGATAAGGTTTGGGGAAAATGATGACATAGATCATTAGGCTAGACATGTAATAGAGCTGATGAGGGAATAGATTTGGAAGCCTTTTTAGATGGATCTAGCTCCCCAGGCCATACCTTTATAAGCTATTGCTAGGCCTTAAAAAGGAATATGTGATGAAGTCACCATACCAACTTACCCCACTAAATCAGTTGAGTATTTTGAGGCTAAAAAGGGAAAAGGTAAGAGAAAAAGGATAGCTCCTAGGGTGAGGAAACAAGTAGCTAAGGCCCAAACATCATAACCCTAGCAAGAGCCAGAGCCATCTAACCAACCTCAATTAAAGAAAGCTCAACTAGAGAAATAAGAGGAAGAATTGCTAGAGGAATAAGGGATTCCACCACCAAGAACTCCAAAGGAAGAAACCTCTCCCTTAGTTCCAAAGAGAGATAGAACATAAACAACTATGGTAGGTTTCTAAAGGAGGAGATTAAATAAGATGAGTACTCCCTTCCCATGGGTTCTAGAGACCATTCCTAAAGTAGGGGACGAGGAAGAAGGGGGAAAAATAGAATTTGTCCCCTTAAGTCAAGGAAATTTCTTGGCTAAGGGAGCAAAGGAGGAGAGAAGGAGAAGCTCTACTCAAAAACCTCCATCTACTCCTAAGGAGCCTATCCAGGTAGAAACTTCAAAAGATGAACAAAAAAAGTGGAAATGAGATGGTGGTGAAAAGATCAAGGATACCCCAACGAATAAGCCATTAGTTGGACTCTACCTCAAGGACCTCTTGTCATTCCAACACCACCACCATAGGATATAACCAGTATACTAGATAAAGGGTTTGTAGCTCCACGTCCTCCAATAGTCTAACTAGAAGAAGAATATTAGTTCACTAAGGAAGGATAATATCAACAACATCATGTCATTGAAGTATCTAAAGAGGGGGAAATAGTAGAAGAAACTCAAAAAAACTCCCCTAGATATAGAGGTGAGATCCTTAGCCCAAATGAGCATTGAACTCCCTCAATATATGAAGACTCTAGAGATGAGTGATAAGGGAAAGGAGCTTTCTTCAAAACCAACTTCTTTAGCCAAGTACATGTCACCAATGGGCACCACACCATCATGGTTGAAGAAGGAGGTTATGTTCTAATAGAAGAAGAATATGGATATAAAAAAAGAGGAAGGAATGAAGGAATTCATAAAAGAAATATAGAAGCCTGAGCCACCTAAGAGTGATGATAGAACACTTTCCTTCATTACAATGAATCAAGATTAGGACCATCTAGATCATATTATCATTCCTCCTCCTCATGCCAACACCAAAAAACTAACTCCTAAGGATTATCGAATGAAGGAAATCATATTGTGAAAGCCCATAGTAGACATGACTAAAGTGTTGATCACCATAGGCCTAAAGGAGGTGCTCAAACATGGATCAAGATGAGTTAGAATTGATAACATTGTAGGAGTAGAATGAGATTCTAAGAGGCTACCTAAATAAAGTGGTGAGACCCAGTGACATGGAGAATCATTAGATCACTTTCTATGATGCACTTTGAAGGAAGAAAGTAGAACTATAGATGATTTCAATTTTGGAAGGATGTCAGTAATGGTGTTACAATTTTGAGGAAAGAGGAGTGCAAATAATACAAGGCAATTTGAACATGTTGCATCATATCTAAACTAAGGCTAAAATTTTTTTTTCCATTGCAAACCAATATTTTGGGCTAATGGATGAAGTGAGTACCTGGGCTAATGATGCATAGACATTCATATAAATAAAGGGAAAAAGATACCTAATGCTGATGGAATTATACTCAACAAAAGAGATAGATAAGCTAGACAATTGGATAGAGAATATCTTTGGGGAATAAAGTAATGGAGGGATTACATGAGGGAATCTAGGAAATAAAGAATAAAGCTAAAGAGAAATTTTAGGAAGTGGTAAGGTACTATAATATTGCTAGCCTTTAGATTTTTAAAGATGAGTCAAAGAACAATCTTTCCTTAGTGGAGTCAATAGTTCAATAATTTAGGGATACATTTAAAAATGCTTGATCAGAAGATGTATGACAAGAATTCAAAATTGAAGAAGCATTGTTGGAACTTGACACCAAGCTTGAGGATTTTGTGTATACTAAAATACAAGTAAGTAACAACTGGCAAGCAATAATGAATGAGTATGATGCATTAAATTTACTGGAGGCTAGTGAAGTTGCAGAGATAATAGAGAAGTTTAATAATAAACATCCAAACATCATTTTGGTATAAAGGGGAAGAAAACCCAAATGATGGGAATTCAATTTTGACACTTTTAAGATTTTTTGGATTTTTTGGGTCTTATCGCCAAGATGTATAGGTGTACTTTTCACAGAGATGTACCAATAGTTTTGAAGAAGAAGTAGTGCACTAATAATTAACTACTAGTTGCCAATTTAGAGCATTTCATGCATTCAAAATTCATTTTGATGATAGCTCAACTCCCAAAAATGCCTAAAGAAGGTCAAGCTTCTATTTTTAGAGGTGCCACAGACTATAAGATCATCTCACATCTTTCTTCTTCTTATCCTCTTATTCTTTTATTCATGTGTGTCATGTCAAGGCTCATACACCCATTAATGGATATAAACAAGGGTGAAGACCTAATTAACACCATTTAGAGAGTCAATTTGTATATAATTATATTTATTTTATTAGATTTTAGCATAAGTTTTCATTTAAAGAGCTCTCACTCCTAACACAAAAGGAGGAGAGGATTTATTTTAAATATATGGATGTAATATGTACTCTAGCCCATTATTTTAATGCAATAATATATGCTATTGGCGCTCTCATTCTAAGTGTAGTTACTCTTGCTAGAGTGTGTTATTTTTGTGAATGTATGTTGATGAATATTAATAGAGCCAATGGTTTTATTATGTTGTTATGATTGTGTAATCTTTTAGTGCTAGTGTTTTCCTTATGTTAATGAATTCTACTGTTGTGATGAATTGGAGAAAGGATCATATTTGTTCTTTCATAGTGTTTTTTCTAATGTGAGTGCACTTTCTATGGCCTCCTGATTTGATGAAGTATGAAACATATTTCAATTATTATTAATGTTCCCATAAACAATTGTATTAGTGGAATTGAGGAAACACTGCTACTAAATTCATTTGTTTCCTACCAAATCCTTTTGAGAATTTAATTCATCGACGTGTTGTTACTTTTGCTTGTGTCTATTAGGAATTTTCCTTTTAGTAATTTTCTTTAAATCTCTTATTACTTGTTTCCAAACTTTTAGTCCATCCCTTTTGAGCTTCTAGCTTGATGTGTTTTCATTACAAATATATTTCATTCTTTATCTAGATAATCCCTAGGTGGCTCTCTTCTCATCAAGGATCCTATGGTTTTCCCTTTGTGTCTTTTTTAAGTTTTCCCTACTCCACTTCCCCTTATACCTCCATGTGGAATTATTTGTATTCCACTACATTAAGGTCTTAGGTGATTTAGGTCTACATTGGTTGTTGTTTAAGAATATTCTTGATGAGAAGAAAGTCCTATTTGTTTTTCAACTCTGTTACTACATCAAGTAAAATTTCTTCCTACAAATTTTGGCCCATTCCACTAACTATCCATCTTTGGTGAACTTCATTAAGAAAGAGTTTGAATAATAAAGTAATAATGGCATCTACAAATATATGTCTAGTTGATTCATGATAAAATACCAAGAGAAGAAAAAATATAAAGCTAAGGAACTCTCAAATCAAAGATCCAAAGTCAGAATTCATTTCTATGTAGCAAGATGGGACTTTATGTTTTCATCTACTCATCCTCCAAAAGTGAACATTTTCTTATGTGTTTTTTAAGCTAAGATGACCCATGATCTATTCAGAAGATTTCATGTGTTTAGTGGGACCCAAGTGTAGTGTTATAAAGAAGTTAATCTAGACCCTTGATACACATCACTAAATGATGAATCCATGGTCAACAATTCATTTTGAGTATATATAAGGAGAAGTGCCAAAGGTAAAGAATTTTTTTTTGAAATGCTTCTCTCTTCAAAAAGCAGATGTCTTGATGGTGATTTTTTGTCTAATAGAAGAAAAAAGGCTTCCTTTCCAAAGGAGAGAGAGGAAAACAATTCTAGGAAATACATACTAGGATATTCCATGAAGATGCCCAAAAGATGCTTCTAGTGAAGTCAGTTGCAAGCCTCTGGCCCCGATACAAAGGAAATCAAGTATTTATGAGAAAGATGAAGAATTCATTCCTAGGCTTTCCTAGAATTAATGTTATAATTTAACCATAGACAAAAATAATAGTTGCATGCAAATATAACCAATATCAGAAAATAATAGATCAAACATAAGAGAACACAAGACACCAAGATTTAATGTGGTTCACCCAATCCCTAGGCTACATCCACCAACAAAAAGTCCAATATTATTATGATCTAGGGATTACAACCTAATTACAATCTCTAAGGCTAGAATAATAGAAAAATAGTAGTTGACGCCTTTTAAAATATAAGGTCATTTTTGGCTTCAAAGGTGCTACCCCAGAAGACCCCTGTACAGGTGTTGCCCCTCGACCTACCCTATACTGTGATAGGGAGTGCACTTGGGGCACTACCTAAAAACCCCTGTAGAAATAATCTAGAGGGAAACTGCATCAAATAAACCTCTGAGTCTTATAGGCTCCACATGAAAATAATCTCCCACTTGGATACTGATTAGACTCCATAATAATAACCTCCCACTTGGAGACTAATCATAGCACTACTAAACATGTAGCTCCCACTAGAATATCAAACCACCATGGACCCTATTGCTCTTTTATTCTATTCATTCTAGAAGACCAATCGAAGTTGAAGAGGAGTTCAGCTTCTCCCTTGTCACTATCTTTTTAAACATATTTGCTAGATCATCATTTGTATGTATCTTCTCCAACTTTAACTATCCATCATCCAAAACTAATCGAATGAAATGGTACCATAACTATATGTGTTCTATAATTGAGAAACCCAGTTAATGGCTACCCTACCAATAGTAAATACATAATCTATAGTACTCCATCTGGTATCAATATCCCCTACCAAATTTGAGTCAACATATCCCTATAAATTAGTAGTAGAGCCCCCAAAGTATAAATAGTTACTGCATATAACTCTCAAATATCTAGGAATCCATTTGACTACATTCCAAAGCACAATTCTTGGATGACTCATATAGTTGGTAACAGTTCCCACTGCATGTGAAATATCTAGCCTTGTACATACTATAACATACATCAAGCTTCCTATAGCTAAAGCATAAGGTACCTTAGACATCTTATGCTCCTCTTCTTGTGTCTTGGGACACATCTCCTTAGTCTACTTCAAATGACTAGGTAAAGCTGTGCTGACAACTTTAGCATTCTCCATAGAGAAATATTGCAACACCTCAATATAATCAACTTGAGATAAATTCAATTTTATGTTCAAATTATCTTTGCAAATCTTCATAATAAGGATCTATTTTTTTGCCCCCAAATCCTTCATAGAAAATGCATGTGCTAACTAATGTTTTAGCCCCTTAATATGATCCATGTTAGATCCAACTACAACCATATTATCAACATATAAACATAAAATAATTTAGCTCTCATTATCCAACCTCTAAAATAAACACAATGATTTGAATGACACCTACTATATCCATGCTCATGCATAAACCTATCAAATTTTAGATACCATTGTTGAGGTGCTTTCTTCAAGCCATATAAAATTTTCTTGAATTTGCACACTAAGTTCTCCTTACCTTTGACCTCAAATCCCTATGACTATGCCATATAAATATCTTCATCTAGAACACCATGAAGGATGGTTGTTTTAACATCAAGCTGCTCCAAATGCTAGAATTGTTGGTACATCAGCTTTTGGAATATCATCCAACACTACATAACCATCTTCTTTCTTCTCATGTTGCTGCAATAGATCTTTGTATGACATTTTCTCATTGAATATGACATCCCTGCTTCTTACAATTTTATGATTTTCAAAATCCCAAAGTCTATAACAAAATTCATTAATGTCATATCCAAAAAATACACATTTCTTTGACTTAGCTTCTAGCTTGGTTCTATTTCTAGAATCTATATGAGCAAATGTTTCACAACCAAAGATTTTGAGAAAAGAATAACTCACCTTCTTACTAGTGCATGCTTCCTCTAGAATACCAAAACCCAAAGGAGTAGAGGGACTTCTATTAATCAAATATATAGAAGTATTGATAGCCTATACCCACATATTTAAGGGCAACCCTACATGCAACCTCATGCTTATTGCACACTCCATTATAGTCCTATTCATGCATTTAGCCACTTCATTTTCCTAAGGAGTCCTTGAAATAGTTTTCTATCTACAAATACTATTAGCAGAGAAATAATCTTCAAATTCATGACTGCAATACTCACCACCATTATTAGATCTGAGATATTTTATTTTCTTTCTAATCTCATTTTCAACGAAGCATTTCTATTTCTTAAAAGTTTGAAATACATTAGATTTTTGTCCAAGGAAATAAACCCATACTTTTTTGTTGCATCATCAATAAATGTAACATAATAATAAGAGCCACCAAGGGAAGATACCTAAGGCTGATCCCTATACTTCTGTATGCACAAGCTCTAATTTCTCACTTTTATTTTCCTTCCTAGTCTTTACATAACTCACTCTCTTTTGTTTTTCATACACACAAATTTCATAGAAATCCATATTGACACATTTCAGACCTGGTAAAAATTTATTTGAGTGAAGTACATTCATACCTTTCTCATTCATGTGCCCAAGAATGTTGTGCCACAATGTTGTATTAGACTTTATAGCAGCTATTTGTTCTTGCTACTCAACTGCAGCAACTATTCCTAAACATTCATTTTTCTCTAAAATAATCATAGTAGATGGAACAATATGACCTGTACAAAGATATAAGTTACCTACTTTCACACTTGTTGCTACTACAAGAGAAACTTTTGAAACCTTCTTATTTTTATCATTAAAAGTAACTACACAACCCTTATCACCAAGTTGCCTTGCTGAAATTAAATTCCTACTCAGCCTTGGAACATGTTTTACCTCATATAGTAGCCAATGATTCCCATTCTACAACTTAATCTTAACTTTTCCCTTTCCAACAATTTGATAGGGTTCATTATCCTCCAAATAAACAAGCCCAAAATCCTCTTGGACATAATCAATAAAATAACATCTATAAGGTGTGCATGAAATGAAGCACAAAATCTAAAATCCATGAATCATCAACACTTTCTAAAGATAGAATCAAAGAATCCTCTTCAAATTTTTTCCTTACCACATTTGCCTCCTTGTTGCTTTTTGGTTTATCTCCTTTATTGTTCTCTTGAGTCCAACAATCTTTCTTCTTATGCCCTTTTTACCATAGTGCCAGTAATCTCTCAGTCCTATGGATTGAGACCTCTTCCCCTTTGACTTTCCTCTTGATTTCCCATGATTTTTAGAATTATTTCCTCTTTCAATCATTTTGCCTCTACTTTGTGCATTCAAAGAACTTCCTAATATAGGTCCACTTGAGTTTTTCTTATTAGTTTCTTCACTCAAAATAACACTGATCACATCATCATATTTTAGGGTATTAGATCTAAAAAAAAAACTACTCACAACCATTACCAAGTCATTCCATCTTTTGGGCAAAGAACATAAAATCAAGAGAGCCCTAATTTCTTCATCAAAATTAATACCAATAGAAGATAATAGACTATTAATAGTATTAAACTCATTTAAATGATCTACAACAGATCCACCTTCTACCATTTTCATATTAAATAACCTCTTCATGAGAAATACCTTATTTGAAGCGAAGGGCTTTTCATACAATTTCTCTAGGGTTTCCATCAACTCTTCCATCGTCTTCACTTTTGTAATGTTAAATTTCACTAATGGTTCCATGAATAATCAAATTCTTCCAAGTGTCTTTCTATTTAAAAGATCTCACTCATCATTTGTCATAGATCCCTAATTCTTGGTTTTTCCTTCCAATGGCTTCCATAAATCCTTTTGATAGAGATAGTCCTCCATTTGCATCTTCCATAATTGAAAGTTCTACCCATTAAAATTTTCAACCCTCAAATTACCCTTTTCTATCATCATTCCTACTCAATCAAGAGACTTCCACTACACCATGAGACCTTCTTGTAGAGAATCACTAAAAAAAAGAAAAAAATAACGAAAGTCTGGCCAAAAAAAATGATGATCGTCTAGCTTTGATACCACTTGTTAAGATTTAACCATAGATAGAAATATTAATTACATGAAAATATAGCCAATATCATAAAATAATATATCAAACATAAGAGAACACAAGACACCAATATGTGATGTGGTTCACCCAATCCCTGGCCTATGTTCACCAATAGCAAGTCCAATATTATTATGATCTAGTGATTACAACCTAATTACAATTTGTAAGCCCTTACAGCTCAATACTACCATAAGAACCAATTTTCACATCACACCTTACAAAAATACATAATCCTAAGCCTTTTTATACAAGCCTTTTATTGCTTACAAAATTAGGGCTAGAATAATAAAAAAATAGTAGCCAATGCCTTTTACAATATAAGGTCATTTTTGGCTTTAGGTGCTGAAATGTCCCTTTTCTTATTTTACATGATATTTCAAGTCTAAAATTAGATCTTTAATATCAAACAACTAATATCCAAAAGATCCACCAAATTTCTCAAGAAACCCAAAATCGGGTATGCCAGAAATGGTGCCAAAAGCTTCACAGCTTCACCTATTATTAATAAATTTGAAAATGGCCATTTTTACAGATTTTTCAGCAGCATAACAGCCTAAAAAATGAAATTTATAGATCTATATAGCCTTTACATAGTAGCTCACAAATGTAGGACAAAAACTATGCTCATCGGGCTCCCGAAATTAACACAAAAATGCCCGAAAACACCACAAAAATACTAATAAACTATCTTAGAAGTTTAATCACATCCCAATACATATATTCAGCTCTATTTTAACAGCTTAAAGTTTGAAATATAGCAGCAACCAAAACTGATATGAAATGCTCAACTGAAAACACCAAACTCATGCAAAAAACACACCCAAAAACCCACAAATCTACACTATTCAGCACAAAGGCAAACTCTGTATGAGCATGCACATGGAATGGCTTCAAACTCTCATCCTTAGCCTTCTTAGAAACCTACAAATGCCCATTCTTGGGTCTCCCTGGAAACCTGCAAACTCCCGTTCTTGGGTCTCCTTCTCCACAGGTTTGGCAGCCTCTGAAGAATAACAAAGAATGAGCCAAAAATCAAGTTCTGAAATGAGCCCAAAATGCCTCCAAACCCCTTAAATGAGGGCATAACTGTAACTCACATCCAAGAGAGGTTAATGAAACTTATTTTAATAATAATTTTCATTTATTAGTCCAACGGTTTCCAAAGATTAACCCCCTTTTTCCAAAACTTCACTTTCTTGGGCCTGCCTGCCTTAGCAAAGATTTTCTTTTTTAATTATTTGAAAAGGGGACATGAAAAGTCCTCCCCTTCCAATCATTGCTTGTCCTCAAGCAATGGCTGAACAATAAACCAATCAATCCACCTGGATCCCAAATGTAGTCATGAACTATACTACTACCAATTAACACAGGCTCCTGCAATATCCTCTGCAATATGACCAAGAGGAATCCATAATCAAATTGACAATTATAGCTCAACCAAACTCTGAAATCACCACTACCACAATCAAAAACCCATGAGGCACAAACTCTTAGAACATCAGAACCCAAGTAAAGTGGACAAATCAAACTACCAACACAGTAAATACCATCAACGCATCCCACTGGCCTATATGGAATGTACAATCCAACTCTGCAACAATGGTGAACCCTCTCGAATGAAACTGTACCAAGTATGGAGAATCCACACACTGTACAACTCCTATAGTCAACACAACTCTGCAAATCATTGGCTACTATCTCATAACCATAACTCCCATACACTGCTAATGGTGAAAAGACATTACAAGATAAAGAGTAAGAAATGGAATCCAAACCAAATTTGTCTGCCATCAACTCCTCAGCACAAGGATCAAATGCTAACTGATGTACATACCCTGCAATATAATCTTGATAAAAAAAACCAACCTCAGTCAACAGCTCACCATGAAGAAGTGATACAACCCACTGTGACTGATCACCAGCTAAGTCAAGAGATGTCATGGCCAAAGGAGTAGAATCAATAACAACACCTGCTAAAGCATCACTCCAAAACTCCTGCTCTAAGTCATGTATTATCAACCTGTCAATTGTAGGACCTATCACCATGTCATGCCCATCACAACTCTCATCCCGAGGCATCAAACTATCCCATAACTGATGATAAGCACTAGGAACCAAAGTACATCTCTGTATCATCATCTCATCAACATGGTCATCAAAGGTAGATAGATGAGCATACCTCACTATGTAATGTCGATAGAATGCACCAATCTCAGTCAGTGGCTCAGACTGCAATCCAGATGTAACTAACTGCAATCGATCATTAACCAAGTTGGAACTGACTACTACCTCTAAAGACATTGTGAAGGGAGTAGTATTACTAGTAGGAACCATGCCAACTATCAGCTCACCAACGTCACACATGGTCTTTGATACAACATCTCTAGTCTTCGTGACATTAGTACTAGAGGTCACCACCATGTTAGGCACACCACAAAAATCTGCTACAACACCCAACTCAATTGAACCTGACTCTAGTGGGAATGAACCTGATATGCCAATGTTAGTATCAAGGATGGATGCATCCCCATCTCCACTGTCTCTAACAATCTCGGCCATAGACATCCTCAGATCACCAAACACCACAGCTTGTGACTGTATAGAATTAGGTAAAGACTATAGTCGCTCTAACTCCATGGTCACCTTAGCCAAATGAAACTATGACTCCTTGAGAGCCAACTGTGTACTCTCAAGAATCTCAGAAGTCACCTCAAGCTGCTCAGTAAGCTCACTCACCTCATCTTCCTTGGCCAACAATGCATCATATGCTGTACCACCCCATTCCATAAGATAATCTTTGTCGGCTACCAACTGCATATAATTTTGTCTCAAAATCCGAATAGCCTCCCATAGAGAGTGGATCTCTATAAAGGAAAGATAACTTCCTCCCTGCTCATCACTAGTAGGAGAACCCCATCCATAAACTGCTAACAACTGACGAGCATTATCGAAATGTTGGCAAGTGATAGAAATGTCTTGGTCACTAACTCTCAACTGATTAGACACATGATGGCACTGGCTTGACTGTCTCCTACAAACCTCCTCTAATGCACTGTCTGAAGGAGTGTCCTCAAAGTTACTAGTCTCTAGAGTATTACCATCCATATCCTGTGAATCAAATCTAAAGCTCATATCAACATATGGAGTATCAAAAACATTAGCATTGCTGTCCAACTCCTCTGTACCCAAGGAAACTAAGTCTTCAAAACTGCCCACTGCATCCTCCTGGATGTCATCAATGCCAATATGATCCTGGGACTCATCTATACACACTGCCAAATATGAAATATCATCAACACATTCCAGCAAGTATGGTCGACTGGATATATGAACAAAGCCCAACATTGGTGTATAAAAACTAATACCAACATCAAACAAGATACTGGCACAAGAAAAGACAACACCATGTAATCTGCTAATCAAATCCATGATAGCACCCAAACAAACACTGCTACCAAAAAGTGTTAAAGATCTCCAGTCAACTGAATCCCAAATGCCCATATAACAATCTCGAGTCCATATCCGTAAACTAGAATCAACTGGTAACTCAAGAAAACTCCTCACCTGAGTAATATGACCAATACCAACTAACTCCACATACCTGTCATGATGAGATAATGAAGTCACAATACTATCTTGGTTCACCTTCAGCTGGCTGGATAAATCATGTGAAGTACTACCAGCCTCAACCTCATGTGATGAAGCATCTAACTGTGCCTGGTACTCTTTCTCAGCAAAGTCATGAATGCTCAATATCTGCTCATCTCTACCTGGTATCTCACCATCCTACACAACAACATCCTCATAATCATCATCTGAACCCACTACACTATAGTCACTGCCTGTTGTAACTATACCATCTTGAATACCTATGGCATCACCCTTTGACGACCTGTAAACAATTGTCTCAATTTGAGTATCAAGTTGACTGTTACTATCAATCTGTGTGATATCCTTTCCCACCACCTCCTGTGGCAGAGTAGAATCTGAGACCTCTACCTGGCTATCAGCTAGTTTCTCGAACTCCTCATGCAAGTTCTTGGGAATTGTGTCATCTTTCCTGTGAGAAAATCTGCCAAAAAGAAATCCAGTCAACTTATCCACCTTAGCTGGGTCAGATAACATGTCATTTATACGGTGGTGCTCAACCAACTGTTTAGACATGTCATGGCTTATTTTCATAAGTTTATCTCGAATGTCTAAATAACCATCCTTTCTACTATTTTGACACTGGCTATCAATTGTCCAAGATCGTTCCCTCTGAGACTCTGTACTATACCTGTCCATTCTGGATAAAGTAGAGTGTAACCCCAATAGGATATAACTTCTTCAAGCACCAAGAACTAACATTCAAATGATTAGAAGTAGCATGCAACCATAGATTTGGACATGCAACTGATTAGAAGCAACATGCAACCACCAAATTATGACATGCAAGATCTGGGTAGTTGTCAAAACTGACATGCAAACTTCTACAACCACCAAATTCACCAAGAACTAACATTAAAAGGATTAGAAGTAGCATGAAACCATAGATTTGGACATGCAACTGATTAGAAGCAACATGCAGCCACCAAAATAATCTGGAGGTAAACTGCATCGAATAAACCTCTGAGTCTAAAGAATTAAGTTGTCAGATTAAGTAAAAAATCCCTTATGTAGAAAAGAGGGAAATGAAGTGCCCAAGGTGCCAAAGGAGTATTGCTTGCACTATAATTCCAAATCAAAGAAAAAGGCAAGTTTGTAGAAAGATAACTCTAAGATCTCTTTCCCTACACATAGGAAGATTCGATAAGAACCCTTGTTCTAGATTCTAAAGAATATAAGGCAGCTTCCATTAGAACAACTTCAACTAATATAGTAAGTGGCTAATCTTGCTACTATATGGGATTTAAGTGAATGATATGATCATCAAATCAATGGATCTTCATATGAGTGGAATTGGAAAGTTTTAAATAGTCATTAACCATCAAATTTATTACAAATCTGTCCATTATAGCCATTAGTTATGATTTATTTCATTTGTGTGGTGCCAATATTTAGATTCTTGCATCTATATGATCAAATTTTTTCCAAGCATAGTTTCCCAATGTTTTAATAGCTATTTATCAAGCAATTTATCCCCTTTATAAAATTGTAAGCTAATGGAAATTAGAGTAGCAGGGTATTCTTGTTTGATTGATTTGTAAAGTGAATTGAAGAGAATTTGAGATACCTCATCCAAGTTCTCTAATTTAGGTGATATGCATAAAAGGCTCAACTCTCAACGAATTCATTCAATAACCAAAAAATTAAAGGAAAGAAAATTAGTTAAAGCTAACAGATTCCCCATGGCCATGAAAGTGCTAGAACTGGTAAATGAATGTAGAAAAAGATACAATCCAAAGACAAAGAAAATATTGATTCCTGATCAATCTATTTTGTTGTCTATAAATAAAGTATTGATGTAATCTGCATTTGGCATCCCAGTGAAAGAACTATACTGTGACATCAAATTCTCATCCTCTACATCAATGTTTAATGGAAAGAAGACTCTAAGAAGAAATGATATGCAGGGAACTTGGTTCCAGACACCTCACTCCAAAAAGAGTAAGATTCCAAAGGCTCTTTTTGGAAACCAATTTGAAAAGAGAGATTGTGGACATCTTGGTACTATTGCTAATATTGAAAGGAAGGGAGGAAATCTTGGATTTCATTGACCACCACTTCTTCTTAGTACATGTCATATGTGTTGATGGACTACTGATCAATTGGGCTAAGATGATATGGGAAGAGCTTGCTTCCTGGCTAGGTTTGACTAAGGAATTTAGGTAGTTTTATATGTCTTCATACTTAATATATTCCTTAGCTACACATCACCTCTAGCTAGGTCTTCCCAGTATCAAAAAATATGATGAAAATAAAAAGGTGTGTGAGTTTTATCCACACTTACAGTTGCCAAGGAGCTTTGAAGAATATGTAAAGGTTAATGATGTCTTTACAATGAGGTTTTGTCAAGCATTGCAAGGTTTCCCTGAGTGTAGACTTTCACCTGAGGGTATTTTAGTTGTAGACCAATTTGGATGTTGTTTCATCCAATTCTCATATTTCTCATACCTAAGGAATGGTACATTTGATGGTTTTCCCAAAAGGATTCCATGTATCTAGGGGATAAAGTTTTCCTTATTGAACTATGCAAAAAAATAGTAGATGTGAAAACCTTGTATTCCAATGTGAAAAAGATGGCCAAGATTTATTTCCCAATAGTGGTAGGACCTTATTCCTATGCTTCTAGATCAGATATCCAGAACCTTATCAAAAGCTTTGAGAGTAATATTGAACTAAGTGGTTATGAGGTAATAAGGCTCCAATATGACCCAGTGAACTTTGTGAGAGATCATTTGAAGCTTGGATATGCTCACAGGCATGTCCTAGACATTAAATACTATTGGGTTAGATGTTATGATGAATACTAGACTAGGGAGAGGTATTGGTCTAGGCTAACATTAGATCAAATTAAATTGTATAATGATACTATTGATGTTTATGATCTTGTAGATGATGTTTCCTACATGCAACCCTCAACCTATGAGCAAGTCAAGACTACTCTCATTGTGTCAGCTCTACCTAAAAGTCTTGTTGTCAACACAATGGAAGTCCTAATGCATGGATTCATCAAGAGGATTGAAAAATGGGTGGAATGGACTAGAGCAAGGAAAAAAAGAACTGGAAGTACAAGTTCTATAGGTAGAGTAGCCTTTGGAATAACTCAATAAATTGTTGCTACATCCACAACTACTGCTACTTCCACATCATTTAGGCCAACATAGTCTATCGGTGGAGGAGGAGACCAACATCCTAAAAAGAATATCCAAATTACTCCAACTTATGGAAGAGGATCTTTTCCTAACATAGAAAATCTTGGAGACGATAAGAAGAAAAAAGAGAAGGAACATGAGAAGACCTCCTCCCCTATGCAATTCATCAACTTGGGTGGTGACGATAATCTCATGAATGGTCAAGAGCAAGAAACATCTTAGCAACATGACACTCTAGCCCTTTTCTATCTCCAAAGGTAAATACTTTTCCTACTACCATCTAGAGTAAGAAGACACCCCCAGTGGTAAGGAAGCTCTTTGATCCTACATCCCTACAGTTAGTAATCAATGTTCTTTGAGTTGAATCATGGTTTGAAGAGAGTATTAATCAGAAGATGAGAATATGTGAAGAAGCTACCCCATCCAAGGAGCTCATTATGCAACTCTGTCTTAGCTAGTATCAATGAAGGAAAAGAAGTAGAAGACTATAGTGGCTTTAGCCACTAATTCTTCTATTGGTCATATGCTAGTAAAGATTTTAGAACCTCAAAAGGAGAAAAAGTATTAAGAGCTAACTGCAACTGATTTTCATATCAAAATTGGTGACATAGGCATTCCAGTGCATGATTCTATGGTTAACATCTGGAAATCAACAAATGACAAGATCAAGGATAGACTAGAAGAACAAGGGAAGATAAAGAGGTACTCAAAGCCTCAAATAAGGAATTTATGGAGTACATCAAGGCTACACTTGGAAACACCTCCACAAGCACATTTGACCCAAGTGTAGAGGAAAATAAGAATCTTCTACTAGAGCTACAATAGGAGAGGCAATTTAGCCAAATTGGTCATGCTTGGATTGATCAAATGAATGTTGAAGGTCCCCGTTCATTCAAAACCTTGGGAACCTACTACTAGATATTGACAAATTGAGAGTACCAGTGTCCATCCATCAAACCTTAATACACAAGGCATCAATGGGTCTGACAAATAAGTTAGCATCGTAGGAGCTAATTGATATGAAAATCAATGTTTCCATAACCCATGAGATTCTCAAAATAGGCCAAGAACCACTACTTCATTGGAAGAAATCATTGGAGTTCATAATTGAGAGATCAATAAGGTTTGAAAATGAGATAAGATGTGTACATGATTTAGTGTAGAAAGTCATGGATAAAATATTCAAACATCTAAAAGTGTTGCACACAGAATCATATATTAGAAATAATGGTCAATTGATAGACACTGAGTGCATGAAAGCTAATTTTTGGCATTCATGAAGGAAGCTACTAATCCATCAAGATTCCAAATGTTAAAGATCCTAGAGCTTTTAGCAATAGATTCTATTTTGAGGTGTACATTAGAGAAGCTCCAATCAAATATCTCTGGAGTTGATAAATTGACAAAAATGCATGATTACTGGATGATTCAAGCTAATAAGAGTCTCATCCTCAGAATATTTGAGCTCAATAGTTTAATTGATACAATGAAGGCATACAAGGCTAAGGTTGTGACCCCAAAGAAAAACTAATGGTCTGACACTCTCTTTTACAAGTGTCACCTCTTCTCTTTATCAATCACTAATATTGTATCCATATTTTGCATTCTTCTCATAGGCTTGGACTTTGTAATGGATGATGACTCAGTCAATCCTATTTTATCTTTCACCTATTCAAATATTCTCTATAATGTAATCATCAAATTTAACTATTAATTCCTAATAAGGGCCTATAAATGTAACCTTTTGAAGAGTAAATAAGATTGACATATTATTATGTGGGAAAACCCTTATAATTCGGACTACTGTGTGAGAATATGCTTATGCATCTTAATCTTGTCATTCATTTATGTCTTGTATTGTGCTTGTGATGAGAAATGGTGTTAATGAAAACTAAGAGATTACAAATAAACTTGGTTTTATTTCTTTCTTTCTAGTGGTTATAAGTTGTACTCCCTTCATTATAGTAAGTTGTAAGTTTTACTCCCTTTGTTATAGTATTTCTTATTTCCCCTGTTCCATACAAGTTAGTTTGTATGCATTTTATTGTTGTGTGAGAAGTAAAAGATTTGGTTAATAAGAGAAACTAATTAGTAAGAAATCTAGATATTGTCAAATCTCAGTCACTTGGGTAATCTGGGTATTGTCAGGTTAATCATACTTTATCTTCTTATGTAGTGTGCATTGGTAGATAGTTTAGCAGTGTAGTTTTGTGCATTAAGAGGGTAAAATAGATTCCATGATAGATGTTATATGATCTTTAAAATAATTCATTCAAATTCATGTCTATGAAAGTTGCGAGTCATCACTTAAAACTGGCATAGACTTGCTTGAAGTATGAAGCCAATCTAAATACATCACTCTTGCTCTTTGGTTAAGACCATATCCCTCAAACCAATTAATCTACTAAAATAAAATTTGTTGCAAATATTTGCACTAAAAGGGAGCTATACCTTTCAATTTAGTGGTCTCTAATAGATTACTACATTGACCCATTTTTTCATTAACTATTTTGTTTTCCACAATACTAGACATATCAATGAAAATCCAAGGAATACAAATTGTTAACCAATAGTTTTTTGTGACTCCACTTAGGAACTTTCAAAATCTCTAAATAACATCCTTCTTAGGATTGAAAGAGAAAATATTTTGCATGTTCCTTACTATCTAAGTTATCTTTAGTAAGTCTATCAATGGCTTTATTGGAGTAACTTCTAATTCCATCCTTGTTGGCACTTGTTTTCATCAGGTTGTGCTTGTTAACCCATGAGGAAAAATGATGTTGCCTCATGAAGGTCAAATCCCTGTAATTCAGCCCAACCTTGGCTTTCAAGATGAACAAGAATTTATAATAAATCAATTGAAAACACTCACTTGGAGAAATATAAAATCCTTAGATGAGTATAGAAGAGTTAGCTTTGAATTAGAAAGAGAAGAATCCAACATTGAATATTGGGAAGGTCTATTGTAGAAAATAAGATTAAGAGAAGTATAAAGCTCATCAATTATGAATATAATTATTTCATCTGGGATCTAAAATATACCAAGATTGTTAATGATCAAGGCCAAATTGATTCATTATTTGAAGAGTTGAGGAAAACTGATTTTCCAATATTAGAAGATCTTTTGAGAAAAGAGAGGGTTTATTCAAGGGGATAAGTGTTTCAAGGTATCTATGGAGCTCTTTTTTCTGCCACCCCATCCTATTTCAAAAAGACAAAGTCATTTCTCTTCCCCTCCTATCTTTCACACTTAGATTCCATTATTTTGTAACACTCTCACCTTACACAAAGTTGTCGCCCCAATTGTTGTCACCTTCAAGCCAGTACCATTTATTCTTCCTACATCAACAATCATACCTAGGGTAATGCTATTGGACCCCTATAACTTGTTGATAACAATGACTTACCAAGAGCTTCCTGAAAGAACTTCCCCAAATTCAATGGTGATGGGAAAATCTCTATAGTTGAACATATCATTTCCTTCTTTGCAGCCTGTAGTATTGTCTACCAAGAATGATCGTTGAGACTCTAGTTTAAAATGTAGTTGATTGGTTCCAACATCTCCCTGTAGGATGCATTACAACCTAGGATGACATGTGAACTTGATTTGAGGTATGTTATAAGAGTATAAAGGATGAACATTCTCTTCTATCTCAGCTCACTCAAGTCAAGAAGGAACTTAGTGCTCCCATGAGAGACTTCATTGCAAGATTCAATGGTCAACCAAATTCTCGTTGCAAGTAGGCCAACTATAGATAATCAAAATATGTTCTTCATCAATTCTATGCCTCCAAATATTAGATTTCATATTAGAAGAGCAGATGTGGCTTATCTCCAAGCTGCTCAAACTATGGCAGTAGAACTAGAAGATGATCTGATAGTAGCCAAAAAATAGAAAAGAGAACTACAAAGTGGAGCTTTCACAAATATTGCTACTGGTACAATCAATAACATAGAAGCAATGCTTCAAAAAATTTCAAATGAAATGATTCATGAAAACAAAAATGGGTGAAATCATTACTTTATTCTAGCAACCTTACTATGATGTGTCTAGAAGAAAACATGAAGGAAAAGCCTTACAACTACCATCTGCTGAATAAAAGCTTGCAGTTGAGGTAGCTCCTAAGAATAAGAACATGTGTATATTCCATTTAATAGAGGATCATGATGGTGATTCCTATCCTAAAATGAATAGATACAAGCAACTCAATTCAAGTAATTAGTTAATAGTGGAATACCCTCAAAGCAAGGATGATTGTGCTCCCCCTAGTGACTCTAGAACATTTTATTTGGAGTATGAAATATATTTGAAGATATGAGGTGAATGTTTCAACACCTTGTATAGACTAAAAATTACTATAGAAATAAGAAGCCAAAGGAATAAAGTTCCAACAAACTCAGTTCTTGCTCAGAACAATGTTACTACCTCTTCTCTAGCTATGGCCAACACATCTACCCCCTTTACTTCAGGAAGAGAAGAATCAATAGTAGAGGAAAGTGGTAAGTCTCACCTATCATTTTATATCATCCAATATTGAAAAGATGATTTTATTCATGTTTCTAACATAGATTATTTGAAGTCTCATCCTACTAAACTACAAAAATTAGACAATTATTATAGAGGAGAAACTAGTAATAAAACTCATCCTACCATTACTAATGATCAATCTTGTACCAGTGCTTGTATCCCTTCTAATGAAGAACTAATCCTACCAATTTTATTCAAGAAAAAAGAATATTAATTTTATCTACCTCTCCTAGCCAAAAAACCAATCCATTTTATGTGTCCTTATATGTAAATGGCAACAAGATGTGTAATTGCATAATTGACTCAGGTGCCTCAGACAATGTCATGCCTTCTAATATTGCACATCCCTTAGGTATGTCCTTAACTAAGACATTTTTCCATTATTAATTTATTACTCTATGTATGAAAAATAAGTCCCTCTATTAGGTCAAGTAAAGGATGCCCAAGTAGCACTAATTGTACACCTAGTGAAGAGAATGAAATTGACCATCTGTGTGATTGACATCCCTACCAGTTATGGCATGTTGTTAAGTAGGAGTTTTTGTAGGGATATGGGTAGTGAAATTAAACTAGATTGATCTCATGCTACAATCCCTATTGGAAATAAAAATATCAAGCTCAAACTTGAAGAGAAAGCTAAGTTTACTATGATAAAATTTGACGATCTCAGAGCCCAAATCCTATATCAAGAAATGGAGTTTGGGAACCACATGATTTTTGCTAACTTCAATTCTCTAGAAGAAAAATTAGAACCTCCTAATAATAAAAGGATTTTGACTTTAGAGTTTGATGGTAGTTATGCAACTATCAGATCTGGAGTAGTTGTGGTGCTCATTTCCCCTAAGGGAGACTTGACACAACTTGCCTATGAGATACAATTCAAAAAAACAAATAATATTGCAGAGTATGAAGCCTTACTATTGGGCATTACAAATACCAAAAAAGAGGTTTTAAAATCATAAAAGCCCAATGTGAGGTAGAACTCATAGTGAGAAAAGTTTGAAGTCAATATACTATGAAAAATACAAAACTTCAAAATTATAGGAATAGAGCCTAGGATGAAATAGAAGACTTGGATGCCTTCTCTATACAAGTTGTTCCAAGAGAGAAAAATGTAAGGGCATACATGTTAGTTTCCTCTTTATCCCTTTATTGCCTCATCTAGAATTCAAAGATAAATAATATAAGGTCAAAGTTCTCTTTAGACCTAATGTAGTTGACAATGTTCAACTATGGAAAGTCTTCACCAATCATAAGTAGATCCAATGTTTCTTAGAAGGAGTTTAACCTTTCACTAGCTAGTACTTTGAAGAAAGTGAGAGCCCTTGCCAAGATTTCTCCCTTGATAGCAAGAAATATTTGGAGCTTGGTGCTAAAAAACTAAAAGGTAACAAAATTCCTAGGCATCTAATCTCTTTAGAAAAGTTCTTCAATAGACATGATGCATATATCAGAAGAGAAAGAGGTGGGAAAGGTGGAACCTCTAGAAATTTTGAGGGAATGAATATAGGCATTATTTTTAAGCCTAAAAAATATTCCAATGAAGAAAGGACTAGGGAAAAAAAGTAGCCTTCTAAATATCAAGATGAATTTTCTTGGGGATATGAGGATTTTAAAATTTTCAAAAATAGTGAGTTTAAACATAAGATCACCCTTAAACTTGATGCAATCCCTTTTAGAAAAAAGAAATGTATCTACAACCCAATGAGCTCAAATTCCATCTTCAAAGAAATCCATAAGATGTTAGAGGAAAGGATCATATATCCTATACACCATTCAACCCAAATATCTAATATTCTCCTTGTTAGAAAAAAGAGAGGGGGGATCAGAATCTGTGTTGACTTTAGTGTTGGAAATATTAAGACAGGCTAAGTTACTAAGATGGGAGGGTGAATCAATAACTTCTAAAACTTTGATCCCAATTAGCAATTAATCTTTATGTGAATTCTGATCTAACTTCATGCATGAGAAATTGAAAAATACGAAAGCGTACAATACTTTAACACAAGATTTGGTGACCTAGAAACCTTCCAAATAGAAAGTAAAACTGGGGACGGGATGATACCCACAAGATTTAGTATTGTAGTATAAATTTGGCTTGTTAAGGCTTAAAATGATCACTTCTAATGATTTGACCTTTTAGGAGCAATAAGGACTACTAGGTCCACCTTACAAAAGGATTTACAAACATATAATGAAGTATGCACTAGGTAAGGAGATTTATATAAGACTGTTAGGTCTACCTTATTAAATAATTTGACTCATCCACCTGTTAGGATGAAATAGTAGCTAATTTTTGATCTACAACTTGGTTTGTTGAATGAGATTCCTCTGAGTGTACAAATCACTTTCATGTGATATATGAATCTTTGCTACTCCTTATACTACTATATCCTTTGTAATTCACTCTTCTACTCTTCATTGATTATTTCATTAGTTCCTTACATTCACTTGGATGTGATACAATACATTACATATATATCAATCCAATTACATAATTGCAAAGCTAGCCACAATACATGTTTACATAAATATTACAAAGTCAACCAAAGTGTAGAAACTCGAGCTCTGAAGACTGACTCAATGAGGTTCTGATACTCAGCATTCACTATAAATGCTTGGCATCATCATGCACTTGGTAGATGTAAAAGCTCACTCCATACTAATCACTTCCAAGTAGTCTTGAACTCGATATGCACTAGTGACTCAGTGAATACTATGAAACTTTGCATATAAATTGAATCACTTGATTCACAGTGAATAGCTTAGTAAACACTATTACCTTGAATCTCTTGATTAACACTAAGTAGCTTGGTTAAAACTAGACATACATAACATTAACTATAAACTTGGTAAAACTACATAATTCAGTTTGTATTGATAAATTTGGCATACACTGAAATGCTCATTTTACACTACTAATCATCAACTTTATAGTAACTACTTGGTTCAAACTGAAATATGTCCGTAGGACTCAGTAGCAACTGTAGGACTTAGTAGCAACTAAAATGCTTGATTAACACTGTTAACTATACAATATGCTTGGAATGAACTCACAATGTAAATAAGTATATGTCACTAATAACAAACATGACTAGAATGTCAACATTTAGAAATTTGAATCAAGCTTCTCTCAAGGAAAACTATGCTCTCCCTAACATGGATTATTTATTAAAGATGGTGTAAAGATCTAAAATTATGTGCATGTTGGATGGTTTCTCAAGCTTCAATAAAATTGAGGTAGATCTAGATGATCAATTTAAAATAATATTCACCACTCCTTGGGGAACTAATTCTTATAATAGAATGTCTTTTGGACTAATTAAAGTTGGAGCTACTTTGAAAGGGCCATGAATTCACCCTTTTCAAATTTAAAGGATAAGATTATACTTATCTATTTTTAAGATTTAACACTCTTCTCCAAGAAAAGAGAGAGTCATTTGAAGGACTTGGAGAAACTATTGATGAGATATAGGGAACATAGAATCTCGCTTAACCCCAATAAATTTGTCTTTTGTCTTATAGAAGGCAAGTTTTTGGGTCATATAATATCTCAAGAAGGCACTAAGATTGACCCTAAATGTGTCAAAGCTATCCAGTAGCTCAACTTACTAGCAAGAGAGTCTAGAATTAAATCCTTATTTGGACAGGTAAATTTCTTGAGGCATTTTGTTCCTAATTTCTCTGAAATTACCAAGTGCATAATTGACATGATGAAAGGTGGTCAGACATTCAAGTGGAATGACTCTATAAGTAAGTCTTTTGATGAAATCAAAGTTGCAATAGCCAAGGCTCTTTTCCTGGTTCATCCAAATTATACCAAAGATTTTATTTTGAACTATGCATCAACCCACACTTTATCTGACATACTCATGCAAGAAAACAAGGAAGGTATTCAAGAACCTATTGCTTTCATGAGCACCCCTCTCAAGGAGCATGAAATAAGGTACTCTTAGATGGAAAGCATGCCTATGTTGTGGTAAGAGCACTTAAAAATTTCAGATTTTATGTTTTGGATTCACATTCTATTGTGCATATTCCTGATTTAGCAGCTAAGAGTATCTTGACTTAATAAGAGATAGGATGCAATACTAGAGGATCTTAGATAACCAAAGTCCAGGAATATGATATTGAGTTAAAGCCAAAAAAATTGGTCTGAGGAAATGGCTTGTGTAAAACAATTGCAGAAAACCAAGAGCCAAGAAAAGAAGAAGAAACTTGAAAGAGTTTTAATGGTAAGCCTCCAAGATCCTTGGTTTTCAAATATTTCTTACTTCCCTACCTCCATAGAATGTTTGGATGGATTGACATACAAGAAGATAAGAGATGTCAATAAAGTATGTTATTTACAATGATCAATTGTATAAAAGGGGAATTGATGGCACCTTCCTAAGGTGTGTGGATAAGCCTCGAGAAGAAAGGTTGCTCCAAGCATTTCATAATGAAACTTATGCTAGGAACTTCTCTTCTATAGTAATAGCTTATATGATTCTAAGGTATTGTGCTATTATTGGCCTAGTATGTTCAAAGATTCCTACAAGTGGGTATCCCCATGTGACAAGTGCAAGATGTTTTCTAGTAAACCTCGATTGGCCACCTTACCATTGAAGCCAGTAGTGATAGATATCCTCTTTTAGCAATGAGGAATCAACTTTATTGGTCCAATAAATCCCTCCTCCTCTTCTAGTCATTTATACATTATAACTACTATAGACTACTTTACCAAGTGGATGGAAGAAAAAAAACTACCAAGAGAACCACCTCTGAAGTCATTTGTGAATTTATCAAGGAAAACCTCCTTCTGAGATTTGGTGTCCCATTGGAGCTAGTCATGGAAAATGCTACATATTTTTCTTCAATGGAGATTGTGGAATTTTGCTATGACAAAAATATCCATATGAGTCATTCTTTAGGCTGTTTCCCCCAAGGAAATGGCTAGACAGAATCCAGCAATAAAAATTTGATTAATATTATGAAGAATCTTGTCTCTGATAATCAAAAGGATTGGCACAAGAGGTGTCATGAAGCTCTCTAGGAAGATAGGATAACACCTAAGAAGGCCATTTTTATTTCACAATTTAAGTCAGTTTATGGAATTGAGGTTAACTTTCCCCTTCCATTGGAACTATCTATTTGCAAGTTGCAAAAAATTATTAAGGATCCAATATTCTAGAATGGTCTTGAAAAGAAAATTTGGTATTTAAAAAAGTTGGAGGAAGAGTATGATAAATTGGTTGATCATATCACCAAACATCATAAGAATGTGAAGAGTTTCTTTGACAAGAAAGAAAGGTTGAGAAGGTTTATGAAAGATGATCTAGTCTTGCTATGGGATAAAAGACATGAACCAAAAGGTATGCACCATAAGTTTGATTCTCTTTGGAAAGTCCCTTTCGAAGTTTTGCAGGTGAATCAGAATAGGTCTTTTATTTTGGCCTATCCTATTGGAGAGGTTCTTTCATTTTCCTACAATGGGTAGGAACTAAAGTTGAATCAAATTTGCAATTAAGAGTGGATAACACCTAGAGTTAGAGTTAGTCTACATAGGTTTTCCTTTTGGATGTGTCCCATTTTTTGTTTCTTGCTTTCTTAGTCTAGTTTTCCCTTTATCTTATGGGCTTAACTTAGTGGTTATCCCCCTTTTAGTTTGTTATTTTGGTTGTGAAAAACTAGAGATGCTAGGTCCTTTCTTAAGCATTTGCATACCTAATCCCCCATTTAGGGCTAGTTGTTACCAGACTTTAAGTCCATCCCTTTTGAGCTTCTAGCTTGATGTCTTTTAATTACAATTATATTCAATTTCTTGTCTAGATAGTCCCTATGTGGATCTCTTCTCATCAAGCATCTTGAGGTTTTCCCTTTGTGTCTTTTCTAGGTTTTCCCTGCTCTACTTCCCCTTATATCTCTATGAAAGATTCTTGTTGTTTCACTACATTAAGATCTTAGGTGATCTAGGTCTAGGAGGGTTGTTATCTAACCATATTCCTGATGAGAAGAAAGTCTTATTTTTTCTACAACTTTGTTACTACCTCAAGTAAGCTTGCTTCCTATAAAAATCAAAAATGGTTCACATCTACAATTTAATCATTTTTCACACTAACCACATTTTCTCATTTCACTAATTTTGATCATTTTTCCAACTTGATTACATTCGAGCATATTTTGACAATATCCTTCATCATTCTTATCCCCTTTCGAATCAATTATAGATCACTTCAAAACTGACTCCCATTTTATCCAAATCAACCCAAAACATATCAAATATCTCAAATTAATCTTCATTTGTAAAACCCTAGGAATTTTCATGTCTCTCACTACCTTGGAAACCTATCAAATCTTATCAAACCCATCAAATCTAACATTAGTACTATCATGTCCCTCAGCACTAGGTCAAAATTTCATTCATATCATCCAATCTTTGACATTGTCAAGTCCCTTAGTGTCAAATTATGAAACCATCAAAACAATTTAATAACATTGACATTGTCTATCAATGTTATTATAATCAACCCTATCAATCAATTTTGATCTTGTAGCATTTACAATGTCTGTTAAATGTCACATGTCCTTAATCCATGTCATGTGTCCTTGGCATGTCATAAGTTCTAATCAATCATTCAATTTGATCATGGCTTTGATCTACCCATCATCATCCTAGTCAATCTGTATAATCTTCGCATTTCATCAAAGGATATTATCACATTTATTTCATCAAATTGGCCAATCATTTCCTAATTTATTATAGGATTAGATAACCCATAATCTAATCCTATATCCTTTCAATCATTTTCATCATGCATAACTAATTATTATTGCTAACCAAACATTCTCAATTAATTGATATTTATTAATTAATTGATTCATCTTCTCAAACTATGGGAATTCACAATTTCCTAAGTTCTATTTTAACCTCTAATTTGCATTTTATTAATTTCCATTTGTGTGGATATATGAATTTTTAATTCAAAAATTCCACCTAGCCTTGACACATGGACATGACATGTCATAGATTCTATCCTCACACTTGGCTAAATATGTCATAATCCATATATTTTATTCCTTAGGCATGTCCATAATAAGCCTCCATCATCATAGATTCTTGGCAATAAGTGGCTTGGAGGTGTCATATGTACATTATAGATTCTCCTTCACTTTTAACCATCTTGACTTTGCATCATAGAATCTTACAAGTGGATTTTAGGTGTCATATGCACATCATAGATTCTTATCCACTTTTAGCCATGTTGACTTTCATGTGTCATAGAATCTCACATTTGAAATCTTGTGTCATAGGCATCATGGATATCCTAAGGAATATCGTGCCAAGTTGTGCATTTTCATTGACAATTGTCCAACCTCTGATTCAATTCTCTCCTCTTGCATGTTGGCTATAAATTGAGCCACATTGCTCTCATTTTTTATCCTTTAGAGTCCTGAATAATTTTTTTCAACATTTGTCTTCAACATCTTCATATTTTAGCATCCATTAGGCTTGAAATCACTCTTCTATTACTCTTAATAGCATCATCTCATCATAGGCTTTTTCTTTCAATTATGTGCAATATAGGCAATTGGAGCTACATCAAATGTAGAAGAAAGGACATGGAAGCTACAACTAAAAGAGGGAGTTTTAATTTGTGTTGCTTTCTTTGTTTTAGTTGGATTTTATGGTAGATTAGAAGGGTATTAGCATATGTTTATTGATTTTTTTGATTTCTCATAGTATGTTAGATATTAACCTATTTTTTGGTCCTACAATTAGTGAACCTATGAACCTGATGTGAAGATCATATAAACTAAATTGGTTTTCTTGTTTTTATGATTGTAGGTGTAAGGAAGGAGCTTATTTGGAGGAGTATAATGTTTATCTTCTCTTTATTATCACACCTAGTTTAATTAGGGGGCCATATAACATTTTTTTTAGCTTTCATTTATGTATTTGTGTAGCTTGATGTCCTAGGGTGCACTCTTCTTTGTCAGGGCACACTTGGGACCTTTAGGAAGTTGTTTTGGGGGCCTAGGAGTCACCATAACCCCTATCTCCTATTCACACCTGAACAATTGTTCTCCAAAACCACCAACTCTACCCTTCTAGGCCCCAAGTGCACCATGGGTGCACTCTGCACTATCCAAGCACACTTGATTGACTAGGTATCATATTTTCAAGTTCTGGGTATTGTTTTGGCCTCATTTCCCCATAGTCTACACCCACTTTCCCAACTCCATAGTTGCTTCATAGAGAACACATATTTTGATCAAAATTTGCATCTAGGATTTAAATTTCATTCTAGGACCTAATATAGATGTTTTGTGTTACTGATGATCTGTTTGTAGCATGCAATCATTGGGAGAAGACGTGTTAATTATAAACTACTAATACTTATTTGTAGGATTTTGTTGAAGACTTGTGTGCTTGTCTAAACATTGTGTGTAGATTTCTTAGATTAGATAACACTTTTTTTGGTGCACTAAAAAGAACTTTTCTTTTCTATCTAGTGTCTATGGATTATTTAGAACCCTAGGAGTCACATGGATGTATCCTCTCCCCTTGCCATTCATGGATCTTGGGTACAAGAGAAATCTATGTAACTTTTTTAGAGAGGCATTCCTTGGACCCAAGACTCACCACTTGGTGAGCCCTAAGGGGCAACCTCAAAGTGGTAATGGGCCAAAGCCAAGTCAACATTCCAACCTTTATAAAAAAACTCGATACAATTAGTGTCATGTCAATGGTAATACTACATGATAGCTCTCCTATAGTACCCTTGTGGTGTGTCAAACCCTAATTCTTAGGGTTTGGAGACCTTTTGAGGAAGTTTATCATCCACTTGCCAAATAGAGTAACTACACTAAACACCTTGTCCTAGATGCCAAAAACCTTTCTATCCATTAGCTTAGGGGGTCACCCATGCTCATGAAGACATCCCACATACTTGTGGTCCTTAGTAGAGGAAACAATCCTTTAGGAAGTGATGACCCTTTGGATTTTGATCTTGGTAGCCCTGAGAATTGAGTTTGTTTAAGGGGGAGCCTATGGTGCCAATATCTTAGGTTTTCCACTCTAGATAAGTGTAGCTGAACTTTAGTTCAAGTGGGAAATTAGTGGATACAATCTTAAAGCCTAGGTTGTGGTGTGCCTTTTTAGTTTAACAAAAACTATTCTTGTTAATGGTGTCTTGTGTGTGTGAATAACATTAATCAAGATAAATCCAAATTTGAAAACATAAAACAAATCACCTTGAACCTTAGATACTATCAAACACTAATAGAATATTACACCTCTTATAAACACATTGAAATTTTTTGTCAAACCCACTTGAGACTTTAAAAAACATGGCAACTTGTCACCTAAGGAGTGATTGACATGACTTAGATTCCATCCTTGAATAACATACCATTACACCTATAATTCTTTGAGATTCATTCTTGAATCCTCTAGACCTCATTTTACATTATATTATTCCTCATTTTGCATCCCTCATCTTTCATACTTCATCCCTTAGTGTTTTCATTCTAGCCCTAAACCTACATCTTGAATCTCCCAACTTGCATACTTGCATAACCAACCTTCATTTTTCACATCTTAACCCTTATTTTTTTTGTCCAAAACTTCATTTTTCATCCTTGTTCTAATCATAGTATTTTCCTTTGTCATTTAGCTCTCTAGAACAACAGTCTAGAAGTCAGCAATCCTAAAAACCCCTTAGTTTTAGACCACTTTACCAACTACACTCTAAAAACACCAACTATGCTCTAACTAGCCCCAACTAAACCATGGTAATGGTGTGCTCTATTTGAGTAAAATTGGTTTCTAGAAAACCTAGTTTAGACTTCCAGATAGCATTTTGGGATCCTTAAGTTGTCACTAGGTGCATAGATAGGTCCCCCTTTCTCAACATGTCCTAAACTTCACTCTACATGTCCTAACGTTCATTGTGCTAACTTAAAGCTTCATTCCTAAAGTCATAACCCTCACTTTTCATCTCCAATTTGATCCTAAAATTCTCTACAACAACCCAACTCTTTGGTATAACAGTCTAACACTCACTTAGTCCAGAATGAACAAACTCTTAACCCAGTCTCCCAACTATGCCATGAAACTACCAACTGCACTCAAACTATCCTCACATGCACCATACGTATAGTTGGTACTATCAAAGAACACTTGGTGTTTTCATAGCATACTTGGTGACCAATATGACCATTATGGGCCTCTAAACTACATTTTGGAACCCTAAAACTACATCAAGAAGCCTAAGTAGGTCCTCATCTTGAACATAACCTAGAATATCATTTTTTACCCCAAACATCATTTTTCATACTAGGACCTTTGCATATTTCATATCCAATCAGCATAATCCTCATTTTGAACCCAACACCTTTGAACCCAGTTAGAAATCAAAACAAAGTATGAGTCCTAGAGTATCTCCTACTGTTTATGGATGATGGATCTTTACCATAGTATTTTTGTCATTTTTATCATTTTATTTGGTCAAATTCTATCTATTTTTTCATGTATTTTATGTTTTCATTTTTATCAACTTAATATTTTTCACTTGTGTTTCTTTTTGGTCAAGATCCAAAGTCCATCTTCATATGTTTAAACTCCTAGACTAATACGTTCCAAAGATTTGATCCTAAGTTTGAAACCTTTCATACACCCTTGTCATAGCATTACCATATTCCTACTCTCCCTAAACATCATTTTGACTAGCCCTAGTTACATGGTCATTCCCTTTTGCATTATCCAAAACCCTAACATCTCTTTCAATATCAAACCCAATCAACTTGTCTATTGATCAACTTGTCTTCTTGATCCCATATCCCCATATTGCATGTCATAAATTTCATTATAAACCTTATCATACCATCCTTTTCACAATCCAACTTGCATAAATCTACCTGTAACATCATTCTCAAGTTCAAATTCCAACCCTAATCTTCATTTTGCATACCATGAAATGATTTTCATACCCACTTTGTCAAAATCCAAAATGTCATTCACATTTGCATTTGCATCATTTCCTTTGGACATTCACATCTTTCATATCTAAACCCTAGGTCATTTGGCACTTCCATAGGTTGCATAACATACATAAACCTTTAAAAATCCAAAAATATTAATATCTTGCATACCCACTTCTAAATTATCAAGTTTTTCACTATTTTACCAACTGCACCCCGATTTTACCAATTGCACACTTTAGGTGTGCAATTGGTTAGTTTTAGAGTGCACTTGGTAATTAGGGATTTCATTTTAACTTCAAGCACCTTAAATTGCATTCTCATAGCTTGCATTGCATGCCTAAACCCTTGAAAATGCCTCAAAACTCTTAGATCATTCACACTTTGCATATTTGTCATCCTAACACATCTTTTTAGCAATTGCATACTTTATGGTTATCAACTACTTACACTTGGTACTATCAAAGCATAGTTGGTAGTTTAGATGTTTAGTTGGGAGTTAGGGTGTCCATTTAGGGTTTTCTCCATTGCATATGCATCCTTAGGTATCATGCCAGCACTTACAAGGACACAATCATCTCAAAGACCTAAAGAACTATATGAAACCTTATTTTATAAGGTAAAAACACAACCAAAACCTTGTCTAAGGCCAAAGAAGAGCAAGAAACCTCAACAAACATTTGACAAGGACCAAGTTGAAGCATCACAACCTTTACTTGTGGACCCATTAAGCATGTACCCACAAAACCCTAACAATCATGAAATGGCACAAGCAATCCTAAAAAACACATCTAATATGAGGTTTCCTTCAAACACTTTCCCTACATAGGGAATGGTTTAATGAAGTCCAAATCTTGAACCCATATTCATACCTATACCATCCAGATGTGAAAGTGTACCTACAACTCTCGAGGATGAAGAAACTCACCCATTTGAATTCAAAAAACCTACCACACATACCTACAATCCTCCAAACATACAAGGTACTTTGCACCTAAGTGATGATTTTGACATAGATTATGAAATCACTAATGAAGAAATGGATAAGGCTTTCCAAGAAAAGACTTTTCACAAAAACTTTAAACTTTTTGCAACCTAAGAAATTGTCAAATTTAATCCAAATTTGGAGGAACCTAAGTCCAAACATCAAAACAACCCAACATTTGAAAGCATACAACCCATGATTAATTTGGACTTGGAAAAGGGAAAAAAACCTTTAGAATTTTCAAACACACATATAACACCTATAAGATCTCACCAAGAATCAACCATTTAAATCCTCCAAAGTACTTTCAAACACATTAATATCAATCCCTTGTTTGAAAAACCTCCATCAATAAATGGAAATAGACTCTTCCAAAATATGCAACAACAAGATGTGCCCAAGGGGAAATGCACTCTAGGGATGCCAAACATACCTCCCTTGGAGGAAAATCAACAAAACATGCCCTTACTCCTAACTCTACCAATTATTATGACATCAAATGTTATGGATCTTCCTATGAGTGTACCATGTGAAACATCAATTGCAAAAACCCATATTGACATACAAAGGAAGAGTTTTATTGATATTTCAACCATTCCCAAAATGAATATTTCTCATTGTCAAATCAATATGACATCCCAAGGAGAAACACGTAACACACAAAAGTAACAAAATAAAGATCCAAACATGATGTTCACCTCTAACGGACATAACCAAATTCCAAGACCACAACAACCTACAATGTTAAAAGGAATTAACATCCCTAATGCACAACCAAGTCAAAATCAACTTAACATGCATGTAACATATGAACAACAACATCAGCAACAATAACCTCAAATAATGCAAGGATCCAATGTCCCTAATACACAATCCAATGTAAATCCACTTGACTTACACACAATGTACCAACAACAATTCCAACAACAACAAGCCATGTTTACTAAACAATAAGAGCAACTAAAACAGTAGTTGGAATACCAAAGATGCTAAGAGAAACAAATTTCCTATCAAAAAAACTTTTACAACAACAACATATGCCACGACAACCTCAACAGATACCTCTACAACAATAGTCACAAACATGATCTCACATTCAACCAACAGAGGTATCTCAAAAATAATCACAACAAATGGCACAACAATAGCCACAACAAGTGATGCAACAACAACCCATGTTACAAAAATCGCAATCAATACCACAAAAAATACCACAACAAGGACCTTTTTGTCTTTGAGGTGCTATTATACCTCCACCACCTAGTGACACATCACCCAAGTCTTCTAATACAAAAATGTCAAAATGAAGTAGACATAGTTCTTGCCATAGCAAATGATCTACTTGTAGACACAAAAGACTCAAAGAAAGGGCTATTATTAAAAACCCTAATGACAATTTCCTACAACTATTCAAACAATTCAAGGCATTGGGAGTCCAAAAGAAACATGCTCTACACACAAAAAGGGATTTAAATCCTAATCCCTTTGACAAAAATTTGTATATGCCTCCATTCCCAAAACATTTCAAGGCACCAAGATTTGAAAAATATTAAGAAAAAGGCAACTGAGTTTATCATATTAGGGAATTTTGTGCCTCTTCTATTGAACTTAGTGATGGGCCCACATACCTCATGAGACTATTCCTTCATTCTCTAGGTGGGCTTGCACTCAAATGGTACTCCAAACTTCCTATAACATAAAATCTTTGTCAAAATTAGCAAAAATATTCACCTCCCACTTTTTCTTCAACATTACAAATGAGGTGACACTTTTTGATATGTGCTCAACTAAACAAAAGATGGGGAACCATTTATCACATTCTTATTACACTAGAGAAACTTAGTTAGTCAATGCTCACTAAACATTCCTAAAGAAAAACAAGTCAATCTATGCATTGAAAACCTAGTCCCCGACCTAATGTACAAACTCAAGATCAAAATTCCAAGCACCATTTCTAGGTTTATGAAAAAGGGGGCTAGTATTGAAGATGCCCTCATCCATAAGGGTATCCTTAAAATAAGAAAGGAAAACACCAACACAAACTCCTCTAATGACACGGCAAATTTTTTCTCCAACAATAAGAAAGTAACCAATGATGGCATTATGGATGCATGAATGATTAGTGTAGCACAACCTCAACTAATTCTAAAAGGTTCAAACCCTAAAAATTCATAAACTCCCACTAAAATGAAACCTCAACAATAGAAAACTGAGACTTCCATGCAAGAGAGACCTTGAAGATGTCCTCAAAATAAAGATAGGAAATTCACACCCTTGGGGATACTTCTTGAGACTTCACTTCAATAGTTACTTAGTAATAACTTCCTGCAGTTACCCTTGATCAAAGATGAAACATTAACTAAGGCTTCTTGGTGGGGTGACAACAAATTCTATGATTACCACCACATCAAAAGTCACAAAATCTCGTCATGTTTTTAGCTAAAACATGAAATACAAGATCTTATCGATGACAACGTAATCATAGTCGATCCATCACTAATAGCATCCAATTTTTATCATACTATTTTTAAAGATCCTTTGGGTAATCATGAAAAAGGGAAAGCCTCCAATTCAAACTTTAACTCCTTGGCTAATTACATGCTCACTAGATATGACTACACCATCAACTATTTCATTGAGTTTGACTCCTGCATATCTACATTTTCCTTAAAATATGAAGACCCTTGTTTTGTTGTCATCACCCACCACCTTATATTACTTTACCTAGAGCCCCAACTAGACCTATGGCCCTAATTAGACTTGTCACCTCTGCTAAACCTATGGCCCCTAGTAGACCTATCAATCTTACTTTTTTAGATTATATCCTTGTAGACCATCTTGGTAAAACTCCTATGCAAATATCCATCTTGGATTTGTTGTGTGTGTCACCCCAGCATTAGAAGATCCTTGACCAAGCTTTATAGGAATCCATAGTACTAGATAACATTGGTGTTGCCCAATTCTAGGCCATGGTTGGGAAACTATCCACATCACAATATATCACCTTTTCTCCTTGAGATATTCCTAAGGATAGACCCAACCACAATGGTCCCCTTCATCTCAAAATCTTTATCCATAATGCCAAGGTTAGACATTTCTTGATGGATGGAGGAGTGAGACTAACATCTATACCCTTAAATTTATCAAGGGTTTGGGTTACTCTAAAGAAGATGTGGATTCCTCACACAAAATCACAATAAAGGCCTATGATGATGGTGACTATTTCTCCAAGGGTGTTATCATATTACCCATAGGAGTTGGTCCAACTTCTAAGAATACATTATTCTAGGTCCTAGATATTAAAATGAATTGCAATATGGTCCTCCTAGTACTAAGGTACCCTTTTGTGAGACTATGAATGTTTCAAATGATGAAAAGATATCTCAGGATAGCCAACCTAAAACCAATCATCTAGATAGCCCTTATGCACTTGACCATATCTTTTTTGACTTTAATAGCCTACTCCACCCATCGCTCAAACCAATCATACACCTCAGATCAATATATTATGGGATCCAATTCCTCTAGCTTCTGAACATGGTACCAATGATACCACTAAACCATATATACATATATAGTCCATTTTATATGATTGATGAAATCCCCTCAAGTTGTCCTAAACTATTAGATTGGGACCAATATGGACCATTGATCTTTAATCAATTCAACAATGATGATGCTCTTGTAAAATCCTTTGAACTTAGTGAAGGAATTGCAATTGGTGATCATAAAGAAGAAATTTATCCTACATTGAACGCATTGGCATATTTTGGGAAGTAAACTCCATCTTCTAGTTACAAAATTGGAAACAGAGAAAAAAGACAAAAGTAGGTCTCTTGGTGAAAATTGAAAGGCAACATTAGGCCATGAAAAATCAAAAGGTAGGCAGCTCCCAAGGATATAAGATGAACAAGTTGATGCCATGAATATAAGTGCTCTAGTGTTCAACATGCCACAAAATCTTTTTGAGCTCTCTCAATTAGCCTTCATGTGGGAAGTCATTGGTCTCAATCCTCCCAGGTCTTCCTTATATCTAGCTACTTATACCCAATTCCTACTACCTAACTTTTCTGATAACCAAAATCAAACCCCTCCCCAACTAGCCTTTGAGCATGTCATCATCAATGACATCTTATACCAAAGATTCATTAACCCAAATATCCTCAGATGCCTTGATTCACAAGAAGTAGATTGTGTGTTACATAAAATACATGATGGTGTATCTCAAGGCTTTCCTAGTGGTTTGATTTTAGCTACAGTATCAAAACGAATCCTACATAGTTATGGTCAGTTATAGGTCTAGAGATTATCAGCTAGCAGCACCAACAACATATTTATTCTCAACATTTGTCAGCTACATGCATGATTCTACCTAAAAGTCTTGAAAAAATATCAACAAATGGCAAAATGTCCTTTAAAAAAAAATTAAAAATAGTAGAAAGTCATGGAAAAAAACCAAAAAAAATAAAAATAAAAGTCATTTAAAAAATGGATGCCTTGATAAAAACTTGGCAAATAGGCATCTTGAGACAAAAATTTGAGTCAAGAGAAAAATTTCGTCCAAAAGTGAAAACCTAAAAAAAAAGACTTTGGGCAAGTACCATGGTAAGAACTTGGCAAACATGTGCCATGTGTAATTAGTTATTGCTCCTCCATCTATCGAGATTCCATCTAGTTTTTCCTCCTTTTTGTCATTCGTTGATCACATCCTTTATATTTCAAGACATCCTTAGTCCTTGATCATGGCCAATGAACTAGTTAATATCCCTTGTTATCTTATCCAAATGTTATCAATCTATACATACTCTATCTTTGGCCTTTCTAAATAGTTTGTCTCTTGTCCGGGGGCATATCACCTACATAGTGCATGTGTTTGAATATGAACTCAAGGCATGTCCTTAAGCACATCTTATCCATTGGACTTATTACATATTGGATTGGAGCTAGCACTTGTGAATCTTTACAATCCTTAAAAAATCTAAAAATTCATATACAATCCTAAAAAACTCCTAAAATTTAGATATGATCCTAAAAAAATCCTAAAAATCACATAATGTCATGAAAAAACTAAAAAAAATTCATATAGCATCTTGAAAAAATTCGTAAAAATCATAAAATGTCTTAAAAAAATCCATAAAAATCATCAAATGTCTTGACCAAATCCCTAAACATCATAAAATATCTTGAAATAAACCCTAAAAATTGTAAAATGTCCTAAATAAATGAGTACCACAAAAACATCACATATCCTAAAAAAACCCTAAAAATCATAAAACCCACCACAAAATTGCAATAAACCTTGTAAATATTCACTATGGATAATCACCTGTTTTGCTTAAACACTTGCACTTTCATAGACTGAAACTCAAAGCACTACACTTCAATGACAATCACACTATTTGAGCAATGTGAACCAACAATCAATCCAACTTGTCACTATTAACCAAACCAACAATCATACCTATCACATCATCAATCTATCAAAAACTCTCTGAAGACCTAAAACACTAAAATGAAAGTAATAATGGACAAGAATAGTTATTGGATCACACTATTTAGTGAGTGATTTATTTTTTCTTTTTTTTTCTTTGATTATGTTCCTATGCCACTCAATGATATAAATTGATCTATGAGAGTGGTTGGAATGGTTCATGGTTATATATATATATATTTAAATGTACTTTCGAGAGTTTGGGGTATGTCTATATACCTCGAGAAGGATAAGATTATTTTCCATCTACATTGTGCTTGTTTATGCAAAAGGTTTGTATTTGCACTCTGGCCCTTTATGAACATGATGCATTGCATTCCATTTGTCATATCAAAATAAAAATTCATTGATATACAGTGCATTTTATGAAATGAAAAGTCCTCACCTCATTCTAACTGGTCCTCATCTCATTTACTCTATCTTTTGACATCCATTTAATCCACCATCATGGTCTCATACTTTGATACACTAAAAGCATTATCATCCTACATTCCTACATATATCAAAAGTCCAAACAACCCAAATCAATACATATATGCATAAACATGGAATTTATATCATTTTATATTTTTATTTGCATTCACTCCATATCATGTTACATTTCATTGCATTCATTCATGAGAAAAACATGTGTTAAAAATAAAGATATCATTTCCTAAGTATTTGATATCACTAACCAACACATCATGTCATTATTGAAAGACCACATAGAAAAGCATAAATGCATCCATATAAAGCATAAAAAGATGTGCATAATCTATCTCATATAATCATCATAACATAGTTGCATCACATACATGTCTCAAAAAGTATCAGAGTACATGATCATGGTTTACATCAATAATAAATGCCTATAGGTGTGAACCATGAAAGAGCATAATAGAAAAACAAAATAGAGAAGCCCCTCTATACATGAGCATATTTGTATCACCATGTAATGTCCCTAGCCTCATGGCCTCTGTCTAGCCTCAAGGATGACCCCTCTGGTATATGTGGTGGCCTTGTCAGTCCCATCACCTTTGCACTACTCTACATCCTCTATGTCCATTGTGAATGAGACCTTGATGCATGATAACTCTCTACCCTCTTCCATGGTGACACTACCATCTCATAATGATCCCTCTAGTACTATTTCTCTACATGTGCCCTAGTCATCATCATGGCCATCTCTTAAAAGGATAGATCTTTGATACTGCCAATAAACTCACATGACTCCTGCACTACCCTCTCTACTTTGTACACCATTGTATCCCTCTCTACCATATCCTAGTCCCTCATCGCTACCATCACATTCCTCTTTTTTTCACCCACTCTAACTAACCTTGTAATCCTCTAATCACCTCTGTCATCTCTAATTGGCTTGGCCTTGTCTATACTAGGACTAACATCCCTCTCGTTTCATCTAGTAGATCCTACTTTATATCCATCATTGTAGCCTCCACACATCTATCCTCCTCATCACCTCCTCCCTCCTCATCCTTCCCCCATCATCATTCCCACTTGCACTATCCCCACCCTCCTCATAATCATCTCCCTTGTCCACAATTCCCTCATCATCTCCTCCCTCCTCATCCTTCCCCCATCATCATTCCCACCTACACTATCCCCACCCTCCTCCTCATCATCTCCCTTTTCCACAATTCCCTCATGAACTCCCTCATCATCCTCATCCCCATACTCCTCTCATCATCACCATCCCCTATATCATTATCACCATCTCATGCATTAGTATCCCCTCAACCTCCTCTCCATCCTACCCATCCCCATCCTCATCATCTCCTCTCCCCTCATCATCCTCCTCATCCTCATTCCCATCCCCATCCTCATCCTCCTCACCCTACTATGCATGTGGTCTTGTTCATGGTACCAACATTGTTGGATCTATCAATGGCCTTGCACAATGTTGAGAAAACCACCTATCATATGTTCTCATCATACCTACATCTACCACATCTATCACGGTTCCCCATAACCTAGGTTGTAGCTCCTCCAACTATACATAGGCCACCTGTATCCTAATTGGTGTTTCTCACTCCTTGATCTTTGTTCTATACCATGTAAACAATGCCAAACTTGTAGGCACCTCCTACCTCTCCACAAACTATCGATCTACCTACTCTAGAAGGTACATCTTGATCACCAAGAATCCAATTATAGTGTTCCCTATCAAATAGTGTTCATGTCTATAGTATTAGAGCTGGATCTCATCATTGTTCCACCCTAGAAAATCCTTGTACAGTCTCTATATGAACAATGTCATGGTATCCAACTAATTTTTGAAGAACTGGGTGTATCCTAGTAGTTCCATAGTAATATCCCTTTGTAGTTGTAGGCATCAGGCATGTCCTCAACTATCTACCTCTCCACAAGGGGCCTAAACACAACAATATGCTCATAAGCCTACATTTGTAGCAATGTACCTCTAGTACTGAATGTCATTCCACCTATGTATGCTACTTGGTGAAGATAATAGTACAACATACCAAGCATACATGACCCCAAGAAAACATGGTCCCATCCATAACCATCCTCTCAAGAAGTCTACCCCATCCAATAGGAAATCCATGTCCTTTTCTATTAGGTATCAGCAGTCAACCCACTACCCAGCAAATAACTATAATGAGATGCCCTTTTTGCACCACCAATATACCTCGTCCGATCTCATAGTCTTAGATTCTTAACTCTACATCTCCACACACAAACATTTGGGGAAGTTTCATTTACCAAGTCATTGGGTCATACACAACAAACTCTCCATGAATCAAAATCTAAAGGATGTGCCATACATCCTCCAACATTAAAGTATCCTCCCCTATGGGAAGATGGAAAGAAGTAGTCTTCGAGTTCCATGTCTTCACAAATTTTGTCACCAAAGATCTATTCCCTCTCACCTCATACATAAATGTAATCTAATATATCCGTAATCCCACTAAGATCTTGTTCTTTCTAGAGGTCATATTATGTCATAGTAGTAAGCTCTAAGGCCTGTGACCCCTCGTCCCTAATACAAGCATATCCTCTTGTATAGCCAAATTGTCTATGTCAACCTTTTGTCACTTTCTACCAAGCTTAACCTATGTTTGGGACAAGCTTGACCTAGTTTAACCTCAATTTGAATTTTTCTAAACATGGTTGACTAATTTGACCTATGTTTTAATATCTTTCTGGGGTTTTGAACATGTTTAGTAGGTTTTAGGTTATTTCAAGCTCATTTGCATCTTTCTAACCCTCTACCTACCTACCTATCAACTTTTTCGTAAATGTGAGCTAGGTTTGACTAATTTGACTATTTATGACCATGTTTCCTAGGTTGACCTATGTTTTTAACTATTCCTATAGTTTTGACCATATATACCAAATTTTTGGTTGTTCTAAGTTGATCTGCACCATTTCTAACCCTTTGCATCACTCTCTATTAACATTCAACTAGGTTTGACCTAAATCTGACCTATGTTTGACCAAATTTGACCACACTGTCCATGTTTGACTAAGTTACCCTATTTTTTGACATTATTCTAGAGTCATGGTCATGTTCTCCAAGTTTTGGGCTAATCCAAGCCCATCTGGACCCTTTTTGGAGCCCCGAAGCATAGTTCGGGCCCCCAACTGCACCCAAGGTGCACTTGGGCATGCCAAGTGTTCTTATTGTGCACTTGGTCACATTTTGAGCATATTTGGGGCATATGGATTCCCTAAACTACTTCTAAGACCCCGAATGGGCCCTGTTTGACACCTAACTAAAACCCAAATGCAAAAAAAGAATAAATTACACAAAGATGATCTAGATGTACTTATAGTGGTCCTATGTTTACCCTTCATTGGTAGGTACACACTCATTCACCACGATGTTTCTCCCTAGGTAGTCAGTCCATCTTTCTTGCTCTAGAGCTCTTTATTCCAATTGAGATAGTGAAAATGACCTCAAAACCCTCTCCAAACCCTTTTATAGTCCTTTTGCTTCCTAGGTGAACATGAAAGATGCATTTTATATATTGGTCATGATGCTTTTTCCACTTTGGAGCCCACAACTTTCACATTTAAGCTCTAATGTGTGATTTGTTAGTTGTTATGGCTTTGTCTTCTTATTGTTGAAAAATTGACCTATCATATGCCTATCCCAATAAATTTATTGAGGAGGCACCCATATATATTGCCCTTACTGGGGCATGATTTTATGGCTTTTTCATCAAGGTTCTTTGACACAATGCTCTAAATCACATTGTATCAAAGAAGGGAAAACTGTAGATGCTAAAAATGGTTCACATCTATAGTTTAATCACTTTTTCACTCTAACTCATCCCATTTTCTCATTTCACTAATTTTAATCATTTGGCCAACTTGACTATCATTCAAGCATATTTTAACAATATCCTTCATCATTTGTATCCCCTTTCAAATCAATATTAGATCACTTTGAAAATAATTCCCATTTTATCCATATCATCCCAAATTAACTCGGGTATCATTACAAATGGACCTTGATTAACCTAAAATGTATCAAATATCTCAAATCAATCATCATCTGTCAAACCTTAGGCATTTTCATGTCTCTCGGTGCCTTAGAAACCTATCAAATCTTATCAAACCCATCAAATCTGACCTTAGTACTATCATGTCCCTCAGAACTAGGTCAAAATTTCATTCTTATCATCTAATCTTTGACATTATCAAGCCCCTCAATGTCAAATTGTGGCATCATCAAACCAATTTAATAACATTGACATTTTTTGTCAATGTTATTATAATCAACCCTATCAATAAATTTGGATCCTATAGCATTTATAATGTCTATTAAATGTTACATGTCCTTAATCCATGTCATGTGTCCTTGGCATGCCATCAATTCTAATCAATCATTAAATTTGATCATGGCTTTGATCTACGATTCATCATCCTAGTCAATATGCATAATTGTCACATTCATCAAAGGATATTATCACATTTATTTCATTAAATTGACCAATCATTTGCTAATTTATCCTATAGAATTAGATATCTCATAATCTAATCCTATGGTGGTTCAATAATTTTCATCATGCATCACTAATTATTCTTGGTAACCAAATGTTCTCAATTAATTGATATTTATTAATTAATTGATTCATCTTCTTGAATTATGGGAGTTCTCAATTTCCTAAGTTGTATTTTCCACCTCTAATTCCCATTTTATTAATTTTCATTTGTTGGATATATGAATCTTTACTTTAAATATTCCACCTAGCCTTGAGACATGGACATGATGCGTCATAGATTTTATCCTCACACTTGGCTAAAATATGTCATAATCCATATATTTTATTCCTTATGCATGTCTATAATAATCATCCATCATCATAGATTATTGGCTATAAGTGGCTTTGAGGTGTCATGTGCATGTAATAGCTTCTCCTCCTCTTTTAGCCATTTTGACTTCCATGCACCATAGAATCTTACAAGTGGCTTTGAGGTGTCATGTGCACATCATAGGTTCTCATCCACTTTTAGCTAGGTTGTCTTTCATGTGTCATATAATCTCACATTTTACATCTTGTGTCATATGCGTCATGGATATCCTAAGGAATATTGTGCCAAGTTGTGCATTTGCATTGACAAATGTCCAACCTGTCATTCAATTCTTTCCTCTTGCATGTTGGCTATAAATTGAGCCACATTTCTCTCATTTTTTATCCTCTAGAGTCCTAAACATTTTTCTTCAGCATCTTCATCTCTTAGCATCCATTAGGTTTGAAATAATTCTTCTAGTACTCTCAATAGCATCATCTCATCATAGGCTTTTTCTTTCAATTGTGTGCAATATAGGCAATTGGAGCTACATCAGATGGAGAAGAAAGAAGGACATGGGAGCTACAACTAAAAAAGGGAGTTTTGATTTGTGTTTCTTTCTTCATTTTAGTTGGATTATATGGTATATTAGAAGGGAATTAGCATATGTTTATTGAGTATTGTGATTGTTCATAGTATGTTAGATATTAACCCATTTTCTAGTCCTATACTTCCTATGAATTCTAGCCCATTCTACTAGCTATCCATCTTTGGCAAATTTCATTAAGCAATAATCCAAAGAAAAAAGTAACAATGGCATCAGCAGATATATGTCTAGTTTATTCTTGATAAAATATCAAGAAGAGAAAAAATATAAATCTATGAAACTCTTAGATCATATATCTAAAGTTAGAATTCATTTCTTTGTAGCAACATGGGACTTTATGTTGTCAATTGTTCATCCTCTGGAAGTGAACATTTTCAGATGTATTTTTAAAGATAATATGACATTTTCTCTATTTAGAAGATTTCATGTGTTCAGTGGGACCTGGGTGAAATGTTATAAAGAAGTTAATCTAGGCTCTTGATATACATCACTAAATGATGAATCCATAGTCAGCAATTCAGTTCAAGGATATATAAGGAGAAGTGGCAAAGGTAAAGGAAAATGTTTTGAAAGGCTTCTCTCTTTGGAAAGTGGAGGCCTTGATGGTGCTTTTTTTTCTAATATAAGAAAGCAAGGCTTCCTTTCTGGAGGATAGGAAGAAAAATAATTCTAAGAAATACATACAAGGATATTTTGTAGAGATGCCAGAAAGATGCTTCTGGTGAAGTCAGTTTCAAGCCTCTGCCCATAATACAAAGGTAATCAAGTATTCATGAGCAAGGTGGGAAATCCATTCTATGACTTTCCTAGAATTAAGTTGTCAAATTAAGTAAGAAATTTCTTATACAAAAAAGAGGACAATGAAGTGCCCAAGGTGTCCAAGGAGTATTTCTCATGTTGCGATGCTAAATCAAAGGAAAAGGAAAACTTGCAAAAAGATAAGTCTAAGATCTCTTTCCCTATACATAGGAAGTTGTGATAAGAACCCTTGTTCTATATTCTAAAAAAAAGAAGGGATTTTCCATTAGATCAACTTCAACTAATTTGGTAAGTGGTTAATCTTGCTACTATATGAGATTTATGTGAATGATATGATTGTCGAATTTATGAATCTTCATAAGGGTAGAATTGGAAAGTTTTAAATATCCATTAACCATCAAATTTATTACAAATTCAACTATTACAAATGTTTTTTGAGATTTATTTCATTCATGTGGCACCAACATTCAAATTCCTACATATATATAATTGAATTTTTCCCAAGCATAGTTCTCCCTTGTTTTAATAGCTATTTATCAAGTGGTTTATTCCCTTTATGAAATTATAAGCTAATGGAAATTAGAGTGGTATGATATGATTGTATGATTGGTTTGGAAAGTGAATTGAAGATCTTATCAGATACCTCCTTCAAGTTTTATGATTTAGGCTATATGCATAGAAGGCTCAACTCTCAATGAATTCACCCAATAACCTAGAAATTGAAGAAAAGTAGATTAGTTGAATTTTTTAGATTCCCCATGGTCATGCAAGTTCTAGAATTGGTAAAAGAATGTATCAAAAGATATAATCTAGAGACAAAAAATGTTGCTTCTTGATCATTCTATTTTGTTGTATATACATAAAGCATTAATGTAATCTACATTTGGCATCCCAATGAAAGAACAATGTTGTAACATCGACTTCTCATCCTCTGCATCAATGTTCAATGAAAAAAAGACTCTAAGAAGAGAATATATGCAAAGAACTTGGTTCCAGACACCTCACTCCAAAAAGAGTAAGACGCCAAAGGCTCTTTCTGGGATCAATTTAAAAAGAGATATTGTGGATATCTTGGTGCTATTAGTAAGATTGAAAGGAATGGAGTAAATCTTGGATTTCATCAAACACCACTTCTTCTTGGTACATGTCATATATGTTGATTGACTACAAATTGATTGGGCTAAGATTATATGTGAAGAGCTTACTTCTTGGCTAGGTTCAGCTAAGGCATTCAAGCAGTTCTATATGTCTTTATACTTAATATATGCCTAGGCCACACATCACCTCTAGCCAGGCCTTCGTAGTATCAAAATCTCTTATGAAAATATAAAAGTGTGTGAGTTCTCTCCACACTTACACTTGCAAAGGAGCTTGAAGAATATGTAAAGGTTAATGATTCCTTTAGAATAAGGCTATATCAAGAATTGCAAGGTTACCCTAAGCACAAGTTTTCACCTAAGGCTATATCAATTGTAGGTTAATTTGGATGTTGTTTCGCCCAATTCTCATCTTTATTCTACCTAAGGATTAGTAAATTTGATGGTTTTAGCAAAAGTCTTCCAAGGTATCTAGAGGACAAAATTGTTCTTATTGAACTATGTAGACAAATACTGGATGTGAACACCTTATTTCTAATGTGAATAAGATAGTCAGGATTTCTTTCCCAATAGTGGTAGGACCTTATTCCTATGCTTCTAGATGTGATGCCCAAAACCTTTTCAAAAGATTTGAGAGTGAGATTAAATTAACTGATTATGAGGTAATAAGGCCTCAATATAGCCTAGTAAACTTTTTGAGAGATCATCTGAAGCTTGGATATGTGCACAGGCATGTCCTGAACATTGAAGACTATTGGGTTGGATGCTATGATGAATACTAGACTAGGGAGAGGTATTGGTCCAAGCTAACATTAGATCAAATTAAATTGTAATACAATATTGTTGATGTTTCTAATCTTGTAGAAGATGGTTCTTGCATGCACCCTCAACCTATGAGCAAGTCAAGAAGACTCTTGTTGTGTCAACTTTTCCTGAAGGTCCTCTTGTCAACACAATGGAAGTCCCAATGCATGGAATCATCAAGAGGATGATGAAATGGGTGGAATGGATTATAGTGAGGAAGAAAAGAATTGGAAGTGAAAGTGTTAAAGGTGGAGTAGCTTCTAGAATAGCTTAATCAATTATTTATACATCCACAACTATTGCTACTTCCACATCATTTAGGCCAACATAGTCTATTAGTGGAGGAGGATACAAATCTCATGAAAAGAATATTCAAATTACTCCTAATTGTGGTGGAGGATATATGCCTAACACAATAAAGGTTGGGGATGATAAGAAGAACAAAGACAAGGCACATGAGAAGTTAGTGACTAAGCCCTCCTCCCTTGTGCAAGTCATCAACTTGGATGGTGACAATAATCCCCTAGATGTTCAATAGAAAGAAACATCTCAACAAGGTGACACTCTAGTCATCTTAGTCACCAAGGTAATTACTTTTCCTACTTCAACCCAGAGCAAGGAGAGACCCCTAGTGGCAAGGAAGCTCTTCAATCCTACAACCCTATAGTCAGCAATCAATGTCCTTTCAATTGAGTCATGGTTGGAAGAGAGTATTTATTAGAAGAAGCAAAGATGTGAAGAATTTGTCCCATCCAAGGACCTCATTATGCAAGAAACTTCATCTTAGTCAGCATCAAAGAAGGAAAAGAAGTAGAAGACTATAGTGACTTTGGCCACTAATTCATCTACTAGTCATATGCTAGTAGAGATTGCAAAACCTCAGAAGGAGGGAAAGTTTTATGAGCTAGCTACAATTGATTTCTAGATCAAAACTACTAACATAGGCATTCCAGTGCATGATTTTATGGTCAACATCTGGAAATCAACAAATGAAGATTGAGGATAGACTAGAAGAACTAAGGGTAGATAAAGAGGTACTCAAAGCCTCAAATAAGGAATTGATGGAGTACATTAAGATTGCACTTAGAAGCACCTATATAAGCACATTTGACCCAAGTGTAGATAAAAACAAGAATCTACTACTAAAGCTATAGTAGGATAGGAAATTTAGTCAAATTGGTAATGACTAGATTGATCAAATGAAGGCCCAAGGTTCCCCCCTTATTGAGAACCTTGGGAACTTGTTGGTATATACTGACATATTGAGATAAGCAATGTCTAGCGATCAAACCTTAATGCACAAAGCATCAGTGGGTTTGATAGAGTGGTTAGCCTTGTTGCAAGAGGGAATTGATATGAAAACCAATGCTACCATAACCCATGAAATTCTCAAAATAGGCCAAGAACCATTTCTTCATTGGAAGCAATCAATGGAATTCATAATTTAGAGCTCAGTAAGGTCTAAAAATTAGCTAAAGGATGTACATGATTTAGTGTAGAAAATCATGGATAAAATATTTGAACATCTAAAGGTACTACACATAGAATCACATATCAGCAATAATGGTCAATTGATAGACATTTAGTGCATGAAAGCTAAATTTATTTCATTAGTGGAAGAAGCTACTAGTCCATCAAGCTTCCAAATGTCAAAGATCTTGGAGCTTTCAGCAACAATTTTTGTTCTTAGGCATGCATCAAAGAAGCTTCAATCAAATATCTTGAGAGTTGAAGAATTGATAGAAATGCATGATTACTAGATGATTCAAGCTAATCACATTCTCATTCCAAGTGTTAATGAGATCAACAATTTAACTAATAAAATGAAGGCATATAGGGCTAAGGTTGTGACCCCAAAGAAAATCAATGTTTTGATACTCTCTTTTACAAGTGTCACCTCTTCTCTTTCTCAATTGTTAATATTGTAGCCATATTTGGCATTCTTCTCATAGGCTTGGAATTTTTAAGAGATAACGACTATTTTTAGCTTTCACCTATTTAGAGATTCACTGTAATGTAATAATCAAATGTAACTATTCATTCCTAAGAATGGCCTATAAATATAAAATTTTGATGAGCAAATAAGATCAAAAAATTATTATGTGGGAAAGTCCCTATAGCTGGGACTACTGTGTGAAAATCTGTGTCTGCACCTTAATCTTCTCATTTATTTAAGTCTTGTATTATTCTTATGATGAGATATGGTGTTAATGAAAACTAAGAGATTGCAAATAAACTTGGTTTTTTCCTTTCTTTCTAGTGGTTATAAGTTTTACTCCCTTCTTTATAGTATTTCTTATTTCCCCTATTCTATACAAGTTAGTTTATATGAATTTCATTGTTGTGTGAGAACATAAGGATTTAGTTAATAAGAGTGACTAATTAGTAAGAAATCTAGATATTGTCAAATCTCAGTCACTTGGGCAATTTGGGTGTTGTCAGGTCAATCATACATTCTCTTATTATGTAGTGTGCATTGGTAGATAGTTTAGTAGTGTAGTTTCTTGCATTTAGAGGATAAAATAGATTGCACAATAGATGTTATATGAGCTTAAAAATGACTCATACACATTCATGTATGTGAAGTTTGTGAGTTATCACTTAAAAGTGGCCTAGATTATCTTGAATTGTGAAGCCAATCTGGATACACCTCTCTTATTCTTTGGTTAAGAGCATACCCCTCAAACCAACTAATCTACTAAAAATAGATTGATTGCAAATATTTGCACTACAAGGGAGTTGTACCCTTCAATTCAGGGTTCTCTAATAGATTACTGCATTGACCCATTCTATTATTAACCATTATTTTTCCACAATACTAGGTATATTAGAAGTCAAGGTATCAACCAAAATCCAAGGAAGGCAAACCATTAACCAATATTTCTCTATCTTTGTTATTTTCTTTTCAAACACATGGTTAAAATAGGAATTCATATAGTCACATTGCTAAACTACATTCATCATGAAATACAAAATACAAAAATATTTGTCTTTGTGGTTACATTTTATCAACAAGTTGTGCAGATTGGCTGGAACCAACAAAGGCCTCCTCATGAGCATACACATTTATCTTTAATTGAGTTACCCAATAGGTTGAAAAATAGTCATCTATAACATTGGATTTGGTCATTGATCATATTTTCAAGAGAGAAATTTGAAAGGATCTCTATCATTTAGCATCATGCAAAATGATAGCTCAACAAGTATATATTGACATCAATGACAAACATTGTTTTGAATGCAACACATAAGCTCTTAATCATGTCACCGGCACTACTATGATACTCCCCCATAGAAATATCATCAATATTCATGATAACAATATCCCCCTTTGGAATTGATGGAAACATAGATGAAAAAATCCAAGTACCATGAATACCAAATATATTTCTCCCTTATCTATCTTTACTCCCCCATTTATGTTTCCCATGAATGCAAACATATATCTTAGTCTAAGATGGGTTGTAAGGAGTTTTTCATGTTCAAATCACAACCATATAATAACCATCATGAACAGGGAAGGTGTTAATCTCCCCCATGCATAAGCATCTATACTCTCATATCAAGTATATATGTTTTCTCTCTCCTCAAATAATGTTTCTCATGTACACTTATCTCCCCCATTCATATCAATGAAAAAGGCATCATTATATCAATTTTCTTTATTTAATCATTCTAAAACAATCTTTTCAAGCTCAAGTGTCCTCAATGACTCAACTCAAATAAAGATACTCCTCCATAGGAGAAGCATCAAACATCTAGTCTAGGTAAAAGATATAGTGCTCTACTACCAACTGGATTGATGTAATCTACATCAACTAATCTGAAGTAGGTTGAGGCATAACTACAAGCATACCTCTCAAGTGCTCAAATGTATCCTTATCCAATGGTTTTGTAAATATATCTTCTATCTATTCCTCTATGCTAACATATTTCAATCTAATGTTTCTCTACAACCTTCTATCTCAAAAAGTAATACTTAATAGATATATGCTTTGTCTTTGAATGTAAAACTAGATTTTTTAACATGCTTATTATACTTGTGTTATCACAATGTATAAAAAGATGCTTAATAAACTCTATTCTAATATCTTTCAAGATCTTCTTCATCTAAATAATCTAATTACAATTGTTTGTTGCTACCAGTCTTCTTCCTAAGATGAATGTTCCACCACTTGTGCTCTTACTATCATCTACACTTCTTTCCCAATAACCATCAATGTATGAACACAATATAAAATCTTATGATCTATCATACCATAAACCATAATCAAGTGTTTCAAGTATCTAAAAAATCCTTTTACTATTTCAAGGTGTGTCTCTTTAGGAACTATCTGAAAACTTGCCACAATTCTAACTACATTAGCTTTTTAGTTCTATTATGTATTAAATACTACAATCCACCAATAATAAATCACTACTTTATTTCCTCTATACTAGGGGATTCATCTTTTCTAGATAACTTACAACCAATTTCCATAGGTGTTCCAATAGGTTTACAACTTTCCAAATCAAATTTCTCCAAAAAATATATAAGATACTTAGCTTGTAATATAAATATGCCATCTTTGTTATGGACAATTTTCCATCCCAAGAATTATTTCATTTCTTCAATCATACTCATCTTAAATTCTCTCTTTGTTTCTTTTGAAAATTTTTTACTAACTTCATAATTTCCTCCAAAAATAATGTCATCCAAAAATGCTATAATAATCAATAAACCATGTCCATTATTCTCAACTGTAGATTTAATTAAGTATTACCTTTCATAAATCCAAAATTCACTAAGTGTTTATCCACTCTTGTATACCAAAATCTAGGCTCTTTTTTTAGTCCATATAATGTCTTCTTTAATATGCAAACTATATCCTTTTCATCTATCAAAGAAAAACCATTAGGTTTTTCAATGTATAACTCTTCTTCAAGTTATCCATTTAGAAAAGATGATTTAACATCCATCTAATAAACTTGGAATTCCTTGTTAGCTGCATATGCCAAAAACATTCTTACTGATTCTATTCTAGCAACAAGTGAAAAAGTTTATTCAAAATTAATATCTTCTTACTATAAATATTATTTACACACCAATCTTTCTTTGTTTCTCACAACTTCACCTTGTTCATTCATCTTGTTTCTAAATACCCATTCAGTTCCAATAACATTCTTATCTTTAGGTCTAGGAACCAATTCCCAAGTCTTGTTATTTTCAATATGTTCCAATTCATCTTTTATAGCTCTAATCCAATAGTCATATTTACAAGCTTCATCAACATTCTTAGGCTCAAATTGAGAAATTAAACACAATTCTTCACTAACTTTGTTCCTTGTCACACTTCCAATTATTTATTTAGCACGGTGATTCTTTTCCATATTTCTATTGGGTGTCACTTTTTCAATTATAATTTCTCCTCTAGGTTTAGATCCTTGTTTGTGTTCATCTCTTTGTAATTCATTTTTCATATCATTGTCATTTTCATAAAACAATTCCTACTCAATATTCGTATTGTTAGTCCTTTGATTAGTCTCTCCATCAGAATCATAGTCAAGTATTCTTTCTTGCATTCTAAATCTCTCATCAACTTTCACATTATCAATTTTAACAATAGTTTTTAATCTCTGATTAAAACATTTTAATGGTTTTCTTTTTAATTAATATCCAAGAAATATTCCTACATCACTTCCAGAATCAAACTTTCCAATATCATCGTCTCTCATTATGTAGGATTTACTTCCAAAGATTCTAAAGTATTTCATTGTAGGTGCATGTCCAAACCAAAGTTCATAAGGTTTTTTACTAATGCATAATCTAATTTATGCTCCAGTCATAGTGTATACTACTATGTTTAATACTTTCCAAAAGATATGTGATACATTATTCTCAGACATCATTTCTCTAGCAATTTTTTCACTGATATATTCATTCTTTTTGCTAGTTGATTCTACTAAAAGTTGTCTCTTTATACCATTATCCTCACAAAAGTTGTTAAACTCATTTGAAATAAATTCTTTTCCTCTATCAGATCTCAAGAAGTTAATCTTCAAACCATATTCATTCTCAACTCTATTCTTAAATATCTTGAATTTCTCAAAAGCTTCAATTTTATCTCTAAGAAATGAAAATCACATCATTCTAGTGAAATCATCAATAAGAAGCATGAAATACCTTTCACCATAGAAAGCTCTTGTTCTTTTAGGACCAATCAAATGTGTGTGTACAATTTCCAACTTTGCTAAAGTATTAAATGTCTTTCTTGGAAATGAAATTTTTTTCTATTTTTTCAACACACATTATTTGCACACCACATTATTAGGTTTCACAATCTTAGGAAAATCTCTTACTAAAAATGTAGTACTGATCTTCACAATTTTATTAAAGTTGATATGGCACAATCTATTATGCCATAACCAATTGTCATCCATTTTAGCAACTGAACATGTCATTTCAATAGGGTTCAATTGAAATACATTACCTCTTGTCCTTGTGCTTGTACCTATCAATGTACCATTCCTATCCTTGATAATAAAAGTTTTTTCTATGAACTACAACTGATATCCCTTATCAAAAAGCTATCCAACACTCAATATATTTTTTTTCAAACCATTCACAAAATAAAAAACCTTAGTGCTAATCTTTAGATCATTTTCCTTTTATGTGACATGTTGTATTATTTCCAACTCTAACTACTCCTCCATCATAACTATTGAATTCAACTAATTTATTCAAATCTCCATTTCTATGATGGGAACAACCACTATCTATAATCCAATCAAACTTTGTCTTCTTAATTTGTGATACTAATACTTTTTCTTCTTTATTTCTCCTTTATCATGGATTTCTTCCTTAATAGAAACAAATCCAATTTTATCATCCTCATTATCACTATCACTTAATAAATTTTCCATCTTGAAATCAACTTCACCATCCTCATAAACATAGAAGTATTTCTTAGGTATTCTTGACTTGTAAGGCCTACTAGTTTTAAACTATTGGAAGTATAAGAGGAGTAACCAAGAGGGGAGGGGTGAATTAGTTACCACAAAAATAAATCCAAGATCCCTTAAGATAAATATACAAAATAGAACCAAAACTCTGTTAAAAATGAAATGTTGTTGTAACTAAGTTAACATAGGAACACTCGATTTACACTAAGAATTATTCTCACTTGGTAAATACTAAAATAATCACTTCTTAAGATGTTTATGTTGGATACAATTAGTTAATTATGTTTTGTCTTTGATGTTACACAAATGTCATAATCATTATCAGTCAATATATGTCAAACTCACTTAGGCAGTGAAGATAGTTCTCAATGTCTACCTAATGTTCCTATGTTTACTTAGTCAGAAAGGTAGTGTATACTGAGTTCACTTGGGTGTCAAAGGAAAGATAGATGGAACTAGTGTTAATTGAGCTCACTTGGTTGCCAAAGAATTTTCATGATTTTGTAGGTTAACTAAGCTTCTATTGGTTTATGAAGGAAATTTTTTCAAAGTCAATTTCTATCGAGTAGGGTCAGCTAGCAAAGGATTTTTCTATTTTGTTGTATTAAGCTTAATTAATCTATCTATTGATTCTAGCTGACTAAGGTGATGAATATTGATTATTGTATGTTTTATTTGAGCTAACTTGACAAAGTGAAAGCTATAATTATAAGGTCAAGTTATGATTTCAAAGTGTGGCAAAGTGTGTGCAAGTGGTGCAAGAGAATGTGTGAATTATGGTGATGTGATTAAAGATCTATTAGTAAGCAGAAGAAGCATATTTGAAGGATAAGTAGAATATCCTTGTGGTGCAGCAAAGTCATATTCAATTAGAAAGGATCAAGTGCAAACTGGAATAGAGATCTGAAACTAGCAATCAATTTGCATTAAAATCAAGTCAACTCATTGTTACTCTCTAACCATTGTAGTAGTGATCTAAATCTCTTAGCAGAGTTAGCTTAACAACTATTTCCAAATCCGCTAACAAAGTGGCAATTCCATTAAATTATTCTCAAGACCTCTGACCAAGCCACTCCTAATAGGGTGATTAAATATTTTATTAGGGCCACACCTAAAAATTTATTTTGTAACCTTTAACAGGGTTGGCTCTAACAGGGCTCACTTTAGAAAAGTGAAAATCAGTAACTAGTTGCTATTGGTGGTTTTTCCCAAATTGGGTTTCCACGTTAAATTCTAGTGTCAAATGTGTTCATGTTATTTTCTTTATGTGTTTTTAACTAAGTTAAAGTAATGGTAATCATAGATAACATCTAATGGTTTATGTGTTAATATTTTATTGAGCTGATCAAGTTATTATCAAATTATAGCATTTTGTGTGTTTATCAAGCTTCAGCAATATTTAGTTATCTATTTGCATTTTGTATTAACATCTAAAGGATCTGGGATTTATTTTTGTAATAAATAATTCATCCCTCCCCTCTCAGTTACTCCTCTTATATTTCCAATATTTTATTGTGTTTAAGCTTAATTAACTTAGTTGTAGAATCATAAGGAAAATAACATGAACACAAGAGACACCAAGATTTAACATGGAAACCCAATTTGGGAAAAACACCAATTGCATCTAGTTATTTTTTTTCACTCTTTTGAATTAAGCCCTATTAGGAGCCAACCCTATTAAAGATTACAAAACACACTGTTAGGTTTGAACCTGTTAAAGGATTTAGTTCACTTTATTAGGATTCACCTTGTTAGAGATCTTTAGACACTTCAATCTATAAATGTCACCTTGTTAGAGGATTTGGAAAATAGTTGTTAGGCTAACTCTATTAGGAGATTTGATTCACTGCTACAATCATTAGAGAGTAACAATGACTTGACCTAATTTATGATGTAACTATCTTTTTTGATTTTAGATCTTTGTTCTAGCTTGAATACTTGATCCTCCTTGATCAAAATTTTCTTTGCAACTTGGTCAACTCAGATACTTTGATATCCTTCCAATTTGCTTCCTTGATTTATCTTTTTAATCTCATGCTTCTTACAATTCAATCCTCAAATTTCCCTTATATTTATATTATTTACCTAGTCAAGTCAACTTGAATATACTTTCAAACAAATAGTATTCATCCCTTGAGTTGGTTAGAACTAACCAATAATAAAACTACCAAATTCAATATGTTGATATAGGAAAATCCTTCATTAGCTAACCCAACTTGGTCAACACTAACTTGGAAAAGACTTTCCTTCAGACTTCCTTTGGTAACTAATTGAGCACAATTAACACTAGTTCCATGCCAACTTCCTTTGGTAAACTAGTGAACTCGATTAACACTAGTACTATGTTATCTTTCCTAGAATGTTTGACATACAAAGGAAAATTTCTTCAATGCCTAAGTGAGCTCAGATGACACTAATTTATTGATAAAGACTTGACATTTGTGTAACATCAAAGGCAACATATAATTAAATGATTGTCTTCAATAATCTTCCTCTTTGGTATTGATGGCAACACGACATGTCATGATATAAAGAAATTCTTAGAGAAAAAATAGAAGTAAGGATAATATCCTTACTTTCATTTTGATTCTCATCTAATTGAACTCCCTCTATCACTGTGAACTCCCTCTAACATCAATCTCTCTAATTTCTTTGATTGCAATGACTACAATTTCTCCCTTTGATAGTAAACTCTCCTCTTTGACATCTGACTCATAATTTTTGAATTTTGATATGAGAAACTCTCTCTCTTTAACATATCATGCCAAAGAAAAAAATCAATGTACTTTTCATGTACCTGATGTACTAATTCATATGCAATCTACTCTATCAATACCACATCAACTTGTTTGATCTTCAAAGTGATTGGTTGATGCATCAAAAAAATCTAATTAGTGACCTTCAAATAGGAGAATGACCCCTATCTTACCTCTTAGATACAAGAATGCATCCTTAGGTAATGGCTTGGTGAATATGTCTACAATCTATTCTTTTTTATTGACATATTCCAATCTCACCTCCTTGTCTTGCACCAATTATCTCAAGAAATGATATGTTATTGCAATGTTCTTGGTCTTGGTATGCATCACTAGATTCTTGCATACATTTTTTGCATTGGTGTTATCATAGAAGATAAACATTAGGTCCTTGATCTCCTCCTTCATTCCTAACAATAGTTGTTTCAAACATACAATGTTGGAAAAATTGACTGTTGTAGCAACATATTCTTCTTCTATTGTAGACTGAGAGATAAAATTCTACTTCTTACTTGTCCAAGATACTAGCCTCTTTCGAAGAAATAATGCTCCACCATTAGTGTTCTTTCTGTCATCAACACTTCCTATTGAATAAACATGAATGAATGGTTTCAATTCAAACTTGCCTCCTTTCTTATACCACAAACCATAATCTTTAGTACCTTTCAAATACCTCATGATTCTTTTTTATTTCATAATTCATTAAATTCATTTGAGATGAATTTACCTCCTCTATCTAACCTTAAATATATTAGGTTCTTTTTTATTTCTTTCTCAACTCTAGCCAAATACCATTTGAACTTTTGAAAAGCTTTTGATTTATCCTTTAAATGCATAATTGTCCATTGGAAATATAAGAGGAGTAACTGAGAGGGGAGGGGTGAAATAGTTACTACAAAAATAAATCCCAAATCCCTTAGATGTCAATACAAAATAATCTTCTACAAATTGGACTCTATTGATGCGTGACAAAAATGTTGTAACTCGATAAACACTGTAATTACTTCGTAAACACTTAACATGAAAATTATAAGATTTTATATGTGATTACTTATTACTTTAACTTAGTTGCAAATACATAAAATAAATGAACAAATTTGACACCAAGATTTAACATAGAAACCCAATTTGGGAAAAACCACCAATTGCAACTAGTTATTGATTTTTACTCTTCTGAAGTGAGCCCTTTTAGGATCCAAACTTGTTAAAAGGTTACAAAACACACTATTAAGTATGACCCTATTAAAGGATTTAATCACCCTATTAGGAGTGGCCTTGTTGGAGGTCTTTAGATAGTTCAACAAAATTGCCATCTTGTTAGAGGATTTACAAATAGTTGTCAAGCCAACTTTGTTAAGAGATTTAGATCACTACTACAATGGTTAGAGAGTAAAAATGACATGATCTAATTTAGATGCAACTAAATTGTTGATTACAGATCGCAATTCAAGCTTGTATACTTGATCCTTCCTAATCAAATATATCTTTTCTACTTCTTAAGGATATTATGCTTATCCTTCTAATTTTCTTCCTCTCTGCATTATTAGATCTTCAAAAATCTTCCATGCATTCACATACTTCACACACATTTTAATCCTCAACATGACCTTTTATTTATATCTTTCATATTGTCAAGTCGGCTCAAATACAACTTAGAATAACTAATATTCATCTCCTTAGTCAGTTATAACCAACAAATAAATTAATTTAACTCAATATACCAAGACAATAAAATCCTTTGTTAGCTGACCCAACTTAGTAGATACTAACTCAGAAATGATTTTCCTATGTTAACCAACTAAAACTTGGTCAACACTACATACTCACAAAGTTCCTTTAGTAACTGAGTGAGCTCAGTTAACTCTCAACTTCCACAGACTTTCCTTTAGCACCCGAGTGAACTCGGTAGATACTATCTTCTGAACTAGGCAAACTCGGGAATGCTTGATAGACACAAAAAACTATCTTCAATGCCTGAGTGATCGTGGCATATACTAACTGATAATGATATGAAATTTTATGTAATATCAAAGACAATACATAGTTAATCAATTGTTCCAGTAATCTCCCTCTTTGGAATTGATGGCAAAACAACATGTCATAATCACAATGAAATTTTGGATGAACAATAAAGTAAGGAAAATATCCTTAGTTTCATTCTAATTCTCATCCATGAGAACTCCCTCTATCAGTGTGAACTCTTTCTGCCTTTAGTTTTCTACTTCTGTCTACTAGAACTTTTGCCAAGTTCATTTGCCCTCTTTAACAATTCTTTCTATGATAGCAAACTTCTCCCTCTTTTGAAAAAAAAAATTCTATGAGATATGAGAATAAACTTCTCCCTCTTTGAAATCTCATGCCAAGGACAATATTCAGTGAGTATCAATGTACCTTAAGTATAGATTCATTTTCAATATGCCCTTACCATTTCTACATCAATTGATTGATCTACAATAATGCACTAGTTGATGCATCACTAAAATTCATTTAGTGAGCATCAAATAAGGGAATGACCCCTAGCTTACCTCTTAGATATAGAAATACATCCTTAGGTAATGGCTTGGTGAATAGGTTTGTAATTTTTTTTTTGTATTCACATATTCCAATCTGACTTCTTTATCTTGTACCAATTGTCTCAAGAAATGATATGTTATAGCCATGTGCTTTTTTTTGGTATGCATCACTGGATTATTTGATATATTGATTGCACTACTATTATCATAGTATATGACTACTGGATCCTTGATCTCTACCTTCATACCTATCAATAGTTGTTTGAACCAAAAAATATTAGAACGATTGACTGTTGCTGCCACATATTCTACCTTTGCATACAATTTTGTTTCTTGTTTGTCCAAGACACTAGTCTGTTACTAAGAAAGAATGCTCCACCACTAGTGTTTTTCCCACCATCAACACTTCCTACCCAATCAACATTTGTGAATACTTTTAAGTCCAAATTGCCTCCTATTTTGTACCATAAACCATATTCTTTAGTACCTTTCAGATATCTCGTGATTATTTTAACTACTTTCATGCAATTTTCTTTGAGATTTACTAAGAATCTTGCCACCATATTGATTGCTAATGCAATATTAGGCCTTGTGTGTACCACATACTACAATATTCCAATCATTGATTTGTAAGTGGTTTGATCTACCTCTTTGGAATCATCATTTTTGAAAAGCTTATGTCTAATAGACATAGGGGTTCCAACTGGTCAAAAATCTTCCATTACAAATTTCATTAGTATATCCTTGATATATTTAGATTGAGTGATGTAGATACCATCTTTCTTCTATTGAATCTACTATCCAACAAAGAATTTTATGTCTCCAAACATAGAAATCTCAAATTTTATACTCATTTCTTCTAAAAATGCTTTGCACAGGTCATCATTTTCCATAAATAAAGTGTCATCAACAAATATCTCTGCCAACACAATCTTCTTATCTGGTTCTTCTTTGATATATAGGCTATTGTTATCATTTGTTCTTTGAGAATAAACTTGTATCAAGTAGTTATGAAGCCTTTCATACCAAGCTCTGGGAGCTTGCTTGAAACCATATAATGTCTTGTGTAATTTGCAGACCATGTCTTTTTTGCTAGGATCTACAAAACCCTCTAGTTGTTTAATGTAGACTTCCTCATCAAGAATGTAGATTTTACATCTATTTGATAAATTTTAAATCCCTTGTGAGCTGCATAAGCTAGTAAATTCCTAACACCTTCTAATCTTGCAATAGGAGAAATAGTTTCACCATAATCAATACCTTCTTCTTGAGAATAACCTTTACATACCAACCTTGCTTTGTTTCAGGAAACTTTTTCATCTTCATTCAACTTGTTTCTAAAAACCCACTTTGTGCCAATTACATTTTTATCCTTGGGTCTAGGAACAAGACTCCAAGTTTTGTTCTTCTCTATCTATTCTATTTCTTCATTCATTGCTTCAATCAAACTTTCATTATCCAATGCATCTTTAATATTTATAGGTTTAAATTCAGCAAGTAAACATGTATCTTTCAATTTTCTTCTTGTCATTGTTCCATCTTATTTGTCTCCAATGATCTGATCAAGTGCATGATGCTTTCTAACATATCTTGCTAACATTGGTTCTTTGGATTTGGAATAAGTTTCACTAATTTAATCATGAATTTTAGTATCAAGATTGGGTCCCATTATTTGTGACTTGAATCCATCAGACTTGGTTTTCATTAGCTTAGTAGCCTCTAATTATGACTCAAGTCCTTTAGACTATAACTCAGGTTGCAATGTCTAAACCTCAATAGGTGTTGAAGATTTTGGAGACTCAGAAGGTGAAGCCTCCTTTCTCTTAGATAGATTTGGTAGTGTATTAGGTTCATAGTAAACAAATCTATTGTAATCATCAGGCTCTTTTCTACTTTTTTCTTCACTCTTTTCTCCAAACTCATCAATTCTCACATGTACACTTTCTATGATTTTACAAGTAGATAAATTTAAACATTTGTATGCTTTACTCCTGTAGGAGTATCCTATAAATATGCCTTCATCACCTTTGACATAAAATTTGGCTTATTTCTATAGGAGTATCCTAGAAATACTTTAAAGTAATTTACATTAGGTTTGTAGCCATATCATAGTTCATATGGAGTTCAGTTTGAGTCTTTCTTCAGTTATACTATGTTCAAGACTATAGTGCTCATAGCTTCCTTCTAGTATTTGATTACAACATTCTTTTCTATCATCAATGTTCTTACACAATCCATGATGGATTTGTTCTTTCTCTCAACTATACCATTCTATTGAGGTATACTAGGGGCTAATACTTGTCTTTTAATTCCTTTTTCAATGCAAAATTTATTACATTCATTGGAGATGAATTCACCACCTCTATCTGATCTCAAACATTTTAACTTCTTTCTAGTTTCTTTTTCTACTCTTGCCAAATACCACTTGAATTTTTGAAAAGCTTCTAATTTTTCTCTTAGATACATTACAGTCATCATTCTAGAGTAATCATCAATAAAGAGAATGAAAAAAATTTCTCCACTTTGACTTTCTATTCCAATAGGTCCACAAAAGTCTTTATGCACAAGCTCTAAGACTTCTTCAGAATGATAATTCCTTATTTTGAAACTAGTCTTTCCCATCTTACCAATTTAGGAATTTTTGCATAGACCCATATCAAGTTTCCACAAGCTAGGAATACCTCTTACTCTATTATGTTTACTTATCTTAACCATATTATCAAAATTTACATGACATAATCTTTTTTTCCATAACCAGTTGTCTTCTATTTGAGCAATAAAATATGAATTTTCACTAAAACCAAGATAAAATAGATTACCTTTTGTTTGTTTTCTAGATCCAACTAGATTTCCTTTTCCATCTAGCAGTTTGGCCTTGTCATTCATTAATTCTACCTTGAATCCAATGTTTTTCAACTGTGCCACACTCTGTAGATTATATTTTAATCCTTCAACCCAATAAGCATTATCACATACAAGTTCATTGGTCAAAGAAATGCATCCTCTTCCTTTTATGTTACAAGGTTCATTGTTTCCAAATCTCACACTACCACCATCATAATATTCCATGTGCTCAAAATTTTTTTGTCTCCAATCATATGATGTGAGTAGCCACTATCAATAATCCAAGTATCATTTTTTCTAACATGAGAGATAAGTACCATCTTATCTCCTTCATCATCAGATTCATCTTTTACAACAATATATACCATTTCATCTTCACTGTTATTAGAATCTTTAGCCATAAAACAAGATTTCTTACCTTTGTCCTTGTAATTCTTGAATTCCTTCTTGCCTTTGTACTTTTTAATTTTCTTTTCATCCTTGTTTTCCCTATTTAGGCACGTAGCAGCAATATGACCAATTTCTTCACAAGAAAAATAGATTAGAGGAATCTTGCCTTTGTACTTTCCTCTACCTTTGGAATATTTATTTGCAAGTAGGGCTTCAATAATTTCAAGATCACTGTTAGAAATTTCTTTAGTTTCTCCTTCACTTTTTGATTGATTGACCTTTAATTTTTTGCTCTTTTCCTTAAGTGAGAGATTGGCTTCAAATGCAGACTCAATATTTTTGGAACTAGGAACGTAGTTGTCATAGTTATCCAACTCAAAAGCAGTTAGTCTTCCAACTAGAGCATCCAAAGTTTTTTTTTTATTTGGATCACATCTCATTTCTTGAATATTTGACACTCTAATTGCATAAATAGGAAGAAGAGTTCTAAGTACCTTTCTTACAAATATTTTATCATCAATGTCTCCTCCAAAATCTTTGATTGTGCTCACACTTGCTTTGATTCTTTCCACATAGTTTGCAATGTTTTCATCTTCTCTCATTTTCATTTGATCAAATTGACTTATGAGACTTTTTCCTTTGGATCTTCTTACATTGTCATCTCCTCCATATATGTCTATCAATTTGGTCCACATTGCATGAGCTATTTTGCAGTCTTTTACTTCATCAAATTCAACATAACTAAGAGCAGATGTAATATCAATCATCATGGTGTTATGATTCTTCATTTTAGCAATATCTTCAACTGATGATGTTCTAGTGGGAGTCTTGTATTTAGGATCAATATACTTACAACTTGAATCACTAATAGTCACTAGATGTAATCTCATAAGTCCTTTCCATGCTACAAAATTGTCTCTATTCAACTTGCGAATCTCTCTTCTGTAAGACATCCTAATCTTCAGCTTAGGTCCTTGAAACCTTCTCTACAAGCACCAAAAGATCTTATATCAATTTTTGGAAATATAAGAGTAACTAAGAGGGGAGGGGTGAATCAGTTACTACAAAAATAAATCCCAGATCCCTTAGATGTTAGTACAAAATAATCTTCTACAAACTAAACTATGTTGATGCTCAACAAAAATATTGTAACTTAGTAAACACTATAATTTCTTGATAAACACTTAACATGAAAATTATAAGATATTATCTACAATTACTTGTTACTTTATCTTAGTTTCAAACACATAAAAGAAATGAACACATTTGACACCAAGATTTAATGTGGAAAACCAATTTGGGAAAAACCACCAATTGCAACTAGTTACTAATTTTCACTCTTCTAAAGTGAGCCTGTTTAGGAGCCAAGCTTTTTAAAGGTTACAAAGTACACTATTAGGTGTGACCCTGGTAGAGGATTTAATCACCCAGTTAGAAGTGGCCTTGTTAGAGGTCTTTACACAATTCAACAAAACTACCACCTTGTTAGAGGATTTACAAATAGTTGTTAAGCCAACTCTGTTAAGAGATTTGGATCACTGCTACAATGGTTAGAGAGTAAAAAAGTGATCTATAAACTAGGATTTACAAGTTTTATAACTTAATCCAAAATTTAGATTTAATCCCTAATCTAGGTAGTAATTCCATGGAATGTAATTTAAACCATTGAAATTACAAGAAGATTCATGTTTAAACACTTAATTTAACAATGTGTTTAATTACATAAAATAATAAATAAATTGAAACTACTAAGAGAATAAGAAAGAGAAAATAAAGAGACACAAACACTTTGATAACAAAGTTCACTCTATTAGGACTATGTCTCTAGGTCCACTTCTCAATTCGAGGACCACTTTATTAAATTTTCCAAGAAAAAATTCTTTGTTACAAATTCCAAGCTTTGAGCATTCATAGTCTCTCCTATGCACTTGAAGATACTCCACAAAGTCTTTATGCTTACAAAATCTCTCGCAAGGAAAAATTATTCCTCACTTTACAAAATTCCCTCTTCAAAAATTCTCCAAGAATATTTTTTTTCCCTCAAGGACTAATTTCCTTCCAAAGAAGAATAACTCCCCTTTTATACATAAGTTTTCTCTTATTATAGCGATAAGCATAATATTTACTAGAATTTCTCATATCTCCCATTTACATCAACAAATCTTCCATAAAAGACATTACCTTTTCAATAATGGCCCACATAATTTTTTAAAGAAAAAAAAAAATTCAAATCTTAGACTTATGTAATTGATCCCACCAAAATTAATATAACAAAACTAATCAATACTCCAAAAATCATGGGCGACTCATTTCCATGGAGGAGTAATTGAAAGGGAGTGGTTGCATGTTCAAACCATTTAGCTACCATTTTGGTGGTTTGCCAAATGATTCAGTACACAATAAATACAATAACATTAATTCATATCCCAAGATTTGCAGATGGTCTAGTGGTGTGGAGGGAAAGCTGCCTTTGGAAGTATATGAGTTTGAAATTCGTAACTAAATTTTGTTTCAAGCAAACCAACTGAACTAGATAAGATTGCCAACTGGATGCCATTTGGCACTTTTAGGTTCTCTCATATCTTGACATGTGTCAACTTTTTATTGGTCCATATGAATCTAGTTGTTGATTGTACCCACTGATGTCATGTTGACATCATCATTTTGACTTGATCTCTTTACTATCTTCAAACAAGCATATCTTCCACATATGAACTCAATTTTTGACAAAATGAATGCCATTGGAAAGCTCTTCATGAGCTCTTCAATTTGAAACCCATTGTTGACTACTTTTGAGATGCTTCAATTTCACCTCTTTTTATGAATTCATCCTATGGTTTGCCAATTTGACCTATACTTTGATCAAGCATAACTTTTGCACATGAGCTCATTTTTCACCCATTCAAGTTGCACTAGGTTCAATTTTCAAAGCTCTTTTTATGCATACTAAATTTGAGAGATTTTGAGACTTTGAATTTTTTGACTTTCCTAGATCCACATGGATCACAATGACATGACCTAATTTGGATGCGGCTGAAATTTTTATTACAGATCTCAATTTTGGCTTGTATACTTGATCCTTCCTAATCAAATATATCTTTTTTCCTTCTCAAGGATATTCTTCTTATCCTTCTAATTCACTTCCTCTCTGCATCATTAGATCTTCAAAAATATTTCATGCATTCACATACTTCACACACATTTTAATCCTCAACTTGACCTTTTATTTATATCTTTCATATTGTCAAGTCGGCTCAAATACAACCTAGAATAACTAATATTCATCTTCTCAGTTGTCTAGAACCAACAGATAAATAAATTAAACTCAATATGTGAAAATAAGAAAATCCTTCATTATCCAACCCAACTTGATAGACACTAACTCAAAAATGATTTTCCTATGTTAACCAATCGAAACTTCGTCAACACTACATACTTGCAAAGTTCCTTTGGTAACTGAGTGAGCTTGGTTAGCACTGATTCCATCCAACATTTCCTTCATTTACCGATTGAGCTTGGTTAACACTCATCTTTTGTAGACTTTCCTTTGGCACCCGAGCGAACTTGGTAGATACTACCTTCTAAACTAGGTAAACTCAGGAATGCTCGATAGCCACAAAAAACTATCTTCAATGCATGAGTGAGCTCGACATATACTAACTAATAATGATATGAAATTTTTTGTAACATCAAAGACAATATACAATTAATCAATTATTTCAACAATTTTCATCATCCTAGAATTATCATCAGCAAACAAAATAAAGTACTTATCTCTAAAGTAGCTTTTTATGCCAATAGATCCACAAAGGTCTGTATGAACCAATTCCAAAACTTCTTCAGAATGATAATTGTTTCTTTTAAAACTTGTCTTTCTCATCTTTCCAATTTGACAATTTTTTCACATGCCCATATCAGGTTTCTTTAGGCTTGGAATGCCTCTAACCCTTTTATTCTTTCTTATATTTACCAAGTTGTCAAAATTCACATGACACAACCTTTAATTCCATAACTAGATTTCTTCTACTTGAGCTTTGAAACATGAATTTTTAGTTAGATCTAGGTAGAATAGATTACCTCTTTTTTTATTGCTAGTCCCAACTAGATTTCCTTTTCCATCTAGCAGCTTGGCATTCTTATTCATGAATTCTACCTTGAATCCTGTCTAGTCAATATAACACCTTTTTAGTTATAGGATTGGGCATCCCTTACTACCAAAGTACTATGTTAATCTTCATTAAATGTCAATTCGGGAGTGTGAACTTGAGATGATGTCTGTAAAGTATATGCTCTAATTTTTGCTAAAAGTCACTACTACCTTGAATGCAATAACCATTAGGGAAATCTAGCTTATCCAAAGGAAAGACAACTATCAAATTCTTGGAAGGAAATTCTAATTATTAACCATACATCTATGCACCTACTGCTGTAGGAACAGTGATTGGTTCTATTCCCAGTGGCTACAGGAGCAACAATTTTAATATTAACTTAGAAAATTGAGTCTAACTCCTAATTACTAAAGTAAACTCCACCTTCTGTGTGGGCCCCCATAGAAGAATCAAGGAAAGACCAACTTAGAAAAAAGTATAGAAACTTAGCAACGTCATGTTTTCATTCAAATATGCAGTATTACAATAACTTGGGAAAACAACAAGATATCTATCAACTCTATCTATCTACTTACTAACTAACCTCGTAGATACAGACGAGGTCTTATTTAAAAGGAAGGAAAATAAAAAAACTCCTACAATTACAACCTCCTCATGAAGCATAGTTAGTTAAAGTTTAAGACTTATGCAAGCATGCAATCATAAAGACATTAGTTATCTCCTTACATTTCCACAAATATAGAGCATAGAAAATCCTAGATCTGCTCTATTATCTGACTTAAACAATTTCCAAGAATCTAGGTATCATGCTTTGCATTTTTAACTAATTTCTTTAATGCTTTCTTTCTCGCTTAGCCACTCTATTAGGTCCCTCTTGTTATTCATTAAAATAGGTCCCTTCTAACTTTTCCGCCAAGTCTCTAGCTATAGCAATGTCATAATGTTTCTCTTTAATACCATCAATGCCTCAGCATTAATCCTTCACAGTTCTTTTTTATTAACTCTAGCTCAGGTTGTATTCCTATGATCGACATTTAATGTACACAAAAATTCCCACAAACATTTATTTATATTTATTAATTTATAAAGAAAAAGCATTAATTATTCAACTAATAGTTTTTGCAATCTCTTCAGCTGTAGGAAGATCTACCCATATCAAACATTCATGAAGAAAGATTTTTACCACAAAATGAGCCCTTTTTAGATATCATTTTGATTATCATTCTTATGCCATATATCCACACCTTGTACATTAAAGGTTCAAAACACTATACTTAAAAAATGATAAAGTTTAGTATGTTGTAGACAAATGTTGACAAAAAGGGCCAAAAAGACTTCTATTTCTTCATGCCATCATTTTTCCCCCCAATTGTCCTGATGTTGGTCCCTTCAGTATCTATAGATTTTTTATCCTTATTCGCAACCTAAGATCATTGGTGATCTTCTCCTATGATTCATGAGCTTTATAATTAAAATATCCATGATTCTCTTTCAACCTTTCCCATTTCTATTCTTCAATAACCATGTTATATTTAGCAAATGAATCATACTTTCCAATAATAGGATGCAAGAGTATTGGTGGATGGAAACGAAGAGTAACCCAATTACTTTTCTGACTTCTACCTAGCATCATATACCTAGGCATCCTACTGATGGCCAACTCCAAATTTTGAGGAGACTGCAACTCCCTTGTTTTTAGATCTTCTGATAATCGGATCCATCTTTGAGTGGAGGTTCATATGGAATCAGGGGCAATTGTAGAACAATGTTGCTCCCAATCCAAAGATGCATGTTCTTGGACGCGGTGAATTTTAGTAGTAGCACTTTGATTTTTGTTAAAATAAATCCAATCGAAGAATAATCTGTGACTATTTTGCACCTCTGGTCGAATGTATAATGGTTCAACAATTTCTTTTTCCCTATAAGAAGTGGCATGATTCTTTTGACTAATCTCATTTTGCATCCATGACATAATTGCTCTAAACTGTACATCTCCCACATATAACAAAGAATTCCAATCCTTATCATTTGGAACAACAAGAACATATAACTCATAGAGGAGATTCTACAAAGCCATCAGGACTTATTTGAACAATGCATAGAATTCTTGGGGAGTGTGCAAAGAAGGGTTCAACCCTCGAGTAATTCAAGACAATTGAAAATTAATCATTTTCTCTTTTGAAGGTGACCTATAATTTACAAGCTCTAGAATGAGCTTTGTCACCTTTGTGACATGTTGCTATAGGACCATAATTTCACTATCTTTCTCTTCAACTTTTTGTGCTTGTTCCTTGATAGTTCTGAGCAATTGTTTCCTTTCTAGGTCCTAGTTTTCTTTTCCCATTGAAATTGTTGGTATAAACTAAAGTTGGTTGTTAATGGAGTAGAAATGTCTAGTGGTATATGACAATGGACAACAGGTCTATTATCTTCAAGGTGGTGCTTATGATGATGCTGGATAAAAGGGTTGACACTTGGACCAAAAGCAATGTTGTCATCCTAAGAATGGTGATGTTCAAAAAAGCTATCACTTTGATGGGAAACAGTGCTATCACTTTGATGGGCAACAGTGCTATCATTTTGAGGAGGCTGATGAGCAACAAGACTATTAACTTTTTCTGAAGGCACAATGGCTACAAGATAGGGTACAATAGCCATTTTAACTTGAAATGTTTCAATAATTTCCTAAACCATTTCTTGAGCAATGGATGGATATTCCTCTGGTGGTAAATTATCAGTTTCCTTTTCTTGTTGTTCAAAACCAAACACTATTTTCTCTGAGGAATCCATGTCACTATCAATGTTAATAGGGCTATTTGGCTTTGCGAGAATTTCCTCAAGATCACTTTCACATTTAGGAGTATGGGTTGCAGGCTTTGAGGACTACATAGGTGTATGTACTGGAGCTTTTGAATTAATAGGTGGAATGGAAAGTTCCTTTTTCAAGTCCACCCCAGACAATCTAGTAACTCATTGTGGGGTAGAGATTGGTTGCTTACCCTTATCAACAAATTTCCCTTTATTAACATTGGGTGTAGGTTCTTGTGCTACTAGGGATACTTCTTTTGAACCTTCCTCTATAGTAGTTATGTTTGATTTTCTCTTTTTAGGGGTCAAGGCTTCTGTGAGAAAGAATTTTGTTTTCACAGTTTTGGGTGCGGACTTAGAAGCCAAAGCTTCTTGAGCTATTCTATATACTACTTTCCTGATTTCTATAGTAGTTTTCTCTCTTGTCCCCAATCCTTGCCTTTAGGTCCACCCCTTTGGGGTCCCATTGTCTTGAGTTTTACAAAATCCTCCCATGTTCCCAAGTGTTTCCTACTCATTTCCCTTTCAACTATGGCCCTAATTAAGAAATAGTGGGATACCGACTGGGTTTTGCCTTGCTATACATAGGTAGCTTACCTTTTGATAATATTATAAAGGAAACTTGGGAGATTTATAGGACAATCACCATGCTGCAAACCACTCAAAATTTTAAAATGAACAACATGCAAATAGGAATACCTCCCCTCACAAGTGAAATACCTTATGATAAATTAAGTAGGGTGGATAAATTGATTAGGGAGAGATAATCATAATGTACCTTACTTTTTGTTTTCCTCCAACTAAGGATCTCCATGTACTGAGAATCGCTCTTTTTCTTGTCATGCATCCATGTCCTTTGTCTGTTGTTCTCCATTTGTAGGAAAACCAAAAACTTCTACCAATATCTCCTCTATAAACTCTATCTAGATACCCTTAACAATTGCATATCCATCCCTTAGTGTATTATGAAATTGGAGTGTAATTTCCTAATCAAATTGCTTCAAACTAAGATAGTGAGCTAGCCAACCCTATTGTTGAAACAAGCTAGATCTTGTTGGGTCTGCCAGCAAGACTCTATGATCTATTGGTTCATGCCACTGAGGTTCTCCACCCATGCTTTCTTTTTGAAAATTTTCAAAAAAAAAATGCTATAACTGGCAAATTCAATGTAAGTGATTGAGAGTGTGGGTGAAGATGGCTATAGGGGTTTTAACAATGGCATTTGGAAAAGGAAACAAAAAACTTTTAAAATACTTCAACACTTTCCAAACATCGCATCCTTCAGTACTTCACACATCCTTTAATACTTCATGATGATATTTTAATCACCAAAACATAATGAGGATAAAGCTCATGCCCAAAACATATGCCATATTAATGAGGAGTTATGTGCTTGTGAAATAATAAGTTAATGGTTGGTTTTTTTAATATTTCACACACACTTTGGAAGTACAAAGGAGCACCAGCTCATTACTAAGATGACCCTACCCCATACATCCTACATGCCAACTTAAGATTTACCTTGATTTGCATTTATGATTTCAATTTTCCCTCCCCCAACCTATCAGAGACTGGGTCCCAGCAAACCTTAAAGATTGCAAATTCTAAAAATTGAAATAACATGCTTTTCTAAATAAATAATAAATTAAAATAAATGTAAAGAGGTCAAGTGTAACTAACCTGAGGCACAATAGGAAGGATGGTCCAAGTAGTACCGTACAATAGAAAGAAGATGAGATGGTGTGATGATGGAAAGACAAGAAGATGGGATGGAATGAGGTGGAAAAGAAATGAATTTCACATGAATGTGAAATTTTTATTATGAAGGCCTTGAAATAAATTCAAGGGGCTGTAGGCATCTGAGTGGAAGACTCAGATGGAGTGGTTGCAGGAAGAGATGTTTATGTTGTATTGAATTGTTGGAGAAATTCCTCCTAGGTTTCTAGTTTATGATATAACTTCAGGCAATGCCCATTAACTAGGAGTTTGAATTTGACTAGATCTATCATTGATAGTTGAACTGCACCATTGTTAAAAATTGCAACGATTTCATATGGACCAAGCCATCAAGTCTAAAAAATTTCTTGATGATGTTGATATCATGAGTCATACAAGAGTGCCTAATCACCAACTGAGAATTTTCTATCTTTAATGAATCTATCATGCCACTACTTCCTCTAACTCTAAATTAATTCTATATTATGAAGAGCTGACTTCTGCCATTCATCTAACTCATTGAGATGCAAAATGTGATCCTATTGTGCTACAAGAAGGGTAATATCAAGTTCCAAAGCTATCCGCAAAGTCTTATGTTCAAATTCAATGGGCATAACAACTGTCTTCCCATATAGGAGCTCAAAAGGTGTAAACCTAGTAGTGGATTTCCATGTTGTTCTGTATGCCCATAAGGCTTCAAGAAGTCAAGTTGCCCAATCTTTTCAATGCAAGGACACTATTTTAGTGAGTATATTTTCTAGCTCTTGATTTGTCACTTCAACTTGTCCATTGGCCTATGGATGATACAAAGAATATTTTCCATGCCAAATTATGTACTCCTCCATGAGTGTAGCTATCAAGTTAGATGTAAATTGAGGCCCTTGATCCAATTGTGATTCTCTTGGAGCACCAAATCTCGTAAAGATACATTTGTACAAAAAATTTGCAACATTATTTTCACAAGGATGCTTCATGGGTTTTCCTTCTGCCCATTTAGTAACATAATCAATGCAAACTAGGATGTAACTCTTTCCTTCAGATTGTGATTCAATAGGGCCAACAAATTCAATCCCTCATTTATCAAATGGTGTTACTACTATGTGTGGTTGTAGGGGCATTTCATATGTTTTTGTTGGTCGACTGATTCTCTGACATTTGTCACATCTTTTTGTATATCGGCCTACCTCCTTGTGAAGTGTGGGCCAATAATAATGTATATTTAAAATATTTAATGTAGTCCTTTTGTTAGCAAAGTGGCCACCACAGGGTTCATCATGACAAGCACGAAGTACATCATAAGTTTCATCCTCTTTGAGACATCTTCATGTCACCTAATCTGGTCTAGTATAAAACATTAACCCTGAGATCTAGGAAAAGTTAAAACTCTTTTCCACAAAAAATCATTTTTCCATTGCAGAGAAATGTGGGGGTGTTTTACTAGTGGTTAGGTAGTTGGCAATGTCAACATACCAAGGGTTTTGTGCTGACAAAAGAAAGAGATGTTCATCAAGAAAGCTATCTTCCTTGGCTGCAGGATCATCAAGTATTTGAAGACGAGACAAGAAATCAACTACAACATTTTCTTTACCTAGTTTGTCAATAATGGTAATGTCAAATTCTTGCATTAGTAACAACCATCAAACCAATCATCTAGATATTGTTGGTTTTTTCATCAAATATTTGATAGCAGAGTGATCTGTATGTACAAATATTTGGTACCCTATAATATAATGTCTAAACTTATTAAGAGCATAAATTACAGCAAGCAATTATTTCTTTGTTACAGTGTAGTTATACTCGGCTCCTTGAAGATTCTTTCTGATATAGTAAATTGCATGTTCTACTGAATCTATCTTTTGGCCAAGTACTACTCCAATGGCATGATCTGAAGCATTAGTATGTATGTGAAAAGGTAACTCCCAATTTGGTCCTCAGAGCACTAGTGCTATTGAGAGCACTTCCTTAAGCTACAGGAAAGCCTTTGTACAATCAAAATCCCATACAAACTCTCCATCTTTTCGAAGCAATTTATATAGGGGTGTTGTAATTTGACTAAAATCTTTGATATAATGTCAATAATACCATGCATGTCCTAGAAAACTCCTACTTCTTTCAATTTAACTAGTGCAGCCAATATGCGTATGATTTCTATTTTTGCTGGATCTACTTCAATTCCTTTGGGGGAAATAAAGTGTCCCACACCACTTCTTCTTGCATCATTATGAAACACTTTTTATTATTTAAAGACAAGTTGCAGTCTTTGCATCTTTGTAAAACCTTGTCCAAGTTCTTTGTGGCTTCTTCAAATGTCTACCCATATGTGGTGAAGTCATCCATATACACTTCCAAACAATTTGCAAATATGTCAAAAAAATGCTATCAATAGCTCTTTGGAAAGTTACAGGTGCATTGCACAAACCAAATGGTAGGAAAGCATAAGCAAACATTCTCCATGGGCATGTGAATGTGGTCTTATCCTAATCCTCTGGTGCTATCTGGATTTGATTATAGCCACTGAACCCATCCAAGAATGAAAAGTAATTCTTTCCTACAAGATTGTCAAGAACTTGATCGACAAAAGGCAATGGAAAATGATCATTCTTGGTAGTTGAGTTAAGTTCTCTATAATCTATGTAGACTCACCATTTCCCCCCCTTCTTGGGAACAATAACCAATGGTGAAACCCATTGACTATTTAAAATAGGATATATGAAGTAGGGTAAACTTTAAGAAAGCTACCTCCAAAAAAAGATATAAAATATTGGCGAATCTTTCATTATTTTGAAAAAAAATAAAAAAATTCTATCGGCGAATCTCTCAATTTTTTATTCTAAATATGATTAATATTGATGATTATTTTTGAATCATAATTTTTTTCTATATAATATTGAGAAATCTCAATAATAATAGGAAGTTCATTAATCACCATGGAATATTACAAGTCAAAATTGAACTTGTTTTACCTTGTGGAATATTGAGGATCATTACATATACTTTAAATCAATAGTGAAGACTAAGTATTGGTGATATATCTCCAAAGTAACTAATAATTATGATAATTATTGATCAGTTCAATTTAATTTCTCCACTACTATGTTATATTTAGGTGACTCAAAGCTAATCATGTAACAAATATTGAGGCAAATATTTGAGTTTAAATTTTTCAATAAAATAAATTATTGAGCGATTTTAAATATTCTAGGACTAAATTTTATAAAACTATGGCGATTTAGGTTGCATCAAATCTTAAATTATTAGCCAAATTATTAGCCAAATTACTAGCCAATTTTTTAAAAAATTAGCCAATTTATGAATATTAGCCACTAAAAAATACCTTGATATGAAGCCAGTATTGAGTAACTTTTGCAGTTCATTTTTGACAATATTCCTTAATGTTGGGTTAATCCTATGCTAAGGTTGTCTCACAGGTTTGCAATCAGGACTTATATAAATCCTATGAGTACAGAGTGTGGGATCCAAACCTTTCATATCTGTATACTCCCAAGAAAAATCATCTTGGTGCTTTTGGAATAGCTACAAGATATTGTGATGTTGTGCTTGAGATAGGGACTTGCTTTAGTTTAATTCTATCCCTAGGATGATTGTTGTTTTGACTACTTTTCTAGCCATTGAAATCTAAGAAATTAGTTGTGAGTCTATCTCATGTGGTAGGAGTGAATGTAGAAGCTATACAAACTCATAATAATGAAGTTCAAAGGGTAAAGGTAGGATTCTTTCTAAAACATAATCCTATTTAGAAGATGTCTCAAGTTGTATTCCATACTCATTTAGTATCATGACATCATCCTCTTCTTTAATGCTTACAAATGAGTCTTGTGAGATCATCATAAATTGTTTAATAGAATCTATGTCCATATTAGAGTCACCCATATTTGGCTAGACAACTTGGTTATCCTACAGCAAAGGCTAAGCAGGAGAATACAAGGTTAAGTTTTTAGTGTTCGTCCCATCTGAAATAGTCATCTTCCCTGATTGGCATGCAATATAAGCATCTGTTATTGCTAACCATGGTCATCCTAGAATGATAATATATCCCCCAATACTTCTTTTTGGAAATAGTACTACAAAATCAACTAGATAATCCCATGAATGTAATGTGACAATGACATCTTCTAACATACCATCAAGAATGATGTAGAACTATTTGCTAACTGCAAGATTTTTGGTATTTTTCTGAGACCAATGATGTTTAATTTGGACACTACTTCCTTGGTCATTACATTAATGGGTGCTCCTAGATCTATTAAGACATTCTACACTTGCACTCCTTGAATGGCAAGGGTTACTATTGGGCTTCCAGGTTCTGCATGCTTAGGCATCTTGAGGTTATCGAGCATAAGATCAGAAAGCTGGCCAAACACATGGATAGTCTTTGGATCTTTCTTTTTCCTTCCTAGGTTTTTAATACAAGCTTCTTAAATGGTTTTTGAATATATGGGTACTTCCTTTATTGCATTGAGCAAGGGAATTTTTATCGTCACTTGCTTGAGTCGCTCAAGCAAATCTAGTGTAGCTTGATTTTTATTTGGTAGAATTTGCTCTGTTAACCTACTAGGAAATGGTGATTTCTTCACTACAAGAGAGATAGTGGTGGTAGGTTCTTGAATTGACTCACATTTGTATCATCTACTTCTATTATAATGGGCTACTGAGGTGATGCAAGCATTGTTCTAGATCGTAGATGAATATCATTCAAGGTGATGGAATAACTTTGTTGTTGGGCTGAAGGTTTTGCACTATTAGGATTAGGCACAGGTTGTGTAGGTAACTATAGCTATTTTGGAGGGTTTGTCTTGGCTATAGGAGGCATTAAGGCTTGTTGTTGAGGAGGCTGAGTCAAGGCTGGTTAATGTTGGTGTTGTTGATGTTGCCAATTCTAGGATTGTTGCCAATTCTACTGAGGTTATTACCACCCTTGGTTAGGTCGCTGCCATCCTTGATTAGGCTGCTACCAATTATTATAATTACCATGTTTTTGTTGCCATTTACTATTAACACTATAATTATGGAGTGGATCTTGAGGAATACCTATTCTTGGAGCCCATGACCTTTATTGAGCAACATAGAGGACTTCCCCATCTTCATCAATTGCCTTGAATTTAGTAGGCACATGCTATGATTCCAAACTAATAATAGGCTTGCATCAATAGTTTTATTTCTTCTCTCTATAATGAAGGTAACATTCTGCTAACATAATATCAACATCCACCTTTTTTCTTTGTGCTTTCATGGTGTCTAGTTGTGTAGTGACATCATTAATGATGTCTTGCTTGAAATATGATAGGAGGTTTGATAGTTATGTATTAGATACTCTAGCACCAGGAGTTTTTTGGAGTAAGTCCCTCAAACCTTGTCCCTTTTTTATTGTTGCTCTAGAATAGTTCAAGAAAATGTTTTAAATTTCAGCCCACATCTTCTATGTAATGTCACCTCTAGCGATTAAGTCTAAGGTTTCCATACTCTTGTCATGCACTCCTTTCAGAAAGAGATGCTTTTGAGACTCCTCATTTAGTTGATGTTGCGTGTTGTGCTACAAGTTAAACATGAACTGGGCAACATAGTCATGAACCATCTTAAAGCAACTTCTTTGAGAGTTGATGGAAATAATTTTAGTCTATGGGCATTAGTTGTGTAGTAATAACTTCGACAAAGGATTTCAAACTCAAAGAGAAAGGTTTTTGGATCTTCAGTAATAAGGCCATAGAACTTGGGTAGGGTAGCTAAGGGTATATTCTTCAAATTTTGGCTGTACTATTGAGTAGGGATTGGAAAGGGAAAGGTAGGCTGAGCTGCTACCATTTTTGGATGTCTTAGTGGTGGCTGATAAATGACTAGAGCTAATGGATTATCTTGATATTCTGGCTCAGCAAAAAGATTATTCAAATGGAAGGATTCTTTAGATGTGGTTGGTGATTGTACTTGTTTTGGTACTTCTGCAAATATGTTATCAAATAGTTCTTCGTCTTCCTCTCTTTCTTCTCTCTCTTCTCTTTCTTTAGGGTTAGGATAAAATGCATCTTTCTGATTGAAGTTGGGAAGAAATCTTCCAAGGTGGTCTCTTCTCCTATGCATGCAAAAATACTAAAAATGAAACTAACTAAGTGACTCAATAGTGAATCCTAGACTAACATCATCCCCAACAACGGCACCAAAAATGTCTAGTCAATATAACACCTTTTTAGTTACAAGATTGGGCATCCCTTACTACCAAAGTACTATGTTAATCTTCATTAAATGTCAGTTTGAGAGCATGAACTTGAGATGATGTCTACAAAGTATATGCTCTAGTTTTTGTTAAAAGTCACTACTACCTTGAATGTTGTTAGGATAAACCACGGATAGAAATTAAAACTACATGCAACTATAACCAATAACAAAAAATAATAGATCACACAAAAATGAACACAAGGCACCAAGATTTAACATGGTTCACCCAATCCCTGAGCTACGTCCACAAACTGCAAGTCCATTATTATTACAATCTAGTGATTACAACCTAATTACAATCTGTAATCCCTTGCAGCTCAATACTGCTGCAAGAAGCAATTTCGCATCACAACATAATGAAAATACCTAACTCTAAACCCTTTTATACAATTATTTTATCCGTTTTAGGGTTACAACATGTTAGCCATATGTCGGCCATAATATGTCAGCCTGAAAACCAAAGAATTTACGAAGTATGTATAGTAATTTCCTGATCAATCACCACAATCTAACAATCTCCCACTTGGGGACTAATCAGGCTCCATACTAAACAACAATCTCCCACTTGGAGACTGATCCTGTAGCAATACCGCTACCACATGGGGCTCCCACTAGATCAAACCACCTTGGACTCTGCTATTCTTTTATTCATGTTCAGTCTAAAAGACCAAATGAACTAAAGAGGAGTTCAGCTTCTCCCTTGTTACAACCTTTTTCAACATATCTACTGGATTGTCACTTGTATGTATCTTCTCCAACTTTAACTGTCCATCCTCCAAAACTGACCGAATGAAATGGTACCGCAACTATATGTGTTTGGTCTTAGAATGCAGAGATGAATTCTTTGCAAGATGAATGGCACTCTAACTATCTATGAACAAATAATTATTCTTTTGAGGATGTCCCAATTCTTCCAAGAAGAACTAAAGCCATATCATCTCCTTGGTTGCCTCTGTAGCAGCAACATACTCTACCTCTGTAGTGGATAGAGCATTAAACTTCTATAACCTAGAAACCTAGCTCACAGCTGCCCCACCAACAGTAAAGACATAACCTATAGTACTTCACCTAGTATCAATATCCCCTACTAAATCTGAGTCAACATAGTCTTTTAAATCAGTAGTAGAGCCCCCAAAATGTAAACACTTGTTGGATGTTCCTCTCAAATATCTGAGAATTCAATTGACAACATTCTAATGCTCAAATCCTGGATGACTCATATACCTGCTAACGACTCCCACTGCATGTGCAATATCTGGCCTAGTGCATACCATAGCATACATCAAGCTTCCTATAGCTGAAGCATAGGGTACCTTGGACATTTTATCCTCCTCTTCTTGTCTCTTAGGACACATCTCCTTAGTCAACTTCAAATGACCAAGTAAGGTGTGCCAACAACTTTAGCATTCTCCATAGAGAAACGTTGCAACACCTTCTCAACATAATCAGCCTGAGATAGTGTCAATGTTTTGTTCTTCCTATCTCTACAAATCTTTATACCAAGGATTTCTTTTGCTACCCCCAAATCCTTCATAGAAAATTCATGTGCTAATTGGCATTTTAGCCCCTTAATATGATCCATGTTAGACCCAGCTACAAGCATATCATCAACATATAAACATAAGATAATGTAGCTATCATCATCCAACCTCTTAAAATAAACACAATAATTTGAATGACACCTTTTATAGCCATGCTCATGCATAAACCTATCAAATTTTAGATACCATTTCTGAGGTGCTTGCTTCAAGCCATATAAACTTTTCTTCAATTTGTACACTAAGTTCTCCTTACCTTTGAGCTCAAATCCCTATGGCTGAGCCATATATATTTTTTCATCCAAATCACCATGAAGAAAGGCTATTTTAACATCCAATTTCTCTAAATGAAAATTTTCAATAGCCACAAGACTTACAATAGTACGAATAGGAGTCATTTTAACAATAGGAGAAAATATCTCATCAAAATCAATTACCTTTTTATGTGCAAATCCTTTTACAACTAACCTGGCCTTAAATCTTTTCTGACCTCCTTCATCTTCTTTCAACCTGTAAACCCACTTATTCTATAAAGCCTTTTTACCTACAGGCAACTTGCATAGATCCCATGTCTTATTTTTTTAGCAAAGAGTCCATTTCGTCTTTTATTACAGACTCCCACTAAATCTTAGTATCCACCTGCACAGCTTCATCATAACTTTTAGGTTCACTAGCATAAGTAAGTAAAATAGAATACAAAGAGGGAGAAAATTTTTGTGGAGGTCTAATTTGCCTCGTTGACCATCTAACATTCACCAGTGTGTGTGTTATTTGTTTTTGTAGTTGTTGCACATCATGAGGAATGGCTAGAACATAAGCTTTTGGAGTATCATCCAGCACTACATAATCATCTTCTTTCTTTTCATGTTGCTGCAATAGATCTTTGTACAACACTTTCTCATTGAATATGACATCCCAACTTCTAACAATTTTATGATTTTCAAAATCCCAAAGCCTATAACCAAATTCATTAATGCCATATCCAACAAAGACACATTTCTTTGATTTAGCTTCTAGCTTGGTTCTATTTTCAAAGTCTATATGAGAAAAAGCTTCACAACCGAAGGTCTTAAGAAAAGAATAACTCACATTCTTACCAGTCCATGCCTCCTCTGGAATACCACAGCCCAAAGGAGTAGAGGGACCTCTATTAATCAAATATACTATAGTATTGACAGCCTCCTCCCACATGTGTAAGGGCAACCCAGCGTGCAACCTCATGCTCCTTGCATGCTCCATTATAGTCTTATTCATGCATTCAGCCACTCCATTTTCTTGTGGAGTCCTTGGAATAGTTTTTTGTCTATGAATACCATTAGTAGAGAAATAATCTTCAAATTCATGACTACAATACTCACCACCATTATCAGATCTAAGACATTTTAATTTCTTACCAATCTCAATTTCAACCAAGCATTTCCATTTCTTAAAAGTTTGAAATACATTAGATTTTTGTCCAAGGAAATAAACCCATACTTTTCTAGTTGCATCATCAATAAATGTAACATAATAATGTGAGCCACCAAGGGAAGATACCTGATCTGGTCCCCATACATCTGTATGCACAAGCTCTAATTTCTCCTTTTTGTTTTCCTTCCCAATCTTTACAAAACTCACTCTCTTTTGTTTTCCATACACACAACTATCATAGAAATCCATATTAACACATTTTAGAGCTAGTAAAACTTTCTTTGAATGAAGTACAGTCATACCTTTCTCACTCATGTGCTCAAGTCTATTGTGCCACAATGCTATATCAGAATCTACAGCAACTATTTGTTCTCCTTGCTCAACTGCAGCAATTGTTCTTGAACATTCATTTTTCTTTGAAACAATAAAAGTAGAAGGAACAATATGACCTATACAAAGATATAAGGTGCATACTTTCACACCTTTTTCTACTACAAGGGAACCTTTTGAAACCTTCCTATTTTTATCATTAAAAGTAACTACACAACCCTCATCACTGAGTTACCCCACTGAAATTAAATTCCTACTCAGCCTTGGAACATGTCTTACCTCATGTAGTAGCCAATGATTCCCATTCAGAAACTTAATCTTAATTTTTCCCTTTCCAACAATTTGATAGGGTTCATTATCCCCCAAATAAACAAGCACAAAATCCCCTTGGACATAATCAATGAAATAACCTCTATGAGGTGTAGCATGAAATGAAGCACCAGAATCTAAAACCTGTAAATCATCAACACTTTCTAAAGATAGAAGCAAAGCATCCTCTTCAGATTTCTTACTTACCACATTTTCCTTCTTGACTCCATCTGATTTATCTCCTTCATTTTTCTTTCGATTCCAGCAATCTTTCTTTTTTTGCCCTAGTTTCCCACAGTACTAGTAGTCGTTTGGTCCTCTCAATTGAGACCTCTTCCCCTTTGACTTTCCTCTTGAGTTTCCATGATTTCTAGAGTTACTTCCGCTCTCAGTCATTCTGCCCCTGCTTTGTGCATTCAAGGAACTTCCTGATGTAGATCCACCTGAGGATTTCCTACAAATTTTCTCACTCAAAACAACACTGATCGCATCTTCACATTTTAGGGTACTAGATCCAAGAACAGAATTACTCACCACCATTACCAAGCCATTCTAGCTTTCAGGCAAAGAACACAAAATCAAGAGAGCCCTAATTTCTTCATCAAAATTTATACCCACAGAAGATATCTAACTAGTAATAGTATTAAACTCATTTAAATGATCTATAACAGATCCACCTTCTTCCATTTTCATATTAAATAAATGCTTCATGAGAAATACCTTGTTTGAAGCGGAGGGCTTTTCATACAGTGTCACTAGGGTTTTCATCAACTCTTCTATCATCTTTGCTTTTGTAATATTAAATGCCACCAATGGTGCTAGGCATAATCAAATACTTCCAAGTTCCTTTCTATCCAAAAGATCCCATTCATCATTTGACATAGTTCCCTAATTCTTGGCTTTGCCATCCAACGGTTTCCATAAATCCTTTTGATACATATAGTCTTCCATTTGCATCTTCCATAACTAGAAGTTTTGCCCATTAAACCTATCAACCCTCAACTTACCCTCATCTACCATTTCTCCCACTCAACCATGAGACTCTCACTCAACTGTGAAACTTTCTTGTGAAGGATAATTGAAAAACAACTAGGCTCTTATACCACTTGTTAGGATAAACCACGGATAGAAATAAAAACTACATGCAAATATAACCAATAAGAAAAAATAATAGATCACACAGAAATGAACATAAGGCACCAAGATTTAACATGGTTCACCCAATCCTTGGGCTACGTCCACCAATCTAAAAGTCCAATATTATTACAATCCAGTGATTACAACCCGATTACAATCCGTAATCCCTTGCAGCTCAATACCACTACATGAAGCAATTTTGCATCACAACATAATGAAAATACCTAACCCTATACCCTTTTTATACAAGTATTTTATCCATTTTAGGGTTACAACATGTCGGCCATATGTCAACCATAATATGTCAGGTACAACGTCGACCACGACCCCGAACCCCAAAGAATTTATGAAGTATGTATAGTACTTTCCTGATTAGTCACCACAATCTAACAATCTCCCACTTGGGGACTGATCAGGCTCCACACTAAACAAAAAATGAAATAACCATTAAGGAAATCTAGTTTATCCAAAGTAAAGACAACTATCAAATGCTTGGAAGGAAATTCTAATTATTTAACCATACATCTATGCACCTACTGCTACAGGAATAGTGATTAATTTTGTTTCCAGTGGCTATAGGAACAATAGTTCTAATCTTAACTTAAAAAATTGAGTCTAACTCCTAATTACTAAACTAAACTTCACCTTTTGTGTGGGACCCCATGGAAGAATGAAGGAAAGATCAACTCAAATGAAAGTATAGAAACTCAACAAAGTCGTGTTCATTCAAATATGCAGTATTAAAATAACTTGGGAAAACAACAAGATATCTATCAACTCTATCTATCTGCTTACTACCTAACCTCGTAGATTCAGATGAGGTCTTATTTAAAAGGAAGGAAAATAACAAACTCCTACAGTTATGACTTCCTCATGAAGGATAGTTAGTTACAGTTTAAGACTTATGCAAGCATGCAATCATAAAGACATTAGTTATCTCCTTAAATTCCCACAAATATAGAGCATAGCAGATGCTAGATCTACTCTATTATCTAACTTAAATAGTTTTCGAGAATCTAGGTATCATGCTTTGCATGTTAAACCAATCACTTTGATGCTTGCTTTCCCAGTCAACTGCTTTATCAAGTCCCTCTTGTTATTCATTAAAATAGGTCCCTTCTGACTTTTTCGCCAAGTCTCCAACTATAACGGTGTCATAATGTTTCTCTTTAATACCATCAATGCCTCAGCATTAATCCTTTGTAGTTTTTTTTTATTAACTCTAGCTTGGCTTGTATTCATATGATCAACATTTAATGCACACAAAACTTCCCACAAACATGTATTTATATTTATTTATTTATAAAGAAAAAGAATTAATTATTCAACCAACAATTTTTGCAATCTCTTTGGCTGTAGGAAGATCTACCCATATCAAACATTCATGAAGAAATATTTTTACCACAAAATGAACCCTTTTTAGATATAATTCTGATTATCATTCATTTGCCATATATCCATACCTTATACATCAAAGGTTCAAAACACTATACTTAAAAGATGATAAATTTTAGTATTTTATAGAAAAATGTTCACAAAAAGGGCCAAAAAGACTTTTATTTCTTCATGCCATCAAATCCAATTTTATTTAACTGTGAAACACTAAGTATATTATTCTTCAGTCCTTTAACCCAATAAGCATTATCACATCTAAGCTCATTGGTTAGTGTAATACAGCCTTTTCCTTTCACATGACAAGATTCATCATTTCCAAATCTAACACTCCCACCATCATAGTGTTCTAAGTGGTCAAATTAAGATTTATCATTAGTCATGTGGTGGGAACAACCATTATGTATGATCCATGTACCATTCTTACTAACATTAGAAATGAGGCCCATCTTATCATTCTCATCATCTAATTCATCCTTAACAATAATGTGAACCATTTCATCTTCATCACTACTGTTAGAATCTTTAGCCATGGAATAAGATTTCTTACTTTTATCCTTGTAGTCTTTGTAGATTTTGAAATCTTTCTTTCCTTTATACTTGTCATACTTCTTTTCTTCTTTTCCTTCCTTTTTTGGACACCTTGCAGCAATGTGACCAACTTCTCCACAAGAAAATTAGATCAAAGGAATTTTTCCTTTGTACTTTACTTTTCTTTTGAAAAATATTCTTGCAAGAAATGCATCAATGACTTCAAGATCATCATTAGAACCATCTTCATCTTCATTTTCAGACCTTTTTCTTTTAGATTTTGTAGCTTTCTTTTTTAGTGATAGTTTGGCTTGAAATGTAGACTCAATATTACTAGAGTTAGGAACATAATTATTGAAGCTATCTAACCCAAAGGTTGTCAACCTTCCCACTACTGTATCCAAAGTTATATCATTCTTAGGATCACATCTCATTTCTTGAATAGTTGACACTCCAATTTCATAAATTGAAGAAGAGTTCTAAGTACCTTTTTTACCACTATTACATCATCGATTTTCCCACCTAAGGCTATGATTGCACTCACACTAGCTTTGATTCTTTCATGGTACTATGCAATGTTCTCATCTTCATTTGATTAAACTAAACACTAATAATTGTTTCCTTAGCTTTCCTCACATTTTCATCACCTCAATATATATCTTTCATCTTGTTCCAAATTTCATGAGAAGTAGCATAATCTTTGACTTCATCAAATTCAGCATAAATGAGAGTGGAAGCAATGCCAATCATCATTATGTTATGATTCTTCTTTTCCACAATCTGATCCATAGTCAAAATTATAGTAGGTGCCACATATTTGTTCTCTAGATATTTCAGGCTTGTGTCACCAATGGTTGTCAAATGGAGCTTTATGATTTCCTACCATGCTTGGAAGTTATCCCTATTTAGCTTAGGAATCTTCCTTATGTAAGACATCTTGATCTTTAGCTTAGGTCCTTCAAACCTTCTCTACAAGCACCAAAAGCTTTGAAAGTAATTGTTAGAAATATAAGAGGAGTAATTCAGAGTGGAGGGGTGAATTAGTTACCACAAAAATAAATCCAAGATCCCTTAAGATGTCAATATAATACAAAACCAAAACTCTACTAAAACTTAAATGTTGTTGTAACTCATTTAACAAAGGAACACTCAATTTACACTAAGAATTAGTATCATTCAATAAACACTGAAATAATCACTTCTTAATATGTTTAGTGTGTTAACCTTAATTAACTTAGCTTTAGAATCATAAAGCAAATAACATGAACATAAGAGACACCAATATTTAACATGGAAACCCAAATTGGGAAAAACATCAATTGCAACTAGTTACTATTGCTCACTCTTCTAAAGTGAGCCTTGTTATGAGCCAACCCTATTAAAGGTTAAAAAATACATTCTTAGGTGTGACCCTATTAAAGGATTTAGTTCATCCTTTTAGGAGTGGCCATGTTAGAGGTCTTTAGACACTTTAGTCTAGAAATGCCACCTTGTTAGAGGATTTGGTAAATAGTTGCTAGGCTAACTCTGTTAGGAGATTCTATTCACTACTACAATTATTAGAGAGTAACAATGACTTGACTTTATTGTTGATGCAACTATCATTGCTGATTTTAGATCTCTATTCTAGCCTGAATACTTGATCATAATGTTCCTTGCAGCTTGGTCAAATTGGATACTATAATATCCTTTCAATTTGCTTCCTTGATTTCTCTTTTCAATTTCATGCTTCTTAAAATTCAATCCTCAACTTGACCTTATATTTATATTATTTACCTAGTCAAGTGATCTTGAATATGCTTTCAAAAAACTAGTATTCATACCTTGAGTCAACTAGAACTAACTAATAAAATTGTTAGATTCAATATGTTGATACAAGATAATCCTTTGTTAGTGGACCCAACTTGATCAACACTAACTTAGAAAAGACTTTCCTTCATGCTTCCTTTGGTAAATGAGTGAGATCAATTAACACTAGTTCCATGAAAACTTCCTTTTCTAACTGAGTGAACTTAGTTAATATTGGTATTGTGTTATCTTTCCTAGAATGCTCGGCATTCACAAGAAACTTTCTTTAATGCCTGAGTGAGCTTGGCTAACACCAATTTCTCAATAAACACTTGAAATTGGTGTAAGATAAAAGACAACATATAATTAAATAATTATATTCAACATAAATTTAGTTTCTCTTTTAGGACATTTAAAAGAATAATGACCAAATTCTTTACATGTCCAAAAAGAAGAACTATGTTACCATTAGGTTCTCTCTTTATAATCAAGGCAAGCCCTTGTTAAATATTCTTGTCTTCTACTTATTTTCTTGGCCCTTATTGGCATAATATCCACTTGTACTTGCACTCCTGTTGAATAAAAATTTATCCTTCTATACACTAAAAGATGTTTTCAATCTAGGCAGTTATTCATTCTATTTCTTTAGATGACTAAAAATCTTTCATGAAGATATTCATTTGTAAAGTTAGGTGTACATGGAATAACAAGTGTTCAATCATTTGTGCTCTCTTATGCAAAGTAGGTGTCAAATTTTTCAAAATTTTCCACACAAACACATCTTTTGTCTTAGATCCACCATAACTTTTAATTCCAATAACAATTTTTGATATTCTAGACAACTAGCCTTTTATAGTTTCATCTACATGCACCTTAGCATCTTGAAACATTCATACCCAACTAGGGTATAATTTAGTGGCTAATATTCGTAAATTGGCTAATTTTAGAATTTTTTGGCTAGTAATTTGGCTAATAATTTAAGATTTGATACAACCTAAATCACCATATTTTGATAAAATTTGGTTATAGAATATTTAAAATTGTTCAATAATTTATTTTATTAAAAAAATTCAACTCAAATATTCGCCACAATATTTGTTACATGAATAGATTTGAGTTACCTAAATATAATATATTATTGAAGAAATTAAATTGGACTAACCAATAATTATCATAATTATTAGTTACTTTAGGGATATATCACAAATATTTATTTTTCACTATTGATTTAAAGTATGTGTAACGATTCTCATAATATTCCACAAAGTAAAAAAATGTTTAATTTTGATTTGTAATATTCCATGGTGATTGATGAACTTCCTTTTATTATTGAGATTCATCAATAGTTTATACCAAAAAAATTATGATTCAAAAATAATCGCCAATATTAATCATATTTAGAATAAAAAATTGAGAGATTTGCTAATAGATTTTTTTTTTTTTCAACATAATGAAAGATTCGCTAATATTTTATTTCTTTATTTGGAGGTGGCTTTCTTAAAGTTTACCCTATACCCAACTCTATAATCTAGCCTTCTTAGCATGATCAGCACCTTCAAATATTTTATGTTAAGAGTTCCAAATTTCATGTACAAGTCTTAAAGAAATTACATCTCCATATTGTATTTTAAGAAGATTTAATAATAGTGCTTCTCTAGAAAGCATATTCTGCATGAATAGATCTTTTTCGCTATCTTCACAAGAGTCAAGCTTATCTTATTTTATCACCTTCTTCATATTTGATGTAACTAGGCAATATTTCAAACCCATGTGTTGTTGGAACTACAATTGGAACAACTGTTATGTTTTCATTGGTATCAAACCTTACTGGTAAGTCATCTTCTAATAGTGTAGAGTGTAATCTTATTTGATTGATGAAGAGGATTTGAAAAGAGTGATAATAAGATGAACTATTAATGTGGTTGAGTAAAGTGGAGTAAGTATGATGGAACTACAAATGACACTTGATTAATTAGTATTTGTCAAGATAATGTGTTTTTTGATCATTATATTAAGTAAAGAAGAAAGATGAGTTGAAGTATGGAAGCTATGATTGATATTAGTCAAGAAGTTGAGTAAAACATGAGTTTGACCAAGAGATAGGTTACTAGGTCAATGAAGAAGTTAAGCATTACCAAGCACAAGATTAAGGAATTTAAGTATTAGTCAAGTGAAGGAAAATGAAGTAATGACCAAGTGAGATGAAGTAAACTAAAGTAATGACCATGAAGAATGAGATAGATCAATAGTGATTGAGCTACCTAGTGGTGACCAAGTTGAATAACATAGTGATGACTAAGTGTTAGCAAATTAATAGTTTGTTAAAGAATCAAGATTTGAGGCCAACATAATTGAACTTATTGGAAACAATCAAAATGTGTTAAAGATAAGGAGAGCTGGTGTATTTAATACATGAATTGATTTTGTTAAGTTATATAAGGTGAGGATTCAATGAGTAGTTTCCAGAAGTTTCAAGGAAAGAAGAAGTAGGACAGAATTATGTACAGATTCAATGAATATAATCAAGCCCTAAGATCTATAGTTATGTTTAACCAACAAAAGACTAAACTTGTCTAGTTAAGGAGGTATATGAGATGTTTTACAAGTTGGTGGGATAGAAAATTTGTGGAGAATAGATGAAGAAGAAGAGTTACAGAGGAAAGTGAGAAGTTGGTGATAGAGAGGTTGATTAAATTTTTTCCAAGTAGATCAGAGATGGAGAATTTGATGAAGACTAGCCAATAAACTAGGAATGAGATAGAAGGAGATTTGGGCATGAAAAGTGAGTTGTAATTTCTTAGATCAAGCTAGCTATTACTTTCTAACCATTGTGGCTATAAAATCCTTTAATCAAGGTTGAACTAATAGTCATGTTGTAAAACCTTTAATCAAGGTGACATTCTGATGGGATATTTTGAGGACCTCTAACAAGGCCACTCCTAATAGGGTGATTAAATCCTTTAATAGGGTCACACCTCATAGTTTTTTTTATAACCTTTAACAGTGTTGAATCTTAATCGAGCTCACTTCAAAAGAGTGAAAAAATGGTAGCATGTTACTTGGTGGTTTTTTTCCAAATGGGGTTTCCACGTTAAATCTTGGTGCCATTTTTGTGTAAATGTTGTTTTCATGTGTTATGCTATTTACTGATATATGTTTCTACAATTTGGATAATACTAAAACAAAGAAATAAGTCATGATATGAATAAATTTAGCTATTGATGATTTTCTATATTGACTAAATGGATTTATGAGTTTGATTAAGTTTTTTGAAGTTGTTGAAAGTTAAATTAGTACATATAGACCCAAGGATAATGGATTCACCCCCCCTCTTAATTATTGTAATAATTCTAACAATTGGTATTGGAGCTAGGGTTCTTTTAAGGAAAGTTTGAATGGAATTAAGATAAAGATAAAGATCCATAAGAAAGAGGTACCCATAATGAACAAGGAGAACTTCCCAACATGGCAATGTCTGATGAGATTGCATCTATCTCGAGTTGGATATTCTATACTACACTACTTGGACAATAAATACATAGAAGCATCTAGACCCATGAAAATTGAGAAAATAAGAAAATTATGAGCATAATCAAATGATGATAGGTCTAGCATCTTCCCTAAGTTATATAAAGTTTGATGATGTGAAGGATTGCACTATTGTAAATAAAATGTGGGATAAGTTGGCACAAATTCATGGAGGAGACAAAAATGTGTTAAGTGCTAAAGTTGAAAGGTTGAGAGGCAAGTTCGATGACATGAGAAAGAAAGAAGGAGAAATGGTTTCCCATTATTGTAGTTAAATCAAAGAAGTGGTAAATGTAATTAGAGGTGTTGAAGTAGACATATCTAAAGAGGTTACGATCAACAAGGTATTAAGAATATTACTTCATGTTTATCCCATTAGAGTATTTGCAATACATGAACTAAGATGTACACCTGGTTATGACCTAACCCTATATAGTCTAATTGGTAGTCTCACCACATTTGAATTAGAAAATTGTGATGATTATACACCTTCTAGTATTGAATTTTATTTCAAGTCTCAACTAACCCTTAATGGATCTAAAAGAAGAAAAAGTTTTAAAAGTAAGCTTGTAGAGAGAGATAGTGAATTAGATGATGATCTTGACGATCTAGAAGCATTATTGGCAAGAAGGGTACGAAAAGGATGAGAAAAATACAAAGATAAACTTCCTATAATTTGTCTTAGATGCAATAGAATTAGTCATATTGTTGTAAGATGTCCTAACATAGATGAAAAATATAAAAGGAAAGATAATAGATGGCAAGGAAGGAGAGGTAACAAAGACAATCAAGATAACAAAGACTATAAGGGAAAGGCAATAAATCTTGTTATATTGCAAAAGAAGATAGTTTTGAAAGTGGTTCTGATAAACATGATGAAGAAGTTGTTTATGTTGCAATGAAAGATGAAATCTAATGAAGATGAAAAGTTTGAGAAAACTTCTCTTCTTTCACATGTGAGTAAGAATAATAAATGGATAATTGATTGTGGTTGTTCACATCATATGATTTGTGATACAAGTATGTTTGAAAAAGCTAGAACACTACAATGGAAGTTGTGTTAAGTTTGGAAATGATGCAACATGTTGTGTGAAAGGTAAAAGATAAATTATATTGAATGACAAGATCAAATGTGACAATGCATATTAGGTTGATGGACTGAAATATAATCTATTGAGTGTGGAATAGTTGAATAGTTCAAGATTCCAAGATGAATTTCAAAATAAGAAGGCAAAAATATATAATGCTACTAGTGAACTGATTGGAAGTGGAGAGAAAACAAGAGGTAAATTGTTCTATCTAGACCTATCTAAAAAATTATGTTTATTTGCACAATTTGAAGATGTTTTGTTATGGTATAAGAGGTTGTATCATGTGAACTTTGATAATTTGGTAAGTATAAGTAAGATGGAAAGAGTAAGAGGATTACTAAGATTGAGAAAACTTCATAAAGTGATGTGTAAACAATGTCAAATGGGGAAAATATCAAAATCTGGTTTCTAGAGGAAGAGCTACTCTTCTAATGATATTTTGGAGTTGGTTTATACTATTTTATGTGGTCATATTGGAGTGTAAATTTGTAATGGTGATAAGTATTTTATCTTATTTTTTGATGATTTCTCTAGAATGATGATTGTGATAGTTTTCAAAGAAAACTTTGAAGCTTTTCAAATGTTTAAGTGGTGTTTGGCTAGAGTTGAAAAGGAAATAGGTAAAAGTATGAAATGTCTAAGATCAGATAGAGGAGGTGAATCCATATCAAAGGAGTTAAAAACATTCTACAATGAAAAAGGAATCAAAAAACAAATGTCTGCACCAAGGACTCCACCACAAAATGAGATAATTGAAAGAAGAAATAGATCAATCATGGATTGTGCAAGAATATTGATGATGGAAAAGAATGTTTCACAAAATTATTAGAGAGAAGTTGTAAGTATTTTTGGTTATACACTTAACCAAGTTCAAGTCAAGAAAGGTAAAAACAAAACCCCTTTTGAACTATGGTATGGCTATGCATCAAATGTAAAATATGTCAAATTATTTGGAAGTAAGTATTATATATCGAAAGATGAAAGGAATCGAAAACTTGATGCAAAGATTTATGAAGATGTATTTTTAGGATATTCCACTAAAGGCAAGGTGTACAAGTGTTTAAATACTAACACTAACAAAATTGTGGAAAGTGCAAATGTTAGAGTTAATGAATTTGTAGAAAAAAATGAAGAAGAATTCAAGAAGGAACTTGAAGATTAGAGAAACTTTGTATACATCTATGAAGGAGAACCAAGTATTTTACCTAAAAAAGAGAAAGAGATTGTCAAGCATCAATAGATAGACACTATCAAATTATAGTAGAGAAGCTTGGCTAAGACTAAGCAAGCTACAAAGCATTAGGCTATAGAAATTGAACACCAAATAGAGGAAGTTGAGTTACAGTAGGAGATCCATGGAGAAGTTGAGAAAGTTGTACCAAGTGAACTACAACAAGGAGAAAGAAGATCTGAACCTATTTTAGAAAAATATGTGAGAAGATGCCACACAATTGATCAAATCATTGGAGACAAAGATTCAAGAGTCATGAAAAGAAAAAAATTGAAAAATGATACATGTTTACTATGTGAGTTTGAGACAAGAACAATCAAAGATGCATTGGAGAATGAATATTGGATTAGATTAATAAATGAGGAGATTGATCAATTAGAGAAGAACAAACCATGGACATTGGTACCAAGGCCAATGGATAAGAGTGTGATTAGAATAAAGTGGGTATTTAGAAACAAGGTGAATAAGAAAAGTGAAGTCGCAAGGAACAAACTAAGATTTTTTTTCAAGGGATATGCACAAGAGTAAGGAATTGACTTTGGAGAAACATTGTCTTCAGTTGTAAGATTGGAAGGAGTAAGAACATTACTTGCATATGTTGCTTACAAAGGCTTCAAGGTATATCAAATGGATGTCAAATCTGCATTTTTGTATGGTTCATAAGGCACAATACTTAGTGAAGGTTTTGAAAATAGGATCGCAAGAAGAGTGGTTTTAACCATGGAGGAAACTATGTAGTTAAGTGTGCTCAAGCTGGAGTAGCACTGGGATGGGTGACCTCCTCAGAAGTCTTGGTACTTCATCTCTATTAACATCACCTAGATCTAATAAGTGCTAAGTGTTCCATTTATTCTCATGAGATATGGTTTCATGTGTGAATCACTAATCATGAAACATGAGTCAATGAGTTTGACTCAAAAACTACACAATTAAATCCTAATAGCAATATCACAATTTGCTTGTTATGGAAATATCTCCTATTAATCACTTGATGAGATTAAGGGGATTTCTATTAATGGTTCATAAAGAAAAATTCTTGGTGAAGGTTTGAAAATGGGGTTGCAAGTAGAGTGGGTTTAACCATGGAGGAAACTCCATAGTTAAGCACACTCGAGCTGGAGTAGTACTAGGATGGGTGACCTCCCATGAAGTCCCAGTGCTTCACCTCTATGAGCATCACCTAGATCCAATGAGTGGTAGAGGTGTTCCATTTATTCTCATGAGATATAGATTCATGTGTGAATCACTAGTTAGGAAACATGAGTCAATGAGTTTGACTCAAAAACTACACAATTAAATCCTAATAGCAATATCAAAATTTGACTTGCTATGGAAATATCTCCTACTTATCACATGATGATCTTAAGGGTATTTTTAATGAATGGTTCATAAGGACCAAAAAAATTGAAGGTTCTAAAAATGGTGTTGCAAGAAGTGTAGTTTTAACCATGGAGGAAAATTTGTAGTTAAGTGCGCTCAAGATGGAGTAGTACTGGGATGGATGACCTCTCAGGAAGTCATTGTGCTTTACCTCTGTGAGAATCACCTAGATCCAATAACTGATAAGTGTTCATTTATTATCATGAGAAATGGATTCATGTTTGAATCAATACTCATGAAATATGAGTAAGTGAGTTTGACTCAAAAACTACATAGTTAAATCCTGATAGCAATATCACAATTTGACTTATTATGGAAATGTCTCCTACTTATCACTTGATGAGCTTAAGGGTATTTCTAATGAATGGTTCATAAGGAAAAACAACTTGGTGAATTTTTTTCAAATTGGGTTGCAAGAAGAGTGGTTTAACCATGGACAAAACTCTATAGTTAAGTGCACTCAAGTTGGAGTCGTACTGGGATGGGTGACCTCCCAGAAAGTCTTGGTGCTTCACCTTTGTGAGCATAACCTAGATCCAACAAGTGATAAGTATTTAATTTATTAACATGAGAGATGGATTCATGTGTGAATAACTACTCATGAAACATGATTCAATGAGTTTGACTTAAAAACTACACAGTTAAATCTTAATTGCAATATCACAATTTGACTTGTTGTGGAAATATCTCCTACTTATCACTTGATGAACTTAAGGGGATTTATAATGAATGATTCATAGAGGAAAATAATCAGTTAAGGTTTTGAAAATGGGGTTGCAAATAGAGTGGGTTTAACCATGGAGGAAACTCTATAGTTAAGTGTGCTCGAGCTGGAGTAGTCCTAGGATGGTAACCTCTTAGGAAGTCTCAATGCTTCACCTCTGTGAGCATTACCTAGATTCAATGAGAGCTAAGTGTTCCATTTTTTCTCATGGGAGATGTATTCATATGTGAATCATTACTCATAAAACATTAGTAAATTATTTTGACTCAAAAACTACATAGTTAAATCTTGATAGCAATATCACAGTTTGACTTGTTATAGAAATGTCTCCTACTTATCAATTGATGAGCTTAAGGTAATTTCTAATGAATGGTTCATAAAGCACAAAACATAGTGAAGGTTTTTAAAATGGAGTTGCAAGAAGAGTGGGTTTAAGCATGGAGTAAACCCTATACTTAAGCATGCTCGAGCTAGAGTAGTACAATGATGGGTGACCTCCTAAGAAGTCTCAGTGCTTCACCTTTTTGAGCATCACCTAGATCCAATGAGTGCTAAGTGTTCATTTATTCTCATGAGAGATGGATTGATGTGTGAATCACTATTCATGAAACATGAGTCAATGAGTCTAACTCAAAAACTACAAAATTAAATCCTAATAGCAATATCACAATTTGACTTGTTGTGGAAATATCTCCTACTTATGATGTTGTAAACCCTTTAATCAATGTGACATTATAATGGGATGTTTTGAAGACCTCTAGCAAGGTCACTACTAATAGGGTTATTAAATCCTTTAATAGGGTCACATCTAATAGTGTTTTGTGTAGCCTTTAACAGGGTTAGCTCTTAGCCATGCTCACTTTAGAAGTAGCATGTTACTTGGTGGTTTTTCCAAAATTGGGTTTTCATGTTAAATCTTGGTGTCATACTTGTGAGAATTTTTTTCATGTGTTATTATATTTATTCTTATATGTTTTTGCAATTCGGATAACAAAAAAATGGAGAGCTAAGTGTTGATATGAATAAGTTTAGTTACTAATGATTTTCTATATTGGCTGACTGGATTTATGAGTTTGATGAAGGTTTTTGAAGTTATTTAAAGTTGAATTGGTACATCTTGACCTAAGGATAATTGATTCACCCCCCTCTTAATTATTCTAATCATTCTAAAATGTACAATATGTGAGTCCTTCATCTTTTCCATCCATGTGTCATAATTTATTCCATCAAAATTTAGACATTCTTTTTTGAAATAAAAAGCCATGTATTTCCTTACATTTTCAACCTTTTCCTTCAAGGACTAGAGCATTTGATACCATTTGTTAGAAAGTAAAGTGCACTAAGATAACTGAAGGAGGGTGGGAGTAGGGGGTTAATCAGTTAGATAATTATCTTTAACTTAAATATTAATCTTGAAACATGAAAATGTTGGAAATATAAGAGGAGTAACTAAGAGGGGAGGGGTGAATCAGTTACTACTAAAATAAATCCTAGATCCCTTAGATGTCAATACAAAAATACAAACTAAAAATTGAATATTACTGAAGCTCGATAAACACATACAGAATGTTGTAACTCGATAATAATTAAATGAGGTTGGTAAATGCTTAACATATAAACTTTAGATGTTATCTATGATTACCATTACATTAACTTAATTGCAAACACATAAAATAAAATAGCATGAACACATTTGACACTAGGATTTAACAAGGAAACCCAAATTGGGAAAAACCACCAATTGTAACTAGTTACTATTTTCACTCTTTTGAAGTAAGCCCTATTAGGAGCCAACTTGGTTAAAGGTTACAAACACACTTTTAGATGTGACCTTGTTAGAGGATTTAATCACCTTGTTAGGAGTGGCCTTGTTAGAGGTTTTTAGACAATTCAATAGAACTACCACCTTGTTAGAGGATTTGCAAATATTTTTTAAGCCAACTCTGTTAAGAGATTTAGATCATTGCTACAATGTTAGAGAGTAACAATGAGATGAACTAATTTGGATGCAACTAAATTTGCTAATTACAGATCTCAATTCTAGCTTGTACTTGATCCTTCTTGATTGAATGTATCCTTGTAGCTCCACAAGGATATTCTTCTTATCCTTCAAATTTTCTTCCTCTTCTCATCATTAAATCATCAATAACATCTTCATACTTGCACGTCCACACTTTGAAATCACAACTTGACCTTATACTTATATCTTTCACTTTGTCAATTTGGCTCAAATACAACTAAGAATAATTAATATTCATCACCTTAGTCAGCTGGAATCAATAGATAAATTAATTAAGCTTAATATGCCAAAATAAGAAAATTCTTTGTTAGCCAACCTAGCTCTATAGAAACTAACTTAGAAATGATTTCCTTCGCTAATCAATAGAAGCTTAGTTAATATTGTAAACTTGCAAAAATCCTTTGGCAACTAAGTAAGCTCGGTTGGCACTAGTTTCATCCAACTTTACTTCATTAACTGAGTGAGCTCAAATAACACTCATCTTCTACATACTTTCCTTTGACACCTCAGTGAACACATTAGGCATGACCTTCTAAACTAGGCAATCATAGGAATGCTTGGTATACATAGAAAAATATCTTCATTTCCTGAGTGAGCTCAACATTTACTGACTAATAATGATATGACCTTTGTGTAACATCAAACACAATACACAATTAATCAATTGTATCCAACAATCTCCCTCTTTTTCATTGATGGCAACATTGTTGGATACAATTATCTAATTGTGTGTTGCCTTTGATGTTACACAAATGTCATATTAGTTGTCAGATAGTTCTTACTGAGCGCACTTGGTTAGCAAGATAGTTTTCCTTGTCTATCAAGCATTCCTAGAGATTACTCTACAAAAACTATGTCTACTGAGCTCACTTGGTCATCAAAGGAAATTATGGCAGGAAGTAATGTTAACCAAGTTCTCATGGTTAATAAAGTAAAGCTGATTAGAGTTAGTATTGACCAAGTTAACTCGATTTCCAAAGGATTTGTTCAAAGTTTGCAGTGTTAACCAAGCATCTGTTGGTTAATATAGGAAATCATCTGAAGACCAATGTTTACCGAGCTAGGTTAGCTATCAAAGGATTTTGTTGATTTGGGATATGAAGTTTAATTATTTCAAGTATTGATTCCAGCCAACTATGGTAATGATTATTAATCATTGTAATTTGTATTGAGCTGACTTGACAATCTAAACGATATACATATAAGGTCAAGTTGTGATTTTCAGTAGTATGCAAGTGTATTGATTGATTGAGAAGGAAAGTGTGTGAGTGAACTTGAAGGATGTTCTAATATCCTTGTGAAATAAAAAAGTAATATTTGATCATTAAGAATCTAGTATGAAGTAGAACAAAGATCTGTAATCAAAAATTTAGTTGTATCACAATCAAGTCATTTCATTGTTACTTTCTTACCACTATAGTAGTGATTCACAATCTCTAAATAGAGTTGGCTTAACAGCCAATTGTAAATCTTCTAACCAAGTGATAGTTCCATTGAATTGTTTTAAAGACCTCTTTTCAAGGCCACTCTAATTGGGTGATTAAATCCTCTAACAAGGTCACACCTAACAGTGTGTTTTGTAACCTTTAACTAGGTTGGCTCCTAACGGGACTCACTTTAGAAGAATGAAAAATAATAATTAGTTACATTGGTGGTTTTTCCCATATTGGGTTCCCACATTAAATCTATTGTCTCTTGTGTTCATTCCTTTTCTCTCATGTTTAGAAATTATTACTATTGATTTTAGATCTATTAAAGTAAAACATACTCTGCATTTACCGAGTTACAACTTTTTCAGTATGTTTACCAAGTGACAGCAATAATTATTTTTGTTAGAATTCTAAAGGATCTGTAAAAATATTTTTTTGGTAATTGTTTCACTCCCCCTCTCATTTACTCCATCTATATTTCCAACAATTGGTATCAAAGCTTTTGGTTCTTGCAAGAAAGGTTTCAAGGACCTAAGCTAAAGATCAAGATGTCTTACAAGAGAGAAATTCCAAAGCTTAATAGAGACAACTTTTCAGCATGGTAAAGATTCATGAGACTTCATTTGGCTTCCATTGGTGATTTAGGATTGAAAAACCTTGACAAAGAATACACAACTCCTACTGGTACATTATCTGTTGGAGATATTGCTAAGAAAAAGAACCATAACATCATGATGATAGATAGTGTGTTTGCTCTTAGCTATGAGGAATTTGATGATATCAAGGACTACAAAACTACTTCTAAAATGTGGAATAAGCTAAAGGAAATATATGGTGGTGATGAAAATGTAAAGAGAGCCAAAGTAGAAATCCTTAGAGGATAGTTTGATTAGATGAGAATGAGAGAAGATGAAAATATTGTCAAATATGTGGAAAGAATCAAAGCCAGTGTCAATGCAATTAGAGCTTCTAGAGGAGATATCAAGGAAGAAACTATTGTAAGTAAAGTTCTCATAACATTGTTTCACATCTATGCAATTAGAGTATCTTCTTTTCAAGAAAGGAGGTGTGAAACAAATCATAAGATAAGTTTGGATACCTTAGTAGGAAGATTGATAGCTTTTGAGCTAGACAACTATTACAATTATGTTCTAGCTTCCAAGAATATTGAATCTACATTTGAGGCCAAGCTTTCACTTAAGGAGAAAGGAAGGAAAATAAAGGACATTCAATCATAGAGTGAAGAAGAATCATAGGAAATTTTTGATAGTGATCTTGAAGTTGTTGAAGCTTTACTTCCAAGAAAATATTCTAGAGGCAAAGGAAAATACAAAAGTAAATTTCCCCTAATCTATTTTTCATGTGAAGAAATTGGTCATTTTGCTACTAGGAGCCCAAACAAAGAAAGCAAGGATGAGAAGAAAAGTCACAAGTGCAATGGCAAGAAGTATTTCAAAAATCATAAATCTTTCAAGGACAAAGGTAAGAAGACTTTTTTTATGGCTAAAGATTCTAATAATAGTGAAGATGAAATAGTTTACATTGTTGTAAAAGATGAATCTGATGATGATGAAGATTAGATGGCACTTATCTCTCATGTTAGTAAAAATGACACATGGATCACAGATAGTGGATGTTCACATCATATGACTTGAGATAAAACAAAGTTTGAACACTTTGAAGACTATGATGGTGGTAGTGTAAGGTTTGGAAATAATGAACCTTGTTGCATAGAAGGGAGAGGTCAAATCTCATTAATCAAAAAACTTGTATGTGATAATGCCTATTGGATTGAAGGACTAAAACATAATCTATTGAGTGTGGCATAGCTAATCAACATTGGATTCAAGGTAGAATTCATGCATGGCAAGGCAAGACTACTAGATGACAAAGGAAAACTGATTGGATTAGGCAAACAAACAAAAGGTAACCTATTTTATCTTGATCTTGGTGATTTCTCATGTTTTATTGCTCAAGTTGAAGAAAGTTGGTTATGGAATAGAAGGTTATGTCATGTAAATTTTGATAATGTGGTGAAAATAAGAAAATTCAGGAAAGTAAGAGGCATTCCTAGTTTGAAGAAACTAGATGTTGGACTATGCAAGAACTGTCAAATTGGCAAAATGGCAAAGACTAGTTTTAAAAGAAAAAACTATCTATCTGAAGATATCTTGGAAATTGTGCATACTAATTTGTGTGGACCTATTGGAATATAAAGCTATAGTGGAGAAAAAATCTTTATTCTTTTTATTGATTACTACTCTGGAATGATGATTGTTATGTATTTAAGAGAGAATTCAAAAGCATTTGAGAAATTTAAATAGTATTTGGAAAGAGTAGAGAAAGAAATAGGAAAAAGACTGAAATGTTTAAGATCAGATAGAGGTGGTGAATTCATCTCTAATGAATTCAACAACTTTTGCATTAAAAGAGGAATTAAAAGATAGGTATCAGCCCCTAGAACTCCCGAGAAGAATGGTATAGCTAAAAGAAGAAAAAGATCCATCATGGATTGTGCAAGGACTCTAATGATTGAAAAGAATGTTGCTATCAAATACTGGAAGGGAGCCATTAGCACTGTAGTTTATACCTTAATCCGAGTACAACTGAAAGACTCATATAAAACTCCTTATGAATTATGGTATGGCTACAAACCCAATGTAAGCTACTTGAAAGTATTTGGAAGTAAATGTTATATCTTGAAAGAATCTAGAAAAGGAAAGTTTGATGTGAAAGGTGATGAAGGTATATTCTTAGGTTATTCTTGCAGAAGTATGGCATATAGATGTTTGAATTTGTCTACTCATAAAATCATAAAAAGTGCACATGTGAGAATTGATGAGTTTGTAGAAAGGATTGAAGAAGAAATCAAAAAGGAATCAGAAGATTATAGATGATTTGTTTACATAGAACGTGATACATTGCTAGACACATCTATCAATAAGGAGACCTCTACTCCTAAGTCTTCCTTAGTTACTGAGTTGCAAGAAGTTCAAATTGAGTCACAAGGACCCAAGTCACATTCTCAAGCTACCAAGCCAATGCCTACCAAGTTTGAGCAACCAAAGCTAGAAGTTGAAGTTCAAGAGGAAAATGCAATTCATTCAAAAGGCAAGGAACCTATATTAGCTAATTATGTTAGAAGGCATCATGGACCAGATCAAATTATTGGAGATAAATTAGAAGGTACTATGACAAGAAGTATGCTAAAAGGCACATGTTTACTTGCTGATTTTGAACCTAGAAATGTTAAAGATGCATTGGAAAATGAAACTTGGATTGAGGCTATAAATGAAGAAATAGAGCAAATAGAGAAGAACAAAACTTGGACCTTTGTACCTAGGCCTAAAGACAAAAATGTGATTGGCACAAAATGGGTATTCAGGAATAAGTTGAATGAAGATGGTAAAGTATGAAGAAATGAAGCTAGATTGGTATGTAAAGGCTACTCTCAAGAAGAAGGCATTGATTATGGTGAAAAAAAAATTCTTGTTGCAAGATTGGAAGGTGTCAAGACCATACTTGCATATGCAGCACATAAAGAATTTAAGGTAAATTAAGTGGATGTTAAATATGTATTTCCCAATGGTATTCTTGATGAAGAAGTCTACATTTAACAACCAGAAGGTTTTGTTGACCCAGACAAAAGGGACATGGTCTACAAGCTACACAAAACTTTATATGGTCTAAAACAAGCTCCTAGAGCGTGGTATGAGTGGTTGCACAACTACCTTGTATAGATTGGTTTTCAGAGAACTAATGATAACAATAGTTTGTACATCAAGGAAGGACCAGATAACAAGATTGTATTGGCACAAATATTTGTGGATGATACTTTATTTACAGGGAATGATGATCTATGCAAAGAATTTTTAGAAAAAATGAACAAAAAATTTGAAATGTCTATGTTTGGTGAGATTAAGTTCTTTATTGGACATATACAGTAGAGCAGGAATGGTATCTACATCACTCAGTCTAAGTATATCAAGGAGATACTCAAGAAATTTGGTATGGAAAATTCAAAACCAATTGAAACCCCCATGTGTACTAGATTAAAGCTTACCAAAGATGATGATTCAAAAGAGGTAGATCAAACCTTATATAGATCAATGATTGGTTCATACAAGGCCTGATATTGCTTTAGCAGTTAGTATAGTGGCAAGATTCTTAGCAAAACTCAGAGAAAATCATATGATGGCAATCAAAAGAATCTTGAGATATTTGAAAGTACTAAAGACTATGGCTTATAGTATAAACTTAGAGGAAATCTAGACCTAAAAGTGTTTCCTGATATTGATTGGATAGTAAATATTGATGACAGAAAAAGAACAAGTGGTGGAGCATTCTGTCTTGGTAAAAGGTTTGTATCATGGACAAGAAAGAAGAAAAATTGTACATCCCAATCCATAGTAGAAGCAGAATATGTTGCAATAGTAGTGAATTGTTCTAATATTATTTGGTTTAAACAATTATTGGAAGGTATAAAGGTTGAGATCAAAGAACTAGTTGTCATTTTTTGTGATAACACAAGTGCAATTAACATATCAAAGAACCCAGTGATGCATTCCAAAACTAAGCACATTGCTATAAAATATTATTTTTTCAGAGAACTAGTGTAGGACAAAGAAATTAGATTGGAATATATCCATACAAAAGAACAGATTGCAGACATATTTACCAAGCCATTACCTAAGGTTGCATTCATTTATCTAAGAGGTAAGTTAGGGGTCATTCCCCTATTGGAAGCTCACTAAGTAAAGCTTTAGTGATGCATCAATAGGAATCACGTTGAAGATCAATTAGTTGATGTTGCATATTCAAGGAAATATTGCATATGAATTAGTACATAAAGTACGTTGATACTTATTTGGTATGTGTTGTCTTTGGCATGTGTTGTCAAAGAGGGAGAGTTTATTGTCATATCTTTCTAAAAAAAAATTGAGAAAGAAGCTATGTAATTCCTTTACAAAGGGAGATTACTGCATAAAAGAGAAGCTTGTGGTATAAAAATTTAAGTAGGAGAAAATTTTTATCAAAGAACGTCTTATTCTCAAATTTTATTGTGCTATGACATGTTGTGTTTCCATCAATGCCAAAGAGGGAGATTGTTGGATATAATTGTCTAATTTTTTGTTGTCTTTGATGTTACACAAATGTCATATCAGTTGTTAGTCAATTCTTACTGAGCTCACTTAGTTAGCAAGATAGTTTTCCTTGTCTACCAAGCATTCTTGGAGATTACTCTACAAAGATTGTGGCTACCAAGCTCACTTGGGCATCGAAGGAAATTATGGTAGGAAGCAACGTTAACCAAGTTCTCATGGTTAACAAAGGAAATCTAGTCAGAGTTAGTATTAACTGAGTTAACTTGGTTGCCAAAGGGTTTGTGTAAAGTTTGCAGTGTTAACCAAGCATATGTCAGTTAACACGAGAAATTATCTCAGGACTAGTCTTTACTGAGTTGGGTCGTCTATCAAAGGATTTTGTTGATTTGGGATATGAAGTTTAATTATTTCAAGTATTGATTCCAGCTGACTATGGTAATAATTATTAGTCATTGTAATTTTTATTGAGCTGACTTGACAATCTAAATGATATACATATAAGGTTAAGTTATGATTTTTAGTACTATGCAAGTGCATTGATTGATTGAGAAGGAAAGTGTGTGAACAAACTTGAAGGATTCTCGGATATCCTAGTGGAGTAGCAAAGTAATATTCCATCAGGAAGGATCTAGTATGAAGTAGAACAAAGATTTGTAATCAACAATTTAGTTGCATCACAATCAGGTCATTTTATTGTTACTTTCTTACCATTGTAGCAGTGATTCAAAATCTCTTAACAGAGTTGGTTTAACAGCTAGTTGTAAATCCTCTAACTAGGTGACAGTTCCATTGAATTATTTTAAAGACCTCTTGCAAGGCCACTCCTAACAAGGTGATTAAATCTTCTAACAAGGTCACACATAATAGTGTGTTTTGTAACCTTTAACTAGGTTGGCTTCTAACAGGGCTCACTTTAGAAGAGTGAAAAACAATAACTAGTTACATTGGTGGTCTTTCCCATATTGGATTTCCATGTTAAATCTAGTGTCTCTTGTGTTCATTCCTTTTCTCTGATGTTTAAAAGTTATTACTATTGATGTTAGATCTTTTAAAGTAAAACATACTCTACATTTACTGAGTTACAGCATTTTTAGTATGTTTACCGAGTGATAACAGTAATGAGTTTTGTCCAACATCTAAAGGATCTATAAAAATATTTTATGGTAACTAATTCACTCACCCTCTCAATCACTCCATCTATATTTCTAATAAACACAACATGTCATAGGACAATGAAATTTTGGATTTGTTCTTGAGAAATCCCTCTGTCAATATGAGCTCTTCCTTTCACTGGATTCTTTCTCTGTCTGCAACAACTTTTGTCAAGTTCATTCAGAACTTTCTCCCTCCTACAAAAAACTTCTCCTTCTTTGGAAAACTTCTTCCTTTTTAGTTCTTTAGTTCCTTACTTTATTATAGTTTCAAAAATTTCTCAAAGATATGATGGTAAACTTCTGCCTCTTTGACAACACATGCCAAAGACAATAATTTTGTAAATACTAATGTACTTTAAGTACTAATTCATTTGCAATATGCCCTTTCCAATTCTACACCAACTAATTGGTCTTCAACTTATCTCTTATTGATGCATCACTAAACTTTATTTAATGAACTTTAGATAGGGGAATGACCCCTAGCTTACCTCTTAGATACAGAAATGTATCCTTAGGTAATGGTTTAGTGAATATGTCTACAATCTATTCTTTTGTATTCACATATTCGAATCTAACTTCTTTCTCTTGCACCAACTCTCTTAAGAAGTGATATTTTATAGAAATGTGCTTTGTTTTAGTATGCATCATTGGATTCTTTGATATATTGATTGCACTGGCGTTATCACAGTATATGACTATTAGATCCTTGATCTCTAACTTCATTCTTTCCAACAATTGTTTGAACCAAACAATGTTAGAACAATTAATTGCTACTACCACATATTCTACCTCTGCTATGGATTGAGATGTATAATTTTTCTTCTCGCTTGTCCAAGACACTAGTCTTTTAGCAAGAAAGAATGCTCCACCACTAGTGTCTTTTCTATCATCAATATTTCCTGCCCAATCAGCATCAGTAAATACTTTTAAGTCCAAATTGCCTCCAAGTTTATACCATAAGCCATAATCTTTAGTACCTTTCAGATATCTCATGATTCTCTTGATTTCCATCATGTGATTTTCCTTAGGATTTGCAATATCAAGCCTTGTACATAATACATACTGCAATTTTCCAATCATGGATCTATATGTGGTCTTATCTACTTCTTTGGAATCATCATTTTTGGAGAGCTTATGTCCAGTAGATATAGGGATTCCAGCCTATTTTGAATCTTCCATTCTAAAAAAAATTTAGTATCTCCTTAATATACTTAGATTGAGTGATGTAGATACCATTTTTCTTCTGTTGTATCTACAATCCAACAAAGAATTTTATCTCACCAAACATAGACATCTCAAATTCTTTACTCATTTCTTCTAAAAATGCTTTACATAAGTCATCATTTCCTATAAATAGAGTATCATCAACAAATATTTTTACCAACACAATATTCTTGTCTAGACCTTCCTTGATATATAGAAAATTGTTATCATTTGTCCTTTAAAACCCAATCTATACCAAGTAATTATGAAGTCTTTCATACCAAGCTCTGGGAGCTTGTTTGAGACTATATAATCCTTTGTGTAACTTGAAAACTATGTTTCTTTTTCTAGGATCTACAAAATCTTCTAGTTGTTCAATGTAGACTTCCTCATCAAGAATTTCATTCAAGAATGTAGATTTAACATCTATTTGATACACTTTAAATCCTCTATGTGTTGTATATGCTAGTAAAGTTCTAAAACCTTCTAGTCTTGCCACAAGAGAAAAAGTCTCACCATAATCAATACCTTCTTCTTGAGAATAGCCTTTGCACACCAATCTTTATTTGTTTCTTGAAACTTTTCCATCTTCATTCAACTTATTTCTAAATACCCACTTTGTACCAATTACATTTTTATCCTAAGGTCTAGGAACAAGAGTCCAAGTTTTGTTCTTTTCTATTTTTTCTATTTCTTCATTCATTGTTTCAATCCAAATTTCATTTTCTAGATCATCGTTAACACTTTTAGGTTCAAATTCAACAAGTAAACATGTACCTTTTAATTTGCTTCGATCATTGTTCCATCAGATTTGTCTCCAATGATCTAATTAGGTGCATGATGCCTTCTAACATATCTTGCTAACATAGGTTCTTTGGGTTTTGAATGAGTTCTACCATCTTCATTTTGAATTTTAGTTTCAAGCTCGAGTCCTATCTATGACTCAAGTTCATTATGCTTGGTTTGAACTAGCTCAGTAGCCTCTCATTGTGACTCGAGTCCTTCAAACTATAACTTGGGTTGCACTATCTACAATTCGATAATTATTGGAGATTTTGGGGACTTAGGAGATGAAGCTTACTTTCTTTTAGATAGATTTGGAAGAGTATCAAGTTCATAGCAAACAAATCTTTTGTAATCTTCTGGCTCCTTGTTGTTTTCTTCTTCACTCTTTTCTGCAAACTCATCAATTCTAAGATGTGCACTTTCTATAATTTTATGAGTAGACAAATTAAAACATTTGTTTGCTTTACTTCCATAGGATAATCCTATAAATATGCCTCCATCACCTTTTACATCAATTTTTCCATTTCTAGATTCTTTCAAGATATAGCATTTGCTACCAAACACTTTCAAGTAACTTACATTAGGTTTGTAGTCATACCATAGCTAATAAGGATTTTTCTTTGAATCTTTCTTCAACTATACTCTATTCAAGGTATAAATTATTGTGCTGATAGCTTCCTTCCAGTATTTGAGAGCAACATTATTTTCAATCATCAGGGTTGTTGCACAATCCATGATAGATTTGTTTCTTCTTTAAGCTAGGCCATTCTGTTGTGGTGTACTAGGAGTTGATACTTTCTTTTGATTCCTCTTTCAATGCAGAAATTATTGAATTCATTGGAGATGAATTCACCACCTTTGTTTGATCTTAAGCATTTCAACCTCTTTCCAGTTTCCTTTTCTACTCTTTCCAAATACCACTTGAATTATTGAAAGGCTTCTAATTTTTATTTTAGATACATTACAATCATCATTCTAGAATAGTGATCAACAAAGAGAATGAAAAACTTTTCTCCACTATAATTCTCTATTTCAATAGGTCCACATAAGTCCGTACGAACAATTTCCAAGACTTCTTTTGACTAATAGTTTTTCTTTTGAAACTAGTCTTTCCCATCTTACCAATTTGGAAATTCTTGCATAGTTCCATATCAGGTTTCTTCAAACTAGGAATACCTCTTACTCTTCTATGTGCTTATCTTAACCAGATTATCAAAGTTTATATGACATAGCCTTTTGTGCCATAACTAACTCTCTTCTACTTGAGCAATAAAACATGAACATTTACTAATATCAAGATAAAATAGATTACCTTTTGTTTGCTTGCCAAATCCAACTAGATTTCCCTTTCCATCCAGTACTTTGGTCTATCCATTCATGAATTCTACTTTGAATCCAATGTTATTCAACTATGCCACACTCAGTAGATTATGCTTTAGTCTTTAAACCCAATAAAAATTGTCACATACAAGTTTTTTAGTCAATGAAATGCATCCTTTTCTTTTGTTGTTACAAGGTTCATTGTTTCCAAATCTCACACTACCTTCATCATAATATTCCATGTGCTCAAATTTTGTTTTGTCTCTAGTCATATGATGTGAATAGTCACTATCAATAATCCATATATTTATTTTCCTAACATGAGAGATAAGTGCCATCTTATCTCCTTCATCATTAGATTCATCTTTCACAACAATATATACTATTTTATCTTCACTGTTATCAAAATTTGTAGCTATAAAAAAAAAATTCTTACCTTTGTCCTTGTATTTCTTGAAGTTCTTGGTATCCTTCTTGCATTTATGCTTATTCCTTTTCTTTTCATCTTTGATTTCCTTATTTGGACACCTTGTAGCAATGTGACCAACTTCTTCACAAGAAAAGAAGATTAGACGAACTTTAAATTTGTACATTCCTCTTCCTTTGGTATACTTCCTTGCAAGTAGGGCTTCAACAACTTCAAGATTACTATCTAATATTTCTTCTAATGTTTCTTCTTCTTCACTTCCTAATTGACTAGATTTTGATTTATTACCCTTTTCTTTGAGTGAGAGTTTAGCTTTAGAAGCAGACTCAATAACCTTTGAACTAAGAAAATAGTTATCAAAGTTATCTAACTCAAAAGTTGTCAATCTTCCAACTAGAGCATCCAACGATATTTTATTATTTGGATCACATCTCATTTCTTGAATAACAGATACTCTAATTGCATAAATATGAAGAAGAGATATAAGTTCCTTGCTTACAACTATTTTCTCTTCAATGTCTCCTCTAGATGCTTTGATTTCACTTACACTTGCTTTGATCATTTCCACATATTTTGTAATGTTCTCATCTTCTCTCATTTTCATCTGATCAAAATGACTAAGACTTTTAGCCTTATCTCTTCTTACATTGTCATCTCCTTCATATATATCATTCAATTTGATCCACATCTCATGAGTTGTCTTGAAATATTTGACTTCATCAAATTTAGCATAACTAAGAGCAGATGCAATATCAATCATCATGATGTTATGATTCTTATTTTTAGTAATATCTTCAATTGATAATGTTATAGTGGGTGTCTTGTATTTGGTATCAAGATACTTGCATCCTAAGTTACTGATGGTAGCCAAGTGTAACCTCATAAGTCCTTGCCATGTTGTAAAATTGTCTTTGTTTAGCTTGGGGATCTCTCTTCTGAAAGACATTCTAATCTTTAGCTTAGGTCCTTGAAACCTTCTTTGTAAGCACCAAAAGCTCTAATACCAATTAATTGAAATATAAGAGGAGTAACTGAAAAGGGAGGGGTGAATCAACTACTACTAAAATAAATTTCAGATCCCTTAGATGTTAGTACAAAAATGAAAACTAAAAACTAAATATTGTTGAAGCTTGGTAAACACATACAAAATGTTATAACTCAGTAAAAACTAGATGAGATCGATAAATACTTAACATATAAACTTTAGATGTTATCTATGATTACCATTACATTAACTTAGTTGCAAACACATAAAAGAAAATAACATAAATGCATTTGACACCAAGATTTAATTTGGAAGCCCAATTTGGGAAAAACCACTAATTGCAAGTAGTTATTATTTTCACTCTTTTGAAGTGAGTCATGTTAGGAGCCAACCCCCTTAAAGGTTACAAAACACACTATTAAGTGTGAACTTGTTAGAGGATTTAATCACCCTATTAGGAGTGGCATTTTTAGAGGTCTTTAGACAATTCAATAGAACTACCACCTTGTTAGAGGATTTGCAAATAGTTGTTAAGCCAACTCTGTTAAGAGATTTAGATCACTACTAAAATGATTAGAAAGTAACAATGAGATGACCTAATTTGAGTTTAGCTTAATTTTTGAATACAAATCTCTATTTTGGCTTGTACTTGATCCTTCCTAACCAAATATAGCTTTTCTACTCCACAAGGATATTCTACTTATCCTTCAAATTTGCTTCCTCTTCTCATATTAAATCTTCAATAACATCTTCATACTTACACTATTAGAATAAGGTGTCTCAACCTTGATTATTCCTATTCTTATTATTTATTTTGTAAATGCATTTTTTTTAAATAATTTAATTAAGTGTGAGTGTACATGTCTAGTTGGCATGTTGATGCGTCACTCCACTTGCATGTTTTGACATATTGAATTGTGTGTAAGGAAATCATGACTAAAATAGTTATGACAGATACCTATGACACATAAGAGCTATATTTGGAATATTTAATTATGTGTCAGGAGATCATGACTAAAATGGTTATGACAAATTTCTATGATGTGAAAGAGCTATCTTTGGAATATTTAATTGTGTGTGAGTAGATCATGACTTAAATGATTATGATGGATTCCTATGACACATAAGAGTTATCTTTGGAAGATGCCCAAAAAATGGAAAGTGCATTGTATAAGCACTTTGAGAGTTGTATATAGTGGAATGTGAGTAGTGTATTGTTGGTTGCTACTAGATCAGTCTTATGTGTTCTAAAAGAGCTTGCACTGCAAGTGTGTTGTAACCTTTGAGTTGAAGATAATACATTGTGCAAGTTTTGGAGGGGTGGGGTTGTTTTGCCAAAAAAAATTTCCCCACCGAAATATCTTTGTGTTTATGTGTTATAATTTCTCTATCTATTTTTTTATTCATGGTTGACTATAATATTATTATTTACATAATATCAAATCTGAAATTGAAAAGATTTAATAGGAATTTTCACAATACTTTCTTAAGAGATTAGTGTAGGAAGTTATTTTTGCACCTGAGTTTCCTAACAAGTGGTATCAGAGCTTGATCAACTTTCGATCCTAGTTGTTGGGTAGGGTTTTTTGAGCTATTATTAAGTTGAGTGGGATTTTTGTGTAGGGTATTCTAAATCTTATTTGTAAATTAAGATGGCTAGTTCATCATACAGAAAAATGGAGGTGGAGAAATTTAATGGCAGTAATTTTGAGATGTGGAAACTCAAGATGGAAGACTTGCTTGAAGATCGTGATCATGGGAGGCAACTTCACTTGATGTGAGACCCACAACAATATCTCAAGTAAATTGCGATCTCAAGGATCAGAAAGTGAAGGGTCTCATTAGACTCTATCTAGTTGATTCAGTTCTCCTAAATGTTCTTGATCAGAAGACCACAAACAGTTTGTGGACATGGCTTGGGTCTTTGTATTAGGCCAAATATTTTGTAAACAAGTTATTCCTAAGGAAGAAGTTGTATTCTCTAAGAATAGATGAAGGAAGATCTATTATAGATCATCTAAATGCTTTTAATTTATTGATTACACAGTTGACATCATCTAGTGTCAAGATAAAGGATGAGGATTGATGTATAACCTTGTTATGTTCCTTGTTGGATTCATGGGACCATCTTGTGATCACTCGTAGAAGTACTTTAGTCACTTTTAGAATGGATGATATGGTGTCTTCATTTTTATCTAAGGAGATGAGGAGAAAGTCATCAGATTTAGCTATGGAAGCTCTTGTTGTTCATGGTAGATCCAACAACAGAGGCAAGCAAAATGACAACAAGTCTACAAAAGGTAGATCCAAATCTTGTGGAAAATCAAAGACTCCTTGAAAGTCCAAAGAAATATTTTGGAACTGTGATAAGACTAAGCACTTTCGTAAATATTGTACAAAGCCAAAGAAAAAGAAGAAGGCCTCAAATTCGAGTTCAGAGAAATCTAAAGAAGATGGTGATGCTTTTATTTCAGCCTTGGCAGTGCATGCATCTAATGATGTGTGGTTAATAAACTTAGGTTCTTTTCCACATGACCTCTCATCGAAGCTAGTGTTGGTGTTTGAAAATGTTACCCATTTTCAATTACCCTGATGAGAACAAAACACATCTAGGGGAAGCTAACTCCCATTTTCAACATGCCCATTTAGACACTAGGCCAACTATAAGGCATGACCCTTCTTCTTCTTCAGGCTCTACAAAACCTAGGTGGGTAGACCTATAGATTCTTTATATGGTACCAGTTATCAAAGCATACATTGAATCTAATATGAAGCAGATAAAACCCTTATTTCTCTTGATAACTCATGAAATAACATCAATCTACAGTAGCTAAATGTAGATCTAGGAACCTCATAAGCTGAGTGAGGGCATTCTATTATAGCTCTTCAACATGAAAGGGAAAAGTGTTTAATTATTGATGTTGATCTTAGCAAAACATGACATGAACAACACAACCTTATGATCCTTCAAAATGATCAGTGCCTTATCTATTGGGCAATTCACACAAAACCCTAACACACATCCCTAAAAGTCACTGACATATGCCATACATAAGGACTTCCTGATCTATCTATCCACTTTGTGAATTAGACATCTGCATCTTTCTGAACCTCATACTCGACTTATCCCTTCATGAAATCTGCAATCCTATGATGATGAATCAAGCATTTACATAACTCTATGAGTCGTAAGCAAAATAAATCAACATATACAACCAATAGGTTACAACTAAGTTTCATATTCTTTGTTACAAAACACAAAAGATCACAAATAGCCTCTCAGTTTTGTAATTGATTTTTGCAACTGAGTTTCATATTTTTTGTTTCAAGATTGGAACCATGAATGGTCTCTCAATTTTGTAACAAAGAATATAAAACTCAGTTGCAACCTATTGGTTGTATATGTTGATTTATTTTTCTTATGACTCAAAGAGTTATGTAAATGCTTGATTCATCATCATAGGATTGCAGATTTCATGAAGGGATAAGTCGAGTATGACATTCAGAAAGATGTAGGTGTCTAATTCACAAAGTGGATAGATAGATCAATAAGTCTTGATGTATGGCATATGTCAGTGACTTTCAGGGATGTGTGTTAGGGTTTTGTGTGAATTTCCCAATAGATAAGACACTAATCATTTTGAAGGATCATAAGGTTGTGTTGTTCATGTCATGTTTTTCTGAGATCAACATCAATAATTAAACACTTTTCCCTTTCATGTTAAAGAGCTATAATAGAATTCCCTCACTCAGCTTATGAGGTTCCTAGATCTTCATTTAGGGCCCATTTGGTTGCAAGCGTAGGAATTGAGAATTAGAATAGAAAATTTGAATGAGAATGGAGAATGAAGAATAGGAATGGAAAAATGCAACCCAATCTTGTTTATCCCTTGTTTGGTTATGCAAGCTTAAATTGGAATAGGGTTAACTTGCAATCGTGGCCATTTGAAAATATTTCTGAAGATGCAATCGGCCCCATTGGAAAATTGCTGAAATATCTAAAAATATTGAAAACAAAGTTCCAGTGCTCACCCCAGGTCAAAGCAGATTTGAAAATTTAATCAAATTTGAGAAAGTTAAAATGAATGCAAGAATAGCAATTCCAATTACAGGTATTTTTTGGAATGGACAAAAGCTCATTTTGGGGCTAAAATGAGAATACGTATTCCTATTCCATGCACCAAAAAAAGAATACAAATCATATTCTAATTTCCTATTCCTATTTCGGTTGTGATTGATGTTATTTCATGAGTTATCAGGAGAAATAAGGGTTTTATCTACTTCATATTAGATTCAGTGTATGCTTTGATAACTGGTACCATATAAAGAATCTATAGGTCTACTCGACTAGGTTTTTCAGGGAGTAAAGAAGAAGAAGGTTCATGCTTTATAGTTGGCATGGTGTCTGAATGGGCATGTTGAAAATGGGACCCCCTAGATGTGTTTTGTTCTCATCAGGGTAATTGAAAACGGGTAACGTTTTCAAACACCAACAAAATGGTGAATCTATTGGGGAACTTATTCTCTATCATGAGGACAATATGATTCTGTGATTTGGACTCATGATGAATCATGAGGTAAATCTGGGAAGGGCACAAAGTTGACTACCTGGATTTGCAGGACATAGGACATCAGTGAAAAATTATTTTTTATGAATGGAATGACCCTGGAAAAGTGTGAAGATGGATTCATCAAGGCATAACAACAGACAAACTTATAGTATTTTTAGAGTAGAAAATATTGAAACAAACCATTTAGTCCTACCAATCACAGATTTTTAATTATAATGCAAATGCTGACACCAGTAAAAGTTACAAACTGCGTTTGGAATCATGCTTGAAAATTGACCAAACGGATTTGTCATAAGCTAAAACTTGGAACATAACAAATCTCTGATGTCTATAATGCAACACAAAAGGAAATTTAGCATTTTAGTCAACTGGTTCAAAGTTATAGCATGTCAAACATGGCTTCCCAGAAATGTGTGCAAAGTACATCAACATGAAAAATTTAAATGACCAACTTTGAGGGATTGAAAACCTAGTCAAACTGATTTGAAATGACTCAAAATCTGAAACATAGGTTTTTAGGTATGGACACTTGATACTCCCAAAGTGGCAAGTCATGACACATTTCTGGGTGTGAGATATTCAATGGAAAACATAGCCTCCTATCGTTGTTTGACACTTAGGGTAAAATGCAGATTTGAACTTGGCTCAAAACGAGACTTCACAGAATGGCTCGAAATGACAAACTATCATCACAGAATAGGTGGACAGGCTGAATTGAAAGTGTTAGAAGTATTGAACACCATGTAGGCCTCATACAGATAGTCGGGTACATAGGCACTTAAAAGCATTTATAAGGCTCAAAATCTTCAATGATGCTGAAAATTGACCATGCAATTTTTAGTGCCAACAGTTGGTTCTCAAAGTATGAAGTTTTTGATGGTGGAAAGGTGTACTTGGGTGATGATTCTCACCTAAAGATAGTTGGATGAGGATGGGTCACTATCAGATTCCCTGATGGATGAGTAAAGAGGGTCAACAAGGTAATGCACATTCTTAGTTTGGCATGAAATCTATTATCTTTGAGTATGTTGAATGATGTAGGTGTGCAAGATGTTTTTTCTAAAGATGGATGCAAGATGATGAGAGGAGTTATGGTGCTTGCTAAGGGTACTAGGAGAGGTACTTTTTTCTAGCTTGATGCATGCATTTCTCAATGCAATAGTTCCTCTATTTCAAAGAAGAGATAAGCTATCACTTCATCCCCACCATCTAAACAAGTAGTCAAGAAGACTATGGTTATTGGTTTTGATGGCAGTGTAGCATGTGTACCTAAGGGTGAAAACACATTGGAAGGAAAGCTTCCTATAGAAAAGACAATGTTGTGGCATATGAGATTTGGCCACATTGGTGAGAAGGGTTTTAGAACCCTAAAAACAAGAACCTCATCTAAGGGTTAAATGATTGTAATCTCAAGTTCAACTTTTTCAAACATTGTGTCTATGGTAAACAAAATCGTGTTCAATTTTACTCTAATTCTCACAAATCTTCTGATGTTTTGGATCTTATTCATTCTGATGTATTTGGTCCTGTAAAAGTTCCTTCAATCTCCAAGTTTGTATTTTTTGTATCTTTCATAGATGATTATAGTAGGACATGTATTTATTTCCTAAAAATTAAGACACAAGTCTTTAGTTATTTCAAGGAATTTAAAGCCCTTGTAGAGAATCGAACTTGTAAGAAGATTAAGTGTGTGAGAACTGAAAATGGTGGTGAGTTTTTCTTAGTAGAATTCTAATAGTTCTATAAAGAACAAGGTATTGAGAGGCATAAGACAACTCCTTATACCTCATAGAAAAATGGAGTTGTAGAAATAATGAACAAGACACTGATGGAGAAGGCTAAGAGTATGCTTAGTGGAGTTAGTCTTGAGTAATGGTTTTGGGTTGAAGCTATGGCCACTACTTGTTATCTGGTTAACAGGTCTCCTACATTAGCTCTTGTTGGTAAGACACCCATGGAGGTGTGGTATGGTAAGAAGCCTTCAATTAGACATCTTTGTGTTTTTGGTTGTGAAGCTTATGCACATGTTCCAAAGGAGAAAAGATCTAAGTTAGAGAAAAAAGTTATCAAATATATTTTCATCGGATGTGGTGTTGGTATCAAAGGATACAAGCTTTAGAACCCTATGACTAGTAAGGTGTTGTATAGCAGAAATGTTATTTTTAGAGAGCTAACATCTTATCCTATTGTGCTACAACCAGATGAAAAAGAAAAGTAGGAAGATATTGTTCAGTTGCCTCCTACCCCAAAGAAGACTAAACAAAAAGACCATGTTGGGTCTAATGATGAGGAGAGCTCTAGTAGCTCTAATAGTTCAAAAGAAGGGGAAGAACAACCTCAACCTTAGCCCTTGAGAAGATCCATGAGAGTAAGGAAGAAGCCAAAAAGGTTTGGTTATTCTATGTTAGATATTAGTTGTGCCTTTTCTTTGATTACTAACACTAATGAGCCTAGATCTATGAAAGAGGCTTTGGATATGGAAGATGCAGGTTTTTGGATTGAGGCCATGGATGATGAGATGACTTCATTGGATAAAAACAAAACTTGGGACCTTTTACCTTTTCCTAAAGGATGGAAACCTATTAGTAGAAAATTGGTGTTCAAGAAGAAATTTTGTGCAGATGGCAGTGTTGAAAGGTACAAAGCTAGATTGGTTGTGAAGGGGTATTCATAGGTAGAAGGAATAGATTATGGTGAAATATTCTCTCCTATTGCAAAGTTGACATCCATTAGATTTTTGTTACTCTTGTTGCATCATATGATTTAGAGATAGAATAGATGGATGTGAAGATAGCTTTCCTTCATGTTGATTTGGAGGAAGAGATTTATATGTCACAACCTAAGCACTACATTGTTAAAGGTAAAGAATCTTTGATTTGCATATTAAAGAAGTCTCTGCATGGTTTGAAACAATCTCCTAGGATGTGGTACCTTAAGTTTGATGCCTTTATGTTGTCAATTGGATTTGTAATATTGAAATCAAATCATTGTGTTTATTTTAGATTTGAAAATGACCACCTTCTTATTGTTGCATTATATGTTGATGATATGTTGCTATTTGGGAAGGGTAAGGGTATGATTTCTAATTTTAAATCTCAGTTGTCAACATTTTTTGAGATGAAAGATCTTGGGGTAGCAAGGTACATCTTGGGTATGGAAATTAATAGAGATAGGTCTAACAGAAAACATTGGTTGAGTTAGAGCAAGTATGTGAGGTTTGTGTTGAAAAGGTTTAGCATGGCATATTGTAGACCATTGTGTGTTCTTGTTTCTATGGGAATAAAGTTATCTGTAGATGATTGTCCAAAATATCCTAGTGAGGTAAAGGACATGAGTAGAGTACATTATGCTAGTGTAGTAGGTAGTCTTATGTATTCTAAGGTATGTACTAGACAAGACATTTCCCAAGTAGTGGGAGTTCTAAGCTAGTTTATGGCTAATCTCGGGTGGATACATTGGGATGTAGTTAAGAAAGTATTTAGATATTTGATGGTTACATCAGATTATCCATTTATTTATCATGGTAACTCTTCTAGAGCTCTATATTCAATTTGTATTAATGGGTTTGTGGATTCAGATTGAGTAGGTAATATTGATAGCAGGAGATCCACTAGTGCTTATGTGTTCACTATGTTTGGTGGTGTCATTAGTTGGATGAGTAAGTGACAACTTGTGGTTTCTTTTTCCAATATAGAAGCTAAGTACATGGCTGCTACTCATGCTTGTAAGGAATCCATTTGGCTTAGGAGCTTGCATTCCAATATTGGTGTTGATGCAGGAAAGATTACTATTTTTTGCAACAAACAGAGTGTTATTTTCCTTGCAAAGAATCCAACTTTCCATGCTAGAATAAATCACATTGATGTGCAGTTTTACTTTGTGAGAGATATGGTGGAAGATGGAAAGGTAAATTTGGATAAGGTAGATACTATAAAGAATGTTGTAGATGCATTGACAAAACCAGTAGGCATTGAGAAGCTCAAATGGTGTTCAGATTCTATGGGACTTTCAACATATAGCAGTTAGTTCTTATTATGTTCCTATTGCTATTACAAGGTGTTTGACAAGTGGGAGAATATTAGGAATAAGGTATATCAACCTTGGATAATTCCTATTCTTATTTTTTGTTTTGAAAATGTATTTTTTTACAAATAATGTAATTAAGTGTGAGTGTAGATGTCTAGTTGGCATGTTGATATGTCACTCTGTTTGCATTTGTTGACATCTTGAATTGTGTGTAAGGAAATCATGAGTGAAATGATTATGAAGGATTCCTATGATGTGTAAGAGCTATCTTTGGAATATTTAATTGTTTGCAAGGAGATCATGACTAAAATAGTTATAAGGGATTCCTATAACATATAAAAGCTATCTTTGGAATATTTAATTGTGTGCAAGGAGATCATGACTAAAATAGTTATGACAGATTCCTATGACACATAAGATCTATCTTTGCAAGATGCCCTAAAAATGGAAAGGACATTATATAAGCACTTTGAGGGCTATACGTAATGGAGTGTGAATATTGTATTGTTGGGTTGCTACTAGATAAGTCTTCTATGTCCTAAAATAGCTTGCACTACAAGTGTGTTGTATCCTTTGAGTTGAAGATAATGCATTGTGTAGGTTTTGGAGGGGTGAGGTTGTTTTACTGAAAGATTTTTCCCCACCAGCATATCTTTGTGTTTATGTGTTGTTATTTCTCTATCTATTTTTGTATTGATGGTTGACTATAATATTATTGTTTAATAATATTGTATCTAAAATTGTAAGGATTTAATAGAAATTTTCACAATAATCTCCTTAAGAGATTAGTGTAGGAAGCTATTTCCACACTTGAGTTTCCTTACATGCACATCCACACTTTGAAATCACAACTTGACCTTATACTTATATCTTTCAATTTGTCAAGTCAACTCAAATACAACATAGAATAATTAATATTCATCATCTTAGTCAGCTAGAATCAATAGATAAATTAATTAAGCTTAATATGCCAAAATAAGAAAATCCTTCATTAGCCAACCTAGTTCAATAGAAACTAACTCAAAAATGATTTCCTTTGTTAGCCAACAAAAGCTTGGTTAACACTGCAAACTTGCAAAAATCCTTTGGCAACTAAGTGAGCTCGGTTAGCATTGGTTCCATCCAACTTTCCTTCATTAACTAAGTGATCTTAGTTAACACTCATCTTCTAGATACTTTCCTTTGACACCCAAGTGAACTCAATAGACACTACCTTCTAAACTAGGAAATCATAGAAATGCTTGGTAGACACAAAAAATTATCTTCACTGCCTGAGTGAGCTCAACATATACTGATTAATAATGATATGACATTCATGTAACATCAAAGAAAATACATAATTAATCAATTATATCCAATAGTAAATATATATGCAACAACCATAGAAAGATAACCATGCACAATTACACCAAATATGTTGACTAGGGAAACCCTTGATCAGAGGGAAAACCCTAATGGGGATGGTACCTACAAAATGATGTGCTAATATTAAATTTCCTTATGAAAGGGTAGAATCTATTAGGAGCCAATGGAATATAATCCATACATATGAGTCCCTATTAAGATACTTTAAATCCTTGATAGGAGATCTCAACCCTATTAAGAGTTGTGCCAGTCATGTTAGGAGTTGAAAGAGATGAAAATAGAACCCACTATCCAAATAGACTCAAAAGAAGTCTTCACTAGAAAATATTTTGGATAAGCATATCCAAGATCTTTGAATTTACTAAAAAAATATCCTTTGCCAATACAGTTCCTTTGAAGTCACAGTATATCCTCAATGTCAATATTTCCTCTAACCTAATACAATTTTGCATCCAAGTTTGCATAGCAAACAAAATGATCTCACTAATGATTACAACTAGGAAAATAAGTTTTCCTTTATAGAAAGTCCTTAAAAAAAATTGAGGTAGCCTTGAGGCTTTCCTAATTTACATTAATAATATAGAACAACCTTAAGATATTACAGTATACATTACTTGAAAATTATAATCCTTTTTGAAGATATTTGCAATAGTCAACTCATAGAGAATATCTCCCAAACAGTCTTCACCAATCCTTAGAGAATGAACATCTATTTTTTCCATCTAGAATATAGCATCTTTAACATGTCTCTGACCTTCCTCTAAGCTCACTCAATTGGATTACATATTTTTGTTAAAAGATATAACTAATTTACCCATTAACTTATTTCCAAAAACTCTCTCTAAAAGCAACCTTCAGAAAACATCACATAACTTTGACATATTTCCATATATCTATATGGGCACTTAACTATAGAATTTATAAGAATATTTGAATATATTTCTAAGAGTGTACATCCCAAATCATTAGCCCTTGACCACACCAAACAATTCTTCCTCTGTAGCTTTTTTGATCTTCATAGAATAAGGTACATATTGACATCAATGAAAATTATTGTCATGAATGCAATACATAAGATTTGAATCATGTCATTCGCACTGGTATGATACTTCCCCAAAAAAATACCATCAACACTCATGCTAACATAATATTCCTACACATTCTATCTGAGGTAATATAGCCACTAACTTTCTCCCCATAATTTAATTTCAAATAATCCTGAAGCTAACAAAATTTTATCATTATTAATGGCTTCCCACCCAGCAAGTTATCTTCTCAAATTTTCACTCTAATCCCTCTTTCCACCATCCATCTAAGACCCTCCTAGAGGATTTTTTTTTTTTAAATCAAATTGTTCCATATTTTGGACCCTGGGGTCCATTCATTATTGTTCAAATAGTACACAAAGGGTGATTTTTTGAGTTTATTTTTCATAATACCTCCCCATCTAGTCTTATTCACATCCAAATGCCATCCAATGTTAGTAATCAGAGCTTTGTTCAAGTCAGTAATCTTCCTAATTCCCAACCCCACTTTCTCCTTAGGCTTACAAATTATTTCCCAATTCACCAAGATGATCTTATTTCCTTTCTCATTTCCTATCCAAAGGAAAATTCTTTAAATTTTTCAAGGTTTTCATCCATTACATTGGAAATCTTAAATAAAGAAAGGAAGCAAGCAAGTATTCCTTTGAGAGAGGCCAACAATAGATGAAGTTTATGTGTGTTACTTAAAACCTTGCTCTTTCATCTCATACATTCTTTCTACATTCTTTCTAGGATAGTATTCTAAAATTGAGTAGAAAGTTCATTCATAGTAAGGGGCAAACCAAGGTAAGTGTCTGGGAGACTAGTAGATTGACATTCCATGATAGTAGTTATACACCTTTGTAGATCAAGGTCCATATTAAAGAAATGCATTTTTCTATTTTTATGATCAATATGTTGACCAGAGGTGGAAACATAGTAATCCAAAAAAAATTCCAATGCCTAGTTTCAATCACAAAGAAGAAACCAAATAAGAAGGTGTCATCCACAAATTGCTATATAACCTTAGTAGGTAATGAGGTGGCACCTTAATCCCTTTGATAGCTTCTGAATTAGCCAAATTAGAGAAATATCTTCCCAACTCCCCCACAACCATAATGAAAAGATAAGGGGATAAAGGATCCCCCTACCTCAACCCCCACTAAGAACCAAACAAATCCCAAGGAGTACCATTAATGAGGACAAAAAATTTTAAAAGTTTCAACCATTTTTCTAATCATTCTAATGACTTTTTATTGAAACCAATTATGTATGAGACCTCATAGAGGAAGGACCAATAAACATTATGGTACACTTTAGATATATCCAATTTTAGTGTCATACCAAAGTGTTTTCTCTTATCCATTGAGTGGAAAAATTCATGAGTTTTTATCACAACATCAAGGATCGGTTCATCTAAAAAAAATATTTTTTTAAGGGAACTAATAAAATTACCAAGGGTTTTATCCTATTAACAAGAACCTTGGAGAAGACTTTGTAAATAGTATTACAAAGGCTAATAGGTCTAAAATCATCTAGGACCTTTGGTTCTTAGAAGCTTACCTAGTCTAAAGAACTCTTTGGTAGCTTTGGTCAAGTACAACTTTATGACATCCCAAAACTATTGGAAGAAGGTTGAGGGAAGTCCATACATGCTTGGGGCTTTGCATGTTTTCATGGAGAACTCTTCCTTCCTAACTTCTTTCTTAGATGTGGGTCTAGAAATAATATCATTATCTTCAATTTCAAGCACTCTAAGAAAACATTTGATAAGTCTATCCCTAACATTGGTATCAATTATCCTATTAGGTTCGGCATGGACTTCAGAGAAAAATTGGACAACTCACCTCCAGTTTCTTCAGATCCTTCAATTGGTTTTTGTTATCATCCTTTAAAGATAAAATGTTATTTTTATTTTCATTTTTGGAGGTCAATCTATGAAAGAAACAGGTGTTCCTATCATCTTCCATAAGCCATTAGATTCTTGATCTTTATTTCTAGTGCACTTCCTCTCTAGATATTATATCCTTCCATTTACTCCTACATTCCTTATCATTCCTATGAGTATCATTAGTATAATCACCATTAGCTATGGCATGTTGGAGATGCTTAATTGTCTCCTTAATTTCAACTCTATTCTTAAATGTGTGCTCAAATGAGTATTTACTCCAATCAATAGCATTAATTTTAACATTCTCAAGCCTTTTAGACAATCTATACATATTTGTGCCTTCAATGTCAATACATCACCACTTTGTAATGCATCTTATGAAGTCAGAATCAAATTTCCATATTATATCATAGAGAAAAACCCTTGGGCCACAAAAGAGGTTGTCTATTTAGTTAAAGAGAATCAAGGAGTGATTTGATACAATACAGGGAAGAGTACAGAAGGTGGAAGTCAATAAGTACTACCATTTCAGTGGGACAAGGAGTTAGTCTAGTTTAGTTTGTATGGGGTCCTGACCTTTGTTAATATTTGACCTAGTGAATGAGGGGCCTTAGAGCTCCACATCCTAAAGGTGATTACTATCAATAAATTAAGCCAAGGCTAGAATTCTAGCAATAAATTCAATAGTTTTACCCAATTTTTAAAGGGAAATAGCACAATAGACCCCATGGTTCATGCAGCACCTACTATTCTATAGGCAGTTAATGGACTAGCATAAATTGAATGAAGTTCCATATACGGATGTATAGGTATAGACAATGGGGGTATAGGCTATAGATAGAGCAACTCATTAGTAGCTAAATTCAAAGGTAGGAGTGTTAAAATCACCTATGCACATAAATTTGAGTCATCTATTATTACCCATGAAGTGAGTGATTTCATTCTAGATATTCGTTCTTCTGATTCTCATATTAGGGGCATAAATATTAAATAGACACCATGTTGAACCATTAAAAATATGGGAAGTGGCAATGTAGTACCTATTAAGTCAAAAAAAACTCCCCAAAGAAATACCTAAGTTCCAAAGAGTATCCACTCCCCCCAATGCCCCATCAGCTTTACTATAAACAAACTTTTCTCATGGCCAAATCTTTTATGCCACCCTTGAAAAAGAAGATGAAGACATCTTAACCTATTGTGATAATAGCACATCAACCTTCAAGGTAAGGATGTTATACTTAAAAACATATTATATTTTGTGGTTTTTTAACCCCCTTATGTTCCACAAAAGGGAGTTGATTTTCTCCCTTTATTAGAGTTTTCCAAGCTCAATTGCCTCCCACTAGAAATTTCCCTTTCCATCTACTTTTTCTTTCAACTCCTACTTGAGGGCCTACCCTATTTGACATCATTACCCACATCAAATTTCTTATTACCTTGTGTTCTATTCTTCAAGATCTTCCATTTCCTTGTATCACTACAAAGAGGGGAGGAAGGTACCAAAAGACACTCCATTGGGCCACCCACTGCCAAATTAGCCATCTCTAGGATATGGGTAATAGAGGAAGTGGCTTGTACTACTCCAAATTTAGGAGTGGAATGGAAATAGATATTACCCCAAAAAACATTATTTCCCTTAAGAATATCATCCTCCCCACACATTATTCCCAGTAGGTTATAGATACAACCCCTTCACAAGTGTAGCACATGTTGCACTATTGATCTCTCCCTCTTCCAAATTAGTCCCATCTAGCATTAGCATAGGTTGTAGGGAGTTATTTTGGGTGCCTAGTAAATAATTTAATCCCTATAAGAAAGAGTAATCTCCTATGACATTCTCACTATTATTGGGATCTTCTATCATCTTAGGACTTTCTACCCTATTCTCTTGGTCTTTTTTCTATATTGGGATCCTCCACCACTAGTTCCTAAGTTTTGCGAGGAGGTGTACATGAGGACCTACCCTCAAAAAATTATCCTTGACATTCCATGGGGACCCCACTTTCTCTTTATCCTTTGGGTAAGGGAGTTTAGAATCTAAAACCACATGACCAAACTTACAACATCTATGGTAGTATAGATCAACATTCTCATACACAATAGCATGGGACTTTTTTCCCCATATAATGTTGAGAGTAAAAAAGTTGAGTAGGAATCTTCTCACACTAGCATAGATAATCCTTGATTATTGAAGAGTAATAGTATCAAAAGACATATTATGGCCAAAGGAGTGTCTAATCCATCTAAATACTTTTTCATTCTAAAATTCTAGAGGTAGACCAAGTATTCTTACCCAAATTTCTAGAATGAATGTTGATGATATTCCTATGGGGGAGTATCCTAAAATTTCTAGAGATATGATATAGTGCTCATATGTTGTATTTATGGTAGTTTTTTTCATTGATGTCAACATACATGTTATTGTGTGAGACTGGTAGAGTAGTCAATAGAGATTGAGGTCACTTAGTTTGACGATTGGAGCTGAGGTGATGCACACTCATCTGGATGTTCTGTAAAGTGTCTATATTATGTGGCTAAGCGTGTGTGCATAAATTCAAAGATAGTGGAAATTTATTTGAGATTTATTGAAGACAATGACCAAACAAAGTTCATGTGTAGTAGTTTTTGATATTTTTATTATATCTCCTAACAAGGATAGAATCTAGTTACAAATGGTTTTATAAAGGTAGAATACAAGCTAAAGATAGTGAGGTTAAGTGATAAAAGTTAGAGGTTATACATGTGAAGAGTTATGAAGACTATGAGTTGATAATTTGGTTGTACTTATAAAAATGTAATGTAACATGTAAATGTAATATCTTAAGATGGTCCTATATTATTATTGTAAATTGAAAAAGCCCCAAAGCTGAATCAATAACTTGTTTTTGAAATTGGCATAAAGGAAATATCATTTCCTTGTGGTAGAGTTTGATTTAAGCGATGAGATTATGGAATGTGAGCATGTGAACTTGTATGTGAAATCCAATGAACCTAATGTTGAATATTTGTTAACCTAATGTTGAATATCTTTTTATCAGAGAAGTGTTTGGTGTAGTTGACGCACTGTGAGCTTATGCAGAGACTATATTTGGTAAAGAAGTTTTTGTATAATTGTTTACTTGTATTATTATGAGAAGGATAATACTAAAGCCAATTTTATAGTGATTTTGGTGGTCATTTGATGCAAGGAGAACATGAGATAACTAGGGCCAAAGGCACACCTAGCTATCAAAGCCACCTACAAGAGTAAACATAATAGAAAACAACACAAAGAGCAACAACCAAAGGAGATAGAAGAGCCAAAATGCTTTTATAGAGTCATCAAATCATCAATATACGTGCCCAACTATAAGGCCTTCTAGGTTATGACCAAAATCACAATTTAGACTTCAATCTTCAATGATATACTTTGCATACCAACTTTACTTTTTCTCTTCTCAATCTATCCTCCTTACCCTAAGACTCTACCCAAGACCCCTTTAAATACTTGTATGGCCACACATTGATGTGTTAAAAATACCAACTAAATAGACCCTTACATAAAATGCAAACCAAGCCACAAGTTAGCTCTCAGCAAATGTACATCACAAAAGTAAATAAGCAAGGTTGGCCCAAACTAGAACTAGACACAGACAACACAATCAAAGAAGAACCAAAACAATACTGGCACTTGGCAAGCTCAGTACATACACAAACTCAAAAATCCACAAAGGACTTGGCAACAAAAGAGAACTTGGCAACCACAGGGAACTCAACAACTAAAGAGAACTTGACATCAACTATGAACTTAGAAACCAAAGAGAGCTTAGCAGCCAAAGAAAACTCAACATCAACTAAGGAACTCAAAAAACATGCAGGATAGCAATGCAACCCAAGATGCTCTTGCATTAGATAGTCAAGGTTGAAAGAAATCATTCTCCTGAATCATTGAAATATCAAAACCTTAGTTAAATCCAACTCAGATTGGGAAATCCATGTAGCATCTTCAACTGGTCTATTTTTCCATTTCATTGAGTATTCATAGTAATATTTTCCTCTTGTGCTCTTACCAACTTTCTGATCCAATGTTTTTTCAACCTCTTTAATCTGCTTCTTAGGATAATTATCTAGTATAAAAATTTTGTCATCTGACTCATGATACTTATACAAATTAACAATATTGAATATAAAAGATATATCCATGTCATTTGGTAACTCAACTTCATAAGCATTATCATTGTCAAAAGATTTCAAGATCTTACAAGGCCCAAACTTCTTCATCTTCAACTTACTATATGTTCCAATAGGGAATCATCCTTTCTTCAAATGAACTATCACCTCATCACCAACTTCAAAAATATAATGTCTTCTAGACTTATCAACATTCTCCTTATACTTTTGATTTCTTTTTTCCAACCTTAAAACATCACTTCTTCATGCAAAGACTTCATAAAACTAGAAAATTCATCCCCTGCAGCACTTCCCTTCTCTTCACCAACAACATTCCTTAAATCTAATATCCCCTTAGACCGTATTCTAGTAACAATCACAAAAGGTGTTTTCCTAGTACTCCTATTCATAGATTTGTTATATGCAAACTCATCCTATGCCAATACCATCTCCAAATTACTTGGTTTATCTCCACCTAAACATCTTAGCAAATTACCCAAGTTTCTATTCACAACCTCTATCTATCCATCTGTCTATGTATGGAATGTAGAACTAAACTTCAACTTAATACTCATATTCTTCCACAAAGTCTTCCAAAAGTAACCAACAAACTTACTATCTTCATCATAACAGTTCTTGGTAATCCATACAATCTAAAGATTTATTTAAATAAAATCTTAGCAACATGCTTGTCATATGATGTCTTATTACAAGGTATGATATGACTCAATTTAGAATATCTATCCACAAAAACAAATATAGAATCATAACCCTTCACTATCTTAGGAAATCCAAGAATAAAATCCATACTAATGTCACTCCAAGGTTTCTCAGGAATAGAAATAGGTGTATACAAACTAGTATTTTGACTTACTCCTTTTGAAACTTGACAAACACCACCTCTTTACAAACTTCTAAACATCCTTATACATCTCTGGTCAATAATACTTATCCTTCAATAAACTTAGTGTCTTATCAATTCCAAAATGTCTAGAAAATCCACCACTATTATTTTCCTTAATCAAATTCAATTTCATAAAACTCTTAGGAATACACAACTAAACTCCCTTAAACAACATGACTTTTTCAATAAAATATCCATCAAACTTAATTGGTTACTCTATCCAACTAGGTTCTCTACACTCTCTCCACATCTCATAAAAGCTAGGATTCATATCATACAACTCCTTCATTCCATCAAAACTAAGAACTTCAACCTTCACCTCGGTCAATAAAGAATGTCTTCTGCTTAATGCATTAGCAACTCATTTAGTGACTCCACTTTTATGTGTAATCACAAATGTAAAAGTCTACAAGTACTCAACCCACATCATATGTATCTAGTTCAATTTCTGTTGACATCCCAAATATTGTAAGGCTTTATGATCAACATCCAACACAAACTCTTTAGGAGTCAAATAATATCTCCACTTCTTCAATGCTTTAACAATAGCATAAAATTCTTGATCATACATAGAATACTTCCATTTAGCATCATTCAACTTCTCACTAAAGAAAGCAATAGGTTTACCTTCTTGACTTAATACAACTCCTATTGCACTACTACTTGCATCACATTCAACTTGGAATACCTTATTGAAATCAGGCAAAGCTAATACAAGTAACTTAGTAACCTTTTGTTTTAAAATATCAAAATTGTTATCAACTCCATGTGTCTAATTGAATTCATTTTTATCTCCTCTCATTGTCTCAATCATAGTATTACAAATAGAACTGAAATTCCTTATAAACTTCCTATAAAAACTAGTGAAACCATAAAATGTTCTTACCTCACCCACATTCTCAAGTGTAGGCCACTCCAAAATTTCTTTAACCTTCTCAAGATCCATTCTCAAACCATCATCTAAAATTACAAACCCTAAGTACACAATCTCCTCTTTAATAAAAGAATACTTCTTTAGATTTATCATCAACTTCTCTTCTTTCAATCTCTACAATACTTGTCTAACATGCTCAAGATTTTCTTACTTAGTCTTACTGAATATTAGAATATCATTTGAATAAACAATCACAAACTTATCCAAAAATCTCTTGAGAACCTCATTCATCAACCTCATGAAAGTACTAGGTGCATTAGTCAAACCAAAAGGCATTGCCAACCATTCATACAAACCATCTTTTGTCTGGAAAGGAGTCTTCTATTCATCATCTTCTCTAATTTTGATCTAATGATTACCACTCTTCAAATCAATCATGGTAAAATACTTCACTCCACTCAAACAATCCATTATGTCATCCATCCTTGGCATAGGGAACCTATATTTCACTATGATCTTGTTGATAGCTCTAGAATTAGTACACATTCTCCATTCTTCTTAGGTGCTAATATAGCATGTACAGCACATGGACTCAAGCTTTCGACAACAACTCATGCACTTTCCTAGTAAGTTATTTGTTCTCAGTAGGTGCCAATCTATATGGTGTTTTATTTAGTAAACTAGCTATAGGAATCATATCTATGTAATGGCTTATACTTCTCATTGGAGGTAAACCATCAAGTATATCCTCTCCAATATTTCTTTATACTCATTCATCAATTTTCTAATTCCCACTAGCACTCAATCAATACTACTAGTTTCTATTGTCACTTGGTTACCACTAACTTTTTTCATTTGGTTGCTATTGATTGGCACTCGATTAACACTATTTTTTGATACTTAGTTGTCACTAGCACAACTCAATCTCCCAAGAATTATGGAAAAAAATATTTTATTCTTCTTCATTTCCTTTTCAAATTGCTTTCCATTAACTATGTAGATTCTTACACTGGTATAATTAACCTCATCTATACATTCAATCAAAGGCAGCAATATTTGCTTTCTCCCATTCACCCAAAGAGTATATTGATTCAATCTTCCATCATGTATAGCATATCTATCATATTCCCAAGGTCTACCCTATAGAATATGACAACAATCCATAGGCATAACATCACACAAAACTTTATCAAAATAAGTCCAATCTTAAACTTCACAATACATTGTTCACATATCCTACTCATTTTTGATCCATGAAACATGATAGGTTTTAGGATGCTTCAACCTCTACAACTACAACTTTGTAACCAACTCTTTTGATGCCAAATTTGTAGAACTCCCACTACCAATGATCACCTTACAAAATTTTATAGCCATCTTACATCTCATCTTGAAAAGACTTCTCCTTAGGATAGGTTCCTCATCACTTCTCTTATTACATAAGGTTTGTCTCAAATTTTGCATCTTTCTTAACAAGCTAACTTGGTAATCAATAGGAAGGAACTTTTTCTTTACCTTGTTCACCATTTTTGGCCAAGTCCTAATCTTCTCCTTTCCTCTCCTTTGTCTATCAGTTTGCAAATGCTCCCACCATAGTGAAGCATGACCCTTCAATCTAGTAACTACAATTTTCAACTTCCTATTATCAGGAGTGTTTTCATACTTAAAGAAATTCTCCATTTCAGAGATCCAATCCAACACAAAATTGGTATCCAATTTTCCATCATAAGGAAAAACTTCTATAGAAAGCTTTGAATTTTCCCAAGATAATACTCTCAACAACCTTGCCTCATCTTGATCTTCTCTAGGTTCTAGATTAAGGTTTGGCCTTATTGTTTTATCATCACTTACATCATCAAGGTGTGCTCCTCTCCTCTGAGTTGTCTCCATAGCATCTAATGTAGCTACAATTTGTCTTAATGTATCCAATATAGCATTTCTAGTGTTTCCTCTACCTCAAACAATCTTTATAATTAGGTTCCTACAAGATTGTAACCCTCTACAAGTTATAGGTCAAATCCATAGATTTGTAACCTTAAAACCAAATTTAGTAAGGGTTCTACATGATCCAATATCCATAAGGATGAATGAGGATCCGATACAGCTTGATGCAGGGAGGACATGTGATAACAAGGGCCAAAGGCGCACCTAGCTATCAAAGCCACCTGTGAGAGTAAACACAATAGAAAACAACACAAAAAGTAGCAATTAAAGGAGATAGAAGAGCCAAAATTCTTTTATAGAGTCATAAAATCATCAATATATATGCCCACCTATAAGACCTTCTAGGTTATGGCCAACATTACAATTCAAACTTCAATCTTCAATGATAAACTTTGATTACCAACTCTACTTTTGCTCTTCCTAGTCTATCCTCCTTACCCTAAGGCCCTACCCAAGACCCCTTAAATACTTGTATGGCCACACATAAACCTATTAAAAGTACCAACTAAATAAACCCTTACACTAAATACAAACCAAGCCACAAATCAACTCTTAGCAAATACACATCGAGAAATTAAATAAGCAAGGTCAGCCCAAACTGGAACCACACACAGATAACTCAGTCAAAGAAGACATCAAACAATACTGGCAGTCAAAGAAGACATCAAACAATACTGGCACTCAGCAATCTTGGCATATACACAAACTCAAAAATCCATAAAGGACTCAGCAACCAAAGAGAACTCGGCATCAACTGCGAACTCAGTAACCAAAAAGTGCTCAGTATCAACTAAGGAACTCAACAAACATGCAAGATAGAAATGCAACCTTGGATGCTCTGACATCATCTTTCCCCTAAAGTTATTTGGACAGTGGGTCATTTTGTCTTCCAAACTCCTAACAGAGTTGAAATCTCCTAACAAGGACAGATATGTACTAAATGTATTTAATTGACTCCTAGCAAGGTTCATCCTCTTACAAGGATCTTATATATTAGTAAATCATTTTTTGGATACCATCCCCATCAAGTTTTTACCTCTAATAAAGGGTTTCCCTAGTTAACTAAATATGGTGTTAATATGTATGGTAATATTTCTATGGTTGTTGCATCTATTATTTACATGTTTTGGATTTAATAAGGATATTGAGAGTTGTTTATTATGATAAATAATTCACTCCCCCACCCACCCTCTCAATTATCTTGGTCAACTTTACTTTGTAAAAATTGGTATTAAAGAATCAGGTCCTTGAAGGAAAATCTTAAAATCTTAAGGAGATCTATGATGAATCATTTTAGCAAAGAAATTTTGAAGTTTGATGGAGTTAACTATGGTAGTTGGAAGGAGAAGATGAATACACATTTTTTGTACATGGATCTAGGATATTAGTTGATTAACAAGAGAAAGAAGGAAGTGGTTGAAGATGATAAGATTAAAGAATGTACTGAAGGTTAGAGAGATCTATTTATGTGTAATATGCTTGCTAGAGAAGCACTTTTGACTACTCTTCCAAAAAATGAGTATAGTTAGGTAAAATATTTAAATCTAGGTCATTGGATTTGGAAATCTTTGGAATCTATATTTAAAGGTGATAAGCATGCTAGACAGGTTAGATTGCAGAATTGGATATGTTTAATTCATGAAGCTAAAATGATGGAAGATGAATCTATAAGAAGTTACTTTGGTAGAATATCAGAGATTGTTTCAGGAATTAAGGCTTGTAATGGAAAGAAGGATGAAGATGAAATTATATGGAAGATCTTGAAAAATTTGACACCTATGTATAAGCAAGCAATATATATGATTAAACATTTTATACCTTGCAGAGAAAATTTCACAAGAGAGACTCTTTTTGGGAGACCGAAATCAATTGAGATAGGAATGAGAGAAATTGGAGAATTTCTTAGAATTCACACTATTTTCAATGCATTAAATGTTTGACCTACATTGATGAGAAGTGTGAGTACAAATAGAGATTATGCTAGTAACAAGTGAGGAAAATTAGAAGAAGACAAGAAGATTGAGGAAGGACTTTCACTGCTTATATAAAGAGAACCTAAAGGTATAAAAATCTTTAAATGTTGGATATGTAATGAGTATGGTCATTATTCTTCTAAATTTCCTAAGAGAAAGAAATTATAAGAAGAAGACTTGTAAACCAAGGAAATATCTATTTTCCAATTATAAGGAATTAGATGCCTGTGTGGAAAGATTTTTTTATTGAAAGTGGTGAAATAGGATTTGTTGCTCTTAAGAAAGAAATTCCTAAAAAGGAAGAAGTTAGAGAAGAAAGAGCATTAGTATTACAAGTTGAAAAGAGAAAATCTGATTGGATTATTGATAGTGGTTGTTTTCATCGTATGACTGGAGATATGAACAAGTTCATTGAATTCAATAGCTATAATGGTGGAATAGTTAGAGTTGCAAACAATGCAAACTATTATATTAATGGAAAAGGATATATTACTCTTTATGGAAAGACTAACACTGATATTGTTTACGTTTTTATGGTTTTAGACATAATCTTTTGAGTTGGATAACTAGTTGACAAGCGATATCAATTGCAATTCATAAAGAAGATGTTCTAAAGATGGTAAACTTATTGGTACTGGTAAAAGAACAATAGGTAATATTTTTCAATCGAATCCTACTAAGATGACATATTTAGTTACTAATGTGATTGATTTTTATTGTGACATAAGAGGTTTTTTCATATAAAATTTTATAACATTGTTAAAGTAAGCACTATAGTTGTTCTTAGAGATTTGCCTAAATTGTGAAACCTGTGAACATGTTATGAAAAGAATGTGTTATGGAAAAGTAGAAGAAAATCTCATTTTCAAGCAAGACATTTACTAACTCTAGGAAGTTGGAGATACTACACAAAAATTTGAGTAGTCCTGCAAAGACAAGAGCTTTCTATAGTGAAAGGTATTGCATGATTCTTGTTGATGATTTTACTAGAATGACATCTATAGCATTTCTTAGAGAAAACTATGAAGTATTTGAGAAATTTAAGATCTTTAGGAATAGAGTTGAAAATAAATTTGGATTAAATAATAATTTTTGAGATCTAATAGAGGAGGAGAGCTTACTTAAAATGAGTTCAATAGTTTTGTGAAGTAAATAGCATTTAAAGATAGCTTCCAGTTCCTAAGACACCTAAGAAGAATGGTATAGTAGAAAGGGGAAATAGATTTGTAATAGAGCCAGCAAGAGCTATGATGTTTGAGAATAATATGGAAAAGATATCATGGAGAGAAGCATTAAATACAGTAGTATATACTATGAACAAAGCACAAATCAGACTAGGTACTAGTAAGACACCTTCTAAACTTTATTTTGGGCATGCATCATTCGTTAAGTATTTTAGAATCTTTATAAGTGTTAGATTAAAAGGGATGATAACATTGGAAAGTTTGATCCAAGGAGTAATGAAGGTATGTTTCTTGGTTATTCATTGAAAAACAAGGCTTATAGATGTTTTAATCAAAGAATTAAAACTATTGTTGAGAGCAGAAATATTAGAGTGGATTAGAATTTTAGAATTTAGGAAAGAATGCTTGATTAAAATTCTAATGAAGAGACTAATCCAAGGTATACCCAAGAGAATGTAGAGTTATTTTATGAGATTGCGACTAATTTACATAATGAGACACAAGTTGTGGAAAAGAGAGAAGAGCCAAGGACTAAACCTAGAGAAAAAGTCAGAGTTGAACCAATGACACCTAATAAGAATTTGATAAAGAATCACCCTATTGATCATATTATTGGAAGCAAAGATAAAGGAGTGATGTTGTAATGTCCTTGATTAGGACATTAGTTTATAATCCTGTCTCTACATATATTTTCTATATCTTTCCTCTTATTTATCCATATTTCCCAATCTCTAGATATATTCCCCTTTATTTCCCAATCAAAATGGTGATTTTCTCCTTTGTATTTGTAGTCATTTATATATATCATTATGTAAAGGGATGTGTCTATTAGTTTTATTATATATTAATACTTTAATATTAAAATATTATTATCATATTATAATTATAATGTAATATCATATTATATGATAATAACATTATTGATATATATTATTATTACTATTTCATTTATTAATAATAATTTAACCTTATTATTTAATTAGTATTACAAATTAGTAATATATTATTTTATTCTTTAATAATATATTGTATTATTAAATATATATTTTTATAATTATATTTATTCATCGTGAAATTATAATATTTTTATATATAGTCATTTACTCTAATAATTTAATATATATAGTAATTTATCTATATTACCATAATTAGGGGACATGATAGTCCACCTTTCCTCAAATTGCTTGTCCTCAAGCAATGACCATTTACACTAAACCTTTCTTGTGAAGTCAATATACAAGTTATACACTAGGATGAAAGAATACATAAGGTATGCATGTAGTTAATGTCATAATGCATGAAGTAAATATAGGAGTACTTGTAGACACAAAGAATACATGAAGAAAACACATTAATGCATGAAGACATGAAGCATACATGATGAAGACACACAATACACATGTTATGCAATTTTTTGATTGTGAACCTGCAATTACAAAGTCATTGATACACATCCACATGTTTACCAAGGAATACAAGTTAGTACACATGAATATACTTTCAAAAGAATCTAGTAGTTTTAATTAGGAAAAGTAGCTTCACTGTAATGTTCCTACTTGTAAGGGTCTATAATATTGTCCTATTTTTTCAAGGAATCAATTATTGCATTATTTAATCAAAATAGTTCTTCATATATATTGATATTCATGTCATGTTGATTATATTGTATGTATAGGCTAGGTCACCTAGGGATTGGACAAGGAAATCACACTAAAGGCTTGACAAGACCTTGGTCCTCTCCTTTCACATGGATACCTTCCATCCCTCACCATGTCTAGATGCTATACCATACCATAGTCCTCAAAACATCATGGTGGGGTCCCATAGCTTGATAAACCTAAACCCAAGAGTTGGTATATACCCCTCTTTCCTTAGGACTCAACCCTACCCTCTTACCCATCTAGTCTCTTACTGTTTAACATAATCTTGAGATTATTTTAGAATTATTACTTCTTAATGATTGCTTTACTAGAGTACTCAGGTATTGTAGTGGGGTCCCATAGATCGATAAGCCTAAACCCAAGAGTGGGATGCATCCCTCTCTTACCTTAGGCATCAGCCCTACCTCATACCTACCTAATCGTTTCCTCGTTAATATACATTTCCAATTTATTTTGAATTACTTTATTTTGATAATTAATGATTAAAGAAATAATTTCATTATATTACCACTTTTTATCATTACCATTCATTAAAAAATTTGTGTTATATCACATTTATATTTCCCTTTAATATTATTTAATTTGAAATGTAAAAATAAAATAAAAATTAATTTATCATACCTTTCTTTAACTTGTTTGGTTGTGATTAACTTCATCCTTATCAATGTGAGGTGGTCTTCAAGAACCACCAAAGTTCAAACTTTGTTTGTCTTCCTTTATTGGGTAATCTCATCGTATACTCACTTTCTTGTTGTTGAGGCACATACAATCGTGATTAGGTCAACATAATTATTAAAACTCCTTTCCTTTATTTCACTACTACGCTCCCCACTTTTTAACATTAGTTGTTTTAATATCCTTTCCCTTTCATTCCTTATATCTCCATAGGAAAATATAGTTATTCATTTTGCTTGTACATTCAAATAATATCATCTGGTATGTTTTTTACTTTCTTCTACCAAAATTATGAAGGTCATTTGAATCTCAATATGTATTTTTCTGATGTTTTTTATATCTAAAGAATATATTCTCTTTTGATATTGAAATATATGCTTTGCATGGATGTGAGTTTCTTCATAATCCTATTCTCGGTTCTACTTTCATATCTGTCTCAATAAATCCAATAGGGATGTGGTGGAGTTTTCTTGCAAATAAAGTATATACAATTTATTTTGCAATTCTTCCTTCAAACTTATTTCATTTGTGGATGTTATCGCTTGGAATGCATTAGTCTATCTCTCCATTAGGCCAACATTATATTTAACATTCTTCTTAATTTTTAATCTTATATCTTCCATCAATTATCCTTAGGATTATATCCAATACCATTTATAATGGTGATGAGTGATGGTCTATATGTATCAATATATATATTACCAATACTTCAAATATGTTATCTAATGCTCATGCAATGATTATAATTCTTGTACCCCCCAATAATGCTTATAGGAAATATTGTATCATAACTCAATGAGTAGAGGCATCTAAATCTCTACTGACAAGTACATTAGTCTCATTTAATTATTTTAATCAATCTTCATTATAGATGTGTTCTAGACTAAGGAATGAATGGTCCATTAATGTCTAATTTTGTCAAAGGAGTGATATTCGGGGACTCATATATTTATTTCTACACATAACTCAATATGTCTTAAGTGACTGACTACACCTATAGTTTCAAGTGAATAATGTCTCCATTATATTTCCATTTGGTATTCTGATGAATACTATGTTGAAACTATATTCTTCTATCCTTAATGAATTTATTATCCTTTCATTGTCCTTAATCTTCTCTATCTAGAATATATGTTGAAACATTTTAGATAACAATCCCTTGTTGATGTTACACCATATATTAGATGCTAAACTGATATGTAATATCAATGGCTAGATTTTTTTTATGTTAAAGGTGGTTTAAGTATAAATGTTGAATGTGGATATAATATACATTTCCAAACCATTCATTAGCCTTCTAATAGTTCATGATCACTCATTGGTCTATAATTATTAACAATTTAACTGAGACAAATTGCCTACAATTCCACTCCAGTAGATATTTAGTCCACCTCCCTGATGAGTGTGAATGGGTTGCATTAGGCCAAAGATTCATCTGGATGCTCACCATATGTATATATTCCATTAATCATTCATTGTGTTCTTGTATATTCTTTTAGTTGCTCCTTTATTCATAATATGTATCTCACGTTTTATCCAAAATATGCATTCACATCCTTTCACATTTAATCTCTATGAAATAGTTTCTAAATATCACTCCAAGTCTCCTACACTTCTTTGTCTATCCCTATGATCTTTTATGTATGGTCGTCTATATGGTGTTTTCTTCCTTTTTCTCCCCATTCTGCTAGAAATGCACGAGTTCCTTTGGATACACAAACATAGCCCCCTTCTCTGACATCTTGTTGAAAAACATGTTGATAAATCATACAAAAATCTCACCTTCTATCAAAAAGAGAACCTTGATGGCTCTCAGGTGGGTGTGAGAAGGATTTATCCCACCAACTGTGTAGTCAATATAGAATAGATATTCCCATTGTAGTTGATGCAAACCAAAGATATTCTACAATGGAAATATCATGTTTATGGAATGTGGGAGTATGGTGATGAAATATCATGATTTTTTTTATGAAATACTCAACTCAATAGATTCAATGCTCAAATCTTGCACTATTGGAGCTATAACCAAATATTATGTTTTGTAGACTGACTAAACTTGACTCCAAGAAGATTCTATTCATGTTAGCAGTAGAGAAGAACAATACGTGTGCCTAAAATTTTGGTTATTCCTTAAAGTTTCCTTTAATCATTTACTCATGTTATGATCTTTTTTATTTTCCTCATCATCGTGGCATGTAGGATTTGCTCAAGCTTGGTATTACTAATTATATGTGCATTACTCCACTTAATAATATTAGGGTCATAATTTTTCTTTGGCTTCCTGAATGGATCGTCTATAGTCTTTTTTATGCTTCATAGTACTCCTCACACATAGAGAAAACTCGAACTCAAAAAAGTCTCTTCATGGAAAAACTCAACAGTGATCATGAGAGAGATTGCCAATCAATACTGGTCATGATTTAAATCATCAACATTAGACTATCGATCCAAGATATTTTCCTTCATCGATAATAAAATATCAATCTTTGGTCTCTCCATGGTTTGATATTTTTTAAAAAAAAAAATATCTACCATTGACTTTCACCAATATCTACATTCCATGTTTAATATTTGCAACACCTTATGATATGGATGGCCATCAAAGATTGAAAATATTCATCTAAAATTTTTGGACCAACCCGAATTGAAGACACCACTTAATGAAATTAATCAATATTAAAAGTGTTGCAATATATGAGAATTTAATGCTAGCAGGAGAACCAGCTCTGATACCACTTGTAATGTCCTTGATTAGGACATTAGTTTATGTTAGGAATAAGGTGTCTCAACCTTGTATAATTCCTATTCTTATTATTATTTGTTTTGTAAAATGTATTTTTGCAAATAATATGTAAATGTGAGTGTACATGTCTAGTTGGCATGTTGATCACTTACATGTGTCGGCATCTTGAAGTGTGTGAAGGAGATCATGGCTGAAATGGTTATGACGGATTCCTATGATGTGTAAGAGCTATTTAAGGAATAAGCTATGACAGGTGTAAGAGCATCTTATGAAATGAGACCTATTTGGGCGCCCAAGAATAAGTGGTTGGTGTGTGTAAGAGAATATGCCAAAAATAGGTTCGTATGATAGATTCCCTTACACTTCTCTTGTGACCACTATTTTTGGCAGATTCTATGACAAGCTATCATTGTCTATTCAAAGGATGGATGCCCTTTTCTTGGTATGGGATGTACATGTGGCATTGTGCATGTTTCTTGGTGGTTGAGCCATGAAAAATGCCCAACAACTTTGTGGGCATTTTGTTGGGTCTTAAGATGTTCATAAAATGTGTATTGCATGTTGTAATGCAATAGTGTGATAGATCAAAGTTTGCAGGTACTGAGGTGTTGCTGGAGTCTTCTATTATTGATGTTGAACTTGCATTTCAAGTGTATTGTAATCTTGTGTTGAAGATAATACATTGTGTAGTTATAGAGGGGTGGGGTTGTTTTACCGAAAGGTTTTTCCCCACCGGCAAATCTTTGTGTTATGTGTTACTTTCTCTGTTTGTTTTCTATATGCATGGTTGGCTGCTATATTGTTGTTTACATAATATTGAATCTATAAGTGTAGAAGATTTTAAAAGGATTTGCACCATACTTTCCTTATGAGATTAGCGTAGGAAGTTGTTTTCGCACCTGAGTTTCCTTACAAGTGGTATCAGAGCTTGATCAACTTTTGATCCTAGTTGTTGGGTAGGGTTTTTTGAGCTAATCTCAAGTTGAGTGGGAGTCTTGTGTAGAGTATCCTAAATCTTATTTGCAGATTAAGATGGTGAGTTCATCATATGGAAGAATGGAGGTGGAGAAATTTAATGGCACTAATTTTGAGTTGTGGAAACTCAAGATGGAAGACATGTTGGAAGATTGTGACCTATGGGAAGTGACTACAAGTGCTACAAGACTAGTAACTATAACTCAAGTAGATTGGGATATCAAAGATCGTAAAGCTAAGGGTCTCATAAGACTCTATTTAACCGATGCAGTCCTTCTGAATGTTCTAGATGAGAAAACCGCATATAGTTTGTGGGAGAGACTTGGGGCCTTGTATCAGGCCAAATCTCTGGTGAACAAGTTGTTCTTGAGGAAGAATTTGTATTCTCTATGAATGGAGGAAGGTGGATACTTAACGGATCATTTAAATGCATTTAATTTGCTGGATGCACAGTTGACATATGCTGGTGTCAAGTTATACGAGGAGGATCGTTGCTACACACTTTTGTGTTCTTTACCAGATTCATGGGACCATCTTGTGATGGCTCTCAGAAGCACATTAGTCACCTTCAAAATGGATGATGTGGTGTCTTCACTACTATTAGAGGAGATGCGGAGAAAGGCTTCCATTTTGGAAAAAGAAGCCCTTTTTGTTTGTGGGAGATCCACGGAAAGAGGAAAGAAAAATGACAATAAGGGTAGATCCAAATCCCGTGGGAAGTCAAAGATTTCCAATAAGTCCAAGGCAAAATGTTGGAACTATGAAAAGATTGGGCACTTCTGTAAAGACTGTAAAGAGCCTAAGAAGAAGAAGAAAGCCTCAGATTTTGGTTCTAAAAAATCTCAAGAAGATGGCGATGCATTCATCGTAGCTTTGGTAGCCCATGCATCTGATGATGTGTGGTTGGTTGACTCAGGTGCATCTTTTCACATGACCTCTCATCAAAACTGGTTCTCAAGATATGAAGAGTTCGATGGTGGAAAGGTGTACTTGGGTGATGATTCTCACCTGAAGATAGTTGGATGCGGAAGGGTCACTATCAAATTTCCTGATGGACGAGTAAAGGGAATCAATGGAGTTATGCACATTCCAGGTCTAGCATGAAACCTATTATCTGTAAGTATGCTGAACGATGTAGGTGTGCAAGTTGTTTTTTCAAAAGAAGGATGTAAGATGATTAGAGGATCGATGGTGCTTGCTAAAGGTACTAGGAGAGGTACTCTATTTCAGCTAGATGCATGTATTCCTCTATGTAACAGTTCTTCATCCTCACCATCTGAACAAGCAGTGAATAATTCTGTGGTTATTGGTTCTGATGGCAATGCAAACACTTTGGACGGAAAGCGTCCTACAGAAAAGACAATGTTGTGGCATATGAAATTTTTCCACATTGGTGAGAAGGGTTTGAGAACCCTGGAAAACAAAAATCTCATTGAGGGGTTAAATGATTGCAATCTCGAGTTTGACTTCTATGAACACTATGTATATGGTAAACAAAATCGTGTTTAGTTTTACTCTAGTTCTCACAAATCTTTTGATGTTTTGGATCTTATTCATTTTGATGTATTTGGTCCTATAAAAGTTCCTTCGATCTCCAAGTCTATATTTTTTGTATCTTTCATAGATGATTATAGTAGAAGGACATGGATTTATTTCCTTAAAAGTAAGACACAAGTCTTTAGTCGATTCAAGGAATTTAAAGCCCTTGTAGAGAATCAGACTAGTAAGAAGATTAAGTGTGTGAGAACTGACAATGGTGGTGAGTTTTGCTCAGTAGAGTTTGAACAGTTCTATAAAGAACAAGGTATCGAGAGGCATAAGACAACTCCTTATACCCCAGAGAAAAATGGAGTTGTAGAAAGAATGGACAGGACACTAATGGAGAAGGCTAGGAGTATGCTTAGTGGAGCTGGTTCAGAACAAAGGTTTTGGGCCGAAGCTGTGGCCACTGCTTGCTATCTAGTTAACAGATCTCCTACATCAGCCCTTGTTGGTAAGACACCCATGGAGGTGTGGTTTGGTAAGAAGCCTTCAATTAGACATCTTCATGTTTTTGGTTGTGAAGCTTATGCATATGTTCCAAAGGAGAAAAGATCTAAGTTGGAAAACAAAGTTGTTAAATGTATTTTCATCGGGTACAGTGCTAGTGTGAAAGGATACAAGCTTTGGGATCATGTGACTAGTAAGGTGTTGTATAGAAGAAATGTTATTTTTAGAGAGCTAACATCTTCTCCTATTGTGCTACAACCAGATGAAAAAGAAAAGGAAAAAGATGTTGTTCAGTTGCCTCCTACCCCTAAGAAGACTGAATAGAGAGACCATGTTGGGTCTAATGATGAGGAGAGCTCTAGCAACTCTGACAGTTTAGAAGAAGAGGAAGAACAACCTCAACCTCAGCCCTTGAGGAGATCCACGAGAGAAAGAAAGCAACCAAAAAGGTTTGGTTATTCTATGTTAGATTCTAGTTGTGCTTTTGCTTTGATTACTAACATTGATGAGCCTAGATCTTTGAAAGAGGCTTTGGGCATGGAAGATGCAGGTTCTTGGATTGAGGCTATGGATGATGAGATGGCTTCATTAGAGAAAAAAAAAAACTTGGGACCTTGTACCTTTGCCTAAAGGGAGAAAATCTGTTGGTTGTAAATGGGTGTTCAAGAAGAAATTTTGTGCAAATGGCAGTGTTGAAAGGTACAAAGCTAGATTGGTTGCAAAGTAGTATTCATAGGTAGAGGGAATAGATTATGGTGAAATATTCTCTCCTGTTGCAAAGTTGATATCCATTAGATTTATGTTATCTCTTGCTGCATCATATGATTTAGAGATCGAATAGATGGATGTGAAGATAGCTTTCCTTCATGGTGATTTGGAGGAAGAGATTTATATGTCACAACCTGAGCACTACATTGTTAAAAGTAAAGAATCCTTTGTTTGCAGATTGAAGAAATCTCTATATGGTTTGAAGCAATCTCCTAGGATGTGGTACCTTAAGTTTGATGCCTTTGTGTTGTCAATTGGATTTGTAAGATCAAAATCAGATCATTGTGTTTATTTTAGAGTTGAAAATGATTACCTTCTTATTGTTGCATTATATGTTGATGATATGTTGCTGTTTGGTAAGGGTAAGGGTATGATTTCTGATTTTAAATCTCAGTTGTCAGCACAGTTTGAGATGAAAGATCTTGGGGCAGCTAGGTACATCTTTGGTATGGAAATCAGTAGAGACATGTCTAATAGAAAACTTTGGTTGAGTTAGAGTAAGTATGTGAAGTCTGTGTTGGACAGGTTCAGCATGGCAGATTGTAGACCACTATGTGTTCCTATTTCTATGGGAACAAAGTTATCTATAGATGATTGTCCAAAATATCCTAGTGAGGTGGAGGACATGAGTAGAGTACCTTATGCTAGTGCAGTTGGTATTCTTATGTATGCTATGGTCTGTACTAGACCAAACATTGCCCAAGTAGTGGGAGTCCTGAGTCGATTTATGGCTAATCCTTGATAGATACATTGGGATGCAGTTAAGCGAGTATTTAGATATTTGAGGGGTACATCAAATTACTCCATATGTTATCATGGTAACTCTTCTGGATCTCCACATTTAGTTTGTATTCATGGGTGTGTGGATTTAGATTGGGTAGGTGATATTGATCGTAGGAGATCCACCAGTGGTTATGTGTTCACTATGTTTGGTGGTGCCATCAGTTGGATGAGTAAGCAACAACCTGTGGTTGCTTTGTCCACTACAGAAGCTGAGTACATGGTTGCTACTCATGCTTGTAAGGAAGCCATTTGGCTTAAGAGATTGTGTTCTAATGTTGGTGTTGATGCAAAATAGATTACTATTTGGTGTGACAGTCAGAGTGCTATTTGCCTTGCAAAGAATCCAACTTTCCATGCCAAAACGAAGCACATTGATGTGCAGTTTCACTTTGTGAGAGATATGGTGGAAGATGGAAATGTAAATTTGGAGAAGGTAGATACTATGAAAAATGTTGTAGATGCATTAACAAAACTAGTGGGCACTGAGAAGTTTAGATGGTGTTCGGAGTCTATGGGCCTTTCAGCCTATAGCGGTTAGTTCCTGTTATGTTCTTGTTGCTCTTACAAGGTGTTTGACAAGTGGGAGAATATTAGGAATAAGGTGTCTCAACCTTGTATAATTCCTATTCTTATTATTATTTGTTTTGTAAAATGTATTTTTGCAAATAATATGTAAATGTGAGTGTACATGTCTAGTTGGCATGTTGATCACTTACATTTGTCGGCATCTTGAAGTGTGTGAAGGAGATCATGGCTGAAATGGTTATGACAGATTCCTATGATGCATAAGAGCTATTTAAGGAATAAGCTATGATAGGTGTAAGAGCATCTTATGACATGAGGCCTATTTGGGTGCCCAAGAATAAGTGGTTGGTGTGTGTAAGAGAATATGCCAAAAATAGGTTGGTATGACGAATTCCCTTACACTTCTCTTGTGACCGCTATTTTTGGTGGATTCCATGACAATCTGTCATTGCCTATTCAAGGGATGGATGCCCTTTTCTTGGTATGGGATGTACATGTGGCATTGTGCATGTTTCTTGGTGGTTGAGCCATGAAAAATGCCCAACTCCTTTGTGGGCATTTTGTTGGGTCTTAAGATGTTCATAAAATGTGTATTGCATGTTGTAATGCAATAGTGTGATAGATCAAAGTTTGCAGGTACTGAGGTGTTGTTGGAGTCTTCTATTGTTGATGTTGAACTTGCATTGCAAGTGTATTGTAATCTTGTGTTGAAGATAATACATTGTGCAAGTTCTGGAGGGGTGGGGTTGTTTTACCGAAAGATTTTTCCCCACCGGAAAATCTTTGTGTTATGTGTTTCTTTCTCTGTCTATTTTATGTATGCATGGTTGGCTGCTATATTGTTGTTTACATGGTATTGAATCTGTAAGCGTAGAAGATTTTAAAAGGATTTGCACCATACTTTCCTTATGAGATTAGCGTAGGAAGCTGTTTCTGCACCTGAGTTTCCTTATAGTTTATAATCTTGTCGCTACATATATTTTCTATATCTTTCCTCTAATTTATCCATATTTCCCAATCTTTGGATATATTCCCCTTTATTTCCCAATCAAAATGATGATTTTCTCCTTTGTATTTGTAGTCATTTATATGTTTCATTATGTGAAGGGATGTGTCTATTAGTTTTATTATATATTAATACTTTAATATTAAAATATTATTATCATATTATAGTTATAATGTAATTTCATATTATATGATAATAGCATTATTGATATTATATTATTATTACTATTTCATTTATTAATAATAAATTGACCTTATTATTTCATTAGTAATATATTATTTTGTTCTTTAATAATATATTATATTATTAAATATATATTTTTATAATTATATTTATTCATCATGAAATTATAATATTTATATATATATATATTCATTTACTCTAATAATTATATATATATATATATATATATATATATATATATATATATTACCATAATTAGGGGACATGACATATGTTAAGGAATAAGGTACATGAAGAATTGTGTTTGATTTCTCAAGTTGAACTTAAAAGTGTTGATAAAGCTAGTAAAGATGAATTTTGGATTAAACCTATGAGAGAAGAATTGGATCAAATTGAAAAGAGTAATACATGGGAATTGGTTCCTAGACCTAATTATAAGATTGTTATTGGAACTAAGTGGGTTTTAAGAAATAAGATAAATGAACAAGGTGAGGTTGTGAGAAACAAAGCAAGACTGGTATGTAAAGGTTATTCTCAAAAAGAAGGTATTGATTACGAGGAAACATTTGCACTTGTTGCTAGAATAGAAGTAGTTACAATATTTTTGGCATATGTAGCTAACAATAAATTCAAAATATATTAGATGGGTATCAAATCAGAATTCTTGAATGGGGAACTTGAAGTAGAAGCTTACATTGAGAAGCCTAAAGGTTTTTCTTTGACTAAGAAAGAAGATATGGTTTGTAAGTTGAAGAAAGCATTGTAAGGGTTGAAACAAGCTTCGAGAGCATGGTATGCAAGATTGGATAAGTATTTGGAAAAATTGGGATCTGCTAAAGGTGCTACTTAAAGGAAACTAAAAATGGCTTACTAATTGTTGAAGTGTTTGTGCATGATATCATCTTTGGAGGTGATGATGAAGCAAGTGTTTCATTTGTAACATAAATGAAGAAGGGATTTGAGATTAGTATGATTGGTGAGATGAAGTATTTCTTGGGATTATACATTGTTCAAAAAAATTATGGTTTTTTCATATCATAATCTAAGTATTTTAAAAAATTTGATAAGATTTAGTTTAGAGAGTTTCAAACCTATTGGAACACCAATTTTAATTGGTCAATAGTTATCTAGCAAAGATGAAACTCCTAGTTTTTAACAAAAAAAAATAGGTTTATGATTAGAGGATCATAATACTTGACACACACTACATTGGATATAGCTAATGGAGTTGGTATTGTGGCAATACTTCATGCTGATCCTAAAGAATCATATTAGGCAGCAATGAAAAGAATTTTTAGATGTTGAAGGTTCACCTGATTTTGGTTTATGATATGATAGAAAATGACTTTTCCTTATGTGCATACACTAGTGTAGATTGGGTAGGCAGTGTGGATGAAATAAAAAGTAAAAGTGGTGGAGCATTTTTCTTAGGAGGAAGATTGGTTTCTTGGATAAGTAAGAAAGATGACTATATTTCAAAGAGCATGGCAGAAGTAGAGTATGTAGTAGAAGCAAATAATTTTAATCAAATCAATTTGATGAATAAATATTGAAGGACATTAGGATTGAGTTTACAAAGCCTTCTATTATACAATGTGATAACACAAGTACAATAAGTATGTCAAAGAATCATTTTTTGCATTAAAAGACAAAGCATATATCTATTATCAATTTTTGAGAGAAAAAGTTGTAGAGAAGGAGATCAAATGAGAATATGTAAAAACAAAGGAATAGATAATAGACATATTTACAAAGCCTTTTTTGAAGGATACATTTGAGTACTTAAGAGGTATGCTTGGGGTTATGCCCCATCCTACTTTTGAGTAGTTGATGTAGAGATTACATCAGTCTAGTGGTAAAAGAGTAGTATTCTTTATCTAGATTAGATTATTGATATTTCCTCTATGGGGGAGTATTTTTTTATTAGTTGAGTCATGAAGGACCTTTGGTAATTGGTATTCAACAATGTCTTTGGAAACTTGAGTGTATTGCATATCTTGTGTATTTGAATTGACACAATCATGCCTTTATCATTGATTTCAATGGGGGAGAGTAATACATGAAAAATAAAATTGTATAATATCAATGAGGAAGAGTAATATATGAAAAATATGGTATTCATGGAAGCTAGATGTTTTTCATCTATGTTTCTAGCATTGCCAAAGGGGGAGATTGTTAGCATGAATGTTGATGGTATTCCTATGGGGAAATATCCTAGGATTTTTAGAGAGGTGATATAGTGGTCATATGTTACATTCATGGAAGTTCTTTTCATTGATGTCAGCATACATTTTATTCTATGATACTAGCAAAGTAGAAAACACAGATTGAGGTTGCACAGTTAAAGGATTGAATTTGAGGTGATGAACTCTCAACTAGATGTTCTATAGAGTGCCTACATTACATGGCTAAGTATGCATGTGGACATTTGAAGATAGTAGACATTTATTTGATATTTATTGAAGATAGAGTTCATGTGTAGCAATTACTGATGTTTTGATTTTATCTTCTAACAAAGATAGAATCTAGTTAAGTGAGGTTGTATAGAGGTAGAAGACAATCTCAAGATAACAAGGTTAATTGACAAAAGTTAGAGGTTACACATGTGAAGAGTTATGAATATTGTGAGATGATAGTTTGGTTGTAATTATGAAAAATGTAATGTGACATGTAAACGTAATATCTTAAGATGGTCCTATATTATTATTGTAAATTGAGAAAGCCCCAATGCTAACTCATTAACTTATTCTAGGACTTGGTATAAAGGAAATATTGTTTCCTTATGGTAGAGTGTGATTTAAGTGATGAGATTGTGAAATGTGAGTATATGAACTTGTATGTGAGATTTGGTGAACTTGATATTGAGTGTCTTTTGATCAAAGAAGTGTTTGGTGTAACTAAGGCACAATGATCTGAAAAAGAGACTTTATTTGAAAAAAAAAGTTGTTTTGGATAGTTGTTTACTTGTATTATTCTGAGAAGGATAATACTGAGGCTAGTTAGACAGTGAGTTTGGAGGTCTTTCCCCAAATTTTTTTGGATGGTGGGTCCATCTATCTTCCACAACTCCTAACAGGGTTGCCACAAATCCTAACAAGGTTGGAATCTCATAATAGGGATTCAAAGTCTCCTAATAGGTAATATGTATTGAATGTATTTCATTGACTCCTAACAGGGTCCATCATCTTACAAGGAAATTATATACTAGTATATCCAAAATTGGCTCATTGCTATGATCAGCAATTCTCGTCTATTTCAATCAATCCTAAGTCCTATGTCACTGGGCAATTCTTATTCTACTAACTCGCTACTTGACTTAATTGTCAAATGTAGAGAACCCTAAATTTGCATTCATCATACTCTTTATTTAATTCCTAAATTATTGACTCATATTAGTCGCAGTAAACCTATTGATTAAGATTTAATTTAATTTAAAGTATTTATACTTTAATTAAATTAAATTCTCACCTAAGGCTAATATACTAAGGAATTAAATTTATTTAATTTAATAATTATGCTTATTTTAGTTAATTGAATATGATTATTCAATTAAATAGAGAATGCATTTATGAGATCATATCTCACTTTATTAAATTAAATAATATCTTCAAAATCCTCTCTTGAATTCTAAATGAAAACTCTAAGTGGACTACTTCTTGAAATTAGAATCAATCCAATTAACTTGCTCTCACACTTATGACAAGTTTAGTTAACTAAATATCACACTCAAATCTGAAACAATTAACTCTACCTGTACAAGGAAGTTTCCATCTTAACTAAATCTTTACTTCAATCCTAACCATCGATCCGAGTTGATCTTACCTATTGATGGATTCCAAGAATTGTATTTAAGAGGCTCCTAATTCCTCATTACAGAGGTTGAATTGAATTGCTATTGAATCATTGCTAAATTGCATACTCATTTAAGTTTAATACTTTCATAAAGCTCTCATTTTCTTAGATTAATATCATTTAGAATTAATATGCATCCATTTAGTTAATTCTATTTATATGTTCTTAGGTTAATTTCATAATCATTTAGACTACCTACACATTCATATAGATTAATCATCTTTAAAACTTTCATTCCAGAATTGTTAAATTACCTGTACCTCAAATCTGAGAGCATAAGTAGGTAAAATCCACCTAGATAGAAGGCAATAGGTCATCTTGCAGGACTCTTCTTAGGTGAACAATTTCATGTTCATTCTAGGATGAACCACATACAAGGACTATTTTGAAGTGTGTGTGTTAAATAGAGGCCACATTTACACATATACATTTCTAGCACCCACCGTGGGGCTAAAGAAATCAATTTCTCTGGCCTCATCTGCATTTTTTCTATTATCTTAGCATTTTGTCTATATTGTTCTATACAGTCACTCGAATCTTTACATGAGATATTCAGTTTTTCACGCGAGGATTTTAATCTCTCATGCGAAGTTTTAAACCATATCACTTGAAAAAGTGCCCCATTTTGCAAGTCTTCGCGCAACACATCATTTTCTTGTGCAGCTTGGTGAAAGATTTTGCATGACCCTATGCAAGATTTTGCACAAGATTCTACAACAGCAAGCTTAATTTTATCACTTATTGGCATTCTATTCATTTATTTTTTCTAACGTGTTTTTCTCTAAATCTTTATTATTCTATTTCTCTGGTTTTTTATAGCTTAACTATTTTATACAAGATGTTTGTTGAAGATTTCTTACAAAACCCACTCAAATATAAATTAACCCTTTGTTTGTAGGATGAAAGCTGAAGATACATTTGATGAAGACAATCTTAAAACCCACAAAATAGAATGTTTTCTTTCTTGCTTTCAAAACATAGATTAATTAGGGCTTGTGAACTTCCTAGGGTTAAAGACATAAGAATAGGGGATTATGCTCTTCACCACTTGGAGGTCATGACCAAGGGTAAATCAAAAACCTAGATGCTTCTAAAAGATGGCATTCCAAAGAAGGCAAGTAGCTTACTGGTTCTCTAGTATGGGTCTTTTTCTATGAAGGTTTGATGGTTTCCTTTTAGGAGATCAGCATCTTGAGAAAAGACAAGTGTGGATTGATTAAGCTAAGTTGGTAATCAACCTATTTTGTGTATTTGGGTGAGAAAATAAGGTAGAGGAGTATGCTATTTCCCCTTGAGGGAAATCAGAAACTTTGACCCTTATGATCAAACCACTAGTCTGAGTCAATCCTTTAAAGGGTCTATCAGAGTGATCCAACCTCTGAGAATGACCCAAGTGAGCACACTCCTTTTGCCGAAGATTCCAATTCAATATAATCAAGATGCTTTATAGATTGAAAGAATCCAAAGATGGATTAATTTCTTTCCCTTGATTCTTGATATTGCATATCAAGGGGAAGTTATGTCTATTGCATTGGTCGACACCAGCCCCAATCTTGCTAAGAAAGTGTGTGCACTCTCAGATGCTGGTGTGGGCTACTGGTCTCAACTCCACTTGTGGAGCCATTGAGGATTAATTTGAACAATAGCCAAGTAAAACCTTGTAGTTAGAAGTCACCTAGCTCACCTCCGAAAGGAGGCATAATCTTTGTGCAAGGAGGGGGAAGAATCTCTCCTATAGAACTCACCATAGGAATGCTACTAGACATTGGAAGGTGGTATACGCACTTGTCCCCATCCACAAGGGCACTCATTCCATGTATACTATTGAGTCCTTTGAATATACCAAAAACATAGGCACCTTCTAGGGGGTGACATAGCTATGTGGGGTACATGCATGCACATAAGATGTGGGACAAAGATTTTTCCTTCTCTACCATTTTTTTTTTCTAGGGATAAAGTGTGTTTGTTATCAAGTATTCAACATGTCCAAACTTTCTCAAACAAATTGAAAGTCAAGACTCCCCTATCCCTTTGAGTTTCTTTTCCCTCAATTGGATTGTATTCAACTACTACTTGCTTCCTATATCCTACTAAAAACACTTTGTCTTGTTTTGAAACCCAATATCACTTTCACAAGTCTAAAATCAACCTGTATTCTATCTATTATCAATCAAACAAACCTGCAATTTGTCTAAAACTATCTAAATAGTCAAGAAATCTCTTCAAAATCCAACTCTATTGTCAGTCTGGTCCTCAATTTCGCACATAGTCTTGCATTTCTTCTTGCGAGAATTTAGTTTTTTGCGCAAGTCAGTTCAAGTCTTTGTGCGAGAACTTGTGTATGCCCTCGTGAGATCTTTCCAACTATCTTTTTTGTCCTATCACTTCTTTGCACAAGCCATAGCAACTCTTTTCTTGAGTTTAAATTGTTGTTCCAAGATTTTGCACCACTCAGTATACTTTCTCGCACAGCTCACAAAGAATCTTTGTGCAACACCTTGCTATAAAATTGTCAAATTAGCTTATTTGACCAATTTTCAATTTGTGTTTAGTCTATTTCCTACACTAAGTTGTCCCTTCTATGTCTATACACAGTCCTAAATAGTGGCATTTAGCTTAAACTAAAGATTTGTGATCCGCACTTTGACTAGTCTCATCCCTAAGTTCTTTGGATTCTTGTTCTTTGGTGCTTGTCATACTCTATGTTATGGTAGTCATAACCTTTTTCTATTCTAGCCTTCAAATAAAACTACTCATGCCTTAGTAGATAGCATTCTTGTCTTGTCATGTTGAGACCAAGTTTTAGTGTGGTCCTTGTCCAGGTTCTTACTTCTTGTCCTTGTCTATGATTGGCACAATAAGAAGTGGCAATGTGCTTTATCCTCTTAGACTTAGACAAGGTCATGCTAGGGGTCATAATCATAGTAGAGGTAGCCTTCCTTTTGTTACACAATCTACATCCAGTTCATCTAGTGAGGCATCTTCATGATCTCCCTCACCCATCAGGTCACCTCGAGTCCAACAAACATTTTCCATAAACCTACAACAAACTAGGAATCCTTTGTATCAAGAGGATCCTAAGACAGGTAGAGGTCTTTTATCTCCAAACAACATGTTAGACTTCCTTTTTAAAGGACCTTTTGAAACACAACATACTAAAACTGAACATGTTCTTACAATGACTAATCGTGAACCCGAACATGGTAGTCATAGAAGACACCAAGAACCACCTAGGAATGATAGAGAGAAAGAAAAAGACCTTAACACTGATGAAGAATACAAAGAGGTGGAAATACTCTCTGAACACATAGCAAAATGTTGAAGAGACAAAAACTTTCAAAAGGTCATAGGAATCCTACTCAACGAAGAGAAAGAAAAGTACTTTCTCAAACTTGACCAAGAGGGAGCTAAGTTGCCCTCTCATTTCAATGTGGAAACCATCATCATGCTTGAAGAGGAAACTAAGACTTCCAAACTCCAAAAACAACTAAAAATTAATGCAAGACCAACTGGCTCAGATGATGCATGAGAAAGAGAAACCCACAAAAATGTACACATTGGATGCTCTTTGTTCGTTCCCATTTGACAAGAGCATAACCATGCCTCCTTTCCCACGAGGTGTAGAGCTACCTAAGTATGACAAGTACTTTAGCACCACTAATCCCCAAGATCACTTGCAAGAATTTGGCACCTTGTCTATAGATTCTATGCATGACCAGACATACCTCATGCATTTATTCCCCAGAAGTCTAGGTGGTTAGGCTTTGGAGTGGTTCTCACACTTACCTCCCAATATCAAGATGTTTGACAAAATTGGAAACTTATTTGTCCAGCAGTATTCTCATAACATTCAACACCCTATGAATATTTGAAATCTATGCAACCTTAAGTAGAAAATTGGAGAACCTTTTCTCACATTCCTCCAATGGTGGAGACAACTTTACACTAAGTATTCATGCAAAATCCGAGAAATGAAGAAGCTTGACATTTTCACTAACAATCTCCTACCTAACTTTGGGTATAGATTCCAACTTCAAGGTCCGCATACCTTTGAAGACATGATCACACAGGCCATTCACATCAAGGAATTTATGGTCAAGAAAGGTGAACTCACTCTTCAAAAGGACATAAAACAAGGTTCCACCTCCAACAAGGATAAAACCAAATATTTCAACAAGAACTGAGAAATTTTACATGATGCAGTTGTTGACAATGTCACTCCCAAACCTGCTAAGGCAGCATTTAATCTCATGGATGGTCTCAATGCAGTAAAAAATGTTGAGAAGCCTCCTCTTGACAACAAGACGTCTGAGAAAAAATTGAGAAACTCATGGGCCACACATCCTAAAGGAGAGTATACACCCCTAGGTGAACCTTTGGATGTGGTTTACAAAAAATTGTTACAACACAAGCTTATTTCACCACTAGATAACCCTCATCCCTATTATATGCAACCATGCCCACCATGGTGGAATGAAACCTCATTATGTGAGTATCACCAAAATAAGGAACACAAAACTAGCAACTGCATAAACTTGCACCATAAAGTCTAGGACATGATTGATGTTGGTAAACTTGTGGTAGATGGACATAACAAGAACTAAAATCACAAGGCATTCAAAGAGCATTTCCCAACCTATGAAAAAGGAGAGACTTCAAAAGAAAAACCCAACAACAAGGTCAACTATGCATATTCCAATGATGACAATGTGATTAACATGGTTGAACATGTGGATTTTGAATACTATGATGTCATTACCATTAAGGGGAAACAAGATAATGATAAACCCAAGACACCATTTTTCTTGAGGGGCCCTACTTCCAAAATAATGGATAACATACCTTTGCAACATTATGCTAATGTTGTTACTCACTCTTGTACCAAGTTGGTGCTCAAAGGCCTTGTGCCTTCTACTCCTGATCCTGAACAACATAAAGATAGAGCCCTTTCTGGTCCATCTAGAAAAGGTGCAAAACTCACAACAAACTCAATAGAAACTAGTTATAGTTTTCTTGATCAACTAAAACTAACTAATACTCAAATATCTATCTTTGAGCTGCTTAAAATCTTGCCTACTCATAGGCAAATTCTGGACAAAGCCCTCACTAAGGAAAATTTTCCTCAAGATCAAAATCTTGAGCGATTTCAATCCATGGCAGGTCACCTAACCTCACCTTATCTTATGACCTTCTCTAAGGAGGATGATAACTCATTGAGTCACCCACACAATCAACCTCTACACATCAAGGTTATGATACATTAGACATGTGTTCATCAGGTACTCATCGATAATGGTGCTAGCCTAAACATTGTCTTTGCTACTGTACTTGAAGAATTGAATTATTCTGAGGAATCTATTGATCCTCAATGCAATATCACCATCAAAGTGTATGACAAAGTGGAATGAAAGTCTCTAGGTCTTGTGGCCTTACCCATTTGTGTTGGTCCTATAGAAAGGAATGTCACCTGTCAAGTGCTGGAAATTCCCTTGGCTTATAACATTCTATTAGGACGGCCATGGATATATGAGATGCGCACTGTGCCATCCACATATCACCAATGAATCAAATTCCCTTTTCATGGCTCTAAAGTTACTATAACTGCCACTACTAGCTATACCTACATTTTGCTCAAAGCTACTAAAAATTTCATCCCTGCTAACTAGGAATCCACTGATTATCATGACCATAAGCTGAAACAAATTGAGAAATCATTCAAACTAAAAGAAATTGGCATGGGAGAGTATCATATTGAACCAGTGTTGTCATTAACATCTCTTTTAGAGTCTCCTTGTCATTATGGGAGACCCTTAGAGGCAAAGAAACTATTTGTGTTAACACCTCAAACCAAGTATAATGGCACTTTTTCCAAGGCTACAGTTCCCCTAGAGAATGAAAGTGAAAATAGAGCCATCACTGCATGGCTTTACAGAGAAGAGACTCTAATAGACTTAATAAAGCAAGCTCGAGAAATCACTCCTAAGAAATATGGGCTTGGTCTTAGGCTCATGAAGCATTTTGGTTACAAGGGAACTAGCCCTATTGGATGCAATAACAATGGCCTAATTGCTCCTATCAAGACAAGAGCTCAAAGAAATAGTGATACAATTGGTCTAGGATTTAAGGAGGTACCTTTCCATCTGAGACCTAATAAATTCATAGCAAAACCTAAGAGTTCATTTGGAAATGAGTCACAAGCCAAGTCAGACACTCAAGAGGAACAATCTAATTATGAGGATCCCTATCCTTATCATATTCCTCATGATCTCACTAAATTCTTTGCTAAGCCAGATGACTTTGTGCCACGTATTAGTATTGTGGATAATACTAGTGATTCTTCGAAGGACAATACTAAGAAACCTAAAGATCATTTAGAAAAGGGAGAGTCTAGTCGGTCATTGCATATTGAGTACCTATGTAAGAATCCAGATGATGAAGGTGAGTATGTCCCTATCACTGTTGGGGTGTTCTACAGTCTCTCACCATGTAGCACTAATTCTAAGGAATATGAGATTGACTCTCTTTCATAAGCAACTAGTAATAAAGACATTGACTAAGTTCATGTCTATGAAAATCAAATCAAAGTGGGTGAAATGTCTAGGGTTAGGTCGGATGGTTCGAATCCGAGTAGTGTCCTAGAGTCGATAATTGTTGACAATAGCACTCAAAGGCATTCAAAAACACATTTGGGTGAAGTTTTCATAGGCCTTGAATTACTGGTCCAAGCACTTAATGACTATACTATGAATAAAATTGAACGTGCCACTACTCTTTAACTCACACATCCTGAGCTTATAGACTGGAACCCTAATGCATCTAGTGAAGTCCCCACATTCCAGAATGACTATGCTCTTGCCTGCTACCTAAACATTGTTGAACCTATAATGTCTTCCATCAATGAACTGAGTATCAACATGACTAAAGCTGACATCAAATATCTTAGTCATACAATTAAAAAGAAAAAATACAAAAGGTTTGATGGTGAAAACCACATTGTGGCAGTGTCAAAACCCAAAAAAGTAAAAACAAGAGATCTATCCAAAGGTGAAAACCTCTCTAAGGCACCAACGGATGAGATATTTGATGCACTTCACAATCACTTTCAAGAGAGATCATCAGTGTTAATAGAGCCAACACAACCAATTAACTTGGGTACAGAAGAATATCCTCATATGATACAGCTAGCGCAGTCACTATCACTTGAAGAAAAGGAAGAGTTCATTGCCTTTTTTTGAGAGAAGATATTTTTTTCTTGGACATACTCTGACATGCCAATATTGGATCATGATCTTATCATGCATCACTTTTCCACCACACTAGGCATCAAACTAGTTAAACAAAAACTTTAGAAAATGCATCCCCACGTTGCATTACTAGTCAAAGCAGAACTGTAGAAGCTTCTAAAAGTTGGTTTCATCTGTGCAATTGATTATGTTGAATGGATATCCAATATTGTTCCAGTCTCCAAGCATGATAAATCTATCAGAGTTTGTACTGACTTTTGTGATCTCAACTTGGCATGTCCTAAGGATGGTTTTTTGCTTCCCAATATTCATATGATAGTAGACATGATAGTAGGTTATGAGATATACTCATTTATGGATGGGTTTTCTAGTTACAATCAAATAAAAATTGTGCCAAAAGACCAGGAGAAAACTACTTTCACATGTGCATGGAGGACCTTTTGTTGGAATGTAATGCCATTTGGCTTGAAAAATGCTGGTGCAACCTATCAATGAGTAGTAACTAAAATTTTCCATGACATGATGCATAAGACCATGGAGGATTACATGGATGATAACTTGGTCAAAAGTGCAAAACAAAATACTCATCTGCAAGATTTAGGACCCATCCTAGATCACATGGAAAATTTTAGCTTATGGCTCATTCCTAAGAAATGTGCATTTGGTGTCACATCAGGAAAGTTTTTGGAATACAACATCTCTACAAAGGGAATTAAGGTGGATCTAGAGAAAGTACAAGCAATAATGGATATGCCACCACCTCAAAACATTAATTAGATGAGAGGTCTACAAGGTATGCTCCAATCTACTCGCAAGTTTATCTCATAATTGGTGGATAGATCAAAACCCTTCACAAAGACTTTACATAAGGGTGTGAAATTCAATTGGAGCCAGGATTGTGAGCAAAGCTTAACACAGATCAAAAAATATCTTGTCAATCTACCAATCTTGATGCCTCCTATCCATGGGAAGCTTTTTCTTTTGTACATTTCAGCAATTGAAACATCTCTAGGAATCCTATTGGCTCAAGAAGACAATGAAAACAAAGAAAGAGCTATTTACTACTTGAGTTGCACATTGATCTCTTATGAGAGCAACTACAACATCATTGAGAAAGATTTCTTGGTAGTCATCTTTGCTTTCCAAAAGTTGAGACACTACATGCTTGCCCACACTACATAGCTCATGGCCAAAATAGATCCACTAAAGTACTTGCTCAGTAAGGCAGCTCTCACAAGAAGATTGGCTAAGTGGGTTATGATACTAGTGAATTTGACATCCAGTATGTTGAAAGAAAAGCTATCAAAAGACAGGCAATTGCAAATCAGCTTGCTAATGCACCTATGCAGAGTCTTCTGTTAATGAACATTGATTTCCCTGATGAGTCAATTCTAACACTCACACACCAAACATGGGTTATATTCTTTGATGGGTCCTTCACACAATAGGGATTGGGTGCTAGATTACTTTTCATAACACCATAGAGATATTCATTGCCTAAAGCGTACAAGATTTTGTTTCCTTGTACAAATAGCATTGCTGAATATGAGGCTTTGATCAATGGCATGAAAATTGTAGTTGAATGGCGAGTGGATCAGTTAGACATCTTTGGTGACTCTCAACTTGTAATCAACTAGGTTAATGATGTGTATCAAACAAAGGATGAGAAATTTATTCCTTACAAATGCATGGTTGATGACTTGAAGAAGTATTTTGCACACATTAGCTTCTAGCAAGTTCCACGAGCAGATAATAAAGTTGTTGATGCTATGGCTACTTTGGCCTCCTTACTACAGATGACTGAAAATAATCTTCGACATTAGTTCTTGGTGGAAGCATTATGCTACCCAGATTACAACACCCCTGATTCTAGGATGATCTATTCTATTATAGGATAGGACTCATCTCACTACCATCACATCTATTCCTATCTCCATAATCAAACCATTCTGAAAGGTCTGACCTAGAATGAGAAACATTATATAATCTGTAATGCTTCACGTTATGTCATTATTGTTGATTATCTGTATAGGAAAAGTCTCAATAGAACACTCCTTAGGTGTTTAGAACCTAAAGAGTCTAAATTTGCACTAATTGATGTTCATGAGGGCATTTGTGGATCCCACTCAAATGGCTTGACACTAGCTCACAAACTCCTTAGAGCTAGTTATTGTTGGCCTAAAATGGAGCAAGAAGCTATCAAGTATGCTAGGTCCTATAAGAAGTGTCAACTTCATGGGAATATAATCCATGGTCCAGCCATAGAGTTGATTCCCTCTACTACAACATGGCCATTTCAATAATGGACCTTCGACTTGGTGGGTCTGATTCACCCAACCTCTTCTAATGGACATAAGTTTATTATCACAGCTATAGATTACTTCACAAAGTGGGTAGAGGTAGTACCTCTTATAGTCGCCAATGGAAAAACTATAGCTCTTTTTATCACAAACTACATCATCTGTAGATATGTTGTACCATCCTCAATCATTACTGATAATGGAGGACAATTCAAGAACAAAGACCTCAAGGAACTATGCAAGAAATTCAAAATCACACAACATTGGTCTTCCATCTATTACCCCCAAGGTAATGGCCAGGCTGAGGCATCTAATAAGGGAATTCTCAAAATTTTGCACCACAAAGTTAGCAAATCTGGAAGAGACTAGTATCTCTAGATTAATCCAGCCTTGTGGGCATATAGGACAAGCATCAAGAATCCAACGGGTATGACTCCCTTTGCTTTGGTGTATAGAGCGGATGTTGTGCTTCCAATAGAGGTTGAGATTCTTACCTTGAGAATCTCTATGAAGGTCCTTATTATTGATGAAGATTGTAGGATAGCTTGTCTTCAAGAGCTAGTGTTACTGATGAACGTCGATAAGTGGCATGTGGTCATCGACGAGCCTATCAACAACAAATGTCAAGAAGCTATAATCAAAAAGTCAAGCAACATGACTTCCATCTGGGTGATCTCATCCTGAGAGAGAACCCTAAGAATCAATAGCAATGAATCCAAAAAGGGAAGTTTGAACCAAACTAGCCTATTCCTTACATCATTACTGTCGTATATAGATTCAGCACCTATCAACTTTCCACAACTGAAGGAGAAGTTCTCAAGGAACCTATCAACACTCTCCACCTAAAGCAGTTTTACAATTGATCTGATATCAATAGCTCTTTGTACATATCTAAATGTCCTAAAAGCATTGTTACCCTGATGAAAACCTAGCAATAGGCACCTTGGTAACACCAAAAATACAAAAAAAATGAAAAACAAGAAAACTGCCATTGGTGAAAACCTGGAAATAGGCATCATGGTAGGAAAAAAAAGAGAATCTCTACCAAGAAGGTGAAAACCTAGTAAACAAGTGCCTCTTGTTCCTAGTGCTCCATCTTGTAGCACATCTTCTGGCTTTCTATATAGTTGCTTTATTTCTTTTTTACTTTATGCTCATGTATCCATGGATTTATCTAGATGTTTTATCTGGATCCTTAAAGGTTAAACTTCATTCTAAAGAAAATCTTTAAAATGCTTATCAATTTGGGTATCTAGGTGTTCTACTTGGATTCCTTAGGATCAAGCTCCATTCTAGAGATGGTCCTTAAAAGCTTATCAATTGGTCTCTGTATCATCAACTTTGGAACCAATCTTATCTCTTGATCTTCGCATCATACTTTCTAATTTTCTTTGAATCGAACATTTTGCTTGCACATTCATTCAAAGAGGGGAAAAATGTAATACCCCAAAATTGGCTCATTTCCATGATCACCAATTATGGTCTATTTCAATCAATCCTAAGTCCTATGTCACTAGGCAATTCTTATTCTGCTAACTTGCTACTTGACTTAATTGTCAAATGCAGAGAACCCTAAATCTGCATTCAGCATACTCTTTATTTAATTCCTAAAGTATTGACTCATATTAGTCGCATTAAACCTATTGGTTAAGATTTAATTTAATTTAAAGTATTTATACTTTAATTAAATTAAATTATCACCTAAGGCTAATGTACTAAGGAATTAAATTTATTTAATTTAATAATTATGCTTATTTTAGTTAATTGAATATGATTATTCAATTAAATAGAGAATACATTTATGAGATCATATCTCATTTTATTAAATTAAATAATATCTTCAAAATCCTCTCTTCAGTTCTAAATGGAAACTTGAGTGGACTACTTTTCAAAATTAGAATCAATCTAGTTAACTTTCTCTCATGCTTATGACCAGTTTAGTTAACTACTTATCACACTCAGATCTGAAATAGTTAACTCTACCTGTACAAGGAAGTTTCCATCTTAACTAAATCTTTTCTTCAATCTTGACTGTCAATCCGAGTTGATCTCATCGGTTCATGGATTCTAGGAATTCTATTTAAGAGGCTCCTAATTCCTCATTACAGAGGTTGAATTGAATTGCTATTGAATCATTGTTGAATTGCATAGTCATTTAAGTTTAATACTTTCACAAAGCTCTCATTTTCTTAGATTAATATCATTTAGAATTAATATGCATTCATTTATTTAATTCTATTTATATGTTCTTAGATTAATTGCATAATCATTTAGACTACTTGCACATTCATATAGATTAATCATCTTTAAAACCTTCATTCTAGAATGGTCTGATTACCTATACCTCATATCTAAGAGCATAAGCAGGTAAAATCCACCTAGATAGAAGGCAACAAGTCATCTTGTAGGACTCTTCTTGGGTGAACAATTTCATGTTCATTCCAGGATGAATCCACATACAAGGACCATGTTGAAGTGTGTGTGTTAAACAAAGGCCACATTTACACATATACAGGGATAAATATTATAGGTCCATCAGCTCCACGAAAAAATTTTGGTTATTCAAGTGGGGGAAACAAGTTCAATTTTCCCACCAAGAAATCCTTCCACCCTTCCAAACTATGGCAAGAAACCACCTCATTCTATTTTGTCTGAGACATACTTAACTTGGAGTAGGTACCTAGATAAGCCAGATCATCCCTAGAAGAATCTTCAACAAACTCTGAGCCATGTACATGTGCAAAGTCAACCCCACTCAAGGATAAAGTAGGAACCAAATCTTTAAAATATACATCACCCTAGGTACCTTGGTTAGAGGTCAATACCAAGAGCAGATAAAAACAAATAGGTGTCCCAAATCAAGTAATAGAGTTCCCTCATTGGCTATGGAATCCATTACCAAAATTCAAATGAGGTTTTGGGTGGGAAAGTTGCATACCTACAACTTATGTACACTTAAATGTTAAAACATAAATTATTTTTCCTAGTAAGTAAACAAAAAAGATGCATTGTATCTAAACCACTCAATTAGAATATATATATATAACATATTGCATAATTAAATAACATTGTAATAATGGAAAATAACAAGAATCATGGTCAAGAGTGGTTAGAAGTCAAATAACCTACATACACACATGATATTGATGTTGGCATAAATGTTGTTTATGGTACTTTACTAGAAATTACTATTGGGCATTAATGATAAAAGGTTGATGTGCATGCCTAGGCAGAGATATTTTCATGGTTAAAATGCATGCATAAATTCATATAAAAGTGTTAGGAGATATTATGCCATCATGGACAAAGTTCTTTGGAATACATAAGGGAGATAATCAAAGAGATAAGGGGTATTAAATGATGAGTAGGGGAGATATAATGAGATTCATTGTTCTATACAATAAATATATAAGGGTCATTGATCTAATCATTCTTTTATTTATTTTAAGAAAAGGTGTGTGGAATCGCTTCCTACACTAATCTTTGAGAGGATGATTATGTAAATTTGATTAACTATTGTAGAGATCTCAAGAAATGCATAATAACATAATCAAAATAAGAATGCACTCATAACACAATGATTGCCATGGGGAAACCCTTTCAAGAGAAAAACCCCACCCTCCAAAACTCGCACAATGTATTCTCAAATTTGGAAGATTACAATACACTTGTAATGCAAGTTCTTATAGGAGAGCATCATCACAACTTGAACTCAAACTCAAACACAAAGAGATACTCCTTCTAGCACTAGTCTTGCAAACTAAACTTGATGATTCAAACACCTCCCTAAGCCCTTCTTTTATAGTGATATGTCACTTGGAAACCACTTGTGGTTTTACAAAATCATGGGCAAAACAACCATGCCACATGTTACCCACTTGTAATTTGTAACTCCGAGAATACCAGTTTCATCCATAATTTTTTTCTCTAGTTTAGACCCCCATAAAAGTCATATAATGAGTTGTTTACACTCTAAAAATAGCCCTTCTACATTGTTCTAGAGACTAGATTTTTTTTAACAACTCATACACCTTTTTCCAGCTGATAAACATGTGGAAAACTACCACAAACAAATTCTAGAATTTTCTAAAAAATTTCTAGAGTTTTCTAGAAAAAGAGCTTGCAAGGTTGAGACACAATTCTCAACTTTCTCCCACTTGTTAAACACCTTGCAAGAGTCAAGGGATCCACAATTTCATGGACTTAATTGCTATAGGCCAAGAGGCCCATAGACTACGAACACCATCTAAACTTCTCTGTGTTTACAGGCTTAGTTAATGCATCAGCAACTTTCACCAAAGTCTCCACCTTCTCGAACTTCACCTTGTTGTCCTTGACCATATCTCTCACAAAATGATATTTTGCATCAATGTGCTTGGTCCTGGCATGAAATGTCAGGTTCTTCACTAGGCAAATTGCACTCTAACTATCACTATAAATTATCACTATAACCTATTTGAATTCCATATCTAAACACAGTCTCTTAATTTTGATAGCTTCCTTGTAGGCACGAGTAGCTACTATATACTCTACCTCTGTAGTGGACAAAGCAACCATAGCTTATCACTTTCTCATCCAACTAATTGCACCACAAAAAAATGTAAACACATATGCACTATGGATCTTCTACTATCAACATCATTGGCCCAGTCTTGAATCCATATAGCCTTAAATATCCAAGGAATGCTCATCTCATGTTCCATGAAAACATATAAAGTACTGTGAGGTACCCCACAAGTATCTAAAAACTCTTTTTACTACATCCCAATGTGTTCTTCCTAGATTAGACATATAATGGGCAAGTTCTCCCACTACTTAGGAAATGTCTGGTCTTGTATAGACCATAATATACATCAAAATTCCAATAGCACTCTGATATGGTACTTGACTCATCTCTTCCATCTCTAATGGGGATGGACACTGTGAGCTAGAAAGCTTTGTTCCCATTGTAATAGGAACACGCAATGGTCTAGAATCTTGCATATTAAATTTTCTCAGAATAATACCAACATACTTACTCTGTCCTAGCCAAAGCTTTCTAGTTTGTCTATCTCTTATAATCTCCATTCCCAGAATGTACCTTGCTACACCAAGATCTTTCATTTCAAATTTTTCTAAGAGCTAAGATTTTAATTTTGCAATCAAACCTTTTCCTTTTCCAATAAATAGCATATCATCAACATATAAGGAAATAACCAAGAAATAATAACCATTAGACTTGCAGTATATATAGTGATCAGATTTGGATCATAAAAATCCAAAACTCAATACATATGTATCGAACTTCTAGTACCACATCCTAGGACTTAATTTTAAACCATACAAGGATTTCTTCAATTTACAGACCAAATAACTTTTACCTTTCCCCACAAAGTGCTCTGCTTCTATTATCTAAATTTCTTCCTCCAAATCTCCATGAAGGAAAGTTGTCTTCACATCCATCTACTCAACATCTAGATCATAAGTTGTTGCAATAGAAAGTAAAAATTGAATGGATGTCATTTTTGCTACAAGAGAAAAAATTTCACCATAATCAATTCCTGCAACATGGGAGTAACCTTTTGCAACCAATCATGCTTTATACTTCTCAATGCTTCCATCTAAACCCACTTCCTTTAGAACACCCATTTACAACCAATAGGTTTTCATCCTTCAGGCAATGGTACAAGGTCCCATGTGTCTTTCCTCTTAAGAGTTGCCATCTCTTCTTCCATGGCCATCTTCCAAGACTCTGAATCATTCATACCAAGAGCCTCTTCTATAGATTTTGGTTCATCAATATTAGCATTCAAAGATAATATACACCTCCAATCATTAGGAGAATATCCATACCTTTCTAGTGTTTTCCTTTGTCTACTAGACTTTTGAACAAGATCTGGTTCAAGTTTATGTGCAGGTTCATGATCAGGTTCTCCCTCTTCCTCTAATGATTCAGAACTCATAGAGCTTTCTTCAAAAAAATTTCTTTCTAAGGGCCTCAATTCAACTTTCTCAAGTGTAACAAGAAGTTGAATCACATCTTTCTTTTCTTTATTTGTTTTAGCTGCATTGTAATAGAAGAAGGCTTAGTTTCTCTAAAAATAACACTTCTGGAGTAAAATACCTTTTGTGCAATAGGATCCCAAAGCTTTTTTGTCCAATTTTGTTTGCTTCTCCTTTAATACATGAGCATATGCCTCACAACCAAAAACTCTTAGATGTCTAAGTGAAGGCTTGTGGCCTGACCATGCTTCTATTGGCATCTTATCAATAAGAGTTGATGTAGGAGACCTATTTATTAGGTAGCAAGCAGTGGCTATAGCTTTGGCCCAAAACTTTTGTTCTAGTCCAACTCCACTTAGCATACTCCTAGACTTCTCCATCAAGGTCCTATTCATTCTTTCTGCAACTGCATTCTGGTGTGGAGAATATAGAGTTGTCTCTCTCTCTTAATACCATAATCTTTACAAAATGTGTTGAAATTATTGGAGCAAAATTCATTGGCATTATTAGTTCTTGAATACTCTATCTTCTTTCTAGTCTAAAACTCAACCATTGCTTTAAATTCTTTGAAATGACTAAAAACTTTAGCTTTACTTCTAAGAAAATAAACCCATTTTCTTCTACTATAATCATCAATGGAAGAAACATAATAAACTAATATACCAATAGAAAGAACATCAATTGGACCAAATACATCTGAATAGTTAGATCCACTTGTGAGAACTTGAGTAAAACTGAATGTGGTTTTTTTACCGTAGATACAATGCTCACAAAAATCAAAATCAAGATTGTATTCATTCAACCCATTGACAAGGTTTTTGTTCTTTAAGGTTCGTAGACCTTTCTCACCTATGTGGCAAAGTCTCTAGTGCCATAACATGTTATTCTTTGTATGTAACCTTGATTCAATAGGTAGAGCACCCTTGGGTACCCAAAAACCATGACCATTTGTTGAAAGAGAAGCCCTCTCCTTCTCCAACAAATTAGTCCTCTTCATAGTCTTATCAAAAGTACTATTGCACTCAATTTTGAATGCATCAGGCTAGTACAATGTACCCAATCTACTTCCTCTTGCTATTACCATAGCAACTCTCACCATTTTCACACCTACTTCAAAAAACTATACATGCACACCTACATCTATTAGTTTACTAATAAATAACAAATTCCTCACTAGTCTTGAGATATGCAAGACATCATCAAATCTTCTAATTCTACCATCAAAAAATTTCACACGAATACTTCCATGACCAACAATATCAAGAACTAAGTTATCACCCAAATACACCTTACCACCATCAAACTTTTCATACTTACCAAACCAATTTCTATTAGGAGTCATGTGAAAAAATTCACTTGAGTCTATCAACTATGGATTTTCACTTGTATGAGTGGCCAAGGCTATGATGAAAGTATCTCCATCTTCCTTCTTAGACTCATATTCAGAATCTTGCTTCTTCTTCTTTTTCTTTTTCTCCTCTTTGAAGTCATTTAGAACTGTCCTGATTTGCCACAATTCTAATAGATCACCTTGGACTTACCATGAGATTTTGATCTCCCCTTATTCTTGAACTTAAAATGGCCATGCTACTTCTCATTCTCTCCTCTTTCCTTTGGTCTTTCTCAAACACTTAAAGCCTCTTTGGCATTCAAAGATGCCTTCCTTCTCATCTCTTTAGAATGTAGAGAACCAACAGCATCCTCCATCTTCAAGATGAATGAAGTGCTACCTATGGTCATGACAAGACTATCCCATGAGTTTTTCAATGAACATAGCAATATTTGGCACCTTTCTTCTTCATCCATCAACACCCTAACTGAGTTCAACTAAGTCCACATATTAAAACTTTCTAGATGCTTAGAAATCTATCCACCTTCTTCTATTCTCAATGAATAGAACTTCTTCCTCAAGAAAATCTTATTCATAAGTGATTTTTCTTAATAGATCTCACTTAGCTTCTTCATGGTAGGTTCTTCATGGAAATTAATCAGAATCAAGTCTACAAGACACAATCTGATGAGAGTTTTAGCTTTTTTGTCTCTTACATCATACTCTATGACTGAAGTTAGATCTATGAGCCTCATCTTCTTTTCATCAATCACATCCCATAGATCTAGATCAATCAATCTTCAGCTTCCACATCACAAATTTTGTGCCAAAAAATTTCTCTACATCAATCCTCCCTGATGTGCTTGCCATCTTCGCAATCCTATAACATAGAAATAAAAAACTTTGCACAAGCTCTCACTCAAACCTTGATTAGCTCAAAAAACCCTATATCCAACAAATAGAACCAAAATTAGCTAGGCTTTGATACCACTTGTAAGGAAGCAAAGGTGTGTGGAATTGCTTCCTACACTAATCCTTAAGAGGACAATTATGCAAATTTGACTAACTATTGTAGAGATCTCAAGAAATGCATAATAACATAATCAAAATAACAATGAACTCATAACACAATGATTACCATGGGGAAACCCTTACAATAGAAAAACCCCACCCTTCCAAAACCTGCACAATGTATTCTCAAATCTGGAAGATTACAGTACACTTGCAATGCAAGTTCTTATAGAAGCACATCACCACAACTTAAACTTGGGCTCAGACTCAGAGAGATACTCCTTCTAGCACTACTATTGAAAACTAAAGTCAATGATTCAAAAACCTCCCAAAGCCCTCCTTTTATAGTGATATGTCACTTGGAAACCATTTTTGGTTTTACAAAACCATGGGCAAAACAATCATGTCACATGTTACCCATTTGTAATTTGTAACTCTAAGAATACCAATTTCATCCATATTTTTTTCCTCTAGTTTAGACCCCCATAAAAGTTATATAATGAGTTTTTTACACTCAAAAAAGAGCCCTTCTACATTGTTCTAGAGACTAGACACATTTTTACAACTCATACACCTTTTTCCAACTCATAAACATGTGAAAAACTATCACAAAAAATCTAGAATTTTCTAAAAAAATTCTAGAGTTTTCTAGAAAAAGAGCTTGCAAGGTTGAGACACAATTCTCAATATCTATTAGTAAAGATTAGACAATAATAGTATTAATTATTCAACCAAATATTTGTTCACTAGCTAAAAAAAAAAAAATTTATTATAATTGGTATTATTTCGTATAATAATGAGAAATAGTATTAGTTATCCATAACACCCATTATTATTCATACTAATGATTCAACTATTTATTTTAAATAATTATATTTTTAATAATAAGTATAAATTATGCATTGTGCATTAAAAGTGGATGGAGAACTTTTTGAACTTTTTTGTGAACTCTAGATAGGATGCATTCTTTAGAAAACTAAATACACCCTCCAGAAGTTGGTTCATATGAAAAATTGGCTTGCATCTATGTAACCATGAAAGACTAGTTCAAACAGTTCTCCAAGAATGGTAAAGGAATTCATCAGTCTTTTAAAACTACAGGTTGCTAAAACTTTGTACTAGGATGTAGAAGACAAATAAAATCCTATGGACTAGCTAATTCCCATATTCAACTAAATTCATCTTAAATCTAGACCAACTTCAAAAAAAGGCAGGTGCACCTTAGGGATTTACATGGGTTTATTTTATTATTTTCTTCTTCAAATATTTTTTTCACTAATACACTTCTTTCAGATCTATCCCTTACAGTAGAAAAATTGTCAATATTCTTCTTAGACTTGTAATTAACTCCTTGATTACAGTAGCTAGCTATAACTTACAAGGAAAGTTGTTGCAAATAAGTAATGAACAATGATTTAATTCTTCATTATAAAAAGTAAATATTGATTTTGATTAATATGTGCATTTTGAAACCACATGATCATATCAACTTGAATCTAAATTAATTGATCAATGCCTTATCCATTGTTATATAGAATCAAACCAGTAACTTTAGACCTAATTAATTGACTCGCAATTAAATTTATCAGCAGTTAACCCTGAATTTCATTCTTATAATATCCCTCCCATATATCTAGAAACCCCATCAATTCATGAAAGAATTTACTTAACCCCTTGAATTAAAAGAAATCAATGAAAATATATACAACCCATCTGTTGGCGCTCATAATTGCTTTCCCGATTTTGAGCACCATTGAAAAATCAAGCCCTTAAACACTTTTAAAATGCATATGTGCCTGGTTGTACCCGGCTGTCCAGTTGAGACCCCTAAGGTGTTTAATGCTTCTATCACCTTTCATTCAGCATGCCTAAGCATTTCGTGAAGTTAAATCATCATTCTGAGCTATTTGGCGAAATCCTATTTTGAGCAATTGTCAATCTTGCTTTCACCTAAGTGTCAAATAGCGACAGGAGGTTGTGTTTGCATCTAAATATCTCACACCCAGAATGGTTTTGTGACTTTCCACTTTGAGAGTGTCTAGTGTCCATACCTAAGAACCCATGTTTCAGATTTCGAGTCGTTTCAAGTCCGTTTGACTAGGTTTTGAATCTCTCAAAGTTGGTCAGTTATTGTTTTCATGTTTTTGCAAAATATTCAAATTTTTGGGAAACCCCTGCTTGACGTGTTGTAACTTTTGACTAATTGACCCAAATTTTGAAATTCCTTTTGCATTGCATTTTAGACATTAGAGACTTGTCATGTTCCAAGTTTCAGCTCTTGACGAACCCGTTTGATCAGTTTTCAAACGTGATTCCAAATGGAATTTCTAACTTTTTACTGGTGTCAGCATTTGCAGATTGATTGGAACCCATGTTCGTGACATCATATCTCTTGATCTGTGATAGGTGAGGTTGAATGGTTTGTTCCCCTATATTCTCCTCTGAAAATACTTTAAGTGTGCCAGTCTTTAAATCTTGACAAATCCATTTGCACACTTTTCTGGGTCATTTCCATTCGCAAAAAATGTTTTCTGTCAATGTTTTTAATCTGCAAAATCTAAGTAGCATACTTTGAACGTTTGCTACTTGCGCCCAGTTATTCATCATGAGCCTAAATTGTAGATCCATAATGTCCTCATGACAGAGAACTAGTGTCTCAGTTTTCATTTCCCCATGTGCTCATTTACCTAGTTTTCCAAGGCAATTCCAATCCCAGTTTGTTGTTTTCTGACATGTTTTCTTACAGGTAAATCTGAGAAGACAACTTTGAGGATCAATATCTTTTGACTCCAAATTCCTCATGAGATAGGATTTGACAGGCTGAAAGTGTGTGGAGAAAAGATTCAGTATGTTAGTTTTTCAGATCCTGATTAGGTGTTTGGGTCAGTTTTTAAAGCCAGCCGATAGGCCTTGTTAGTAGAAAGTTGCATTTTGCAAATAAAAGATAAAATGAGCTTTAATTGATGGTTTAGTGCTTGAACTTGATTCTTATCAGTATGAGTGGGTGAATGGATCACTTTGAACGATTAGGCGTTTGAAAATGAAATTTTTGTAGTCAGACCCACTTTGGGGCCCGACTGATTTCCTTAATCAATAGGATGCTAAGGTAAAGAATGCTACCAAGTTCGAAAGATGGATCATGATTATACATTTCCACCATGCATGCAAAATAGTTTGAAATAAGAAGGATAACTGAATTTTTGAACATGGTGAACAAGCGAGATGTAGATCTAAATGTGTCAATCAAAGACTGATTATATTTGAATCTGTATATTACTTGAATAAAGTCAAAGGGTGGTTCGCTTAATGCCTTTTAAATACAAAGATGGTGTCTTACTCCAAGATTAAAAGAAGGTGGATCAAACATCAAAGATGGAGAAGTAGAAATAAAAAATGAGGCCACGGCATTAAAAAGAGAAGATAGTGACCAAGCAGAAGGGGATTTTCAGAATCCTGAAATGCCATAAAAGAGGAAGCGGCCCCTCTTGGAGGAAATCAGTGCAAGTTTTTAAAAAAACATCACATCATGTCAATACAATCTTTTGCAAGTCACTACAGATGTTGTTTGAAATACGTCTTTCACCAATGAGGAGGTGCGTTTACTCGTTGGGGAACTGCGTGGATAATTTGAAGCCTAGAAATGATTTGAAATACAACACTGTGAGAGGTACTATAATCCTGCTTGTTGCTGCTAGTGCAAAACTTGACGCTAAATCCTTTGTTGACTCCATAAGTGTGGTTGTGAGAGATGCAATATCTGACCTTCAAACCTCATCCGACTATGAATCCTTGGATCACCTTCTAATCATGTGATGATAGAGCCCACATTGAAGTAGGAAGGCAGCGGACTGAATTTTAAAGAGAAATGAAGTTTGCACATAAAACAGTGCCAGCAATGAAGAAACTGCCCAGCAAGCATAAAAGCTCCAATAGAAAATAAAGATGCCTTGCAGGAGCCTCACTCAAGGAACAGAGGAGGCGGTTCATGCAAGTTGGAAGAAACACGCAAATGGTGATTTCATTTTGATAATTTATTCGGAGACGCCGCGTGGGAAGGCAAATAAAGAGAAGGAAAGAAATGATGTGGATGATCGTTTTATACTATAGTTTTCAATATGGCCATTGGCCTTCAACTACAAGATGGTCACGTCTACAGACTTCAATCCATTTTATTTTCTCTTCCCTCTTTTTGCAAATCTATTGACATTTGCAATATTTTCTTTTCTTGCTTCTATTCGGCGAAAAACAACTGTTATATTTGAATAGAGTCGCATCTGTTGTTAAGTCCGCTCCTTGCGGCTTGTTGAGCTTAAAGAAATAGAAGAAAGTATACAATGGGCATCAAAGCAAGATATGGAGACTATAATGATTTTTTTCTTGAAAACTTAAAAAAAGGGTTGCAGGGCACTAAAATGCGAAAAGGGGATTGAGAAAAATTATCCCACATTCCTTGTGGGTGGGATATTTATTTAGTTTAAATACAAAACCATACGAAGATTAACAATGTGTAAAGGGAAAAGGCTTTGGTGAGAGCCAGCTCGCGCGTGAGGGCAATATAGTGGATGCATTCAAAGTTGATGACATCAGCCAAACGTAGGAGCTCAAATTTTGATTGCGCATGCAAGTCAAAGCTGGTGATGTCAGTGGAATAAGGTGATCAAAATTGTGGCTAGTCGATCAAAATTGTGGCTAGTCGCCACTTCGTTAGCCAAAAAAATCTGGGAACTCTGGCTAGCGAAGTAGCGAGGTTGTCGAAAAATTTTGAAAATCTGGCAAGAGTCCAAAAATTCGGCAAGAGTCCAAAAATTCGGCAAGATTCCAAATGTTGCATGGATTTCGTGTTAGTATCGTCGGTGAATCAGAGAGCGCCAAGTGGCAGTCAACTGGATGGCCCAGGATGATGTGGTGAGCAAATCTTGAGGTGCGCTAGATCATGCCATGTGGTAGATATGAGGGTTCTCGCTATCTCGCCAAGGAGAATTTGGTCACGAGTTAACATGGAAAGTTAGCGAGAAGGTGACACGTGTCACTGACACAATGACCAGATGGACGAATCTCGTGTTGACATGTGTCACAAGCTGGTCAGCAGGTTTGACCCAGATAGAATTGGTGGAAATTTGGGAAAAAAATTAATTTTTTATTTTCTCCATCATGTAGGTCTAAACGTGCATATTTTTAGTCTGAAAACTTCATATAGTTAAAACTTTATAAAAGTTTAAAATTTTTTGCAAAATATGGTTCAAACCCCATAGCAGCGGACTATTTTTCAAATAGACTTTCAGGAGGTTTCCAAGAGGCCAGATAGGCGATGTTATATATCGCTGGAATTGGGAGAAGATGAACTATCCAATTCTGGAGTCAATTTTTGCATAAGTATCAGTCAATTTGAGCTATAGGAGGTTTTCCATCAGGCACCTGAATTGCAACTATTTCAGACCAGGAAGTTCAGTTTTGATGTTTTGTCAAGATAATGACCTGAATATCAGTAGAAGGCAATGGAAATGAAGTTAGGGTTGAACTTGTTTGGATTTACTCAGTAAAAACTCATTTTCACTGGCATTTTCATGGGGCAATCAGATATTTTGATGATTCAAAAAGCTCCCATCATTAAGCAGAGATATTTGCAAATCAGTTACAGATAATGATGAAACAAAATCAAATCAGATGGGATGAAAGAAGAAAGAGGTTACTCAGTTGCATAGGATTGAATTTCAAGTGGACACTTATCGTCTTCATAACAGATCCGAGAATTCTTTCTCTTCTATATCTTTCTTTCTTGCTTCCATTTGAGGGGTTCCAATTTTTGCACTGAGAGACCATTCTTCAGCATTTCTTCTTGTATTGAACAACATTTTGAGTTTTATGCAAATAGTTCATGTTTGTTAAGTGAGTTATGAAGTATTATGTACATTTCTCATGTATTTGATTTCAAAGAAAGCAAATAAAGAGCGGCAATGGTTTCAAATTCAGCCTGAATCTTGTCTCCTATTTGTGGATCTGTAATCTTTTCTAGTTTATGATCAAAGACCATAGATTAGGTTGCATCTCATTTAGTGATGTATGTGAGTGAAATACCTTGCTTATGGAACCAAGAGCCATGTAACCGCTTGGTGTTTATCATAGGGTTTACTAATTTCATGATGGGATATTTTGAGTATGAGATTCATTTTGATGCAGATGTCAATTCACAAGGTGAAAGATAGATCAAGGATCTTGATGTAGAGATACGTCTGAGTTTTCCAGGAGATGTATGGTTATGATTCATTTAATTGCCCAACAGATAAGGCACTGGTCAAAGATAGGATCATTAAGTTCTATTGCTCATACTTGGGTCTTGCTGATATCAACATATTAAATCAATTTTCCCTTTTATGTTGAAAGGTATTCAAAGTATAACCCGCTCTTAGCTTTCCAGTTTCATGATTCATGTCCTTAGCTATTTCATGCTTGTGATCTCCTGGTTAAGCATAGAAGAATTACGGGTTTCATCTGCTTTTATAGATCCTAAATATGGTTATTGCACTGGTCACATAGTCAGATCTAAAGAGGTTCACCCGCCTGGGTTTTGCAGAGCCTGAAGAAGAAGAAGGGTCATGCCTTATAATTGGCTTGGTGTCTGAACGGGCATGTTGAAAATGGGAGTTAGCTACCCCTAGATATGTTTTGTTCTCATCAGGGTAATTAGAAACAAGTAACATTTTCAAACACCAACACCATCCAAGCTACATTAAAGTGAAAGAAATTTTTTCATTTCAATCCCAAAATTACAAATATATGAAAATGGAGACAAAATGCAAAGACACGGCTATGTAGAACTTTCCTTTGTATTAATCTTCTTTGGAAAACAATACAATACTGGTATGAAGCTCAAAATATAACTCAAGACATGACAAAACCTGTCATTTAAGATTGTACTATATTCCTAGACTTGTAAAATTGAATACATCATATAATTGGAAAAAATTGGACTAACTATAAATTGCATAAGCACTAAGATTCTACAATACTCGAATGCTCACTCCACATCTTAGAAATCCTTTTGTAGGAAGGATTGCAACAAGCTTTAGATGGGAGGACATATGTCAAAATACTATTGGAAAGAAAATACAATGATATTTTTATACCGTTACATCACAAACATTCTTTGTACTTGATCAAAATTTGGGATGCAATTGTAAAATTGATAGGCGGCACTTTCTACAAGCATCTTCAACATTTTTATATTTGTTCTTTAATTGCATGTCACCTTCTTTTCCCTTTCTTTTTCCTTTTTTCCCTTCTCCCTTTAACCGTATCTTTAATTGCTCAATCATTGTCAACTAATGGTAATACTTTAATCTTTTCCATAACCTCCCAAATAGCATTGTTTATATCAGTGTCTAGCTAGGTGGCATCTCAAATGGTATTTAGTTCATCTAAGCATTTGTTCCATTTAGTATCAATGATTTCCTTAACTTCTACAACAAATTTTCCCATATCTTATTCGATCCTAAATATAAATCAATCATATCATAGATAGCTATGACATCTATCTCATTACTACAATAAGCAAAAAATTGTGGATGTCTCAAAATATCCTCAAAAGAGGAAGATCACTCCTACCAATCTTTTATGAATCCATTAATATCTAAGATACAAGGAATAAAATTGGGAGTACCCATGGTAATTGTCCTTATTTTACCCTGGATCAATTGTATTTTTCCTGAGAAAAATCCATTTAAATCCTTTACCTTGTTTATCATCTTCCTGATAAGGATAGTTACCCCCTTGGGAAATTCTTTCTTTTGAGTCACTAGAGGGACCAAGCTATCAAAAAAATGTCTGTAAGGCCCCCATGTTGTGAATAAAGCAGATAGCAAAGCTAATGCCTCTAAGCATTGAAACTCAACTCCTTGCATAAAGATATAGCTATTGTGTACATTTTGTGAAACATCTTTCAAAGCACCTCTCTTGTGCATCATTGGGCTCTAAATTATCCTGATTTCCACCTCCTTTGCACCATCCCATTCATCAATATCCATTTTTTGGCTTTCTCTCACACTTGCTATGTTAGCACTATTTGGGCTTCTTATTATTTTACCTTTGTAATGGGTCTGGCCATATTTCTTAGGCTTCTTACTTCCTAGTCCAAGGTAGCTAATCTTTTTTCCAAGACATAAGGTCTCTTTATCTCCTCTTCATACTTATTTTTGGCATCAATGGATATGTTGTATGTTTGATATAGCTGCTCTTTCAACATATCCATTTTTCTCTTCCCCGTGAGTGATGGTGCACTCATCAAGTTATGTATCTAGTCACTAGACATAGTAGTGACATTCTAGAATATAATATTTACTTGGGGAGAGTCTCATTATCTCCATAAGGTTTGTCTTGTTTCCATCAAGAGTTATGCTCCATACTGCCATTATCTTACTATCAATATTGAAATCATACCCCTACAACTCACTAGTAATGTTTGTATCTTCAAAAGAGACTGATTTATCTTGTCTTCTTATTTAATCAAGCATAAAGGATGAACTAAGTTCCCAACCTTGGGAAAGAAGCATCCACTTCTCTTCACCGGTTCTCTAGCTTCTTCCACAATGAGAATCTTATTGCTTGGTTCATTCTCTCAACCTTTGCACTAATTCAGCAGTCTTCTCAAGGGAGTCTCTTGGTTGTAGCTACAAGGTAAGCTCATTTTGGTTGACCCTATACAATAATTATTTGAATTCATCTAAATTTATGAATTCATCATCTTTCATAAATTCCTGAGCTTGAATTATTTGCTCGTCTAACATCTAGATTAGTAGGTCAACCTTATTAGGGATTTTCTCATTTTCCCTAGCCTGCTTCAACAAAAAATTATGCCTAATTGTATCAAAAAATTGGGACCCTCTAGGAAAAATCTACAATGCCTTCCCTCTAAATTTATCAAGTATCTCAATCATCTTTTTTATTTTTCTCCTTGGAGACCATGATGAACTCTCTGGTTGATCATCATCTACCTCAATGGCTATGATATCCTCATGTTGAGGGGACTGAGGCTCTACTCTATCTCTAGTTTCTATAGGTACTTGTGCCATTATCTAATAAAAATTATCCAAGTACTTATTATATCTATCTAAGTACTTTTCCTCATGGTAGAAACCTTGGCAAGATGGATCTGCTACCTTCATGTCTTTTTATATCCTTATTATCTCTCTCCATTTATAACTTTTATCTCTATAGACTACAGTATCTAGGTAATTCATTATATAATCTTCCTCCCAATTTGGCTTGCTATTAAGAAGAGTATATTTTCTCATTTTATTGAGAGAATGCCTCACCAAATCATTTGGATCAGAGTGTTGGAATTCTTTAGAATAACTGAGAAGGGGCATGAATTAGTTATCCAAGGTCTAGATGTACAAATAAAACTTTTCAATTCTTAGTAGACCCATATCCATAAAACCTTGTCATGCATGCATCCATTAGATCATACAATACTTAAACTTTGTAGGTTATTGTCCTAGGTCAAAACAACTTTATAGAAATGTAAACATGAAACATAATAGATTCAATAACACATTTGACACAAGGATTTTACATGGAAACCCAATTTGGAAAAAACTACTAGTAACATGCTACTAATTCTCACTCTTCTAAAGTGATGCCCTATGAAAGGCCAACCCTATAAAGGTTATCATACACACTATTAAATGTGACCTAGTTCAAGGATTTCAATCACCCTGTTAGGAGTGAGCTTTGTTAGAGGACTTTAGACCATTCCATTAGAATGTCACCTAGTTAAAGGATTTACAAATGACTATTAGGTCAACCTTAATCAAAGGATTTATCCTATACTAATACAATGATTAGAAAGTAATAGTAAGGCTTGATCTGATAACAAATTACAACTCACTTGTAGATTATAGATCTTTGTTTTAGTCCTCTATTTTTCTTGGCATTCACACACTTCAACTCTAATAGCTTTTTCACCCTTCAAGCATTCATACTCTTAAGCTTCTTTCTTTGCATGCCAATTATAGTCACTTCTATTTGGCCATTGAATGAAGCAATTTCCTAGAATCCTTGTCTTCCTTAGGTTCTCTCACATGACAACCTTTACTTTTGATTAGCTATCTCTATAAATATAGAATTAAGAACTCTTTCCACTTAACCACAATTATTCATTTTAGGATTAGGTAGGATTAGGTAGGATATAATGAATCTACCCAATTTTCCATTTGGTTCCTCTAGAAACTTCTTCTTCAATCTTCCTTAAATTTGCCACAAAATGGTTTACCTTGAATTTTGTGCCATCACCTCATCATAGTTTTCTTCCACACAATTTAAGAAAATAAAATAGTCATCTCAAATCCATCTTTTCTTCAATTTAGCATAAATACTAGCACTCGACATCAATATATTGTCACTCAGCTTCTATATTGTTCTTCCACTCAGCCAACACTAGTTCACTTGGTGAACACTAAAGTTTATTGATACTCGACTTCAACTAAACTTTACTCAGCATATAGCAATAATCACTCAACTTGCACTATTTTTCATCTTTTTTCGGCATCTCTTGATTTTCACTCAGCTTCCATTGATTTCTACTTGGTAAGAACTGGCTGCTTGGTAGGGCTTGACAAACACTTTTCATACTTGATCTTCTTCTAGTCTTAACTTGAGTAATCTTTCATTTTAAACTTTAAGTAGATAAAAATACACTATAGTAGTAATGTCTTACTTGGTCTTAGTGTTTCTTTTATATAGCAAATAACTCATCTCCTCTTCTCAAATTATCTTCATTAATCAACTAAATGATAGCTTTCAGACCAAAAAGCAATTCTCTCACTAGAAAGTAGCAAGTTTGACATCATTGAGAAAATAATGATTGTTCCATTATAGATTCTTCACTTCAAAATAATATTATGTCAAAACATAGGTCCTTGAAAGGGTTGTAGGAAGCATGAATTCTGCAATGCATTTATCTATTTCTTCTATTGCACCTTTTCTTATCACAAAATACCCTACTTTGGTATTCTTGGGTACAAAAGAGACTTTCTTGATAGTGGGACCTAAGTGCTCCTTGTTCATCATAAGTAGTTTCCAGAAAAATTCTAATTGACCTAATCTTTCTAGGACATACTTGGGTAGCACATGAGGGGGATGAGAACACCCAAAAACCCTTATTAAAGATCAAGTTCCAAAAAGAAATAGACTAGCCCAATCATGGCTCATTACTTTATCCCCATTTGGGTAAGAAGATGGTCTTATTAACATTCTTACCCCTCTAGGTACTCTCTTAGTTATATCTACTAACAAGTTTGAAATGGAAAAAACAAAATCATTATAAAAAGTAATAGCACTAGCATAAGGACAAAACCTTTGCCATAAACAAGTCTACAATTGCACAGCTAGGTTCTCTCCATTCTATTCAGTGGATTCAATGAAATCTAGAATAATATGCCCTATATTCTTAAAAATAATAATGTGCATTAGCAATGATTAATGGTAAAACCTAAAGTTTCCTAATTCTCCCTTCCGAGTTACCACAATCCCATCATGCATCCTATCAATAATATACTCCACAAGGTCATATCCAGAATTATGACTTGGGTCCTAGATGTCTAGAGTCATGATGTATATGTACCCAAGGGAATTCATGGTGCCATCTACTCCCACCACTTTATGAATCCCAAATATGGTATATCTAAAACACTTGCAGAAGAATTCAAGTAGCATAAGATCTCCTACTTTCTTTGGTAATTCACCCTTTTCCTTCTTTGGTTTGGGGATGTGTCTTCTCATGACCCTTCTATTAAAGAAACTCTTCTATCTCTTGAAAGTTTCATTCATGTTATCCTTCTCAATTGGTCTTTTCATAGGTCCTCCTAGGTCAAAGGCTTCAGTAAAAGTCTCCATCTCTAGCTTGCACAGGATACTCATGTCCTTCTTATGAAATCCTATAGTTGTAGGATTATATGATTTGATCAATTCCTTCATTAAATCAACATCTATTATTACTTTTGGCATTATGGATTTCACCATTTTCCTAATCCAAGGGTTGCAGATTGGTGATTTCTCAAACCTATTATTATAAAAATACTATAAAATCTCATTCTCATTGGTATCAGACACAATGGCATCTCTGTAGAAAGAGTATGCATCCTTCAATATATAGGAATTCATTCCTTGAGCATGGGAAGATCTTGGAAAGAAGTATATCCATTCCTCTATATATAAACTCACCAATTTTGGCTTAGCCTATTTAGTAGATTGTGAGACTTCTTCTATGTCAACCTAGGCTATTATATTTCCTTCTTCTTGCGCCATGATTTTTGCAATCAATTCTTCAAACAAATCATTGTCAATATCAACTTTGAAAACTCTGAATGTCTCTACAAACTCTAAAAAACTCTTAACACTTAAAATTCTGGATTATGCAAAATATTGTAATTCAAAAAATTGTTATGTCAACTATTAAATATAGAATGAGTAGCAAAGAAGCATTTATATGTCTTTATGTCAATGTATATAAGAATTCTCAAAATCTATAAAAGTGCCAAAATTGACTTATACTACCAGCCTTTCAAATCATTTTATGCACCTTTTGACAAGACATCACTTTTTAATCATGATGAGACTATTAACAATCATTTTCTTACCTAAAAACTCATGCCTGCGACCCAGCAACTACTCTTAATTTCCCTTTCATGGTCAATTTTTGTCTTAGCATTTAAAACTAGTGACCGGGTGATCATGGCTTCACACCTTCATCATTGCTTTGAACTCTAGTTAATGTTCTGGACAATTAATCTATGTGATTGGGTGCCTTGAGGAATTTAACCCTTTTAGAATTTCAATTGTGTAGTTGCTTCATCTTATCAACACTAACATTTATTTCCTATGACCATGTGACTACCCTTAACTATCACAAAGTCATAGCTTCGCACACATTTCCTACTTTTGGACTTTCCTTTCTACAACCACGTGATCACCTCCTGCTTAAAATTTATTCAAGACTTTGTAGGGTCATAATTTTTCTTATTTTATAAAAAACCTACCACATGACTATGTGAGCAAAGGAATCTTCATGCATTCTTATTGCAGTTGCTACTTCATAGCTTATCCTAACTGATATCTTTTAAACATCACAACATCATGAATTATTATGTTCTCCTTTCGATTTGGCTATATCACCTAGTCATGGTCTATACACTTCTTACAATTCTTAATCGTGTGACCATGTGAACAAGCATCTTTTAGTTATTTTTACTAGGTCACAACTTGTCTTGATTAATTTCTTCTTAACACTATGACGGTGCGATCAAACAAGTTCTCCATTCAAACTAACTATGTCTCCTAGTAACTGGCATTATAACTCTTATTCACCTTAATTATGTGACAAAGAGATCAAACATATTTTATGCATCTTGTAGTTATATTTGCTAGCTCGTGGCTTATTTTGTATGTTATGACTTAACTACCACTACTATGTGATTGAAGGTAATCCTAAATGCTTTTAAATTTGTCATTGATTTACAATCAATCCTCTTGATTATATGCTTACCCCTATGACCATGTGAACAAAGGTTTCCTTAGGTGCTTCTAACCACTTTCACCCAGTCATGGTCATCTCAAACTCTTTAATCCTTAAGGCCCTGACCGTGTGAACACAAGAGTTCACACAGTTGCTCTTAAAGTTCATAGTATCCTTTCCACTTAGGTGACTACATGACTAAGGCTATACTAATTTCTTCACTCAATTACAATACAAAAGGTACTTAGGCACTTAATTTTCATGACTTAGAAAACAAAAAAAACTTAGTCGCTTAATTGGGTTGCACCATAAGATGCTGCAGTCTAGAGATACACCTCAACCTTGTGATCAACTTGGTTGCACCTTTTAAAAATTTAAAAGCTCACATTAAAACGCATACACATGCTAAAAAAAGATAGAACTAATTGATTTTTGAATTTTCAAAAGCTCAAAAATGGCACGGATTAAAACCAAAGTATTGTTACGGAAAAATAATTTTATGAAATTCACAAGAAACCAAACTGCTAGGAATGGGAAAACTTATTAGGTTAGGGTTTTCACTAGAGGACTAATAATACAATACAAAAAACCCTAGTTGCACAACACAATTCAAGGCATTTTCATATTAAAAATTTTAGAATTTTGGCATAATGAAAATTAGGGCTATCAAAATTCACCTCCAATTATGCAACACCAATAAAATCTCAAAACTATTGACAATAGGGTTTCCAAATCACAAAATTCATCTATGGCTTCATCTATCAATAAGAAAAAGGCTTAGTTGGAAAAATCAAATATGTCAAGATTGAATCTAGAAGGAATTATGCAAATTTCTAGCCTCAGAAGCAAGATAATAAAGGAATTGAGCAATGCAATGAAAAGACATGTAATAAAACCCCCAATGAACCAGAGGATGATCATATGGAAAAGGATTGGATTAGAATTTCTCCCCAAAAAATTGGAAAAAAAAACCCAAGTTTTATGCTCCCTCCCCCCCCCGGCTGATCAAGCACTCCCACCCATTTTTGTTACTTCTAGAATCACATGAAGAAAATATTTTAGAACAAATTAGAGGGATTATATCTAGGATTTCTCCAATATAGGGCATCAGAACCCTAGATCAAACCCACACCTTAATAAATCCTCTAGAATCCAAGTATCAAACAATAATAGATTAAGAAAAAATCAAATAGATGCATAAAGGTGGAGATTATAAGAATATCACAACAAAGTAAAATCATCTTCTAGTCATAGCATGGTTGCAATAATATAAGTTCAAAATAATGTCTCGTCGAGGGACAGATCCAAACTAGAAATCATTGAAAAGAAAACTTCTTGAGTCAATATCATAGACAAACCACAAAGGCATCTTAGTGATATCCAAAATGCCAAGGATGACATTTTAATTATTAGTGATACAAATAGTGAAAATTGCTAGCATGAATGAAAATAACTAGGTGTCTTTGCTTATTGGAATGGACCCAAATCCAAATAAATCTAGAAAATTGGCTAAAGGAATTCTATGGAAACTAGGTAAGTATATCTCCCCTCTTAGATAATTTGGTACATTTATTTTGTGGAAATAAGGTTATTAGGGATGAATTTTTCTTATGTTCCTTTATGTTTTTATAAAGGAAATTGTGTGAATTTCATGAAATGGTTACCAAAGTTCAATGCAGAATCAACAAAACAATTAGAGATACCTACATGGATAGCTTTCAGAAACTTGCTAGTAGAATTACTTCATATTCAAATTTTGAAATGCCTAGGTAACTCAATAGTTAATTCTTTAGTAATGAATATAATTATAAAGAATGAAACATAGCAAAAAAATTAGTTAAGATAGAATTAGATTTAGGATAAATCAAACCCATCTAATTTATAACAAACAGATCAATACATAATTTGAAATACACAAAGTTTCATGATAGGATCCAAGGTATAACCCTCTTTAGTCTAGATTTTAAAAATTATTATAGTATAGACTCCTTTAGATACACCCACAAAAGTTCAAGTTTAATAAATATTTTCCTAGGAATCATCAGGATATCCAAAGAAAGGGAAGATGGTCATCCTCCATTTTCTTTGGACCACCAAGTTACAGACACAACTAAAACTAACAACCAAAATTTTATTAGTCCAAAATCCCCCTAGCCAGTCAAATATATTTTATGGTGGGAGAAGTTGAAGGGGAAATTATGGAAGAATATCTAGAGTAGGACATTGATATGAACTACTTAATGAATGAGGATGAAATTAAAATACTAAAAGAGAATAAATCTAATTAGAGAAATTATTTGAGGAACTAAAAAAATATTTTAACTTTACTTATAGAAATTTCCTTGAAACTTTCAATTTGGAAGAGAATATCAATAGGCTTGAGCAATGTGCACTTTGTAGACAATGGAAATTGTATATTGAAGAAATTAGAGAAAAATTTAGTACATACAGCCAACTAATAAAGAACATCATCCTAAACCACAATGATATATGTGATCAACTTACTCTTTAGCAGAACTCCCATAAAAATCACTATCATGTAAACCACCAACCCTCTATGTTGGAATCAAGCTCAAAATACATGATTATGAAACCTTTCAATTGGGCCAGTCAACCTCTCCCACAAAAGCTATAGATGGTACTAAAGAAAAGATGGAACCAAGAATCAAAACAAAGTCTCCTGAGAAAGTAAAGGAGATAAACAATAATAAGAGAGATGATTCAAGAATGTAAGAAAAAGAAGATATGTGTATCTCAAAACCAATAATGCATGGGGAAGTGTTAAGTTGTCCTCATAAAAGGCCAAAATCCACAAAAGTATTTATGCAAGAGAAAAACATATGGTTTGATATAGGAAAGGAGGGGATTAACACTACTAAGAGAATCTTCAAGAAAAACTCTAAAGATAATTCAAATCCAAGAAGTCAGTGAAACTCATGTCCATCATCAACAAAGCAATAGACTTTTCAATTTAGTGGGTATAAATTAGTAACTAGAAGACCCAAGAAATTAAGACAATATCATTATTCAAAATCTTGACAAACCCTAATTAGAGATGTTAGAGTTTTACATGACTCTACAACACCCCTAGGATCAAATGAAAGACCATGATAACTTCCATAAGATATTGGAAAGACAATTGCATGAAGATGCAAGAATGCTATTATTGATAATGGACTTGATTGGCATCCAAAGGATTTGATTTAAAATGTACATAATAGGCCTCCTTATATAGGAGAGGTGATAAGAGACAATGATAAGGAGAAGATAAGCTATCACCCACACAAGGTGGAATCACATGTCTACCAAAGGTGGATCATCCTCCATTATGAAATGAAGTATGTGCAATGATGAGGATGATAACATGATAAGTGCACTAAAGGTGGATTGAGATAACAACTATGACCACCTAGAGTGGAATTCTCCTACACCATCTATTTAATTGAGGTGCAACTCCCAAGTGTCTCAATCACAAACTACTACGTAATGCATTATCCTAAGTAACCTTATGTAAGTGTAATTGGTGAATATTTAATTACACCAACACGCCCCCTTAAGTACAACTTAGGGGAATGCACTTAACTCACAATATAAGATTCGTCCTAGCTACTAGGCCATTTTAGGTACCCATGTGCAATATGCAATGCAATACAGGAAATGTAATCTCTCCTAAAGTGGAGAAAGAGATAAGACCTCATGGGAAAACCCATCCTTTAAAAAGAGAGATGAAAAAAATATGCATGGATGGATGGAGTACTCAAGAACCCCCAAAAATTTCATACATCATGTATATACAAATAATGATCCCCCCATAGGAAGGAAATAAGGAAACATCATATCTCCCCATACTAAAGAAGCTCCAATGTAGATGAAGAGTACCCACAAGAAAAATATAATCCAATGCCTACAAGAAACATGTCTCTCCTTAGGAAGAGATATATACATCAAATGATGAAGAAACCACTCCATGTAAAAATTGAGGAAGGAGAAAGAAGGTCTCCATGTACACATCTCTAAAGATTGAATAGGTGTCTCCAAGCTCAAAGATTCCATCACACCATCCAACTGACCTATGAGATGTGACAAACCAAGAGAATATGAAGAGTTGGGAAGTCCAATCTCCAAAGAAGGTGAAGAAGTATCTCAAAGAGAAAGCTCCTCAGATGTATTAATCAAATTTGCATTATGAGACTCATCTAAAAGAGTATCCAAGAATTCATCCCACACTATAAGATATGAAGCATAAATATCATCTTGTTGAATAGTAGAACTTATGTCTGAACAAGTGGGAGGTGGAGGAGGATGAATTTCAACACTTGTCTCAAGAACAAAATGATTCAAGTGTCTGATGTTCTCCTTGCACGAATTATTCACCCTTAGTAAAGGGTTCGGTACATCATGAATATCATCAACATTATCAAAAAAATTTGCAAAAGAATAAAAGCATGGTGTATGATCAACAATTCTCATAGCTATGATATCTCTAGTTTCCATGTCCCTAATATAGACATAATCAGGAGTGAACTCGACAATTTTACCTTGTGCCCCATGAGTAATTTGGTAAATTGAAAGGAGATTTGTTAGATTGTGGTGACTGATCAGGAAAGTATTGTACATACTTCATAAATAGTGGGGTTCGGGGCATCGGCCCGAAAAAAAAAATTTGGGCAGTAGCCGACATATGGCCGACATGTTATAACCCTAAAGCGGTTTAATACTTGTATAAAAGGGCTTAGGGTTGGGTATTTTTTAATAATGTTGTGATACAAAATTGGTTCTTGCGGCAATATTGAGCTGTAAGGGATTACGGATTGTAATCAGGTTGTAATCACTGGATTGTAATAAGATCGGACTTGCTATTTGGTGGACGTAGCCCAAGGATTGGGTGAACCACGTTAAATCTTGGTGCCTTGTGTTCATTTCTGTGTGTTCTATTATTTTTTGTTATTGGTTATATTTGCATGTAGTTTTTATTTCTGTCTGTGGTTTATCCTAACAAGTGGTATCAGAGCAAGGTTGTCTTTCAGTTATTCTCTGCAGGAAAGTATCACGGTTAAGTGGGAGTCTCACAGTTGAGTGGGAGCAATGGCAAATGAGGGTAAGTTGAGGGTTGACAGGTTTAATGGGCAGAACTTCCAGTTATGGAAGATGCAAATGGAAGACTATTTATATTAGAAGGATTTATGGAAGCTGTTAGAAGGCAAAGCCAAGAACCAAGGAACTATGTCAAAGGCTGAATGGGATCTTTTGGACAGAAAGGCACTCGAAAGCATTCGGTTATGCTTGGCACCATCGGTGGCATTTAATATTACAAAAGCAAAGACGACAGAAGATTTGATGAAAACCCTAGCGACACTATATGAAAAGCCCTCCGCTTCAAATAAGGTATTTCTCATGAAGCATTTATTTAATATGAAAATGGTAGAAGGTGGATCTGTTGCAGATCATTTAAATGAGTTTAATACTATTACTAGTCAATTATCTTCTGTGGGTATCAATTTTGATGAAGAAATTAGGGCTCTCTTGATTTTGTGTTCTTTGCCTGAAAGCTAGAATGGCTTGGTAATGGCAGTGAGTAATTCTGTTCTTGGATCTAGTACCCTAAAATATGATGATGTGATAGGTGTTATTTTAAGTGAGGAAACTCGTAGAAAATCCTCAGGTGGATCTACATCAGGAAGTGCTTTAAATGCACAAAGCAGGGGCAGAACGACTAAAAGAAGAAGTAACTCTAGAAATCATGGGAAATCAAGAGGAAAGTCAAAGGGGAGGAGGTCTCAATCGAGAGGACCAAATGATTGCTGGTACTGTGGGAAACCAGGGCACAAAAAGAAAGATTGCTGGAATCGAAAGAAAAATGAAGGAGATAAATCAGATGGAGACAAGGAGGCAAATGTGGTAAGTAACAAATCCGAAGAGGATGCTTTGCTTCTGTCTTTAGAGAGTGTTGATGATTCATGGGTTTTAGATTCTGGTGCTTCATTTCATGCTACACCTCATAGAGGTTATTTCATTGATTATGTCCAAGGGGATTTTGGGCTTGTTTATTTGGAGGATAATGAACCCTGTCAGATTGTTGGAAAGCGAAAAATTAAGATTAAGTTGCAAAATGGGAATCATTGGCTACTACATGAGGTAAGACATGTTCCAAAACTAAGTAGAAATTTAATTTCAGCAGGGCAACTCGATGATGAGGGTTGTGTAGTTACTTTTAATGATAAAAATTGGAAGGTTTCAAAAGGTTCCCTTGTAGTAGCAAAAGGTGTGAAAGTAGGCCCCTTATATCTTTGTGCAGGTCATATTGTTCCTTCTACTTTGATTATTTCAGAGAAAAATGAATATTCAAGAACAATTACTGCAGTTGAGCAGGGAGAACAAATAGCTGTTGTAGATTTTGATACAGCACTGTGGCACAATAGACTTGGGCACATGAGTGAGAAAGGTATGAAAGTACTTCATTCAAGGAAAGTTTTACCAGGCCTAAAATGTGTGAATATGGATTTTTGTGAAAGTTGTGTGTATGGAAAACAAAAGAGAGTGAGTTTTGTAAAGACAGGGAATGAAAACAAAAAGGAGAAATTAGAGCTTGTGCATACAGATGTATGGGGACCAGCCCAGGTATCTTCCCTTGGTGGCTCTCATTATTATGTTACATTTATTGATGGCGCAACTAGAAAAGTATGAGTTTATTTCCTTAGACAGAAATCTGATGTATTTCAAACTTTTAAGAAATGGAAATGCTTGGTTGAAAATGAGACTGGTAAGAAATTAAAATGTCTCAGATCTGATAATGGTGGTGAGTATTGCAGTCATGAATTTGAAGATTATTGCTCCACTAATGGTATTCGTAGACAAAAAACTGTTCCAAGGACTCCACAGGAAAATGGAGTGGCTGAACGCATGAACAGGACTATAATGGAGCGCGCAAGGAGCATGAGGTTGCATGTTGGGTTGCCCTTACACATGTGGGTAGAGGCTATTAATACTGTAGTATATTTGATTAATAGAGGTCCCTCTACTCCTTTGGGCTGTGGTATTCCAGAGGAAGCATGGACTGGTAAGAAGGTGACTTATTCTTTTCTCAAGACCTTCGGTTGTGAAGCTTTTGCTCATATAGACTCTGAAATTAGAACCAAGCTAGACGCTAAATCAAAGAAATGTGTCTTTGTTGGATATGGCATTAATGAATTTGGCTATAGGCTTTGGGATTTTGAAAATCTTAAAATTGTTAGAAGTCGGGATGTCATATTCAATGAGAAAGTGTTGTATAAAGATCTGTTGTAGCAACATGAGAAGAAAGAAGATGATTATGTAGTGCTGGATGATACTCCAAAAGCTGATGTTCCAGCCATTCCTCATGATGTGCAACAACCGCAAAAAAAAATACCACACATACCAGTGAATGTTAGATGGTCAACAAGGCAAATTAGACCTCCACAAAGGTTTTCTCCCTCTTTGTATTCTATTTTACTTACTGATGCTGGTGAACCTGAAAGTTATGATGAAGTTGTGCAGGTGGATACTAAAATTCAGTGGGAGTCTACAATGAAAGATGAAATGGACTCTTTGCTGAAAAATAAGACATGGGATTTGTGCAAGTTGCCTGCAAGTAAAAAGGCTTTATAGAATAAGTGGTTTTATAGGTTGAAAGAACAGGAAGGAGGTAAGAAAAGATTTAAGGCCAGGTTAGTTGTAAAAGGATTTGCACAGAAAAAGGGAATTGATTTTGATGAGATATTTTCTCCTGTTGTTAAAATGACTTGTATTCGTACTATTTTAAGTCTTGTGGCTACTGAAGATTTGCATTTAGAGCAGATGGATGTTAAAATAGCCTTTCTTCATGGTGATTTGGATATGGCTCAGCCACAGGGTTTTGAGGTCAAAGGTAAGGAGAACTTAGTGTGCAAATTGAAGAAAAGTTTATATGGCTTGAAGCAAGCACCTCGGCAATGGTATCTGAAATTTGATAGTTTTATGCATGAGCATGGATATAATAGGTGTCATTCAAATTACTGTGTTTATTTTAAGAGGTTGGATGATGATAGCTACAGTATTTTATGTTTATATGTTTATGATATGCTTGTAGCTGGGTCTAACATGGATCATATAAAGGGGCTGAAACGCCAATTAGCACATGCATTTGCTATGAAGGATTTGGGGGCAGCAAAACAAATCCTTGGTATGAAGATTTGCAGAGATAGGAAGAACAGAACATTGACGCTATCTCAAGTTGATTATGTTGAGAAGGTGTTGCAACATTTCTCTATGGAGAATGCTAAAGCTGACAGCACACCTTTACCTGGTCATTTGAAATTGACTAAGGAGATGTGTCCCAAGACACAGGAAGAGGAGGATAAGATGTCCAAGGTACCCTATGCTTCAGCTATAGGAAGTTTGATGTATGCTATGGTATGCACTAGGCCAGATATTACACATGCAGTGGGAGTCATTAGCAGGTATATGAGTCATCCAAGATTTGAGCATTGGAATGTTGTCAAGTGGATTCTTAGATATTTGAGAGGAACATCCAATAAGTGTTTACACTTTGGGGGCTCTACTCCTGATTTACAGGGCTATGTTGACTCAGATTTGGCTGGGGATATTGATACCAGGCAGAGTACTATAGGTTATGTCTTTACTGTTGGTGGGGTAGCCGTGAGCTGGGTTTCTAGGTTACAGAAGATTAATGCTCTCTCCACTATAGAGGCAGAGTATGTTGCTGCTATAGAGGCAACCAAAGAGATGATATGGCTTCAATTCTTCTTGGAAGAATTGGGACATCCTCAGAAGGATAATTATTTGTTCACAGATAGTCAAAGTGACATTCATCTTGTTAAGAATTCAGCTCTGCATTCTAAGACCAAACACATACAGTTGTGGTACCATTTCATTCGGTCAGTTTTGGAGGATGGACAGTTAAAGCTGGAGAAGATACATACCAATGACAATCTAGCAGATATGTTGACAAAGGTTGTAACAAAGGAGAAGCTAAACTCCTCTTCAGCTTCGGTTGGTCTTTTAGACTGAACATGAATAAAAGAACAGTAGAGTCCAGGATGGTTTGATCCAGTGGGAGCCCCATGTGGTAGTGGTATAGCTACAGGATCAGTCTCCAAGTGGGAGATTTTTGTTTAGTGTGGAGCCTGATCAGTCCCCAAGTGGGAGATTGTTAGATTGTGGTGACTGATCAGGAAAGTACTGTACATACTTCATAAATAGTGGGGTTCGAGGCATCGGCCTGAAAAAAAAAATTTGGGCAGTAGCCGACATGGTAGCCGACATATTATGGTCGACATATGGCCGACATGTTATAACCCTAAAGCGATTTAATACTTGTATAAAAGGGCTTAGGGTTGGGTATTTTTTTAATAATGTTGTGATACAAAATTGGTTCTTGCGGCAGTATTGAGCTGTAAGGGATTACAGATTGTAATCAGGTTGTAATCACTAGATTGTAATAAGATCGGACTTGTTGTTTTGTGGACAGAGCCCAGGGATTGGGTGAACCACGTTAAATCTTGGTGCCTTGTGTTCATTTCTGTGTGTTCTATTATTTTCTGTTATTGGTTATATTTGCATGTAGTTTTTATTTCTATTCGTGGTTTATCCTAACAAGATTAGTGGTCAAGGATGGTACACAAAGAACATCATTAAATGTACCCTCTCCCACAGGAATAGAACCTTTCCCACAAACCTTCATGTATGTATTATTACCCATCAATATAGGTGGAGAAGTTCAAGGCTCAATAGAAGAAAACATATCCATAGAAGATGCCATATGACGTGATGCAACTGAATCAAGAAGCCATTTACCTTGCTTAGAATGTGTGGAAGCAATGAGTGCTTGTCCTTTGCCTTTGAATAATGATGTAGATGTAGTTGTTGCTTGATAATGAGAAGAAGGAGAAGACACTGATGAGGGCAACTAGATATTGTTCTTTGAAGAATGTGAGTGAGTTCATCAATCTTCTTATGGAAACATTTATGCTCATCATGTCCTAACTTTTTGCAATTAGCACATTTATCTCTCTTTCTTCTAGATGTTTCCTTTCTTGAAGAGGACTTGGATTCAATATTATGTTGTAAAGGAGATTTATCACCTTTTTCATGTTTCTTAGGATCCTTGTGTGGTTTGTTTCCCTTTCCTTTGGGAGCCTTTGGAGAGGAGTCATTTGCAACCAATGTTTGATGCTTTGAAGGCTTCAATTGACCCATGAGTACTAACTTTTCTTGTTCCCTTGTGAGATGAGCTGAAAATTCATCAAGAGAAGGCATTATGTATATAATACCAAGAGTATCCATAGTAGAATAGAATGTGGAAACAAAGATTAAATATTCAAGACCTAGCTTGGAAAGAATAGAGAATATCAATTGCTCATCATCTTTAGTAATGCCATAATTAGAAAGCTCCAATCTAATAGAATTGAATTTAGATAAAAATTCTTGAATATTGTCAAAATCACATAGACTTAGAAATATAAGCTCATTCTCTAATTTGAATTTTCTTATTCTATCAGGTTTAGCAAAGATTCCTTCCAATGTTGTCCAAGCATGAGGATGTGTGCAAGATGCAATGTGATATAGAAAATCATGAGAAATAGTAGATCTAAGAGAGCCAAGTGCTTTATCCCTTCTATCAAATCATTTCATTCTTTTTGCAACACCTATAGTTGGTTCTAGATCCTATCCAAGAATCATTAGATAAGCCCTTTTTATACAAGTAATGAACCGCTTTAGGGTTGTAACATGTCAGTCATATGTTGGCCATAATATGTCGGCTACCATGTGACTTAGAAATAAAAACTCACTCTCTTTTGTTTTCCATACACACAACTTTCACAGAAATCCATATTCACACATTTTAGACATGGTAAAACTTTCCTTGAATGAAGTACTTTCATACCTTTCTCACTCATGTGCCCAAGTCTATTGTGCCACAGTGTTGTATCAGAATCTACAGCAGCTATTTGATCTCCCTGCTCAATTGCAGTAATTGTTCCTAAATATTCATTTTTCTCTGAAACAATCAAAGTAGAAGGAACAATATGACCTGTACAAAGATATAAGGTGCCTACTTTCACACCTTTTTCTACTACAAGGGAACCTTTTGAAACCTTCCAATTTTTATCATTAAAAGTAACTACACAACCCTCATCACCAAGTTGCCCTGCTGAAATTAAATTTCTACTTAGTTTTGGAACATGTCTTACCTCATGTAGTAGCCAATGATTCCCATTCTGCAACTTAATCTTAATTTTTCCCTTTCCAACAATCTGACAGGGTTCATTATCCCCCAAATAAACAAGCCCAAAATCCCCTTGGACATAATCAATGAAATAACCTCTATGAGGTGTAGCATGAAAAGAAGCACCAGAATCTAAAACCCATGAATCATCAACACTCTCTAAAGACAGAAGCAAAGCATCCTCTTCGGATTTGTTACTTACCACATTTGCCTCTTTGTCTCCATCTGATTTATCTCCTTCATTTTTCTTTCGAGTCCAGCAATCTTTCTTTTTGTGCCCTGGTTTCCTACAGTATCAGCAATCATTTGGTCCTCTCGATTGAGACCTCCTCCCCTTTGACTTTCCTCTTGATTTCCCATGATTTCTAGAGTTACTTCCTCTTTCAGTCGTTCTGCCCCTGCTTTGTGCATTTAAAGCACTTTCTGATGTAGATCCACCTGAGGATTTTCTACGAGTTTCCTCACTTAAAATAACACTAATCACATCATCATATTTTAGGGTACTAGATCCAAGAACAGAATTACTCACCGCCATTACCAAGCCATTCCAGCTTTCAGGCAAAGAACACAAAATCAAGAGAGCCCTAATTTTTTCTTAATTATCTCCTCCACACCTTCAAAAATCAAATAGATATAGATTTGGCCTCAGATGTTTGATTTGAATGAAAAAAAATTTGATTTAGGGGTTTTTGGACCTCCTATATATGATGCCAACCTTTGATTTGCACTAGCAAGCTCCAATTTTTTCCTGCAGTAAAAGGTCAAAAATATGACTCTTGAAATCTCCTCCAAATTGTGATGTCCAAATTGCCAATATTGCACCAACAATAAGTCAAGCCAAGGTTTCACTTCTTGAGAAAAGGCCTTCACACCTTGAGAGCTCTAATACCATGATAGAGTTTTAGGTGACTCTACAAAATCCTCAGCATTGAATGAAAAGCCAAGATAACTTCCATAAGAGATTGGCAAGACAATTGCATGAAGATGCAAGAATGCTATTATTGATAATGGAATTGATTGACATCCAATGGATTTGATTTAAAATGTACATATTAAGCCTTTTTATATATGAGAGGTGATAAGAGAAAATGATAAGGAGAAGATAAGCTATCACCCACACAAGGTGGAATCACATGTCCATCAAAGGTGGATCATCCTCCATTGTGCAATGAAGTATGTGCAATGATGAGGATGATAATGTGATAAGTTCACTAAAGGTGGATTGAGATAACAACTATGACCACCTAGAGTAGAATTCTCATATACCATGTGTTTAATTGAGGTGCAAACTCCCAAGTATCTCAATCACAAACTACTATGCAATACATTACCCTAAGTAAGCTTAAGTGTAATTAGTGAATATTTAATTACACCAATAAGAGACATAACTTCAATAATAAAATTTCCACATGAAGAGGACTCATCTGATAAGGAATTAGATTTTATAGTTGGAAAAGAATTAGCAAAGAATAAAGAAGAACTTGAACAAAACTATGATACAAACTCTCCAAATAACTCAGATGCATACATCAACCACATTATCAAGACCAATGTTACAGAGGTAGAGATTATCAGCTCCCCCCAACAAGCTTTTTCTAAAGTACCTAATCTAGAGACCCAAGATAAGGAGACCTTAGAAAGTGTGAAATGCATAAAATTTTATAATAAAGAAATTTAAAAAGCCCTAAAATTAGAGATGGAAGATGAAGAGTATTATGAGGAAGATGAAACATAACATTCCCATTTAACAACACAAAAGACATACTTGGCTTAGTAGTAGTAAAATATGGGTTAGAAAAACCAAAGATCACCAAAAAGTAGATGAAGAGTAAGGAAAAACCTTTGTGAACTTAGAGAGATGGAAGGCACCGAAGAAAACCAAGAAAAAATTATAGAATTATTTCAAGAATGGAAAGGGAAGTTTCTTCTCAAGGAGCATTGAAACTCTAGAATGTTAGGGATATTAACACCCCTAACAAACAAAGATTAATTAAAAGATATTTGAAAACTTTTAACTCCAAAAAATCTTGATTAAAGAAACCAAATTAAATAAAGAAGAAGTGGATAAATAAATAAAAATTAGGAGTCTAGCAGATTGAGTGGGTGGAATCATCAAGGACTTCAAGAGGTTTAGCAATAATTTGGGGTCCCCAAAAAGTATCCTACAACCTTGTAACTAAATTAACATATAGATATTGAGTAAAATCAAAAGTATCAGCTCTAACTTAACCTCTACCTTAACCAATGTGTATTGACCAATTCAAAATAATCAAAAGAAAGAATTATGCATATATTTAACTAATCCTCTAAATACAAATCAATCAAACATCCATATTTTAGGAGGTGACTTTAATGTCATTCTTAACTCCAAATAAAAATTTGGAGGCTATAGACTTATTTTGCAATCCCAAAAAAAATTGTCCAATGGGTCAATAGCAATAACCTCCTAGATAACAAAATCTGGTGATTTCACTTAGAATAATAGGAGAGCAAGCTATAGTCAAATAAAAGACAGATTAGATAGATTTCTAGTCAAAGGAAATATAACCCTCTTAGATTATACCATTGAATCAAAAACATTAAAGTTGTCTAGCTTAGAATACTACCCAGTTAGATTGGAAATTATGGAGCCTAAAATATCTACTAGGAATGCATTCAAAATAGAAAATGTGTGGTTTCAAGAAAAAATTTCATAGATCAAACAAAAAAATGGTGGAATGACAGTAACTTTAAAGATCAAATATATTTTTCTTTGTTTTAAAACTTAAATACATAAAGGACCAAACTATTAAGTGGAACAAAGAAAAGTTTCAAGAAATTTTTGAAGAAATGTTAAGTTTAGAACAAGAACTTAGTCCAAGAAGGTATGAATTCAAAAAGCTACTTCAAATAAAAAGAGTTAATAGCTAAACATCAAGATATTTAATCTAAGGAAGAAATCTTCTAGAAACAAAAATCATGTGAGACATAGCTGGTAGAAAGAGACAAAACAAAGAAAAGTTTCATAATAGTACTAAAAAAAGAAGATCAATCTATAGAATCTCCCAAAAAATCAAAGGAACAAATAAAGAATGGGTCTATGATCCAAGAGAATTTGTAACAAAAATTTTCAACTATTATGAAAATATTTATAATGACTATAATGGATCCAATTTACAAGACCAATAGGATTTGATTTCTAACATTCCTAAACTTATTTCAGTAATAGATAACAAATGGCTTAATAGTAAGTTCAACTTGAGAGAAACAGAGAAGGTAGTATTTTAGATGCATCCAAATAAAGCTCTAGGCCCAAATGGATTTAACAATTATTATTTTTCTAAAATTTTGGCATATATTAGGTAAGGAGTTATTTGAGGTGTTGGAGGCCACTCACAATTCACAGACATTGCTGACAAAAATTAATAATACATTTATCACCATTATACCAAAAAAATTGGACTATTTAGAATTAGACATTTTTAGGGCCAATAGTAGTGTGTAACACCATTACAAAATATTGTCTAAAGATTTAGAAAATCAATTAAAAATATTTCTACTAAAAATCATTTCCAAAGAACAAATTGGATTTGTGCTAAACATGTCTATACTAGAAGGTATCATAATCATTCAAAAAATAATATAAATAACCCAATATATAAAGAATCCAACATGTTGATCAAGCTAGACATTCAAAATGCATACAAAAAAATTAAACTAGAGCTTCCTATGCAAATGGATGGAAGCCTTCAGATTCTCCAATCAATTTATCAATCTTTTTTTCAATTGTATTTATTCACCTAAACTATCCATTATTGTCAATGGTAATCCAAAGCACATCTTTCAAATCTCAAGGGGCATTACAAGGAGATCCAATATCTCCCTTTCTATTTGCAATTGTGGATAAAGCTTTTAGGAGATCCATTCATAAATCCCATCAAGAAGGAAAGATTTGAGGCATTAAAGTCTCGAAGAATACTAAGAACTTAACCCACCAATACTTTGTTGATGATACAATTCTTCCAAGAAAAATATCATATATAGAGGCTTCATAGTTCAAAGGAATCTTATAAGAAATATGTCAGCATCTAGTCAAATGGTTAATGCTAACACATTAGAATTTCTCTTCATTAGCACTAAACCTAAAACCGAATTAGAAAAATGTAGAATCTTAGGGTTCAAGAAAGGTAATTTACCTTGCAAATACTTAGGCATTCAGATCAATAAAGGGAATAGAATGAATAATCTATGGGCCCTAGTAATCAATAAGATTCATTCCAAAATGGATAACTTGAAAGGTAAATGGATTTCCAATTTTGGAAGAACCACAATCATCAAATTAGTTCTGGCATGTATTCTCATATGTCAAATGTCCATTTTACTCTTGCCTTCGAGTATGTGCAAGAAAATTGAATCCCAACCTTAGGAATTGCAATAGGTAAGGGACCTTTGAAATAAATAAAATTTCATTGATCAAATGGGAAAACATTTGAAAACCCAAAGAAAAGGTGGATTGGGCATTAAAAATATAGCTTCCCAAACTTAGCTCTAGGAGCTAAATTATGTTGGAAATTGCTCAAAGAACCTCAATAGAAATGGGAAATCATTCTTCTAGATAAGTATGTGTTGAATAAAAATCTCATTAATATTATTTGATTTCATAATCACCCTAATGTTTCTAGATTTTGGAACTTCATTTTATCCTACAGAGGAATCATCTACAAAAAATGAACTTGGGACATTGAAAATAGAAGGGTGACCCTCTTTTGGGAAGGTTCCTAGGGAGACTATACCCCTCTATAGTCTAATCACATCGATCCACTTATCCAAAATACATTAAAATGAAAATGGGGGTAAGAATTAATTTATTATATCAAAAGGGATAAGGAATCCCCAATAGTTAATGGAGATCCCTTCACAGTGTTTATTTATCAAAAGATTAGAAGAAGGAATATATGGATTATGTCAACACTAGATCCTTTTTAATTAAATATAGGAAAGATAAATTGTATGGATTAGATCCAATAATGGTAATTAAAAATTAAAATATGGTTACAAATTAGCTATAACATATTTTGATTAAAATAACTTTGATATCCTCTCCACTTATGTTGGCATAATGCTTACCAAAGGTAAGTAACTTCCTTTGGGATGCTATGTAAAAATGATTGATCACAGTAGAATGGTTCTAGAAAGAAGGTAATGAGGGGCCATCGAGATGTATTTAGTGTAATCAAGATACTGAAATGGTAAACCATATATTACTTAAGTTCCCTTATGATCTCAACTATTGGCATCTTATATGTCAATAGATAAATTGGTTTTTAGCCTTCCTCCCAGATTTTAAGGAATTCCTTCAACAATGGCCTTCAAAATTTTCCTATAATCTATTAATGGACATCTAAATAGTATTTCCATATATGTAGTGACATGGGAATTATGGAAAGAATACAATTGAAGGTTATTCCAAGACAAAGCAATGCTGGTAGAATCACTAGAATCATCATTGAAACTTTAAATAGTATATTAAGGAAATTTAATCATTCTGAAGAATTTTTCTCTCTATGGTATGAAGATATACATATAGATTAGACTAGATTGATTATTCCTTGGCCCACTAGTATTAGAAAAGAGGAAAATCTAGCAAAGTAGTGAGGTTGCTATGCAGATGGGAACCTCCTAGAGCAGGTTGGTATAAATTTAATTATGATGGTGCCTCAAGAGGAAACCCTAGTATATCTAGTATAGGATGCACTACCCATGATTATAAGGGCTAGATTATTGGTAAATTGTCCAAATGTATAAACAATACTACCAACAATATAGCCAAAATAATAGCTCTAACTAAAGTTCTACTCTTTAGCAAGAATTTTGGCATCAATAAATAAATTATGGAAGGACTCCCAAATAGTCATCAATGCAAAAAGGACTAGTAAAACACTACATTGGAAAATCAATTCAATGTTAGAAAAATCACTCCAATTAAGCATGCAATTTGTAAAAACTATATTTAATCATATCTACAGAGAAGATAATAAATTAGCTGATGAATTAGCCAATATGGGAGCTAGTGGTATAATAGTTAGAGAATTCCTTCAATAACTTTACATGTAATATCAATTTGAAAGTCACCAACTTATAGTTTAAATTGATCATAAAAAAATTTCTAGTAAATAAAATGCTAATTCGATTAGTCATATAAAAATCCCCATACTAAATATTATTTTAACTATTTGACACCATCCACGTTACTAAATCTAATCATTTATATGGTTAGGTAAATTTGATGTTATCCTTCTTCCTATCTCATCTTTACACATATTATAATGGATAACAAGGATTGGAGGATGAAATTAACCAATTATGTGTAGATATTGCATAGCCCAAGTTTGGGAACCCCCACAAATAAATTTAACTAATATCACAAAGCATCAAGTTAATTATTACAAATAGACTAGAAACACAACATTTAAAATAGATTTTATTTTGACCATATTTTTATGATATGCAAATTACCAATTTAATAAGGTAATATAGTAAATAATTCACGAACTCTATGAAAGATCAATTCCACCAAGAAAAAAAAAATCAATATAATTGATCTCAATATGATAACAACTATCTTTGAAATCTAAATTTGATGTGTTATGGACATCCAAATAATGAAGTCTTTCATAATATTATTGAAGCAATATCATAAAGTTTCACAATAACTAGTTAAGTAGAATAGAGAACCATGTTTAGAAATAGATAAATTTTGACAATAACACTCTCTAATGCATTCCCCAATTTAAAATGTGTTTTAAGGATTACATTGAGAACTTCAATCACCTTTGGAAACTAAGTATCATATGTTCTTGAGATCTTGTTAAGTATTATCTCCAACAATTTAGTTGTGATTTAATTTTAACAGAATTTTGGTAAGGTATTCAAATGTTTACACCAACAATGATCTTGGTCAAGAAGTATTGTTTGTAGGATAAATTATGAAGACTATCAGAGCTAAGGTAAATTGAATATAAAAGGGAACCCACTTTTGTGGGAAACTGCAAAGATAAAATATCAAAGCCATGATTAAATCAAGATTTCAAACTCAAATTGCATAGCTATGAAAATAGGGGGATACCCCTAAAACTATTTACGTATATTCTAAATGGTCAGACAACTTAGTTGAGCAGAAAAAGCAAGTATAACTTTAACTATGTAATAGAATGTATTGGCCTAGGCCTTTTAATGGTAAAAAAAAGAATAAATATAAATTATGCAATTATATTCAAAGTATATTATCATTATTTATTAGTTATCATATTATTATTATCTAATAACGTTATCTATTATATAATATTATATAAGAAATAATGATCTTAAATGAGCTCATTAAAATAGCACATTAACTTTTTTAATGTTTGATATATATAATTATAGATATTTGTTAAGTTATTATTATTAAAAATCAAGTGGTTTAACACATATTGTCAAAATAAATAGGACAAAATGAGTCACTATTATGTAATAGTGAAATAATTGTAGATGCAAATGCATATAAGAAAGTCACAAAGTGTCAAAGTTCCTACCTAAGTCTAGCCTTTGTATTTGACAATAGCAATTTGGGTAGTGTTTTGTATACCAAATATGCAATAGGATTAATCATGTGGCAATGTGATCTTAATTTGGTGGCATTCATTACATACTATATTTCCATTATATTTTACATTAATGAAGCATCTATGAAATTGTGTTACATATATAATTAATATTGTGAAATAGTGAGTGGACTTGGATATCAAATTATTTCATATATATTATTTAATTATACATCTTGTTTTATAGAGACATGTATCTTTTTCAACTAGCATGACTTGCAGCTTGATATACCATTATAGCTATCCATGATACCTACAAATTCCATGTTGTGATTGTTAGTATATTTTAATTATGTCTCACACTAAATTGATTTAAAAATTTTGAATATTAATTGATTTGTCATGAGTCATATTTACCTTCTAGTGTGAGCAATTGTTCAATCTCCATTTTTTACAACATAATTAATAGTATTGTTGTGGTTTAGTGTGAATTGGCCTTTGGTAGAGAAATATCAGAGGATAAAGATGAACTTTGACTTGTCTTGTGTAGTCCTCAAATTTTGTATCTTTCAGGCTCGATAGTAGTTGTTCAACAATGGCCTTGTCTATTGACCATTGACTCATTTGTTTATTATCAATCTTTATCATAGTCTTCATGTGAAGTGAATATACATATGCAACATATTGGTTGCATCTATTGCAATGAGTTTTTTCTCTTCTAGCATTCCATTTTCAAATTTGAAGCTTAATTGGGCAAAAATGCATGAAATAGATTTGAGAATGCATTGGATACTTTGAGAACCCCATCAACCTGCAATATATGTTTCGATATTAATGTAGTATGTGTATGAATTTAGTAGAAATTCAAGTGTTAAATTATCAAAGTTTGATTACTTAAAGTGTTTTTTGTAGCAATGCATTTAAGAAATCCAATATTCTCCTATCTTGTAGTGTACACATGAATGTATAAATGCTTGCACAAAATGTTTTTCTCATGTCATTTTGTCAAACAATGTTTTTGAATAACATTGTAGGAATCTCACCTCTTTGCAACTAGTCTTCTATTTGCATGGATTCTTCTTGAAATGTAGAATTTATTTAGAGCTATACATTGACAAGAGGTTTGGTTGTAGATATCAATTTTCCACAATCCATAAGAAATCTTTGTTGTATTACTTTTGGGCAAATTATGTGATAATTTTTGCATCAATGTTTCAGATCACATTTCTCCTTGAGCTCTTTCATCTTGATGATGGATCAAAAAGTGTGATCCGAAACGTTGATGCAAAAATTATCACACAATCTTCCTAGAAGTAATACAACAAAGAGGTTTGGTTTTTCACTTGTTAGAAATAGGTATACAATTGTAATATAATTATTGCACATGTTGTACAAAAGTAATAGGTGTTTAGTGTACTTTTTATGTGTACATTATTCTCATCATTGTTATCATCTTTTATGTCAACTACATATTTTGAGCTTGTTTGGCATCCTGCAACTACTAGTGCACCTATTATGCAAATGTCATAGTTACTTGTGCTCATGAGTACTTGTTTGATTGTGGTGCTTGGCATGAATTTGTATTCTTGAAAAATTCATGGAATACTTTCAATTGTCTTTGACTCTTTAAGTATCAAGATGAAATTAGAATCTCCATGGTCATAGTTTATTCTAGGTGCTACTTGAAATCTTGATATTGAAATTGATGTCTCTGGCATTATCTTGTCCTTGTATGGTTTTACAAGATTCCCTATGACATTTAAGTTATTTCCATTTCTCCTCTAAAGTATATCAAGTCTACATGCAAAAGTTCTTGTGTTTTACTTTTTCTATCCAATGTTGGTGTATATAAGACAAGGATGTTTCCTTCAAAAGTGTTTTTTACTTTTCTTGCGTTCAAGTCCTCAATGGATATTGAAGTTGGCATGCCTATTTTAAACCTATACACAATATGTGTTTGTTTGTTTAGTATTATAGTTGGTTGATAACTAACACTTCTTTGACTAATAGACATGTTCATGTAATTATTTATCTTTTTTGCATGTGAGAATTTGGAGTATTGGAAATGAGAGAAGCTGGATACCTTTTTATTGTTTGGTCTTTCTAGATATGTTTCCTCTTGCATATTCTTTTGCTTGCTTATAATTTTGTGCTATAGAAAAATTTTAGAACATTGAAATATGTATTGTTAAATTAGAGTCATTTCTTTTGATAAAAGGGAAAGCTTAGTTGTAAGATGTACTTACCTTATGCTAGATGTTGTTGCTACTTAATTTGTCTTTTCTCCTATATTTATTAGTTGTCTAGAGTGGAGTTGGTTTTATTTGTAGGATGGAAGTTTATGAATATAGCAAGGTGGTCAGTCTAATATGCTTTAGCTTTATAAAAACAACTTATATTTGTACTTGACTCATACAAATGTGATCAAATGATGGGTTGTATACATTGAGTATTTTTTTTGTGATGTAATTCATGTTGTGGTGTTGCATATACTTTTCAAGATTTTATTTCCTTTTATTTTTTGTTGACACATCAATGTTGAAATCACTATAGAGTACTTTTTGGATTGACATATGTGTTGACTCCTTGAATAATAGTTCCATATTCTTGAATGGGAGTGTAAGGTCTTGCATAAACATTATACATATGTTTATCCCATTACTTTCGATAGAAGTTTTTATTGCAATAACTTCTATATTTGTTGTGTTATGTTGTTTTACCTTTGAGATAACTAGGTTTTTCTTGGTGAATATCATTATATCATGTATGTTGTGAGCCTTGAAGTTGTTGAAATGTTGGAATTTAGTATTTATATGAGGGTGTTGCATGTGTACCTATTTAATGCAGAGGGTGTCAGATGACATTATTGTAGTCATTAATAATGTTGTTTATGTGGGGCTTTAAGTTGCCTATGTTTACAGTACATATAAGCATGGATGGTGTATTATGAGAACATGTATCATCACTCTCGAATTGTCATTTTTCTCTTGATTCTAGGTGGAACATTTCAAGGTATATTTTTTATTTAATTCTAAAAAAAATTGATGTTAGAGGCTTTAACATAAATAATGAGTCAATTGATTTTATTTATGAGAGTATTGTGTATGTTAATCCACGTTGTCTCATGCCTGTGGGATAAAAATTCATTTCCTCTATTGTGAGCCCTTATGACCTATGTATGTTTCTTACACATGTTATATGTAAAGAGAACTATTTCCATACAATAATTTTCTTGTGTTTCAACACTTTTTGGATAGGTCAACTAATGCATAGTATTGGTACCCATTCATTATGAATTTTATCAGTATAGCATTTTACTAGTTTCCTACTTTGTTCCTATCTAATTGTATTGTCATTGAATTTAATCTAGACTATATCAAAAGCATTATATTTTATGTATGCTTTGAATATCACATCTGATCCATTCACTAGGCTATTTATTGTGTTGTTTTTTTGTGTATATAGTTCTACAAGAATATTTAGTCTTAGATGTATTTGATGTGGGAGAGAAATTGTTCTTCTTGCACATGTTATATGTAAAGAGAACTATTTCCATACAATAATTTTCTTGTGTTTCAACACTTTTTGGATAGGTCAACTAATGCATAGTATTGGTACCCATTCATTATGAATTTTATCGGTATAGCATTGTACTAGTTTCCTACTTTGTTCCTATCTAATTGTATTGTCATTGAATTTAATCTAGACTATATCAAAAGCATTATATTTTATGTATGCTTTGAATATCACATCTGATCCATTCACTAGGCTATCCATTGTGTTGTTTTTTTGTGTATATAGTTCTACAAGAATATTTAGTCTTATATGTATTTGATGTGGGAGAGAAATACACTATAATCTTTGTCATGTTTTTCAATGACATTCAGGACAATCATTTCACCGCAAACTATTGATAGCATTTTTGTATTATATGAGCGTTGACATCATTCCTTCTATAGAAAAGGAATGGAAATGTTGGATCCAATTATGGATTTGGGTCCAATAACGGTGTATGTATGCATTATTGATTGACATAATGAGGGCCTTCATTTATTAGCATGCCTATTCTTTTTTTTTTTAGAATATCAATGATTTTTTTTCCTTTTGTCTCATTTTACCGATTATTGAATAACACTTAACATTGTCTATCCATAAATTATAGGTCATCCATTCTCAAATAGTCACTTTAGTTTCAAATACAACAATGTCAAATACTAGTTGTGTTTGATACAAATCTCCACAAAAAATTGCATTGAGGTTTTTTAAGTATGCAATGAGCATTTACATTATATCATGCAAATGTGTGTCAATGTAACATAGGAATGTGGAACCAACTAATGATATCTCATCTATGAGAAGTACATGTAGTTGACCATAGTGCTTTAACATTGCATCTAATTTTTGTTACTGAGAAAAAAGAACTCAGATGTAATAAAAACATATATGAAATGTTAAATGTAATGTGACTCCACCTATGTTGTATGATTTTTTTTGTATCTAGAAGTTTTTAAGCCCTTTGGTTTGTTGGGATCATGGTAGATCGACTTGTTATAGATGTGAAAGAGAGCTTGATATATAGCTTTTGTAGTGAAAGTCTTTATGATTCCATCTCTAGCCTTAAAGAACAAATGCAATGGGTTCTTATTGTTTTTTAATTTATTTATTAGGATATATTTAACAATTTCTTTTTATTCTCTATTCAACATTTTCCTCAATTTTTAGCACTTATTGTTGTCCATTATCTATGGATAATGGTTGATTTCAAATGTATTATAACCTATGTCACTTTCTGTATTGTGTACTTTGTGTTGGATGTCTTTTTGTATGCCATATTGTTCAATTTTCTTTTATTTATTGACTGTAAGGGTTTGGATATTTGTGTCATCATTTTAGAGTTTAAATCTTTGATTTTATTTTTTTCCATGTAGCCCCATGCAAGATTTTTGTTATGATTAAACTTTTCTTGATAAATGATGATTGTTCCTAATACAAATATGTGTGTTCCCATGGTGCAAAAAATTGTTTCGATGTGCTCTCATTGACTGTAAATGGTACATAGAGTAGGAGTTGTTCTCTATGATAATTTTTTGGATCGATGTGTTTGTTGAAGTTGATAAATCATATTACACTTGGTTTTGAACTTGATGTGTATTTTCTTCCCTTTTTGGTATACTTAAGATAAATTTTGTGAGGCATACTCTGTCAAGGCTTTGAGGGTGACTTAAGTAATATTCCACTTATGATTTGGAGAGGATATTTTATGACTCATCGTGTTCTTTCATTAACTCCTTATTTTGTTTGAGTATAAATATGCTATCATGATCAGCTCTTGTATCTATGAATATGTCAAAATTTCTAAAGAAAGAATTGTCAGTTAAAATTAATTTTTTTATTGCATTCATTTTGTGTCTATAATATCATGCATAAGTCATTGGGTCCTTCTTTATAAGATAGAATGTATCTCATTTTTTTTCATACTCGTATTGGTCTTGTTTTACTTTTGATTGATGTGCACTGTGCAATTATTCAAGTCCACTTGTTAGTGGATCCCAATTTTGTTTTTGATTAGGTAAAATAGGTTTTATAGGGATCCTGAAACCCAAAGTTTTACAACAAAAAGAGCGAGAAAAAATAGTCTAAACAAACAGAAAACCTACCTCAAAAGGCCAAAAACAAAAGAAGGCCCGAATCCAAAGTACAAAGGCTAGAGACAAAGCTAGGCGAATAGGCTAGTGGTCATCTGTGTCCATGGCCTACAGGGTTTCTGCAGCATCATTGTTCTTCTAACTAGCTGCTTCTTCCTAAATCCTAGTAGGAGTGTTCATCTAGTTTTCCTAATTCACTTGGTCACTAGCCTCTTTCTGAAATTCATCCCAATTGAATCCTTGCTTTGTGTTCTGCTCTACATCCCTTTTAAGGCCATTTGTAATCAGATAGTCACACAAATTGACAATATTCTCATTCAAGGCATGAAGGGTCTCTACTATCTGTTTGGTGATTATCTAGTCGACAAAATCCAACCTTTGGACCTTTTGCTCTAGCTGGGTGAGTCTGTCATCCTGATGGTCTCTGGAGACCTAGCCTCTGTCTTTCTCCTAGCTACCCACTTGGTCCTTTCTTCCTCTAGCTTGCTAGTCCTTTTCAGTATCTTGGTTGTTGGGCTGGTTGCTCCTGTCCTTCAGAGCCTCAATTTCCTAAAAAATTAACTTGATGGAATGAAAGTTGTCAATTAGACTGTTCTTTGCATTGTTCAAGAAGTTGAAACCAGTTTCCCACAAATTGTCAGAGATAACCAGAAGAGTTGGGTCAGGGAGCTCATCGTAGTGGGTTCTTCTGTCAAGGTCCTCCAGCACCTAGATTTTAGCAGGTTCTTTAACAATACCCAAACTGACCTTGTCCCCGTAGAAGTTCCTCCAAGCCCTCCTCTTATTCTTTCTGATGACCTCCCCACCTTTTTCAACCATGATTTCAATCATCTCCTCCGGGGGTGAAATGGGAACCTCTTGAGGTGAATTGGGTAGGGTGGGGCTGAGGGGCACTTCAACAAGGTTGCTGGAATGTTCCTAGGGCAGGGCCTGGTTCACTTTTCTTTTGTTGGGGTTAACCTTGGGGTCCATAGGGGTCACCATCTCCTTGTCATTATCTCTCCCCTTATCTTCTTCCATCTCACTTTCCTTCCCCTTCTCTGAGTCCTCCTCCTTAGACTCTGTATCAGACTCCACATCATCATCACTGGCCTCTTTCACCTCCTTAAGATGAGGAGAGGGGGGGATAGGGGGAAGACATCTGGGGATTTTCCTGCTAGGGATGCGGGGGTCACAGGTAACAGGGATAGCTTTTCTTGGGGTGTCAATTTTCTTTGATTTCACTACAAGCTCATCCCTAGAATCAGAACTGGCAGTGTCCTTCGAGGCACTACCCAAATCCCCAGTAGATCACAATTTTGTTTCGCACGAGTAAAAGTAACAAAGAAAATTGGAGGACCTAGTTATTCTATTATTGTAAAAAACATTCTTCTTAAGTTGGTGTACATAGTCTGGAGATATTCTTATTCTTTTAAAGTAAATGTAACCAATATATTATTTGAGAATTATTTCAAAGTTTTTTTTTTTTCTTAACATATTTTGGTTGCAATTCATGTCCTTTTAATTGTCCCTTTTGTATCCTTATCCACATTGTGGAAACTACTTGTTGTATCAATATATTGATGGTATTGAAGAAGATATTTGTTGTGTGGTATTCAAAGTAGATTTTGGATTATAAGAGTTCCCATCATTTTATTTTTTGATAAGAAAATATTTGAACAATGTCTTGAGAACGTGGTTTTCCAAAGAATAATGTGGGGAATTTAATTTCCTTAGCATATTTGTCTTTGAATATTCCAATTGGGTGGTGCTCTTTTATAGGTGCTATGTCAATTATCTTGTCCTACATTTTTGGTATGGATCTGGATTCAGTGAATCCATGTATCAAAGCTTCTAAAGGATCCTCATGTTCTCTATCATTGTTTGATTCTATCGTGTTTTCACTGATTGGAGAGGATGCTTCCTCTTTAAAAATTTCATACATCATTTCATTGTCAACATTTATTTCAAGAGATTTTTTCTAGTCATCTTTTATTTTAACATTTTTTCATTTCTTATAATGGTGTACTTATCAGTTTTGAGAGGGCTTGCATGATTACATTTGGTTGCACCTTTTCTACTTGAAATACACTTTTTAATTTCAAGCGACTCTTGAGAGCAATAGCAATCATTGTTGTGCTACTAGTTTCATGTGGCAATGCATTTTGTACAACATTCATGTTTACAAAAATATTTATAATAGATCCCATTAGTCCCATTTGTGATATTTTCTATCCCAGTTCCCATATTTGAGAAAATGTAAATTTGAGTGAAACAAGTTGTTCTTCCAATTGTGACAATATTTTCACATGTTGCATTGGTTCACTACTTCTAATATTTTTTGGTGTACTATATGTAGGGAGCTTGAACTATTTCAATACAAAAAGGCATGTTTGACAAATAAAATTATTCAGTTCTTCATGGTTCAACTAGGTTAGACTACAATAGATTTTATTTTCCTTTTCTTTCATTAGTCTAATGTATTTCTTAAAACATAATACTTGAAAAATTGAGCATGTGTTTTTTGGTGTATCATGAATTTTATTTTCAAAAATTTCTATTGGCAACAATGCAGTTTCTATTTTTTTTAGCAAACTTTCTCCTACCTCTTTTTTCTCCTTGGGTTCCACATGTGCATATTGAATTTTTTTTTTACATGTTTGTCCTCTCATTCATAATTGTTATTGCATTATTTGGGGCATCTCTAATGAATCTCTTAAAGTGACATAGTCTAAGTGTATGTGTGTTATTTTTCCTTGTATTATTTGGTTGTCTCTAATGAATCTCTTGAGGTGGCGTAGTCTAAGTCCATGCTTGCTATTAGGGTTTTCTTGTTTGATATTTTCAATGTACACTTTCTCGTGTTCTATATTTTTACTTTTTGCATTGTTTACATTTTGTTGTGCCTTATTCTCTCTTATGAATCTACTGGGTTTGTTGTATCACATATGTACTTTGGGAATGATGTTTTGTGACTATAACCTCATTAGTGGTTCAAAATGACCACCAAGAGCATCTATATCATGAAAGAGGATTGATTATAACTCTACATGTATCAATTCATTGATTTATAGGTAATTTTTCCTATTGTGGTTGACCAAAAGTATATGTGTATATTTAGCCACTTGGATAACCAATGAATGCAAAATAGATCTCCCCATTCTCTAAATTCTCTATTGTGTACGTATTACTTTGCAAAAACTTTCATTCTATGAAATAAGTTTCTTTATCATGTACTTGGTGTATTTCATATAGAGTTTGTGGATAAATTTTTTTGTTATATGAATGTAGTGCTTCTAATTCTCCTTTTTCTTTGCATTGTAAGAAGTAATCAATAGTGTCATTTCTTAGCTCAAGTGATGTATATTGATAATTTAGTAGGAGTTCTAGGGAGTCAAATAAGTAGTTTCCTATATTGTACTTGAATGTTGGTATTTTTTGATAGCCCTTCATTTTCTAATGTGGTGTCAATACTACAAGTTCTATTTTGGCTAGTTGATTTGTAGTGCTCTATTTCTATGACTTATATTTCATTTTGTATCATTAGTTTTTTTAGTTTCCTAATACATGTAGCTAACAAAAATTTATGTAATTGTCAAATGTTAATTGTATTCTTCAACTGTAATTGGAACAAAAGAACTAGCAGAACCCTACTCTTGTTATCACTTTTATACTAATACAATGTTTCTCTATTATTCACAGATATTTCTTTCCTATAGGACAAGATGCACAATGTCATTATATTATTTTTTATTGTCTTGATTTGTCTACATTTCTATATTTTTTCTAGTTTGTTTTAGTATTAAAGACTTTTTCACATTTACATATTCCATAAGAAATCATAGTATACATTGCAATATTTTGTCACATTTATCTATGCTATTTTTGCATAAGATTGGTCTAGAAAACATAAAATATAATCATGTAAATTAGGCAAGATCTATAAAAATACAAGCATTATAATGACAATAGTTGTCATGTTCTTTCAAAATTATCTACATACTTGTGCCCTTTTCTTGTTTAATCCACAAGTAAAAATGCATAATACGTAAGTGTTTTTAAATTTGTTTAATTGCAATTACATGGATATTTTGATATATTGAAAATGGAACTATCTACTATGATAACTATGCAATAAGACACATTATGTTACCATATTCATAAGCATATAGTATGACACATAGTTATAAATTCATAGAATATAGTAGATTTACAGTAACATGATCATGCAAAGAAGAATGTGCTTCAACATTGGGTTTTTCATATAGAGGGATTGTAGACAACATTGAACAATAATACCATTAAATACTTATTAATACAATAGTTCATAAATAAAAATACTAATGTAGAACACAAGTAATGATCACAAAAATAGTTATTTCTCTTGTCTCCTCTAATATCATAGATGTAGAATAAGACACATTAACCTACTAGATTGACAAGCACATAACATGCCGCATTGCTAGAATTGCATAGAATACTTGAAATTGAAAGGAACATGATGATCATAGTAAACATAATAGGATTTGAAATATTTTTTCATTTAGGTGCACTACCACAGATAGCATAGAACTATTGTAATATTTCATAGTCATCAATGAAATATTCAAAAAAAAAATGGTAATACAAAATACAAGTAGCAATTACAAAAACTAGTACTTCTCTTGTTCATTGGTAATGTCTCCATGTTCTCTTCATGCAATTTTTTTCACCTTATCTCTTCACATTGCCACATCAAATAGAATATGCCCACTATTTTGTCAAGCAATAGGAATAATGTTGCAAATGTTATGTCTACATTATTTGAATCAACATTATTATCACTAAGATAATGCAAGTGGTATGAGGTCATGGCATTTGAGGCTTGTACATTCTGATATGTCAATTAAAATTTCAAAAAGTCAAATGTATTATGATTGATACTATACATGTCCATATTTTGAGGATTGACCCCATACATGTCAATGTTTTGAGGATAGACAACAGGATTATTTAGGAATGAAGGAACTTTTTTACTAGGAACAATATTGCCATAGTTTTGTATGTTTGACTCCATGTTGAGAAATTTAGTACTCCATTTTTCATTAACAAGATGCACGAGGAAAGAGTTGGTTGTGGCTGTTGAAATGGGCATAAGTTTATTAAATTTAAGGCATCTATATTCTGATAGCTTATTTCAAAATTGGTAACCTAATTTAGAAATTGGATAATGAAATTTTATGCCAATTTCTAAAGAGCACATATTATCTATGCTAGTGGAATATATGAGATTGATATGTTCTTGAACTAAAAAAACTTATGTTGGATTTCTATAAAAACTTTCAAGGAAGTTATTTCTTTTGTTCATCATAGTTAGAAAGTGTTGATTAATGTTTATAGGTACCATCTAATCAAGATGATCATTAGTATACACACTTAATAATAGATCATTTGTTTCTATTTCCATTGGATATTGTTTGACTAGATTAGTTGATCCAAGTTGATTTCTAACTAAATATCAATACTTTTTGTTTGAAGTGTATCTGAATGCACACACATAATATTTGTAACTACCTTATTGTTAGATTGTTGTGATTGATCAAGAAACTACTGATCAAAAAGGAAAAAAATTAGGCCCTATTTTATCAAGATTTTGGGTTGACATGTAATTATTAATTATAACCCTAAAGCAGTAAAAATACTTGTATAAAAGGGCTTAGGGTTACGGATTGATTCATTGTGGTAATTCAAAAATTGGTTCTTGTGGTAGTATTGAGCTATAAGGGATTGCAGATTGTAATCAGGTTGTAATCACTAGATTGTAATAATATCAGACTTGTTGTTTGGTGGATGTAGCCCAGGGATTGGGTGAACCATGTTAAATCTTGGTGTCTGTGTTCTTTTCTATGTGATCTATTATTTTTTGATATTTTTTATATTTTCATGTAATTTTTCTTTTTGTTTGTGGTTTAATCCTAACAAGTGGTATTAGAGAAAGGTTATTTTTTAGTTATCCTCTGTAGGAAAGTCTCACAGTTGAGTGGGAGTCTCATGGTTGAGTGGGAGCGATGGCAAATGAGGGTAAGATGAGGATTGATAGTTTTATGCATGATCATGGACATAGTAGGTGTCATTCCAATCATTATGTTTACTTTAAGAGGTTGGATGGTTATAAATACAATATTTTATGTTTATATGTTGATGATATGCTTATAGCTGGGTCTAACATGGATTAGATTAAGGGGCTAAAATTCTAGTTAGCACATGCATTTGCTATGAAGGATTTGGGACCAACAAAACAAATATTTGGTATGAAGATTTGTAGGGATATGAAGAATAGGAAATTGATGTTATCTCAGGCTGATTATGTTGAAAAGGTGTTGCAACATTTCTTTATGGAGAATGTTAAAGCTATCAGCACACCTTTACCTGGTCATTTGAAGTTGACTAAGGAGATGTGTCCCAAGACACAAGAAGAGGAGGATAAGATGTCCAAGGTACCCTATGCTTTAGCTATAAGAATCTTGATGTATGCTATGGTATGTACAAGGCTAGATATTGCACATTCAGTGGGAGTCATTAGTAGGTATATGAGCCATCTAGGAATTGGGCATTGGAATGTAGTCAAATGGATTCTCAGATATTTGAGAGGAACATCCAGTAAGTGTTTACAGTTTGGGGGCTCTACTACTGATTTATAGGGTTATTTTGACTCCAATTTGGCAAGTATATTGATAGCAAGTGGAGTATTATAGATTATGTCTTTACTATTGGTGGGGCAACCATGAGCTAGGTTTCTAGGTTACAAAAGGTTAATGCTTTATCCACTACAGAGGCAAAGTATGTTTTTGCTACAGAGGTAGCTAAGGAGATGATATGGCTTTAGTTATTCTTAGAATAATTGGGACACCCTCAAAAGAATAATTATGATTTTACAGATAATCAGAGTGTCATTCATCTTGCAAAGAATTCAGCTCTGCATTCAAAGACCAAACACATATAGTTGTGGTACCATTTCATTCGATCAATTTTGGATGATGGACAGTTAAAGCTTGACAAGATAAATATAAATGAAAATCTAGTAGATATGTTTACAAAGGTAGTAACAAGGGAGAATTTGAACTCCTCTTCAGTTTCAGTTGGTCTTCTAGACTGAAAATGAATAAAAGAACAAGAGAGTCCAGGGTGGTTGGATCCAGTGGGAGCCTCATGGAGTAGCAGCATGGCTATAGGATCAATCTCCAAGTGGGAGATTTTTGTCTAATGTGTAGCCTTATCAGTCCCCAAGTGAAAAATTGTTAGATTGTGGTGAATAATTAGGAAAGTTCTATACATACTTCATAAATTCTTTGGGGCTCGGGGCATCACCCCGAAAAAAATTTGGGCCCTATTTTATCGAGATTTTGGGCCGACATGTAATTATTAATTATAACCCTAAACCTATAAAAATACTTGTATAACAGGCCTTACGGTTAGGTATTGTTTCATTGTGGTGATGCAAAAATTGGTTCTTGCAATGGTATTGAGTTGTAAGGGAGTATGGATTGTAATCAAGTTGTAATCACTAGATCGTAATAATATCATACTTGTTGTTTGGTGGACGTAGCCCAGGGATTGGGTGAACCACATTAAATCTTGGTGTCTTGTGTTCTTTTTTGTGTGATCTATTATTTTTTAATATTGTTTATATTTTCATGTAATTTTTATTTATGTCTATGGTTTAATCCTAACACTTGTATCCTTTAATGGAAATTTCAGCCATATCATAGGAAATAGTAGCTTCCTCTTTGCTATTAAATGTTTCTAGCCATTATTGTCTTTGTTTCATAGGATAGAACACTTGTGAAACATAACAACTAGTTGAACATTTCCTAACACCTTGATATGACCTTTCTTTTGGACAAATTTGAGATCTATTTCAAGTTGACATATGTTTTTTACTTTCTTCAACTCTTTGTCTAGGTTATTGTAATTCAAATTGATGTAGGAGCATCAAGTTTGGATTTGGTGGAGATATGATTTTTATGGTCAAGAATGTGTTGGAGATACATTGGGTAACCTTTCCTCATGATTTTGTATAGATTGGGCGGATTGAGTTGAAGTTGGAATAGTTTTTACCCTACTGTCAGAACTGCATTTTTCTGGTTTTTGGGTTCCTATTGTGAGAGGTGTAGCTAATTTTCCTTAATGAATGAGAAGCTACACACTTTAGGGATTGGAGAAAGCCTAGATTACTATATATGGTCAAGTTTTTGAGAGATATGGAAATTCTCCTACAGTACTAATTTTTGGTAAATTGCGCGATAGGTTTTTGTGCTTAACTTTTAGAGTGGATGCACACTTCTTCTTAAGGATTCAGCTTTTCTACATTTAAGGGGTTGTAGAGGACCTGGATTTATACCTATTATTTGAATCATGAATTCTAATTCAATAAAAGCTAGGAGATATCATAATTTTACTTGGATATCAATTTTTGGACATTTAATTGTTGTTGCAGGTCGACTTGTGGCATTTAATTTATGTATTTGTATTTAATTTGTGTTATGTGCTGACTTGTGGCTTAGATTGGTATAAATAGGGGTTTTTTTGGAGTATTTTAGTAATTCATCCATGATGGAATGATTCATGGGAGCAGTTAAAGGGTGAGTTTTCATGAGTTTGTGAGCAGATCGTCAAATGTGAGCCAGCTTACAAGAGGATTACGATGAAGTTGTGAATGTGTGGATAGAGCACCGAATGTGAGGTAGTTTACACTTGGATCTTGGATGGATTTGAGATGGAATAAAGGAAAAATGTGAATTTTAAGAGTAAAGCTAGGGCTATGGCTAGAAAACAAGGAGATTGCTTGGTAGGCTTGTGAGCACAAGTTTGGATTTCCTTGGTGGTTTTCCTCCAATTTGTTGTTATGTTATAGATCTAGACTAGCTGAGATTGGTTGTAAGTTGGATCATGTTGGAAATTTTAGAACTAATTTTTTAATTTTCTATTTGTATTTATCCCTAACTAGGAAGGCCTTATAGCCACGCATATTGCATGTAATCAATTATCTATCTATGAATCAAGAATTGCAATTTGGTATTAGATCTTGCATTATTATTTCTTGTTGTTGTGTTCCCGCTATGTGGTTGTATAGTTGGGGGCTAGGACATCTCCTTTAGGGATTCTCCCTACCTTGCACTATGTCACAAATAGTATGAAAATTTTGGTTTTCTTCCTATTTGATATGTGAGTGATGCATGGACTATAGGGTTGACTATGAGGTGTAGAGTTGACATGGAAAAAATTTGTGTATCAAGTACTCCCTTTCATTGATATATTGGCCACATCATATGCAAAGGTTTCTTCTTCTACTATGTCAAATGTTCCAAGCCATTTTTTTCTTTGCATCTAAGGGAATTTTATCTCAGTTGAATATCAACCAAATTCTTTCTTATGAACACCAATATATGTCTTTTGCATTGTTTTTGTGGTGTTTCTATATCACAATTACAATTTTGTTAACACGCATTGCTATATGCACATATTAACATTATATCACAAATGAGAAATCTTCACAACAAGAATTTCAACTCTACAATATAGAAAATTGTACGCAACTAAAGAAAAAAATCAAACAAACACTCATTGTTGTAAGGAAACTCAGGTGCAAAAACAACTTCTTACACTAATCTCTTAAGGAAAGTACTATGAAAATTCTTTTAAAATCCTTATAATTATAGATTCAATATTATGTAAACAATAATATTGCAATCAAACATGAATATAGAAAATATATAGAGAAATAATAACACATAAACACAAAGATATGTCAGTGAGGAAAAAACTTTCGGTAAAACAACCCACACCTCCAAAACCTACACAATGTATTATTTTCAATTCAAAGATTACAACACACTTACAATGAAAGCTCTTTCAGGACACAGAAGACTTATCCAATAGCAACCAATAATTCACTACTCACACTTTCACTCATTCTATCTATAGCCCTCAAAGTGCTTATATAATGCACTTAGGGCATCTTCCAAAGATAGCTCTTACACATCATAGGAATCCATCATAACTATTTTTTTTATGATTTCCTTACACAATTAAATCTTTGAAAAATAGCTCTTACACATCATAGGAATCCATCATAACCATTTTAGACATGATCTACTTACACATAATTAAATATTCCAAAGATAGCTATTACACATCATAGGAATCTATCATAGGAATTTTTCATAGGAATTTGTCATATGAATCCATCATAGTTCAAGATGTCGACACATGCAAGTGGAGTGACACATCAACATGCCAACTAGACATGTATGCTCACACTTAATTACATTATTTGCAAAAAATACATTTACAAAATAAATAATAATAATAGGAATTATCCAAGGTTGAGACACCTTATTCCTAACATTCTCCCACTTTTTGAAGACCTTGTAAGAGCAATAGGAACATAATAAGAACTAATCGCTATAGGTCGAAAGGCCCATAGACTCTGAATACCATCTAAACTTCTCTGTGCCCACTGGTTTTTTCAATGCATCTACAACATTCCTTATAGTATCTACCTTCTCCAAATTTAACTTTCCATCTTTCACCATATCTCTCACAAAGTGAAACTACACATCAATGTGCTTCATTCTGGCATGTAAAGTTGGATTCTTTGCAAGGCAAATAGCACTCTGATTGTCACAAAAAATAGTAATCTATCCTGCATCAACACCAATATTAGATGAAAATCACTAAGCCAAATGGCTTCCTTACAAGCATGAGTAGCAACCATGTACTTAGTTTCTTTAGTGGACAAAGCAACCACAGGTTGTTGCTTACTCATCCAACTAATGGCACCACTAAACATAGCGAACACATAAGCACTAGTGGATCTCCTATTGTCAATATCACCTGCCCAATCTAAATCCACAAACCCATGAATACAAACTAAATTCTAAGCTCTATAAGAGTTACCTTGATTAAAAAAAGGAGTAATCTAATGTACCCCTCAAATATCTGAATACTTGCTTAACTGCATCCCAATGTACCCGTCCAAGATTAGCCATAAACTGACTTAGAATTCCCACTGCTTGGGCAATGTCTAGTCTAGTATAGAGCATAGCATACATAATACTACCAACTACACTATTATAAGGTACTATACTCATGTCCTCCACCTCACTATGAGATTTTGGACAATCATCTACAAATAACTTTGTTCCCATAGAAATAGGAAAACACAATGGTCTACAATCTACCATGTTGAACCTGTCCAACACAAACTTCACATACTTACTCTGACTCAACCAAAGTTTTCTTTTAGACCTATCTCTACTTATTTCCATACCCAAGATGTACCTTGCTGCCCCAAGATCTTTCATCTCAAACTGTGCTAACAACTACGGTTTAAAATCAGAAATCATACCCTTACCCTTCCCAAATAGCAACATATAATGCAACAATAAGAAGCCAATCATTTTCAAGTCTGAAGTAAACACAATGATCTAATTTTGATCTTACAAATCTAATTGAAAACAAATAGGCATCAAACATAAGGTACCACATCCTAAGAGATTGTTTCAAACCATATAGAGACTTCTTTAATCTACAAACCAAAGATTATTTACCTTTAACAATGTAGTGCTCAGGATGTGACATATAAATCTCTTCCTCCAAATCACCATGAAGGAAATTTGTCTTCACATCCATCTATTCTATCTCTTAATCATATGATGCAGAAAGAGATAACAAAAATCTAATGGATGTCAACTTTGTAATAGTAGAGAATATTTCCCCATAATGTATTCCCTCTACCTGTGAATACCCCTTCAAAACCAATCTAGCTTTGTACCTTTCAACACTACCATCTGCACAAAATTTCTTCTTGAACACCCATTTGCTGCCAACAATTTTTCATCCTTTAGGAAAAGGTACAAGGTCCCAAGTTTTCTTTTTTATCCAATAAAGCCATCTCATCATCCATGGCCTCAATCCAAGAACCTACATCTTCCATATCCAAAGCCTCTTTCATATATCTAGGATCATTAGTGTTAGTAATCAAAGCAAAGGCACAACTAGAATCTAATATAGAATAACCAAACCTTTATGGCTACTTCCTTACTCTTGTGGATCTCCTCAAGGGCTAAGGTTGAGGTTGTTCTTACTCTTCTTTTGAACTATTAGAGCTACTAGAGCTCTCCTCATTATTAGACCCAACATGGTCTTTCTGTTCAGTCTTCTCAAGGGTACGAGGTAATTGAACAATGTATTCCTTCTTTTCTTTTTTATCTGGTTGTAGCACAATAGGAGAAGATGCTAGTTCTCTAAAAATAACATTTCTTCTATACAACACCTTACCATTCATAGTATCCCAAAGCTTGTATCCTTTCATACGAATATTGTATCTGATGAAAATATATTTGACAGCTTTGTTTTCCAACTTAGATATTTTCTCCTTTGGAACATGTGCATAAGCTTCATAACCAAAAACATGAAGATATCTAATTGAAGGCTTCTTACCAGACCACACTTCTATGGGTGTCTTACCAACAAGAGCTAATGTAGGAGATCTGCTAACCAGATAGCAAGCAGTGGCCATAGCTTCAGCCCAAAACCATGGTTCAAGACCAACTCCACTAAGCATACTCCTAGCCTTCTCCATCAATGTCTTGTTCATTCTTTCTACAACTCCAGTTTATTGTGGGGTATAAGGAATTTTCTTATGCCTCTCGATACCTTTTTCTTTATAGAACTATTTGAACTCCCACACACTCAATCTTCTTACTAGTCTGATTCTCTACAAGGGCTTTAAATTCCTTGAACCGACTAAAGACTTGTGTCTTACTTTTTAGGAAATAAATCCATGGCCTTCTACTATAATCATCTATGAAAGATACAAAAAATATAGAATTGGAGATTGAAGGAACTTTTACAGGACCAAATAGATCATAATGAATAAGATACAAAACATCAAAAGATTTGTGAGAACTAGAGTAAAATTGAACATGATTTTGTTTATCATAGATACAATGTTCACAAAACTCAAACTCAAGATTACAATCATTTAACCCCTGAATGAGGTTCTTTTTCTTTAGGGTTTTGAGACCCTTCTTAGCAATGTGGCCAAATCTCATATGCCACAATATTGTCTTTTCTATAGGAAGCTTTCCTTCTTATGTGTTTTCACCCTTAGGTACACATGTTGCACTACCATTGAAACCAATAACCACAGTCTTCTTTACTACTCATTCAAATGGTGGGGATGAAGTGATAGCTACTCTCTTCTTTGAAATAGAATAACTATTGCACTGATAAATGCATGCATCAAGATGAAATAAAGTACATCTCCTAGTACCCTTAGCAAGTACCATAGCTCCTCTCATCATCTTACATCCATCTTTAGAACAAACAACTTGCACACCTACATCATTTAGCATACTTACAGATAATAGATTTTATGCCAAACCAGGGATGTACATTACATTGTTGATCCCCTTTACTCGTGCATTAGGGAATCTAATAGTGACCCGTCCTCATCCGACTATCTGTAGGTGAGAATCATCACCCAAGTACACCTTTCCACTATCAATAATTTCATACTTTGAGAACCAACTTTAATGAGAGGTCATGTGGAAAGAAGCAAATAATTCTATCAACCACACATCCTCAAATGTATGTGTTGCCAAGGCTACAATGAAAGCATCGCCATCTTTTTGAGATTTTTCTTATCCTGAATCTGAGACCTTGTTCTTGTTTGGCTCTTTAAAGTCTTTATGGAAGTGCCTATTCTTATCACAGTTTGAGCATTTTGCCTTGGACTTTCTAGGAGTCTTTGATTTTCCATAGGATTTGGATCTACCCTTTCTAGACTTATTGTCATTTTTCTTGCCTTTTTCATTGGATCTATCACAAATAGTAAGGGCTTCCTTAGCCAAATCTAATAACTTTCTCCTCATCTCCTCAGATAATAGTGAAGAAACCACATCATCCATTCTAAAAGTGACTAAATTACTTCCAAAACCCATTACAAGATGTTCCCATGAATCTGACAAGGAACATAATAGGGTCATACATCAATCATCCTCCTCTATCTTGACACTAGATGATGTCAACATGCAATTAGTAAATTAAAAGCATTTAGATTATCTATAATAGATCCTTCTTCCTCCATTCTTAGATAATACAACTTCTTCCTCAAGAACAACTTGTTCACCAGAGATTTGGCATGATACACAGACTCAAACCATGTCCACAAACTGTTTGCGGTCTTCTCATCGAAAACATTTAGGAGAACTAAATTAGCTAGATAGAGACTAATGAGACCCTTAGCTTTTTTATACTTGAGAGCTTTTTGATCCTTGAGATCCCAATCTACTTGAAATATTTTTGTGAGTCTCACATCAAGTGAAGTTGCCTCCCATAGATCATGATCTTCAAGAAAGTCCTCCATCTTGAGTTTCCACAACTCAAAATTATTAACATTAAATTTCTCCACCTCCATTTTTTTGTATAATGAACTAGCCATTTCAATCTACAAATAAGATTCATAATGCTCTACACAAAACTCCCACTCAACTTGAGATTAGCTCAAAAAACCCTACCCAAAAACTAGGATCAAAAGTTGATCAAGCTTTGATGCCACTTGTAAGGAAACTTAGGTGCAGAAACAACTTCCTACACTAATCTCTTAAGGAAAGTATTGTGCAAATTCTTTTAAAATCCTTACAATTATAGATTCAATATTATGTAAACAATAATATTACAATCAACCATGAATACAAAAAATTGATAGAGAAATAATAACACATAAACACAAAGATATGTTGGTGGGAAAAACCTTTCGGTAAAACAACCCCACCCCTCCAAAACCTGCACAATGTATTATCTTCAATTCAAATATTACAACACACTTACAGTGCAAGCTCTTTCAGGACACAAAAGATTTATCCAGTAGTAACCAACAATTCACTACTCACACTTTCACTCCTTCTATCTATAGCCCTCAAAGTGCTTATATAATATGCTTAGGGTATCTTCCAAAGATAGCTCTTACTTGTCATAGGAATCTGTCATAACCATTTTAGTTATGATTTTCTTACACACAATTAAATCTTCCAAAAATAGCTTTTACACATCATAGGAATCCATCATAACTGTTTTAGTCATGATCTCCTTACATGTAATTAAATATTCCAAAGATAGCTCTTACACATCATAGGAATCCCTCATAAGAATCCATCATAGGAATCTGTCATAGGAATCCATCATAGGAATTTGTCATAGGAATCTATCATAGGAATCTGTCATAGGAATCTATCATAGGAATCTGTCATAGGAATCTGCCATAAGAATTCATCATAGTTTAAGATGTCAACACAAGCAAGTGGAGTAACACATCAACATGCCAACTATACATGTATGCTCACACTTAATTACATTATTTGAAAAAAATACATTTACAAAACAAATAATAAGAATAGGAATTATCCAAGGTTGAGACACCTTATTCCTAACAATTGTTATGTTCTTCATAATGATCACTTATCAGTAAATACTATTATCTTACCTTCATTACTAGTACTATTTGCATACTATGATCTTACGCATCATAGGAACCCATCATAGTTCAAGATGCCAACACATGCAAGTGGAGTGACATGTCAACATGCCAACTAGACATGTACACTCACATTTAATTACATTGTTTTCAAAAAAATACATTTACAAAATAAATAATAAGAATAGAAATTATCCAAGGTTGAGACACCTCATTCCTAACAATTATTATGTTCTTCATAATGATCACTTGTCAGTATATACTTTTATCTTACCTTCATTACCAGTACTATTTGCATACTATAATCAAATGCTACACTAATAGAAGATCAATACTAAACGTCTCTACTATTGTCATGAATAGTGACATCACTATCACTATACATTGTTCAATTACATTAAAGATCCAAATGAAAAATCCATACATTATGATTGCAATGCTGACTATCACCGATGCTATACAACACAAATTATTCTTCACCATGATTAGTAATGTAGAGTGTACTAGCATAGTCAAGATTAGTGTTATCCATCCCTTTCTTATAAATTCATCATAGGTAAGCATTTTTGATCCCTAAGTTATGTTGTCTATTAGTGTCAAACACTTTTTCATTCAAATGGTAGGATTATTTGGTTGTCACTTCGACTGGACCATCCTACTTAGGTAGAGAAAAGGAATGAAGACTTGTATATAATTTAGTTGAAGCTGAGAATTTACTATTGTTGAGAAATTCTATGGTCACCAAGTACTCCAATACATGTCGAGTCATCTAGAAGATAGCTCATGTCAAGTGTATAGATGTCAAGTCACATAGTATAAGCTAAGGTGATAGAGGATAAGTGATAATAAAATGAGCATTAGACATTACCAAGATTCAAAATGTTCAAGTCCCAAGGAAACTAGTTTTGATAAAAATTTTTGGAATGGCACAAACATTGAGGTAAATTATTTTTGCCAACTTAAATGCATGTTTTAATGATTGAGGAGTAAATCATGGAGGTGATTATGCATTTAGTTAAGGATCATTAATACCTATGCAAGGTGATTATATACACTTAAAAATTGTCAATTCAATTAATTTAATATTTTAATATTTAATTAATATTTATGTTGTATTAACTTTCATAAATTATTCAATTTATTAAGTTAATTCACTTTCTATTAATTAATTTTTAAAAAAATTAATTAATATTATTATTCTATTATTCCTAATAAATTACTTAATTTATTAAGATAATTCATCTAAGTCAGTTACACCATCCAAAGTCTTCTAAATAATCTTATTAAGTTATTTATTTAACTTGCTTAATTATCCACTCACTTAAATGTAGAAGTCTCTTAGTCCACCAACTCAATCCATGACATGTGTCACCTCATATTTGCACCAATAATTAATTTTAATTAATCATTAAAATCATACTTATCCTCACCATATGTCCTATTTTATGGGGCTAACAAAGGGTATGTAGCCTTGTGTAACTAAGTGTCATGCCATAAATTTTTAACTAAAAATTTTAACGCGAGAACACAACAATTTTTTTTTCATAGAATACATTAATGTTTTCCTAACTAGATGAATGGTTTTGTGTGCATTGTGAAGGGGAATTATACTCCTATCAAGTGGTGGTTATATTTGATTGTTAATTTGTATGACTAAAAGTGTGAGTTGCATGCCAAGTTTAGAGTTTACAATGAAGCTTCGATAATTACCTAACTGGAGTTGTCGATAAGATTAAAGGATACACTATCCGTATTTAAACTTGGAGTTGTTAAGGTTCGTTAATGGATTAAAAGGCTCTACTAGGGAAATGAAGTTATGAGCCCTTAGTTTTCTGCACTCAAACCAAGACACTCTGATGGGTAGATGTGATTGATCTTATGTGAATGTGGTGATGATAACATAGAAGATGGCAACAAGAGGATGAGTTATTACTCAGTGTGTCTCCATCAGTATTCGGGTTACCATTATTATTATATGTTCTATTATGAGTTTACTACTATAATAGTTATACCTTACCAGTGCCTATACTTTCTTAGTTTGCATCTTTTCATGAACAGGTTACATTATTATTTTCAAATATCAACTATGATGCTTGGAGCTATTGTGCAATTATTATCTTGATCAAATTAGTGTTCAATCTCGTATCTCTTTATGTTGACATCAAAACATTGTTAATTCATATTTAAAATTAAGTGCCCATCTTGGTTATCTTGACTATACTACACTCGACCTAAATAACCACTAATTAATATAAGATAGATCAAAATGATATAATATAATTTAAATAGTATATACCTAAATAATCTAAACTTATATATATATCTACTCACATAATAAGAGAAAAATAAGACATATCCCTAGTTACCCATTCTATCCTTATACTAGAATTAAATGTATTAAATTCAATAACATCTCCCTATAACTATTTAAACAATCAATAACTATATCCTATTTATATATATTAATTCCCACTATAACATGACTTTATTAATGTACATGTCATGTCTAAATTTCAAACAAATACTAAATTAAAATTCAAACCCAGTTCTAAATACCACTTGATTATGCCTATGCTAAGGGTCTAGACTTACATCATGAGTATGTTTAAGGTTGTCTTATCATTAAACCAACATATATATCCACATCACACTTTAATCTCCTTTACTTTTTTTTTAAAAAGTAAATAACATATAAATATAATTATTAAAATGACTACATATCCATAACCCAAATAAATAATCCCTACAACCATGACTTGCTAATTTTATGTCACATTTAATGGATAACTAAACTAAATTTCAAATCTGCCTATGTACATCTAGGTTTTCTTTAAAATAGGGACTACTTTATTATTTCATGTCTCTTATTCAACTAAATAAAATATTAAACTTCACCTATGATTATATATTCAATTTCTTTGAATATCACTATCACTTCATTAGTCCTATCTTGCTGTCCCCTATTTGAATCACCTAAGCTAGAGGGTTTAGCCTTTCATCACTATGTCCTTTCAAGCTGTCCCATCACATATTTCCATGCTCTTAAAACTTACCTCCTTTTTCCAAACGCATGTTTTTGACTATGGCAGATTTGTTTGAACTAAACATAATAAAGTGACACTTATTTCCTTGCCACATGGCGTCCAAAGTGAGCATGGTAGTAGGTGGGAAGCAAGGAGAAGGATGGAGTGCTCCCCAAGGCTTTCCTAAGTCCTTCCTATCCTAATCATAAATGGATAGCGCTGCCCAAGGAGAAAAAGGTCATCATAACCATGCAGCAGCAATTTATGACTTTTCAATAAACTTTTTACCATGGCCTTAGAGGGTACGCCTAGAAAGGGATGCCATTTGCATTTGTTTATGCTTTTCCATTATATTTGCAGATTTTGTTGTTGACTTGGCCTTGCTCAAAAAGGTGACGCCTTAAAATATAAGGAATAGCATTTATGTTAGCACTATTATATGTAGATTTTTTTATTTTTTTAATTTGTTGCCTTATAGAGAGTGATTTGACACTTGGGTTTTATAGCTCATAGTTTATTTGATAGTATTTTTAGCTAGGAATGTCTTATTCCTCTAGAGTCCTAGGTGAACTCCTAGCCAATAAAATATTACTCTGTAATAGAAGAAAAGAATTAGTTACCTTTCCATATAAATTCTAGAGATAAATGAGCACTTTCAGCTAGATAGTTTTTATGTTCCTTACACTTATGTGTATTTTTTTTATTTTCTTCTCCCTTAATAGAGGTCATCCTTCATGAGTGATTATAATGACATGCTAGGAATTATTAAGTTTTTTCTTACTAATTAAATTAATAAGTTTATTAGATCATTTGTACAAAGGATTTCATTTAAATCAACATATAGAAAAACATGCTGGTGAATTTAAATTGAAAAAGATAGAACTCAGAAAGTGTTGAACTAACTTTTAATACATCAAATGTTTTCATTTTCTTTGATATCACTTAAGACTAAGATTTAAACTATCTACCATTCCTTCTATCAATTGCATACCTTACTTCATTAACAATTTCAATGCTAACATCAACTTTTAATCATTCCTTATGCAATAGAGAAATAAGATATCAAGGTGGCAAAGTTCAGTTTCATTCCTATTGTTATCTCAAGATAATCACATTCTTCTTTCCTCACATTGCAAGGTAAATAGAAAAGAATCAATAGCAGTACCATATAACTCCTCTGACATGATCCTTTCAAATTTTCTTCAAGACAATATCAAGCATGTTTTCTATCAACTTGAGTACAATAGAAAGATCATATAGAATAATGATACATCAACTTCTCTTCCTAAGAACATAAGAATTAGAACAACATTACACTTTACAATACAATTTCTTTCACATAACCAAGGAGGATTTCTCTCCCCTTAACACAATAATAATACATCTACTCCTAAGCAAGAAATGGACTCCATACATCAGGTTTCCAAAACTCTCCAAAGAATACCTGCACAAAAGAGAAACAACTAGGGAACCATGGAGGCTCACCTCCCAACCTAGGCCTCAAAGAGACCACCCCCGCGCTAGGGGAAACAAGGCTCAACCAGGTTTCATCCACACATCATCATAGCACATAAACTATCACAATCACATATTTGTAACACATTTACAATCCCCAACCAAGGCTTGCACAATGATTCACACATGGAATCATAAACATTGGGTGAAGGTGGAAACACAAGGAGGTTTACCATTTCATATCATATCTGCCATAAAAATCATGCCCTATCGGGGCTAAATCAACAAAATATCATGCCCTTTCGGGGCTTCATAATATCATGCCCTTTCGGGGCTTCATAAACATCTTCCACCACACACACTACCAACACAACATCCTCCACCACACACAACCAACAACTTTAGCTTCCTACAAACCCATACTTCAGTTACTTCCTTACTCACCATTTCTCCTTTTCTTTTTTTTTCTCTCCCAAGGAAAAATATGAATATGACAATGGCATAGAATGGAGCCCATACTCCAAGGTCCTCAACAATGCAATCCAACTGCTGCCCATTCACCCTGGACTCCTCTTCCCTTCCCACAAGGGTGAGTGCAAATCCCACACCCATAACAATGCTCAAGCACAAAGAAGAAAACAAAACCAAGTAGAAATAAAACCAGAAATTTTCAAGAGTACATCACATTATCACAACACAAGAATACCAAGAACACTCCTACCAAAGGCACTCTTACAATTTTCCATTTCAGCTATGAGATATAAAGAAAGCATGGCATGAAGGACTAACCTGCTTACAAGCTATGGCAATGGAATGAAGACCTCTTCCTGCTTGGATTTCCAACTTCTCCTTTCCATTCCTTGGTTGTCTCTAAAATTAGAGAGTGGGTGAGTGAATCCCCAAGATTGGCACAACTTCCCTATAAAGACCTACACTTTCATCCTCACCTACCTCTTTTACTTTTGTTTTTTTCCCACCAATGAGGACTTAACCAAGTGGTGTAATGAGGAAAGAAGTTATGTTACAAGATGATTTTCGAATTGGCTTGGAAATGACTATTTTTGAGGGTCCCCTAGGTCCCCTAGACTCACTTATTATAATATTTAACCCCCCAACCCATACTATTACCATGTGGGTGACTTGTTTTTTCACAAAATTAACACTTAAGAATCACTTAGACTCTCTAAAATTCCTATCACTTGTAACTTGCATTCTGTCAAAAAGGTGATTCTTCCTAACACTCTCCAAGGTGGTTTAATTGATTTTGAAATAAGGATTAGGCTTAGGTTAAGTGACTTCATGCCAAAGAATCCTATTGGACATGTCATTTACACATAGACAATACAAGTGTCAAATGACACACACATGCACAGAAAAATGCTTCACACATTATGATGACATGTCACTAATCAACCATGCTCTCTGATTACAACACTCATACACAGTCATAGTACGAAATAAACACAATACAACAAGGTTTTGAATCTTCCAAAGATTCACCTTGGCTTAATCTTGTTCACATAAGATTGAACCTTGTTTCCCCCATTAATCACCATGGTTCCACTTTCCTGCACACTCAACTTAAACATTAGTAACCCAATAAGATAATACAGGATTCATACAAACACATACAACATAAATCCAATATCTCGTACTACTCATTAACGTATACAAGTAAGTATCATCTAATCATTTCTATTCTAAGTAATTGCAACAGCATATTCCATTTAACTTTCATCTAAGTGCATATTCAAAACATTTCATTATCATTCCCATAAAAGATTTAAAACATTAAAATATCAAATATGTGGATCAACAGTAATCTTTCTAAATATAAATTATTTTCAATTAGAGTATCATCACAACCCTTTCTCACATAACAATGAAACTCTAAGTCATCTTTAGTTAATCGTAAAAACAATATAAAAATGGATATGTGCAGACTAGTTAACTAGTAACTTTGATTAAGTAAAACATAAAGGTCAAACATAGTGATGTATCTAGCAATATCCCCTTATTACATTATGAGGGGGTTTGTGTGATTTTCCAGGTTTAACTCCACAGACTGTTAGAATGTTTCAGTAATCATGTTATTCTAATTTAGAACCAAGTTTCAAACATATCCATGTATCTGATTATCATTATAACCTATACTCATAGTTGTTCTTAGTGGGCAGAATGTTATTTTATCCTTCTTAACTGCCTAGTAAATCATCCATAGTGTCTCATGGTCAGGTTCTTGTCTTAAACATTTTAAATCTCATGTCCATGTGGTCTTATTTTATTGACCTAATGTTACTAGATAAAGTATCAAAACCTAAATTGGTCTCCTATAGGATCCCGAAATGTAAATCATAACTCAATTAACTCCTAACCATAATTAGTTCAACCGGACCTAAAAGAGAGTACTAGTGGGGCCTTACACTAAGTCTCTGGGACAAATGTCTCTGGGTGACAAAGTCTCCTTCCACTTCCTCTACTAACTTGGAATCAGTCAATCCACATCATGTAGTCAATAGTGGCTCATGAGACACTTGTCCATGGAGTCCTCCTTCAAGCTAGATTCCTCTCAAGAAGTCTTGATGAGATGTTTTTCATGTGTCTTTCCTCTTCCTAACTTTTCTCTCACATCTCAACTAAATCCTAATTTCTCTCAATCCCTCTAGTTGAGTCAATCTCATCTATCCATGTGTCCTAAAGTGTCTCTTCATTGTTGGACATTTCCACCTAGGCTAGGGTCTTCTCAAAGTCTATAAAAGGAATCTTCATCTTCTCATACCAACAACCTAGAATTCAAACTTAGAATTTTAATTATAATTACACTTAGAATCACAATTAGGAATTAGATAATTCACTAGCTATTAGCCATCAACTTCATAGTTATTCATCCAAGCTCTAGTAGAATCTCAATTCTCTCATTCATTCATCATCATTTGCATTTAGCATCCTAGGATCATTTGATAGAATCTTGCATTGAAGTTCACAATATCCAAAACCTTGAAGCATCTTGACGAAGGGAGTTGATCATGATCTGAGGTCTCACAATTATAGAAACTCAAGCTTAGGAGGCTAATGGAGGCACACTATAGCTGGTAAGGAAATGTAAAGGTTCCATTTCTTATTTTTTATCCTTCATTGTGTATTCATATGTCAGATTAGATTGATTGTTTAGGCATTCTCACTGATTTATGCATACATTTTTGGCGCCCGTTGTGGGGCCCAGTTCCCAAAATTTGATCTTTGTTTGAATTTTTTTATGTGTGCAAGTGACCTACAAGTTAATTCAACACATCCATTCATTCATGTTATGCTTCCATAAAATTTGACACATCTGATCGACCTTCCTATGCTTATTTTTTTTTCTGACACACATTTCTTATTTCTATGAATCCATTCACCAACTCACATCTATTTATCAAAAACTTGCATTCATTTATTCTACACTTTCATTTCATATTTTTTCACTTTTGTTTATTTTTGTTATGCCTATTTTAGTTCTGTGCTTTTGTTTATTTTTACTGTGCATCTGTATTACAAAATTGTCCATTCATTTCAGTAGTTAGAGCTTGATAAATTTTCTAATTGCATTTTAGATTTCTAACATTGTAACAAGTTTTTGTTCTTTCTAGTTATTTTTCTAGGCTTGTTTTATAGGACATTGTGTAGAAGGCCCTTCAAAAATATATTTGATATCCCTTTGTTTGTAGGTTATTATAAGGGGTTGTTAAATGAAAATCATAACCTTGATTTGAGCTTAAAATAAGACATGCTTTTCATTTTCATGTGTCATCTTTAGATTAGATCATCGTGTCAATTGTGTATTATGGAATAGCCATATTCTCTATTTTTTCCAATTTTAGTACAAAAAGTATCCTCTCCCCTTGTCATTCATGAATCCTGGGTTTAAGAGAAACTTTGTACTAATCTTTAGAGGACTTGCTTCACGAGATTTTCTTTAGGAGAATCTGTGAGAGGGAATAACCCAAGTAGTAACTAGCTAACACCAAGCTCTTTCAGTCAACTATAAATAAAAATACATTGGGACAAAAGTTTCATTTAGTGATTGTCATATTGTTATGTTGGGATGATGAAAGTGGTCGAAAGCATAACCTTCTAAATGGATGCACTTCCTGAATGCTTTGTTTTAGATTTCCAAAAACCTTTTATCTAATGGTGCTAAGGGTCCCTAAAGACATCACACACCTCTCATGGCTTTTTTGTGGGCTAGTGGTTTGAGTGAGTTTGTAGTTGGACTCAACCTTTTTAATCACCCATCAATTTAACCATTGGTTGCAATCTTAGTGCCATCTATGGGGATGTGTCTACCTAAGAGGGTGTTAAGTGCTCCACGCAAATCAAACTCCACTCACTTGGGTTTTTAGTGTTTTTTCTAAGTTAGAAAATCTCTTGAATGAGCATTAGTCTTGCTAACACTTCATTTGGGCATAGAAAAAATTGAACAAATCTTAATGTGGAGGGCCTCAGGGCACATGCTTGACAATCGAGTTTCACACATCTTTGTTTTGGGCTTAAAACAAAATCACACCAACTCTTGAATGCCTTAAAGGAAATTAATCAATACTTGCCGTGGAGGGCCTCCAGGTGCACAGGTTTACTTTCTTGTTGACCCTAACTCTTCTTCTTGTTCGCATTCTTTGATCGATTTTTCTTTGTTGGCGCATTTCAAAGTTAGAATTAAAAATTTGCATCTTAAACATGAGTGCTTGCACAGTCTAGATCAGTACACATAAGAGTCAGTTGGTAAAGGAACAAGCATGTTTTTTAGCCCAAGGTCATCCAAGTCTTCTCTCCCCTTGTCGTCTTTCGAGGCCATCTTGGGTGCATAAGATTAGGATCCAAAACCTTGTTTCTCTTTTTAGGAGGCCTGCTTGGGGATTTCATCACCCCTTGGATGACCTCAAATCTAGCGTTCTGACAGAGTTTAAAAATTGGGAGGTGAATCTAAAGACACCTCTTTTGAAATCAAGATTTTGTCACTTGGGCTAAGCCTCAAGGAACTTTATACCCTTGAGAAGTGAAAGAGGAGAAGTGGGTTACCGCTCCTCTTGGCTATGTGACATTGTTTTGGTTTCATCTATGAATTTGGGCCTCACGTACCTTGGGTATAGCAAGGACTCCCTAGCTAAACCAACTATCAGCCTTGTAGACAACCATCTAAGTTGTTAATGTGTTTGAAGTGATTGATCAAAACATTTGTAAAACATACACACTCCTTGGCGCAAGTATCACATTCTGAGAATCAAAAACTTCTATCTAGTTGTTCCTATCTATTGCTTGATTTTTTATTTGTTGAATGAATGTTTGCCAAACTTGGTCAATCCTAGCTTAGGGCACACTTAGCATAGTCACTGCCTATTCCAAAAGTTGAACAAGTTGAAGCAAAACAATCAAGATCTCTCAAAGCCAAGAAGATTTAGGAATTAATGTTAGAACAACCCAAACCCAAATAGAAGTTTCACAAAGCCAAACTCAAGCCATCTCAGGTATACCAAGAAATTGCAGCTAAGAAGAAGGAAGTAACACCAAGCCCTCGAATTGCCAAACTCCACAAAGCAGAAGACAAATCTATCAACGAAGCCCTTCAAGAAGCCTGGTTAGATTGCACTATCAAATTTAGCCAACATCCAGGAGTTAACCTTGCTTATGCATTACCAACTAGGCATGATTTCTATGATTAGACCCCCTTGTTTCTCCACATCTTCTTGCATAAGCTCCCCTTTAGAATCATCCTTGTAAGTAAGCCATCCATCTTTAGTCCTCCCCTTAAGCATTTTAGCTCATCCATCTCATTTAGAACCAAACCATCTAGCCAGCAATCCAAAAACTTCACATCCAAGCCTTCAAAATTGTTGTCACCTTGCCAAAATTTTTCCATTCCTAACATCTTCCAAATCCACCAATCTCACCAAGGTTATCCCTTTCATAGAGCTTTGTCTAGGGTAATCTAGCTTTGTCACTTTTTATCCCTCGTCACCTTGAGCTAAAGGTTGGGATCCACAAGTGGTCAATCTCATGTTCTTCCTAAAGGATCATCAGTCTATCCTTAAGTTGACACAATCACCACCAAGCTTGCACATAGGACAACAGACCTTTCATGCTTTGGAAACATATCTTTGAAGTTAGAATCCCCAACCCAATCCTCCTTAGGTTTTGTCATATAGCTTTGCCTCAACCTAGGAAATCATTTGCATAGAAAAGCCTTCCCCTTTTGCATCCATCAGCATTATTGCATCTCATCCCTAGGAACATTCTACATTTTCATGCATCCCGTCACTCACTTAGCCAAGAAGAAGAAGGAAACAATGGAGCCCTATCATTTGGATCAAACAGCTTTGCTCCCCTTGAGCAGTCAACCATCCTTTAGCCCAGAGAACACTATACCATCACCTACTCACATTGAAGCTTTCATGAACCAACCAAGAAATGCAGTATTGGTGAATGCCATTATAGACAAGAACAAAGAAACAATCATGGCAAACTTTCGAAGGGACAACATAGGAGCCTTCGACTTTGGAAGACCTCCTCTCTTATCAGATCCATCTCACCCATTGTTTGGAAAACTCCCACCACCCATAGGCTCTTATAATTTGAATTATCCTCAATATGTGCCAAAAGAAGAGCCTCAACCCACCCCATATGATCCAACAGACCCAAACATACCAGCCTCCACTCAAGTTGAAATCTCCCTTCCACAAGCCAATCCAGCCACCACCACTCCACCATTGGTCCATACCACTCCATCCCAAACCCCCTTCGCCCAAAACACCTCATCATTCAGTCCCTTCACTATTGCTACTGCTGCTCTCCAACCCAGCCTTCCAAATCCACCCATCTCCCAAATCAGTGCTAGCATCTTTGGCCAACCTCAGCAATATACAACCGAGATGCCACCCATGGGGCCAAGTAATCAATCTTTCATCACCCCTAGCTTGTTTACCTCAGCTTAGAGCACAATTCCATCATTTCCACTAGTTCCTTGGAGCTCAGTGCCATCAGCGACAAATCCACAAGCTATCAAATCCCACAAGCTACTACCAATGTTCTGCCAAGCTCTCAAGTGACCCAAGCTCTTGCCACCACTCTACCAAGCTTTCAAATCCAGTCACCAAGCTATCAAACCCCATCAATTCCATTTCCAAGCTTTCAATTCCCACCACCAACTAATCCATTACCTCCTATTACCAACTATTTTTCTATGCCACTTCTAGAAGGAAATCCACCACCACCAACCACCAATTACTTGGCCTCTTTTTCCATGCAGATACCTTCCCAAATGGGGGCACAACCCACATATATTGGTCAAACTCCTCAAATCCAAAGTCAAGTTCCACAAGCTCCCCAATCCTTTCCCCAAGCTTCACAACCATCTTATACCTTACCTCCACAAAGTAATCCATTTATCCCATAGCCAGCCTACATCCCTCAATCTCTATCCCAAATCCCATACCAGCAGCAAGCCTCACAACACATGCAGCAATATGTGCCACCTCTACATCAGCAACCCATCATCCACCATTTAGTTTCCCAAGCCATGTACAATCCCTACCAGCCCATACCTCAAAGCCATCCATATTCCATTGCCCCATCTAGCACATACCTACCTTAGGGCACTCCTACATTAGGGTCACCCTAGCCATCACCCATTAATTCAGAATGGGAAGCCATGAAGACAGCTTTGAAAAACATCCATGAGGGAAATGATCCAAAAACCTTCAAGTTTGAGAATGTGTGTCCTTACCCATTTGATAGAGCCATTACCATGACACCATTTCCCAAGCATTTTGAGACACCCAAATTTGACAAATTTAGAGGAAAAGGGGAACCTGTCACACATATCAAAGAATTTTACATGCACTGCCAAGAAGTGGCATACGATGACGTATTTCTCTTGCATCTCTTTCCCAAAAGCTTGGCCAGACTAGCTCTTGAATGGTTTTATAGAATCCCCTATGGCACAATTAAAAACTTTGCTGAATTGTCTGAGGCATTTATAGCCCAATATGCCCATCTTGTTGAAACAGAGCTCTCAGTAGTTGATCTTGTCCACAGTAAGAAAAAAGGTGGAGAAAGCCTTCCTGAATATCTACAAAGATGGAAAACCCTTACCACCCGCATATCTTGCACATTGCCAGAGCGCCATTTGGTGAAAATGTTTATTGATAATGCCCATCCTAGCTTGGCTCACCACATGACCATGAACTGTTTGTAGACCTACAAAGATATTAAAGAGAAAGGAATGATCTTTGAGCAAGGACTCATTAAAGATGGTGTGGGCAAGATTTATAAAGAATCCAACCAAAATCAAACACATTCAAATGACAAGTCTAGGTATTGGAACAAAAATAAGCACGTTGCAATAGATAGGGTTACTGATACGAGACATGTGAATATTGTTGGTCCTTCCCAAAACCATTCCAACCAACCATATCAACCAAAAAATCAACAAGCTATCAACTACCAATAGCAGAATCACCAAAGCTATCAAAGCCACAATCCAAGACCCAACTTTCAAGGGTCTAGCAATCAAGCTAATGCCATCAATGTAGCTATAGGGAAAAAGCCCAGATTCCAACCTACACCTAGAAATTATACACCCCTTGGTGAACCTTTGGATGTTATTTTTCAGAAATTGACTAAGGAAAACCTCATCGAATTTCCTCCTACCCAGCAAATTGACCCAAGCCAATCCAAAGCTGCATAGTACAAAGACAATGAGTACTACAAATTTCATAGGGTAAAAGGTCACACCACCCTCAAATGCATGAGACTGAAAGATTATGTGCAGGACCTCATTGATTGAAAAGAAATCACCGTTGGTGCCCAAACCTCTCCCAATGTAGGCTTACAGATCTATCAAAATGATTTTCCTCCTCACAACAACCAAAATCCGGGAAAAGCACCTATCCAAACCAAAAACAACAACACCAAAAACCACCAGCCAAACCAAAAGCATGGGAAAAACAATGACCACACTTCCTCCTATATAGATTATGGTGGCCTCATAGGTTGTATATCTGAGAAAGAGCCTTCTATCAATGTTATCAATATCCAAGGACCAAACAATGAGTGTGCAGTCCCCACTCGCCAAGCGCAATTTATCATCGTAGGCCCACCTGTTTCACCAGCACCATCAGCTCCATCAAAAAGCCAGTACAATATCTTGGAACACCTCAGGAACATGTCAGCCCAAATCTCCATTTTAGACCTTCTCCACACCAGTCCTGTGTACAAAAGCATCCTTGACAATGCTCTCCTAGAATTCTATGTCCCTTTAGATATCAACACTACTAATTTTTGTAATCTTGTTGGAAACCTTTCATCCTCATGTGCCCTATCTTTCAAACCCACTGACATACTCGTGGTCAAGCCAGATCACACCCTTCCACTTTGCATAGCCATCATGGTATCCAATTTTGTCGTAAAAAGACTAATGATAGATAATGGATCAGCCTTGAATATTTGCACCCTAAAATTCATAAAACAAGCTGGGTATACTAAGGAAAATATCATCAGTGAATATATCACCATCAAAGCTTATGACAACTTGGAAAGAACCATAGAAGGAACTATTTTGCTGCCAATCAAGGTTGGGCCAGTCATCCAAAAAACACTCTGCCATGTTATTGATCTAAACCTACCATTTAACATCCTCCTCAGTCACCCATGGATTCATGCCATGAAAGTCGTTCCATCCACTTACCATCTGTGCATCAAATTTTTGCATCAGGGCACTGAGGTAACCATCCATGTCAATCCAGAACCCTTTGCTTACTGCAATGTGGTTGAAGCTTCATATACAAACCATTGCCCTAGAATTGATATTGGCACAGCCATCGCCAGCTCATCCCACACTTGTAATGACCTAGAAACCATCCTTCCCTCCACCCTATCTACTGTGAAGATCAATAACAAAGGTTGTGGAGAGTATAGTCTGTCAGATTCATTTTCTATCGGGGCACTCCCACTTGAACCACATGCCCATGGACGACCAACATATCAAAAAGCTAAGGAGATTCCACCTCCTCAATACAAATAGTTTGGCCCAACAATCTTTGTATCCTCAAAAATCCCTCTTCATGAGGAGCTCACTCCAGATATCAACAATTGGTTACATAAGGATGCACCTCCAAGAAATCAAGCATGCCTTGATCACTTCAGCCAGAAGTATCCCCAAGAACATAAGCTCATCACTGAAAAATGGAACTATCAAGGTGGTGGTCTAGGACCAGAAGAAAGAGGCATGCAGTGCCCCATCAACGCACATAAGTGGGAATCGAAGTCAGGTCTTGGCTTTGGCATAGCCACAACTGGGGGCACCAATGAGAACGGTCAAGCTTTTTCAAACATTCATCGTGACCTTGTTGAAATCGAAGACATTCCTGAGGAAGTTGAAAAGAGAGCCTACGATGATATCCCAGACCAAATCTTCCTCAAAGACTCTGTTCTCTAAGAACTATCCATCCATTTCATTGACCTACCACTCACCCATCCACAACTCATAGATTGGGACCAACCAAGCATCATACACATTGATGAGTTCACATCAGAGGAAGCACTTCTAAGATTCATGGGATCCAAAACTCCTCACAAGAAAACAAAGCCAGATTCTACCTATATCTATAAGCTAGATCCCAAGGGTTATTTTGGAGAAAATCCCCAACCTAGTTCCGATACACCCAAAACTAGAACTAAGGTGAATCTGAGACTAGCCAAGGTAGCAAAGAGAACCCCTCAGTAAGAAAATCCAGAGTCACAAGCAAAACATGAGGATTTAGCATTGCCTCCTCAAGATAATCGACCAGAGGTGTCTTCTATTCTAATTGAGAATACTAGAGAAGTCAACATCAGTTCTTTAGAGATCCCCAGACTTGTTCACATTGTTGCATCCCTATCACAAGACCAAGCTGACCTCCTCTTTGAGGTCTTAAGAGAGAACATTGGCCAATTTGCATGGTCATATTGGGACATGCTAGGACTTGATCCAAAGCTTGTAGTTCATCATCTTGCAGTCGATCCAAAGATCAAGCCTGTCAGACAAAAGCTTAGAAAAAAGCACCCCAAGGTGGCATTACTAGTCAAAGCTGAATCAGAAAGAATGTTAGCTACTAAGGTTATCTAACCTATCGACCTCTCAGAGTAGATATCCAACATGGTCCCCATCACTAAACCTTCTGGTGACATCAGAATCTACACTGATTTTAGAGATCTTAACAAAGCTTGTCCAAAAGATTATTTTCCCTTGCCCAACATAGATATGATTGTAGATCTTACAGCTGGACATGAAATTTTGTCCCTCATGGATGGATTTTTCAGGTATAATCAAATCAAGATTGCAAAAGAGGATTAGCATAAGATAGCATTCACTACCCCTTGGGGAACCTTTTGCTACAAATGATGCCTTTTGGCCTAAAGAATGTAGGGGCTACCTATCAAAGAGCTATGACAGCCATTTTCCATGATCTTATCCATAGCATTTTGGAGGATTATGTGGATGATATCTTGGTCAAATCTCATACTTTCATGGATCATCTTGCTTACTTGGAGAAAGTCTTTGATAGGTTAGCCAAATATCATCTCATGCTGAATCCCAAGAAGTGTGTCTTTGGGGTCACATCTGGCAAGCTTCTAGGCTTTATAGTTTCTAAACGAGGTATAGAGATTGACCCTAAGAAGGTCAAAGCTATCTTAGACATGCCTCCTCCCTAGACATTGTGACAGCTTCGCACTCTTCCAGGAAAGCTTCAATCTGTTCGACGCTTCATCTCCCAGCTTGTAGATAAGTGTACGCCATTTGCACATTTACTAAAGAAGGATGAAAACTTCAAGTGGGATCCTTTATGTCAATGCAGCTTCAATTAGCTCAAGTAGTATCTCACCAATCCCCCTATCTTGGTTCCACCAGTTCCTGGTCGTCCCTTGATCTTGTACATATCAGCAATGCCTACTACTCTAGGGGCACTTCTAGCACAGCTTGATGACTACAGTAGAGAAAGAGCCATCTACTACATCAGTAGAACCCTAGTTGGTTATGAACTCAATTATACTCCTATGGAAAAAGCTTGTTTGGCAGTTGTTTTCTCAACTCAAAAGCTTCGCCACTACATGCTAAGTCATACCATCCAACTAGTCTCCAAGATCGACCCTCTCAAGTATATGCTCTCCAGAATAGCACTTATAGGCTATTTGGCCAAATGAATTATGCTCCTTAGCAAATTTGACATCCAATATGTGGACAAAAAGGCAATCAAAGGGCTAGCTATAACAGATCACCTAGCTGATGCACCTCTAGTAGATACATATTCTTTGATCACAGAATTTCCAGATGAGCATATCTATCTAATTGAAGAACAGCCCCCATGGAAACTCTATTTTGATGGCTCATACACATCTCATGGATTAGGGGTAGGAATATTGTTGGTCACACCTCAAGGAGATTACATTCCAAAAGCCTTCAAGCTACAATTCCCTAGCACCAACAATATAGCTGAATATGAGGCTCTCATAGTAGGATTAAAGATAGCTGCAGAATGGAACATCACTGAGTTACAAATCTTTGGCAATTCTCAGCTCATCATCAAGAAAGCCCTAAATGAATATCAAACCAAAGATGAAAAGCTATTACCCTACAAAGAGCTAGTTGATCAGCTAACCTAGCATTTTACAAAGCTTCAGTTTACACAAGTGCCTCGAATGTAGAACAAAGTAGCAGACGCTATGGCTACTATTAGCTCGCTCTTGGAAATTCCCCAAGTAGCCACACAGTATGATTTTTTAGTCGAGCAGCTCCTCACACCTGCCTATGCGAATGATGACTCAAACCGTCTTTGTATCTTGGTTGGTCCCCAATCCCCTTGGTACCATGAGATTCACACTTACCTTAAAGATGATATCATCTCCCCTCACCTAACACATATCCAATGCCAGAACCTTATCCAAAAATCATCTCGCTATGTTATCATAGCCAATACCCTATATCATCAGGGTTATCACGATACTCTCTCTCGATGTTTAGATGAAAATGAGACCGCGATGGTGTTAAAAGAAGTACACTCTGAACTTTGTGGTGCCCACATGAGTGGTATTGTCCTTGCACAACAAATCCTTAGAGAAGGCTACTATTGGCCTACCATTGAAGAAAACTCCTATGACTTTGTTAGAAAGTGTCTCCCATGTCAGCAGCATGCAAATCTTGTGCACACTCCAGCACAGGATCTATAGCCTATTGCACCACCTTGGCCTTTCGCTTGTTGGGGCTTTGATCTAGTTGGAACTATCACACCTCTCTCATCTGATGGACATAAATGGATAATAACCACTACAGACTATTTCATTAAGTGGGTGGAAGTAGTCCCCCTAGTCTCAACTACAAGAGTTGAGGTCTCCAAGTTCATCTTGTACCACATTGTTTGTTGCTTCAGCATCCCATCCACCATCTTCACTGACCACGGAGGTAACTTTGAAAAACTCAACATGGAAGCATTATGCACTTCCCTCTGCATCCATCACCACTTTTCTAGCCCATATTTCCCACAAGGTAATGGCCAGGCAAAGGAAACTAACAAAACCCTCCTCAAAATCCTAAAGAAAGTTGTCAATGATTTCGACCATGATTGGCACCTACAAATAAATCTAGCCCTATGGGCCTATCAAACTTCCTTTCGTACATCCACAGGAACAACTCCATACTCCCTCAAGCCCTTGGCCTATAAATTAGATCCCCTTCCAAGCCATTTCATCACAATCCTTGAGTTAAAGGTATAATGCTAGTTTGAGAAGCCAAATCTATATCAAAGCTATCATCCACACCAAAAATCCCAAATCCATTGAAGCTATTTTGAAACTTGAGCATATATTCAAAATCTACATAATAGACTCATCCCTAAATTGAGTGACCATCCTTATTGGGAGAGCCAGTCCATGACTCATATTCTCATTTGAGGGTTTCACTTTGTCTATCTCATATGTTATGATTTTTATGCTAGTTAATGCTTTTGTTTTTTAATAGATTAGTATTACTTGCTATCATATTTTTTCATATACAAGTGGTTCATTGGGATTTCATCACCCTTGGAATTTGTAGCTTGGTGTGCCCAAGAAGTGAATTTAATATAAGGTGTTAGAATTTCAATAGGGAAGGTAAACTTCTAAGTGGGGGTGGGGTGAATCAATAATTTAAAATTTGACCCTTAAAACATTCACCACACATCCATCTCATACATTTAATAAGTAAACTGAAATACCATGTAAATCATGTACTTCTAAATCATGAAAGCAAGTAAACATTCATATATATATATATGACATCAGATATGATTACCCAGAAACCATCTAATGAGAAGGCAAAACTAGATGGGGATGACACCCACAAATCTTCACTACTACAGTAATAAAGTGTATCTAATGAAGGTTACAATGTTTGATCATGAGACATGATCTACCCTATGAAAGGTCTACCCTGTTAAAGGCTTACAAAGGCTATTAGGTCTCACCATGTTAAAGGATTTCAACACCCTATTAGAAGTGTACCTTGTTAAAGGACTTTAACTCACAATTAAGTAAGCACCCTGCTAAAGGATTTCAATATAGCTTGTTAGGACTACTCTGTTAAGATTTAACTGATTCACTTGCTAGAATAACTTCAGCTTTGATCCTATTGTTAGCACTTATTTTCCTAATGATAGATCACCTCTAAAATGATGTGCTCCTAATCCTTCTTGATTAGATGTCTCACTATTGTATACTTTTCCTTTCCTCTATTCTCCTTTAATTGATTTTGCAATGCAATCACACTTCACAATTTTGTAGTCACCATGAATGCTCCACTTTTTGCATGTAAACTTCTCTCTTCACTTCTTCATACTCCTTAGAAATTTTAGGGTTTTTCCTCCTTAAGAAGATGTAGGTGACTTGGGGTTAGGTATGAATCAACAGCTATGATTCATCCATTATTTTGCTTAATCCTTCTTCTTTTCTGATTGGCTACATATAATGCATTGGGAATCCAATTTAATATTTGTCCTTAACTCTAAAATATCATAATTCAATCTTTAAGTCGGCTCAAAAATGGTTTACATAGTTGTTTGTTCCTTTACAAACAACTATGACAAAACTATCTTACTTGACATTTTAAGTCTCTAATGCTCGGCATATACTATTTTCTATATTGTGACTCAGCTTCTGTATCACTCAGCATGCTCTACTTACTTAGATCCTAAATCACTCAGCATACACTATCTACTCAGCACTTGAATGACTCGATACATGAGTTGCTTAACACTCACTATGGACTCAACATGTACTATTATATACATGTTGTGCTCGGCATGTAATACTTGTTCAACATGAACTAAGTAAATGACTTAAGTATGTAGACACTAATTAGTCAAAATCAATCTAAGATCAACAATCTCCCCCTTTGACATGAGTGTCAAAAACACTTGGTCATGCATTAATGTCCTTATTCTCATGAGCATAACATATCTCTTATTTGACTTATGTACAAAACTTCAAAATTTCAAAATTTTGTAACAACTTATACCTCAAAATTTGATAACTACCCCTGAGTTGATAGGTCTATTATGTAGTCAAAATTTTATATTCAAAATTATGTAATCCTATTGAGCAAGTGTGTCTTAACTAATACTCTTTGACTTCATGATGTTTGTGCTTACCATTGTGTGCTCTTATTTTCCTCCTTTGCTCTCTATATCCTCCAAATTCTATATCTCCCCATTTTATTTCTCCCCTTTTTTATTTCTCCTCCTTTTTTATTTCTCCCACTTTTTGACACTTATGTCAAATGGGCTATACATTAATAGTGTGTTTGTCCAAAAAGTATTAATGGACCTCTAGTATGATCTTGAGAGCTACATCCCAATTTTCACATGCCACATCTAAAGACTTAATTTGCATGGCCAGCTCGGCAGCAAGGTGTGTATATGAGCAATGTTAGTATGCTAATAGAAACCAAATTTAAATAAAGCTTCTACAAACTAAACAAAATTCATAAACTTCAAGATAGACTAAGATGAGCTCTCAATTGAGAATATGAGCCATTAATGGACTCTCTCAATAAGAAGCTCTCTTGTTGAGTAGCTTTATCTAAATGGATAGGATGTATGCTCAATATGCTTCCAAAGGCTTCAATGGATGATTGTGGATTTTTGGTGTGGATAGATGGCTTTAGTATGGATTTGGCTCTCAAAATAGCATTATAACTTTACTTCATGGATTGTGTTATTTTGCAAAGGGGAAGGATCCAATTTATAGGCAAGAGGCTTGAGGGATTGAGGGCTAAGATGCAAGGATGGGAAAAAGCTCATGGAGGGCTCAGATTGCATGAGAGGAGAGCACATAGATTGTGCTTCCTTATAGCCAATCAAAGAGTGACACATGTCACATGGTGAGAGGATGGAGGAAAGGGGAAGGATGAGTCAAAAAAGGAGGCTCAAGGGATAAAATCTTCATAAAGACCCTCATAATGACTTGTAAGAGCAATAAAAGGGCTTGTAAGAGTCATTTATGACCTAGTGGACTTCATAAAGTTTTATGGTTGAGATATTTTGAGGGTGATGAGAGCAATTTTGACTTGGACTTGATTAGGAAGGTTTTAAGCTTGTTTAGGCTTGTGCAAATGATTAGAGGATGGATTAGGATGGTTTAGGATTAGCTTAGGGATAGGCAAGTGGATGGCATTTAATGAGGGTGGGTGAAGGAGGAGATATTTGTTAACTTTGGCTTGGGTTAGTAATTCTTAACCCATGTTTAGGGAATGTGACAAGGTTAGGAGGGGATTAGGATTAGGTTTAAAGACATCTTCTAGAAGAGTCTAGACTTTGGATGAGGATAAAGACTTTCTAGAATAGTCTAGAATTTCCTAGGATGAGGATGAAGACTTTCTAGAAGAGTCTAGAACTTCTTAGGATGAGGATAAATTAGATTTTTTAGGAAATAAATAAAGTTTTATTTATTTCAAGGGTTTGGGTTGAGGAGATATTTATTAAAACTTTTTAATAAACATGAGGATTAATATTTAATCTTAATTAAATATTTTGAGTTGGGATTAGGGGTAGGAAATGATGGGATTAGCTTTTAATCAAAATTAAAGAAGGATTAGAAGATTTTGGAAGAGGTTATTGGTCTCAAGAAGATTGGCCAAGTTTTGGGCAAAAAATAAAATTTTTATTTATTTTAGGATTTTTGGTCAATTTATTAATTAAATAATTAATAAATAAGGAAATAATGTTTAAATAAGATTTAAACATTTTTGGGAGGGATTTCTTAATTAAATATTTTTAATTAAGATAAAGGGATTTAATGGCATAAAAATAAATTAATTAATTAAATAATTAATTAATTAAGAAATCATGATGTCATCAGGAATTTTTTAGAAAATAAAAATACTTTATTTTTTAAAGGTTTTTTAGGTGTCTACAAGGTGGACTAGGCCATCTAATGTTGAAAGATTGGGGTATTTCTCCATAAGTGTTTCAGCATAGCCTAATTCCTTGTGCATAATTTCCATGTGGAGGGTCAATGTCATTTGGATGCTAATCAGTTTTGCTCTTATATTGGCTTTATCTACTGATAATGTGGCTAATTGACTCTGGGTTTATAGCAAAGTATTGAAGTGCTTCTCACTTTGAGCTAGTATCATAGGTAGTTTTGCAACTAGTGCATTAATATGACTTTCCAAACCTAAAATGTAACTTCTTTCTCTTGTGTGAAGAGTGTTGGATTGCACCTTCTTCACACTCTCAACCTTGGTTTCCAATGTAACTTGTGTAAGTTTTATATCACCTAATATTTTCTCATTTACTTTTCTTTGAAATTTCTTTTCAAACCATTCTAGTAATTTCACATTTGTATCAAGGTTTGAATCACTAACCTTTTCCACTATATTTGTCAGTTGTTCAATGAGTGGCTTGGTTTCATCTAGAGTTAGCAAACTAAAAGCATCTAGAAAGATGTCTTTGATTTCCAACAATGCTTGTTTCTGCCTATGCTCCTTTCTGAGCAATTCTTGTATTTTCTTCCTTGCTAGGGCTTCTTGTAATATGACCATCTATTCAATTTTTATTGTATCAAAATCATACTTTGGTAGAATAATATCTTCATCAAGGCTTACATCTCCATATTGTATCACTTCTTTAGCCTTTGATTGGCACTGAGATTTTTAATGGTGTTGCATCTGTGCTCAACTTTTTAAAAGTGTGACTAGAAGGAGTATCAGATTCTAGTAAAGTTACCAGGGCTTGAATTACTACTTGCTCCTTCACTTTTGGTGTCAACTCGATCTCTCCAGGCTTGTCCTTTGCTTCCAAAATTCCTTGTGATGCACCTTGTATTTTTGTTGGAGGTGCAGATAAGTCTATCTGACCTATTTCACTATGTGTTTCTATAGTGCCTTGAGTTTCCACTGTGTTTTTTCCAACTATATCAACCTCTTATGATTTAGTTTCAAGTACTTTATCTAGAGGTTGCACATTAGTGACTTAAGGGGTGATAGTAGGTGGTTCTTGTGTATTCACCTCCTCCCTTGTAGTATCAGTCACTATTTTTTGTATCTCATCTACACTCACCAATATAGGATTATCACATAGTTTGTCCTACAGTGTAGACTAATCAAGCATCTTTGTCAAATCTTCCTTTGTAATGGGATTGATGTTTTGAGTAGTGTGATCAAAAACATCCTTCACTATTATTTTTTTGGTATTTACACTTGTTACATGTTGAGGACTGACATCTAGCAGTTGTGTATCTTGTACACTCTGTTCTTCTTGCTACTTTGCCTCAACTATTACCTAGTTATCTATTTTCATTTCTATGTCTCCCTCAATAGTGTCTTTGTTGTCATCATCTTCTTCATCATCTTTCACCTCAATGGGTTCTTATTCTCCTACCTTTACTATTGCTAGTCCATATGTTACTATCTACATTTGTGTGGACTTCTTCACAACATCTTCAATATTATTTTGCAGTATATTGAAAGCTCTATATTTTGGAACAAATCAGTGCATATTTCTTCATAGCCTTAGCAATTTGTGCCTTACTAAGTTTAGGCATAACTTGTGCAAGTGATGTTTCCCTTAGTTGTCTTTCTAGGTTTAAACAATAATGTTATTTTTTCTCAACTCTTTCATATAAACTTTTGGGCATAGAGTTAGCAATTTCTAGTTGGGCTTTCTTAAAAAATTCCATCATAGCATATATGGCCTCCTCCACTTCAATCTTCTCAACTTGACCAAGGTTATCAAAATCAACATGTGAAAATCCTGATAAATCTGCACTATTCTCAATATTTCCATATAGATTTTCTATATCAAATAATGGGTTCTAACTCACCACTTTGAATTAGGTATTGTCATCTAATTCAGTTCTTTCTTCATCTAATTCAACTTTTGCAATGTACTTCCTCCTCGGTATTTTCTTCACTCCTCCTTCCTACTCATTTGGTTTGACTTTCTCCTTTTCCTTGTGTGCAGTAACACGTGCACTAGCCCTTGTAGTAGGTGTAGTTGGTTTGGGTTGGCTTTGTTTTCCAATTTTCTTAGCTTTTGTCACTGGCTGGGCCTTAGCCTTTCTCTTCTTTTAATTTGTGGGAGTGGGTGCTTCCTTGGCTTCTTCTCCCTTGGCACCTTCAGCAACTTCAATCTCTTCCTCTAGATGATCTTTTCCCATACCTTGAGTTAGTGCAAGTGGTGCTTGTGTCTAAGAGTCTCCTTCCTCTTCATCCTTTTCTTCCTCATCCTCTTCCTACTCAACACATTCACCAAATTTTTCTTTTAGTTTCTTCACTAACTTTTGCTTCTTCTTTATAATAGAGGCATTCTTTAGTTCCATAGTAATTTTAGATTTTTCCATCTCATATTTTCCAAATGCAGTAGCATTTTTATCTATTTCTTTTGCAAGTAAGGTTGTAATAGCTATAGAGGCCTCATCTAAATTGACTTCATATTCTAATGGCCTTAACCATCTTACCCTTGGAGTTTTCGCTTGAACAAAAGTGTAATCAGCATCCACTAAGAAACAAAAATCATCATAATGATTTTCCACTAGTTATACTAGAATTCTCAATCCTTTCTTCATTGACTGCTTGAAGTCCTTAAAGTAGGTTGTCATTATAGACTCAAAGTTCTCACCCAATTATTCAATGTAACTCACCTATTTTCACTACTACTAACCTATTTGTCTTCCATGCAACTATGCCAAATGTAGGAAAAAAAAATTGAACATAAAATAAAATACATATCAAAATGGAACCAAATTTGCACTGAGCACTCTTTTTCTTTCTTATTGCTCCTAGGTTTTCAACTAGTTATTGTAATTGTAACTCTGCAAGATCATATGTGTGATCTTTCTTTACAATCTCATAACCAACATCTACTACAATACAGGGCACACTTTATAATCTACTATATTGGTAAAAATTGTGTGCAATAACCCTTACTACAAAATCTATTAATCAATCTGTGATGGTATCAATAGTCATTCCTCTTTTATTCCACATGGCTCCTGTATTCTTCTCAATAACCTCTTTTAAATCACTCCTTAGAGTCCTGGGCCAATCTAGGGTTGGATACCCTATTACCCTATGGATTATTCTTTTGGTTATTTTAATAGGTCCATTGTCTAACCATAGAGAACTATCATGAATTCTTCTTAGTACAATCCTAATCCATTTGGTTTTGAATACATTCGAGAAATCTAGGGCATGAGTTAAACCTTTCTTTTCTACAATTTTATATTCTTCCTTCAACACACCATTCTCACAAATTCTATCATATGCTTTCCTAATCTCCATATCACCAATACTTCCAATTTTGCAGTTGTAACATTTTTTGACATCTTGCACCATTTAACCTTTCGGTGGTATCATAGATAACACAAGGAGCAGTCTTGTTTGTATGCAATGTCTAGAATGGCTTTAAATATTAGTTGTTTGACCTCATTACTAATTAGTTAGACATTCAAAACCTCCTTTCCCTCAACATTTTTTAAACTAGATGCCATTGTGTGAAACTAGGGTTTACAAAAATATAAATAGCATAACTCGACACTTGATAAATAGCTTGTAAGATCTCATTAAATGGTGTTTAATCATTGCTCAAATATTTTGCAATCACTTTGGATGACTTTTTTGTTCACCTCTTTCTCTCCTTGATCTTTCTCAAATTTGAAATGATGTAGAATGAGTTGAAAATTGATCAAGTACCCTTTTGAACCCTGCAATAATTGTTGAGTGCTTGCATAGTTGTAAGCTCAGCATCAACTAATTTAAGGCTTGTTCGACATCCATTAGCATTTTATTCATTTGGCAACCATTACGAACTTGACATCAATTAGCTAGTTTGTTAGCTCAACATCCTCTAATATTTCACTCAGCACTCATGGGAAACTTTTCATGCTCAACAGTAGCATGAAAAACTTAAAGATTTTTCTTTGATTCCTAATAAAATCTTGCATCTTTATTCATGCTTATGTAGACTTTTTAGTACTGAGTTATTTTGGAATTGATGTATGATATAACTTATGAATATCAATCCCACATACCTCTTGATTGCTTAGTTTGATAAGGTGTGATCACCTGACCCATTGGTGAAGTGATCCCTTCTCCATTTGATGTGTTACAATCATCCTTTTTCTTCCATGTCTTGCTCATTTCATTTCTAACATTTTCAACATCTGCCTTTCCTTTGCCTTTATCAAACTCATAACTTGGTGCCTTTGACTTTTTTGGATAGTATCAACTAATGTGACCAATCTTTAAATAGCTAAAACATGTGGTTTGACAATAATGATAGCTATACCTTGTATTATAATCCTAGTTATAAGAGTTGCCATTGTTCCTTACCTTTGTTTACCTGTTTGATGCCCACATGGGTTTGGATGTACACTCAAAAGCTCTATGTGAATACTTTTGATAGTTGTAACAATATCCTTCAAATCTTTGTGTGTCCATAGTCATAGTTATGCATTCATGTGCTTGATGACCTTGTTTGTTGCACTTATGACTATAAACCATGCTTTTATGTTTGAAATTCTAATTTATAGTCCTACTCCTACACTCATTAGTAGTATGTCCTTTCTTACCACAATTATGACAAGTGGGTTTAGATTTCTTACTTTTGTTGCTCCTTTCTTCAACACTTTTGGATAACTCTCCTTCTTTAGTGATTGTGTATCCCTGTCTAGATGTATCATTGTTGGATCTTGGGGATCTCAATAATTTCTCAAAGTATTTGATGGCTTCATTATGTTTATTAAAAATTTCAACAAATTCCTTTTCCCTTTTTAGATCACTCTTTAATTGCTCATTTTGCAATTTCAATGTTGTTATTTCAATGTCCTTGACATTCAATTCATAGTTGGCATTCATCATTTGACTCAAAGTATCCAATTGCATGTTAGAGATCTTGGTTATCTCTATTGACTTCTCTTCTAGTATATTGGTCAAAACTCGTTTGTCATCTTTAATCATGGCATTATCTTCCATAGCTTTCTTCTTCTGTTTAGTCACATCACATAGTAGTATGGCTTGTGATTCTTGCTCCAATTTGAGATTCCTAATTTCTTCAACTTGGACTCTGTTCTTTTCCATTAGATCTACAACTATTGCATAAAATTCATTGGAGTATCCATTAGCAAATATCTTAGTAGTGTACATTTCTCTGTATTGTGTGTCATTCTGCTCAATATCAATTTCCTTCCTTCTCTTCAAAGATTTATTTAGTTCTTCTCTTGCTTCATCCAGTTGATGTAGAATGAGTTTTATTTCAATTCCTTGATTCTCAATGATCTTTCTCAACTTGTAGACTTCCATTTTCAAGATCTTTCCTCAAAGCTACAAAGCTTCTTTTTCAAAGAACAAGGCTCTGATACCAATTTTTGGAATTACAATAGGAAAGGTAAACTTCTAAGGGTAGGGTGGTGGGTGAATCAGTAGTTTAAACTTTGACCCTTAAAACATTCACCACACATCCATCGCATATATTCAATAAGTAAACTAAAATACCATGTAAAGCATGTACTTCTAAATAATGAAATCAAGTAAACATTCACACATATATGACACCAGATATGATTACCCATAAACCCTCTAATGAGAAGGTAAAAATGGGGTGGGGATGACACCCACAAATCTTCAATATTATAGTAATAAAGTGTATCCAATGAAGGATACAATGTTTTATCGTGAGACATGATCTACCCTATGAAAGGTCTACCCTGTTAAAGGCTTACAAAGACTATTAGGTCTCATCCTGTTAAAGGATTTCAACACCCTATTAAAAGTGTGTCTTATTAAAGAAATTTAACTCACAATTAAGTAAGCACCCTACTAAAGGACTTCAATACAACCTATTAGGACTACTATGTTAAGAGATTTAACTAATTCACTGACTAGAATGATTTCAACATTGATCCTATAATTAGCACTCAATTGCTTGATGAAAGATCACCTCTAAACTGATTTACTCTTGATCCTTCTTGATCAAATGTCTCACTAATGTATACTTTTCCTTTCCTTTATTCTCCTTTAACTAATTCTTCAATGTAATCACACTTCACAATTCTTAGCCACCATGAATTCTCTATTTTTTGCATGCAAAATTCTCTCTTCTCTCCTTCATACTCCTTAGAAAGTTTAGGTTTTTTCCTCCTTAAGAAGACTTAGGTGACTTTAGGTTAGGTATGAATCAATGGTTGTGGCTCATCTATTTTTCCACTTAATCTTTCTCTTGTTCGGATTGGCTACATGTAATGCATTGGGAATCCAATTTAAGATTTGTCCTTATCTCTAAAATATCATAATTCAACCTTTAAGTCAGCTCAAAAATGGTTTACGTAGTTGTTTGTGCCATTACAAACAATTATGACAAAATTGTCTTGCTCAACATTAGAAGTCTCTAATGCTCAGCATATAATATTTTCTATATTGTGACTTGGATTCTATATCGCTCAACATGCTTTTCATACTCAGCTCTTGAAACACTCAACATACACTACCTTCTTGGCACTTGAGTGACTTGGTACATGAGTGGCTAGGCACTCACTGTGGACTCAGTATACACTATTATATACATGTTGTGCTCGGCATGTAATACTTGTTTCACATGAACTGAGTAAATGAGTTAAGTGTGTAGACACTCATTAGTCAAAACCAATCTAATATCAACATAAGGGGGAGTATGTGCCTCCAAGCTACCATTCTATTCACACTGAGTTAGCATGAATGGACCTAGTCCAAGTGGGAATTCAGCAAATCCTATCCTGGCCAACCTAGGATTGTGGTATGTTTCTGCATTAATATCTTTTAGGAGATCATTCATACTATTTTATGTGTGTGCACATTTTCTTTCCAAAAATTAGAGAAAATGAGAACAAAAGAATCATATCAGATAAAGCTCAAAATCAAAATAATTTTTTTTGAATTCCATCATACTTGCATATTTTTCACAAATTGTTGTGTTTATGTTATGTACCTACACATTTATCATTTCTTATTGTGCTTCTAGTCTATTTATCTATGCATTGGATTGTGTTTTTGTGCTTTTTTGTATTATTAATGCACATTTGTTCAATTTTTCTATGCATTTATAATACTTAGTATCTCACATCTATTACTGTTATCTACACATTTGTTATATTTGTTTGCACATTTGTTATATTTGTTTGCACATTTTTTATGCCACATCTATGACAAAGAGCTTCAAAGACCTTTTTAGGAAAAGCAGAAAATATTTTTGGGTACCTGTTTGGTTTGTTATTATAGTTTTGTTGATAAATTGAAACTATTAGAAAGCTAGAATATTGTTTTGAATATCATTTTCATTTTACATCCTTCTAGTCTACCATATCAAAATCCTAAAGACATCCACCATCAAATTCTAGTGTTAAAAAATTCCATCTTAGTGAGTTTCATTATCAGGATTTATCATCCTTTATCTAAAAACTTACTTATTTTTTACATTTTGAATCATATCGTCAACATCATAGTGAGTACCTATCTCCTATAGACTTAGAGTTTCACTTTATACATCCAAGTTTTCAACACTTTAGCATATCTTTCAACCACATCTACACTTTGACATTTTATGGTAGTTCAAATTAGAGCTAAAAAGTTGAAAGCTCGACAATAAGAAGCCAACATGGAAGAAATAAATGCATATTAGAATCCTTGGCCCAAAGAAATGGTTAGATCCTCTAAATACTCAATGGATGATGAACCAAATGAAGAATAAATTAAGGAAGCCATGAAAGATCCTAGATTTCAAAAGACAATGGAAAATATATATTTCAAAAGACCTAGATAAAGAGAAAAACTTCATGGTACTTGTGAGACAAGGTGTCAAACTTCCTATTTATTTTGATCTCAATCAACTTAAGAACACTTCTAGTGATCAAGGACCTCCTTGACAAAGGTTAACCCCACAAGATCTTTTCCAACAAGGTTCAGCCTCACAAGGTCCTTTAATATCAAGTGATCCTTTGCAACAACGTACTATGCCCTCACAAGGTCCTTTACTATCAAGTGATCCTTTGTAACAACATACAACAAGGACCCATTCAACAAAATCCATCTTCTCAATGTCCTTTATTAGGTTCAACATCCAAGGGGTTAATCCAACAAGATACTACTCAACAAGATTTTCCCTTTCAAGGACCTCCTCAACAAGGTGTAACCCAACAAGGTCCTAGTCCACCAATTGTAACCTTACAAGGACCTCCTCAACAAGGTTATATCCAAAAAGCTTCTCCTTAACAAGGTGTAACCCAAAAAGGTCGTAGTCCACAAAACATAACCTTACAAGGTCCTTCCTAATAATGAATCTCAACATAGCAAGGATATTATCAACAAGGGATGACCCAACAAGGTATTAAACAACAAGGTCATCCCCAACATGTTTCTTCTCAAGGTTATGTCCAAGAAATACCTGCACAATATGTTCGATTAGGTCCTTTCCAACAACAAAATTCAACATTCCAAGGACCTCACCAACAAGGTTACAATCTTCTTGGTATCAACACCTATAGTCCAAATCCTCAAAAAATCAATACTCAAGGAAACATCTCATATGAATAGACATTATCATTAGACCCTTTGATAAAACATATCCAAATGCTTCAACAAAAAATCCAAGAAATTCAAACTACGTCTTCAACCAAGAGGTATACCTTAGAAGACATATGTCCATATCCTTTTGACAAAATTTTGGTCATGATTTTGTTTCCTCCTCATTTTGAGGTTCCCAAATTTGACAAATAAAAAGGGAGTATGGATCCATGAGACCATGTTAGAGAATTATGTACTACCTGCATTGAAGTAGGCCATGGTGAGTGAGACTTACTTTATGAGACTATTTCCATGAAGTTTGGGAGGCTAAGCTATGGAATTTTTTTCTAAGTTACCACCTAATATCACGTCCTTTAATGAGATAGTTGTTATGTTTGTAACACATTATTCCCACAATATTAGACATGAAGTGACAATTTTAGACCTTTGCAATACAAAACACAAGAATGGGGAACAATTCCTTGCCTTCTTTTAAAGATGGAGTCACCTTTTGTCAAAATATCCAAGAATCATTCATGAACATGAAAAGATGGATATCCTTTTAGAAAACCTTACACCGAACATGAGCTATAGAGTACAATTACAATGTCCACCAAACATTAAAAATCTCATTGAAAATGGTATTAAATTTGAAGAAGCTTTGGTCTAAAACGGAGAACTAAAACTTTACAAAAAAGATAATGTTAGCTCTTCAAATCTCAACAACAATAATTCCAATACCAATAATGACAAATCCAAATACTGGGGGGAAAAAAAACAACAATAACAACATTGTGATTGATGGAGTAGTAAATAATCAAAATGTCAAGACATCACAACCAGTACTAAATTTGAGATATAAATCTACTACACCTCAAACAAATCTAAATGCTCAAGATGACCTAAACAATCAATGAAATAATTAGTCTTTCACAAGAACATCTTTCATACTGAAGAAAAGAATATTTACTCCTATAGGTGAACTCTGAGGAAGTTAATCACTCGAAACTTATAACACTTTCTGAAGTGAAATATTATGAACCAAAAGTGAAACCATCATGGTGGAACAATGATGACTACTATGAATTTCATAGAGGCAAAGACATAAAATGAATGATTTTCAAAGGTTAAAGAATGTGATATAAGATTTGGTTGAGATTGGTGAAGTAAATGTTGATGGATATACCTCAAATGAGACATATATTTTGTTTAAAAATCCACTTCTAGATCTTGATAAAGGAAATACCTCCAACAATAAAAATGATAGTCAAGCTAGTTATAATGCAACATCCTACACATACATTAACAACATATCTAAATTTGATCCTTCTTAGTATTATGCCAATTTCATTACTTTTCATGATAAGGATGAGTCCAAACAAGTTAATGCTACCACTAAGAATCAAGCTATGGTCATAGTGCAAGGTGTCTCATCCAAACCATCCATGTCTCAAAAATAAGTTGTTTATGTACCAAAGTCTACATCAGGGACATCAAAAAAATACAACCTTTTGGATCAATTGAAGAAAACACCAACCCATATATCTATATTAGAGCTTCTATAGTTGTCAATGTCACATAGAGAAATTCTTGAAAAATCTCTTTTAGAGACCATAGTACTCACAAATCTAGATCATGATAAATTTCAAGCTATAGTGGGACATTTGACCACACCACATTTCATATCCTTTACTGAAAATGATGATCTTTCCATTCACCAACCTCAATTCTCCAGTCCACATTGAAGTCCTTGTAAAAAATCATAAAAAATAAAAGAGTTCTTATAGATGGAGGAGCTAGATTGAATATTAGTACTCAAAAACTAGTCCTTGCACTTGGATATTTTGAAAATGCAACAGATCTTAAAAAGAAAATCACAATTAAAGCTTATTATGAGCAAGAAATGGCATCTAAAGGATCAATTGTGTTACTTACCCAAGTTGGTCTTGTAGTCAAAGATATGGAGCTAGCATATAATATTTTCTTGGGATGTCCTTGGATTCACTCTATGCAAGAAGTGCCTTCAACATTTCATCAGTGTCTAAAATTCCCTCTTGATGGACAAGAGTTAATAATCAAAGGAGATCTCATGAAGTCATCAATGGACTATCTAATACACATAATCAAGTTATATCCACATCTCTTAGTCATGATCCTAGCAATATAGCATCTACTTCCAAGTCATCTGGCCTAAAAGTTGATGTCAAAGAAATTAGCATGGAATAATATACCTTGGGGCAAACTTTTTGTATCATAGAATTACCCCTATCTCCTAAATCATATGGAAGATCTATGATAACAAAAAAAAAGTTGGAACCACCTCACACTACTATTTTTAGCCCTTTTGTAAATGGGGGCACACTAATCAATGAAGAAAATTACAAAAAATGTTGAGCAATTTCTCTACAAGAAGAAGAAACAAGAGACCATCAAGTATGAACACATCTCTCCTAAAAATTATGGCAAAGGATATGCTATCTTGGTAAAAATGTGACACAAAAGAAGTGGACCTATTGGCTTTCAAATAGAAGGTGTCTTACACCCCATTTTGAAGAATCAAAATTATCAGACATATACTACAAGATTGGGATATAGACCAAATCAAATATGTGAAACAAAAGGGAAACAAAAGGTCACCCTAGAATTTTTAAATCAATTTAGGGATAAATAAGAGGATAATGATTATGATGAAGATGATTCCAATGTTTATGAATGCAATGAGATATCTATTCTCACTAAAGATAAATAAATCAACATTGTTAAGACTTATAGTAACTCATACCATGAGAGATAAAGTTCATAATATGACTCATTAGAGTTAATCCCATATTATGCTAATCATGATGATCATGAAGAAAGAGAGATTTATTAGGAACAAGATATTTCAAATGAGAGTATGGAAATAGCCCATGTTGATACATTCCTAAACCTTGAGAATTTCTCTATTAATACCATTACTACCTTTCAACATGACCCAACTAATCCCTTGCCACTATTACATCCTAAACTTATCAACTGGGCTTCACCTCCTATTCTTGAGCTTGATGTTTTCCATAATTATGATGGAATAGTAGATTATCTTGAGATTAGAGATCATTTACCATGGGGAGATCATAAGAAAGGGTTTTCTATCGAACTTAATGACATGGCTTATTTTAGTTAAAACCACTATGTGGTAGTATTAGATTCAAAAATAGTAAAAAGAAAAGGTGTATCTAAGGGAAAAAACCTCTCTTAGGTGCCTAAAGGTGAAAGTATTGACACTTTTCCTTATTATTTATATCAAGAGAAATCAAAAATACTCATTGAACCAACACTACCTATCAACATTGGAATAGAAGAATCTTAAAGTATCCTGAAGGTAGTTGCATCTTTGTCCGTTTCAGAAAGAGATGAGTTTCTACAATTTTTCAAATCTAAAAAAATTAAATTTTCATGATCATATGTTGGTATTTCAGGTTTAGATCCAAATCTCATAATGCACCATTTTTCTATATCTTCAAGAGTCAAACCTATAAAGCAAAAAATTAGAAAGATGCATCCACACATAGCACTCCTAGTCAAAGTTGAGTTAAAGAATTTATGGGATGTTGACTTTATCAGAGCAATTGATTATGTAGAGTGGATATCAAACATTGTTCCTATTTAAAAACTAGAAAATTCTATAAGGGTATGCACAAACTTTAGAGATCTCAGCAAAGCTTGTCCAAAAGATTATTTTTCTTTGCTAAACATTGACATCATTGTGGATCTTACAGGTAGACATGAAATACTATCTTTAATGGATGGATTCTCTTGTTATAACCAAATCAATATTGCACCAAAAGACCAAGAAAGGACTACATTTACATGTCCTTAGGGACTTATTATTGGAATGTCATGCCTTTTGGTCTCAAAAATATAGGTGCTACATACAAGAGGGATATGACTACAATTTTCCATGATACAATGCATACCATAATGGAATATTATGTTGATGATGTCTTAGGCAAACCAAAAACCAAGAAAGTTCATTTACAAGTAGTGGACATGATATTTACTAGATTGGAAAAATACAAGGTCATATTAAATCCCAAGAAATGTGATTTTGGCATTACATCTGGAAAATTGTTGGAATACATAATTTCTGCAAAAGGAATAGAAGTTGACCTTGACAAAGTGAAGGCAATTATGGAGATGCCACCACCAAAAAATATAAGTCAGTTGATATCATTACAAGGATGATTGCAATCTAATAGAAGGTTTGTCTCATAGTTGGTTGATAAAGTCATCCTTTCATGCATTTGTTACATAAGAACGTACCATTTCACTGGGATACTACTTGTGAAGAAGATGTTGACAAGATAAAATACTAATTAACAAATACACCAATTTTGATGTCACCTATTCATGGAAAACCACTCTTGTTATATATATATCAATGACTGAAAACTCTTTGGCAGCCTTATTGGCACAACAAGACGATGAAGGAAAAGAGAAGGCTATTTATTATATCAATCATACTCTAGTGGAATATGAGCTTAACTATTCATCAATTGAGTGAGCATTTCTAGCAGTAGTCTTTGCTTCACAAAAACTATGACACTACATGTTATCTCATAAAGTCACACTACTTGCAAAGATCGATCCTTTGATTTATTTGTTGAGTAAATTATCATTAACAAGAAGGTTGGAAAAGTGGGTTATGGTACTAGGTGAATTGTACATTGAGTGTGTGGATCACAGTGCCATAAAGGGACAAGTTATATTTGATCAACTAGTAGATACCCCAATATCAAATGAGCATTTGATACATGTTGAACTCCCAATGCAGAAATCATGCAATTATCAACACAAACCTAGAAATTGTATTTTGATGGATCATTTATCCAAAATGGTATTAGAGTAGGAGTATTCTTTGGTACACTACAAGGATGCACAATAACCAAGTCTTACAATTTGTTATTCCATTACACGAATAACATGGTTGAATATTAAGAATTACTCATAGGACTCAAAATGGCAGTACAATGCAAAATAATAGATTTGAATGTTTATGGAGACTCCCAATTGATCATTAATCAAGTTAATGATGAATAGAAAATCAAATATGATGAGTTATTACCATATAAGCTTATAGCATATGACTTCAAACAGTATTTCATAGTGATTACATTTGAGAAAATTCCCTGACAAGACAACAATGCTACAAATGCCATGGCAACAATTGCTTCTTTGCTTGGTATGGAAAACACACAAGATCATTTTAATTTATTAATGGAACCCTTATCTTATCCTTCCTATGATCATCCTAACTCTAAAATCGTATATCAGCTGGTGAGTCAAGATTCCCCGATTTATGGAAATATCTATGTCTATCTAAAAGACAATATCTTACCACCTAACCTATCTTGAAATAAAAAGAGAAATTTCCTCTATCAAACATCTTGCTACACTCTAATCCCTAACATTGTGAATCAACGAGAGCTTGATGGTACTCTCTTATGTTGTCTTGAACATGATGAGTTTCAAATTGCTTTACAAGAAGTACATAAGTGTATATGTGGGTCACACTCAAGTGGTCTTTCTTTGGCTAAGAAACTTGTATGTATGGGTTATTATTGGCCTACAATTGAGTTTGATTTCTTTCAACATGCTAAGAAATGTGAAAAGTGCCAAATACATGGGAATCTAATTCATGCACTAGCTCACAAACTCCATCCATTTACAACAACATGTGCATTTAGTCAACGGGGACTTGATCTTTTTGTGAAAATTCATCCATCTTCTTCCAATGGCCATAGATTCATCATAACAGCAATGTAATATTTTACCAAATGGGTTGAGGCCATTACGCTCATAACCACCAAGAGTAAAGAATTCTCCATATTCATCCTTAATTATATCATCTGTTGATATGGTATTCCAACATCCATAGTCACAGATCATGGTAAAGAATTTCAAAATTAGGATATCAAAGGACTATGTGACAAATTTCATATCACCCATCATTCTTCTTCCATTTATTTTTAACAAGGAAATGGTCAAGCTGAGGCATCTAATAAAACCATTGTCAAGATCCTTAAAAAGATTGTCAATGACATGGGCCATGACTAGCATGTTCAACTCAGTCCAACAATTTGGGCTTACTGCACTTCCATTCATACACCTACTAGAGGCACTATATATTCCCTTTTTTTGGCAATAAATCTATACTTCCCCTCAAGGTTGAGTTACCATCTCTCAGAGTGACATTAAGAGATATTATTCTAGATGAAGACTAGAGCTGGAATTTTTAGATGAAAAGAGATAGAAGGCCTTTGACCATTTGAAAGTTTATTAGTAGTATGTGTCCTATCAGTACAATAATAAAATGAAACCTAGAGAATTTCAAGTGGGTGACCTAGTCTTAAGAGAAAATCCAAGGAATCAAGCTGACAGAGAAAAGAAAGGCAAATTTAAGGAAAATTGGCTAGGTCCTTTTGTGATCACTGTTGTATTTGGATCTAGGGCATATCAATTATCAACTTCTAAGGGTGACCTATTAGATGAACCTATCAACAACATGCACCTTAAGAAGTTCTATGCCTAAAAATCCCAATGCAAAAGGTGAAAAAATACAAAAATAATAATTGAAAATTTTCAACAAAAAAAAAACAAAATCCAAAGAAAATGGCTAAAGCCTAGGATCAAGCATCACTTGTGACAAACTATCTCTCCTATCTATTAGGATTCTTCTGAACTCTCCATCATCTCACCTATACATACCCATACTAAATGGGCTACCTACATGGTCTATCTTGTATATATCTATAACAAAGTTCCATCATAGCTTGGTTTGGGTTAAATCTTCATCCATATGTCCTTCTACGTCTTTCTCCATCCATAATAAGTCAGTCTAATATCTAACTATGGACAAGTCCTCAACCTAGTTCTGGAAGTGGATCTTTGGCAAGTCATGACTCAAAAGGGATGAAATAGGATTTTTTTTTAACAATCTTCGGACAAATGACAAACAAATGGTACTTATAAATGGATTCAAAACATTGACTCATAACTCACAATGCTCAATCAAATTGTCACCTACGTAAAAAGTTCAACTTATCCAAAAATCTAAACAGTCACATCAAACCATAACAAGATCTTTGGCAAGAGATTTGTACATTTTTTGATAGTTTTGATTGATTATTAGAGTACATGCATTCATTAATTTGATTTCATTATTATCATGTTCTTGTGTTATTCCATTATGACTCAGTAGTATGAGTTAATCACTCCCATATACCATTGCGACTAAAATAGTTGGGACACAATATGATATTTTTCTTTCTTTGTTGTTTGTGAGGTGTTTTCTATTGCAATTGGTTTGACTTTTATTTCAAGGTGGCTGTGCCTAACAACCTTCGTGTATCTAATGAGCATTCCATGGTGACAAATTTTTTTGTCACACTATTGTTTATATCATGAAGTGCCACACCTATCTCCATCCTATAAAAAAATTCATAAGATGAATTGGAAAACATTCCTTGTTAGTTCATCATGAAAATCAAGTCATCTTTGTTCGATTATACCTAGATGTTTGTCAAGTTGTCAATACAAAAATCCATGTAAAGAATGTTTTGGTCATACTATTTTAATTATACCATGATGCTTGTGTTCTCTTACTACAATAAAGGGCCCAATGATGATAAAAATTAATGTTACGTTCGGTTCAAGATATTACAAAGAAATGGAGAATATGAACTTTAGTATTGCATTTACAGTTTGCATTTAGATATCCATACTCATTTTCCCTTCCATTCATATTTATTTCATTTGAGTGTGTGAGGATCCTTTTATAGATTATGGGTTCATTCTTATAAGTCTTTTTAATTCTTCCAGTAGGTCTCTTAGGGTGAGACATTGTTATTATCCAAACTACTATTGGACATTAATAAAAATATTTGCATTTCATATAGAATTCCATAATTAGAGGGTTCATTTCACTTTTTTACCTCTTATTTTTATCCACCTATCATTTTAGGTTACATCATCATCCACATTCATTTTACTTATTTGTAGTTAATAATTTGTCCCCTCGGGCATCCATATATAATAAAACAAAGTTCATTAATATCACACCTAACAATCATCATAAATCAATTAAACCAAGTGCATTAAATAGATCATCCATAAAATATTTCCATTTACTATAACAATGCATAAAGAACATAAGAAAATCACAATATCCTAGCATGTCGCATAATGCATCACATCACTGAACATCAAGAAATATGTATATAGCTGCAAATAAAATCATATCATACCATACACTACATCATCAAGTGTCAGTATCCATCATAAATAAGCATCATAGAAAATCCATACAGTGAACAACATAATAAGTGTCCAATTTCCATAATCCTAAGTCTACATAATCAAAAATCATATACAATAGTCAATAGCTGAGGACATCTCATGATAGTAACAAAATTTCACAAAGTACATTGTCCATAAAAAATGAAAAGTGTATACAAACAGTCTAACTGGAACTACCACCAAAATCTATGTATCAATAAAGATGTCCAAAAATAGATGGTCTTGCACCCTCTACTCTACCAATTTGTCTCCATGTCTTTGCCCATCCTCTAATCTCTGGCCTAGGACATCTCAAACGATACAACTCCACTCTCTCTACATGCTATACCAAATTTCTAGCCATAATAAGAGCTCTCTTTGAAGCTCCCCATCCATTGGTTCTTTGTGATAGCTCTCTTAGATGAATCCCTCCAGTAGGTGATCTTTGTACTTTCTTTCAACATTAATTGCATAATCTCTATGTTCAGACCTAATGTCCAAGTTCTCTCCATCGGCTCTAATAGGCTCTCTGCTACACCTAGCCTCTCTAGTGCTCTATCTCACTACCTAAGTGTGGCTGCCAACTATCCCTCCAACTACTTTATCTAATTCTCTTATTGAGGCACCCTAGCTACTTGCCTCTCCACCTTAAAAAACTCCTCTACTACATGCTTCATCTCCTCCTCCTCATCCATTAATGGAACATGTTGGTCCTCCTCTCCCATCTCAATAGCCTATGGAAAACCTTGTGCTAGATCACCATGTACTAGCCTCTCTACCTCCTCTCCCCTCCCCTACTTCCCTAAGTACCTATATAGGAATTTGTCACTACACTATCGCTCTAGGAACTAGTCTTAGTCCTCTAACCATACCACTACCCGATGTCTATGCTCTCCTCTAGCCTCCACTATCACCCCATCACTACTACCATTATCACCCCTCACCTCTACCTCTACCACCACCTCTTCTACCTTGTTTCCTCCTCTTTCCTCTCATGTCAACTCTAATTACTAGACGTAGCTCATTTGGTGTGGATATCCATGGAAATGGATGCCTCTATAGATACCTCTCATACTCCCTTATCATCCCTAGATCAACTATATTTCTTTGTAGTGTCTAGGCCTATAATGGAATTTTCTTGAACTCTTGTAAGGAAACCTCGTAGGAGGCCATTTGAGACCCATTTGATGAGTGCAAGAAAAAATTTCAATTCTCTAGGGTATCCCATATAACCATCCAAATTGTTGTAGCGCCTAGCCTACCAACTATCTCTCTATAATATGATATGTCCTCCCTATAAGGAAACTTGCAATAAGGAATAATAATTGTTTCCACATAACCCATAATAGATTTTAAATAAATACAAAATTAAAATCCACATGCAAGAAAATAGACAACATACCCACAAAATTGTGACACAAGATATACCCTGGGAAACCCTCATTAAGGGAAAAAAACTAGCCTCCACAAGCATCCATCACCATGTATTATTCAGCAAAATCACCATTGCAATACAACCATGGAAGCCTTCAAAGCCATAGCCACAACCAAGCAAACTATGTGAACAAACATGAATCCACACATCCCATGCCAAGCTTCCAACCTTCACAAATGCTCCCTTGGCTAACCTGTCAAGCCTTGTCCTGCTCAACTCTTGCCTTTTTGTCTTTTATTGTCACACCAACAACTACCCTTATGGTTGCTTATATAGTAGCAAGTCCCAAAAAACCACCAAGTGGTATTACATAAACCATGTGCTACTTAACCCACTGACCCCACATTTAATATTGGGTGTTTAATGCTTTTCCCCAATATTAAATAATTACATAAAATATTATCACAATGTTATAATACAACTCATCAAGTATATCCCATGGGAATATTTACATGTTTCATGTCCATCTAGGTAGAACATTACATAATAAAATAAAATAAAATAATACAATATAACAATACTATGTAATGTGTGCAACACCCAATATCTCAACAATTTCCCACTTGTTGTATAAATTGCATAAGGTCAATCCATAGCCATATAAATGAACAAGGGAACAATCCCTCCCAGCACATCCACCATCATGTATCAAAGTACACCAAGTGCTCCATTATAGTACTCGCAAAAAAATCAAGGTATCTAGCATCTCAAACATGAATGATCTCACCTCTTATTACGTCACTACCACTAGACATACATAGAAGCCATCCAAAGAGAAAACCACCCAACCTATTGCATTAGAAGATCATAAAATCTTGTAGCAACTAAAATTCCAAGCACAAAAACCTGATCCAAAGGTAATCACATGTATCCATAGTTGTCAAAATATCCATAGCTGAAATAGCACCCACAGCAAGTGCCAAACCCATCCAACTATCCATACCTCCAAAGGTATACCAAGGGAATCTCACATCATCAACATATCCAATTTGTAACCTGCAATCACCAGCCTCAAGAGCAATACCTACCACATATATACCAAGAAGCTCCCACTGCAAAAGATAATGTCAAATCTATAACCAATCCACTCACAACATCTCAAATAAGTGAATCCATGTAGTATCAAGGACATCCACAATACATAAACTGATAACCTAAAGAAAAACTCTCATAACAAGTGTCCAACACTCTCCCAAGTTCTCCACAACCTACAAAGGAAAGAGATAAAGGAATATAACCATGTCATCTCTCAAATGACATACATGAGCAAAAACCAGTGATCACAATCTCTGACCAATCTCAAATCTAATATAGGCAAAACTAAACATCTAGGAAGATAACCAAGACCAGAGAAACCATGCAAATCATAACCTGTATCATGTCCTTCTACACACACCTCTAGATGTAAACTATGCAAGTATGATCTCCTCCATAAAACCCCAACAAGAAGCCTCAACAAAATCCAAACCATACCATATAACTAATCATGGATGTGAGCCTCTCATAAGAAGATCAAACTCATAAATCATTCTTAATCCAGGGAATATGCTCAATATAAAACCATCTCCCAAACTTAACCAACATAATAACATATGCAAATGGAGATAACCAATGCCAAACCATCTCTCAAATGAACCCTCCAGAACTAACTCATGCACCATAGCTCAAGATCCATATCCATGAAAGACAAGCATAAATAAAATGCACCTAAGAGAAACAATAGGTTATACCTCTCAAGTAGCAAACCACCGAGTAGACCAAGAGTGGGGAATGAGAATTCTCATCAAGATACCCAAGTCTCCAACCAAGACTCATCTAAGAACAATATCCTCTCAAGTCCATATCAAGTGACTGCCCCTCAAACTTCTTACTAAAACCATCAACTATCCCAATAAATACTTCTCTAATCCAAGAGAAATCAGCACCACCACCATCTCTAAGTATCCATGAGCACCTATAACCAATCAATCCATGCCAACTCCAAATGTAACACACCAATATCATGAAGTATCCAACTTATGATTAGTGTACTCAATACCAAGAAACTAAACCAAGATCAATGTCAAAGTTCCAACCATGGCCTCAAGAACATAAACATGACAACATGATCTAACCACCTCAACCAAAGAGATAACATGCTCCAGATGAACATACCATAACATGTCACAACTCTAAACATGTATGAAGAGTATAACATGACATAATAATGAAACCATCCTCATACCAAGGATAACATGCCAAATAAAGGCATAAACCACACTTTACCAAGAACCCCATAAGTCCTCAAAATGCAACCATCTCCATACACCATGAAGAAAACCATCTCCACATACCATGAAGAACCATCTCCACATACCATGAAGATAACCAAAAACTCCATGAGTCCTCAAGATCTAACCATCTTCATACACCATGTAAATGTCAAAGATGCTTATGTAGCAATGAGATCTAAGACAAACCTCCAACATCTGCAAACACTCAATAAATATATCAATGCCAAAAACTCCCACTCAACTGTGGTATTGTTGTTGTGTCCACAACACATGCCCCATTCCTCACTAGAAATGGGGACCCCCTACTTTTTTTGACTCTGGGACTCACAATTTGAGAGTCAGGAGAAGAATTTTTATTTAAAAGTTGAGTCCAAAAAAAACACAAAAAAATCAAAAATTGAAAAAATAACAAAAAAATCAAAAATTGAAAAAAGCAACCAAAAAAAAAGTTGAAAAAAGTGTCGTGCACTTGCACGACCCGCGCACCCGTGCCCATGATGCTCGTGCCTGCTCGTGCGTCGCTCACGTCACATGCGCTGAGCTCTCACGTGTGATGCTTACATTGCGCCTATGCACCAAGCGTTGAGCATCTAGTGCGTGCCCACGCACCATGTGTCGAGCACTGCGTGCACCGCTGTGAGTGCCACAATGCGCTCTGCTACGTCCACCGTAGTGTGCGCACTTTGCTATGGCTCACATGCACGCATTCGTGTTCATGCCACCACAGTTTGTGCCCTTTCCAAGCTACCCTTAAACCTCCAATTTTGTTTGAGTAGCCATAAGAGGGGTTTAAAATATATCATTTAAGTATAAGTTGACATATTTTAAGATATATTTTAATATATGCGACGAATCTTTTGAGATAGGTTTCAAACCTCCCCGAGATAAGGTAAAGATTCTAAAAAAATTTAGGGCTTCAAAAATCTAGAATTAACCAAATTTCAAGGCTTCAGAAATCCAGACTTAGCCAAATTTCAAGATTCACCTCCAGTTTTGTTTGAGTAGCTAGTGTTTTTGCTATGCATTGTTAACTCTACAGACTAATGTTTGCTTCTTTTGTAGGTAAAAATTGCATCCTCAACTTGTCAAGATCATAACTTTTAACTCGATCCTCAAAATTTAGAACTACTTACACTGTTGGAAAGAAGAACTAAAGATCTAATTTCAATCCCTAAAACAACGAGCCTTTGGCTACCCAATTTTAAGGACCGACAAAGGTTCTGACTTGAAATTTTGAGCAAAAGACCTCCAAAAAGGTCATTTAAAAATGCCTAGGAAATTTGTGAAAAAATATGAAAAAGTTGCAAAGATTTGATCATCTTGGATTATCTAGATCACTTTATTTCTTGTCGAGAAGGATTGGATAGGTGGAGAGAAGAAAAAGGTCAAAGATACAAAGGTTGGATGCATAAAGCAAATCAGGTTCCTCATCTTATGCAGCTATTAGGGACAAGATCCAACGCAAGTGCCTTGAGATTTTTCGATTGAAGAAGCAGAGGGAGTGCAAGTTTATAAAAGTAATTGGCTATAAAGAGGGTTAAATCATCAAAAAGGAGCATGGAGTGTATACAAAAAGTGATCTAAAACCTCATTTGAGCAAAACCTAGAAACTATTTTCAAAATTGAGAACTTTGATTTTTTGGTGAATGCAACTCCGCAGATCCGCAGCTTCGCAGCTCCATAGATCCACAGCTTCATAGATCCATAGGTCCATAGCTTTGCAAGTATTCAACTCTACAAGTATGTAGGTCCATAGCTATGCAGGTCCGTAGCTTCACATTTTCATGTAGCTCCGCAATTCAGAGGTGCGCCGACAGTTGATTGCCAGTTCCAAAAATATCACTTTTGATGCATTGGGAGCACATTCTGATGGCAAGTTAACTCTGACACATGCCTAGTGAAGGGTCAGCTTCTATTTTTGGTGTCTCCATGCACTTCTACTTTGACTGATGGCTTCCTCCTACTTTCTCTCTCATGTTTTCATTGTTTTTGACATGTAAAGGGCTTATGCATCCAATTAATGAATAAAATATGGATGGAGTCCCTCTAAGCACTAGTTAGATTGTTAGTTTGTATATATTTAGTTTGTTTAAATATTTTAAAAGTATGTTATTACATCAAGATATTTTTCACTCTCAACACAAATTGAGGAGACGATTTTTTATAAATACCCCATTGTAAAATGTAACAAGGGTCGTCGTTATTATGCAATAAAATTATGCTTTTGGTGCTAGCATTCGAAGTGTAGTTATTCTGTCCTGAATGTTTCATTGTTTTATGAATTTTATTCATGAGATTTTGATTGAGCCAAAGGTTTATTGTGTTGTTTTTGGTTGTGCGATCTTTTAGTTCTAGTATTTGCTACAAATATATGAATTTCGTTGACGTAACAAGCTTGAGAAGAGATCACCCGATTATGTCTACATAGCTTTTTGTCCTACATGAGTGCACTTTCTATGGCCTTGCAATTTGATGAAGAATGAAACATCATTCAATTTGTTAAAGATTCTCATTGACGATTGCATCAGTGGATTCTAGGAAGTGATGCTCCTATTTTCATTGGTTTCCTACCAATTTTTTCGAAGGTTTAACTCACAGCGTGTTGTGTTCTGTAGCTTATGTCTATTTAGGAATTTCAATTTCAAGTTATTTGATTTCATGCTACTTGCTTTCAATTTTGTTATTTTCTTGGCTAATCCCCTACTAGAATAGGACCTCATAGTAGCTACATTGTTAGAGTTACATTCATTGAAAAATAGAAAATACAAAAATATTGTTCTTTTGGTGTGATATTTTGAGACAGTGAACAAATTTTACTTGATTCCAAGGTAAAAGAGTTAACCAGCAAAGGCCTCCTCATGAACATTCACATTTATCTTCTACTAAGTAGATTTTGGTACGTCACAAGACAAACACTGAACCTTGGAGTGGATCCTTAAAAGATTTTCTTTTCAAGAGAGAAATCACACTATGGATTCCTATCATTGACCTCGTGCAAAATGAATGCCCAACAGGTACCAAGTCACCTATGGCATCATAAAATCCATCTCCTACATGAAGATCCAAACCAAACCAAGAACTAATCCTGCACTATCGCCTCATCACTGTCACAAGCTCCCACTAAACCATGTATCCAAGCTATCCATGACACATGATAGAAAATCATCCTCTAACCATGAGAATCAACCAAGGCATTAAACCATCAAAGAACTCAAAGTGCACATCATGAGCTCCTCAAAAGAAACCAAATAACCATGATCCTCAATCAAGAAGATATACCACCATAACTAAATAAAAAACCCAAGCTAATGAACATCAAGGATGTACCTATATATCCAATCATGTCATGCCAAAATCCATGACACCATGATCACATCCATGAACTGAGCATCTGACTGGTAATATGTCCAACCTATCAGCATAAAATAGTCAACCACCATCCTTTGCCATGATTGTATCTAGTAACAACATCTCATCCCTTCTACATGAATAAAATAGTAAATCATGTGACTTAGGGCATAGACAACCCAAATTCAAGCCATGAATCTGAATATGCATCAATAATGAAAGATCAATGGGCAAAGACAACCCATAACCAAGTTATAAATGCAACCTGTAAGTATAGACTGCTTACAACACTGCACAACTTGTAGATCCAACAAGTCATCATACATATCCAAACCAAACACTGATAACCATATCATCATGAGACCAAACTTGAGTATACAATGACATCAAATCTTAAATCTCCAATGCCATAAACTCACAATGTTACCATAGTCAAAATATATCATAAACTATTTAGATAAATATATCAACAAATAAATCATGTTAAACCTACACCAAATCTGAACCAATGTATAAAGCTCTCCAAGAGCTTTTCATTGACTACTCAAAGTCCAAAATCTAACTTTGTATGCCCAAGTTATGCCCTAATCTACTCAAAATAAACAACATCTGACTTTAGGGCTTTTACAACCTAAAAAAATGTCAAAATCATAGAACCAAACCTATGCCAAGTTGTAGTTCTTTGAATTAGCTTTCCAATGCCTATAAGAACTCTGAAATCTAATATCCTGAGAGAAAGTTATGGTTGTTTTACTAAGACGGTCTTTTTACCATTTTCACTGTGATTTTTCATTTTTTATTTTTATTTTGTGATGAAAATTCTGATGGGATTAAATTTGATGACCATCATGGGCTGCAACCAAAAAACCCTTTCATTTCCTCTAAACATGGCCAAACTAAGGCATATTATATATCAAAATTTATGGAAATGTCGACCCGAATCTAATGGTGAGGTCTATTTTTACCTAGGAGGTCATTTTTGCAAGCTATCCCCTAAAACCCTCATTTAAATGAACCAACCAAAAAATCCTTTTGTCCAAAAAATATCACATGCCCAAAATCTACCAACATCTCATCATAACAACAAACCCAAACCCCTCAAATCTACAATAAACAATGCATATATCTTGCCCTTTCTTTTATACTCTCATGCATTCTCATGGATTCAATCTAGGGTTACAACAACACAACCATATCTCTGATACCACTTGTAAGGAAACTTGCAACAAGGAATAATAATTGTTTCCACATAACCCATAATATATTTGAAATAAATACAAAATTAATATCCACATGCAAGAGAATAAACAACATACCCACAAAATTGTGACACAAGATATACCCTGGAAAACCCTCATTGAGGGAAAAACCCAGCCTCCAAAAGCATCTATCACCATCTATTATTTAGCAAAATCACCATTGCAATACAACCATGGAAGCCTTCAAAGCCATAGCCACAACTGAGCAAACTATGTGAACAAGCATGAATCCACACATCCCATGCCATGCTTCCAACCTTCACAAATGCTCCCTTGGCTAACCTGTCAAGCCTTGTCATGCTCAACTCTTGCCTTTTTGTCTTTTCTTGTCACACCAACAACTACCCTTATGGCTACTTATATAGTAGCAAGTCCCACAAAACCACCAAGTGGTATTACATAAACCATGTGCTAAAACCATGTGCTACCTAACCCACGAACCCCACATTTAATATTGGGCATTTATTTATTTTTCCCAATATTAAATAATTACATAAAATATTATCACAATGTTACAATACAACTCATCAAGTATATCCCATGGGAATCCTTACATGTTTCATGTCCATCTAGGTGGAACATTACATATTAAAATAAAATAAAATAATACAATATAAGAATACTATGCAATGTGTCCAACACCCAATATCTCAACACTCCCAATCAACCATCTAGTCTCAAAACAAAATCTCAGCTCTCTCTTATCATCCCAGTCCTTGTAATAAAATTATGCTCTCCACATCATTAATTCTAGTGTATCCAAGGCATATCTCCAATATTCTAGCCATCTCAACCTATGTTGAGACTGAATCACAAAATACAAATAAACATACGCTTGTCATGTACCTCTGAACCTCATATGAATCATTTGTGAGATAGCTATATGCTTCTAAGCCAAAACATGAAATAGGGTCACACTTGATAATAATGATGCACCACTACAATACACCACCTAATGAAGAACATGATATAACTGTGCTAACAAACACACTCCTCAAGTAAACCGGGTCTCATCCTCCATCATCCTCTGTAATTTTTGTCCCCGTCCCATTGGGAATCACCTTGATCTCATATTCAAACAAATGTATCCCAATATCATCCCATCCAATACAGTAGGAAATGGATCATATACCTCTATCATGAAATCCCAATTGATCTCATAATCATCTAAATCCTCATCTCTAAAAATGTCTTTGCACTCCTCTAGCCCACCATATTAATCATACTGAAAGAAACTCAACACTAATAGGAATTCTTAGTATCTAATAGAAATCCTCTAGTATCACACTCATATCCCCTATTAGAAGATTAAAGGAACTCATCTTAGAGTGTCATCTCTCTGCTAATAATAGCAATAACCCAAGGTTGGCCCTTATCGCAAGCCAATACAAAGTGTGATGTAGTCCAAATGTAGCAATCAAAATCGAATCACTCTCAGTCAATAGAGGCCTCAATGACTATGTGTTAGGGAATATCTCCCTCGACATCAATATATCTGACAAGTCCTCCTGTACACATCAAAAAAACCATAGATTTAGCTATCCTCAACAACTATCATCTAGACTGGTGATCTAACTATTTTATCCAACAAGTGAGTTTATCACATTTTTATCAACAAATCTATCATGTGTCTAAGCCTAATTGGGTTTCTAGCTCACGTTGCTAAAATGACACCTACATTAGTCTTATTAGTTGTCCTCATTAAATAGAATGATCATCATTCTACCCTATCAGTTAGCTAAGTGCTTCATCTTCCTATCACCATTTCATCACTATAGTTAGATGCACAATTTTGTATCACAATGCGCATAATCCTCTCATACTTGCACAAATTAAATAATTGCACAAATGTATGCCACAAAAGTGGTTCATCCCCTAACAAAATCATATTTCTAACAAATGTGTACCATCCCTAAACAATTAAACATAAATCTTTAAAAAAAGCACCTTAAACACAAATGTATAGCCATCCTATTTATATACTCCTAAAAATATTACCAATCTATAGCTTTAAAAAATTGTGATTGCACCCTATAAATGAGCATAATTATATCATAAATGTGCACTATCTTCAACTACTATGCATTCATGCAGTAGACATGTGCATTGTGCACTGCAATTGCACATCTGTACATGCCAATTAAAATTTTCAAAAAAATTGAACCTACCCTATTAACCTATCAAAAAATAATTGAAACCTACCAAATCTATCAAAATTTCATGCAAGAACTATCAATTAACTAAGAAGGATCAATCACATACCAACTCTCCATGTTCGGTTGGCCATTGGTACCTCTGGACTCACTCAAAATGGTGCACTACAATTGAAAATGACATTCTCACTATCCTTTCTCTCCTCTAATATCCAAATGACAAGTGTACAAATGATGACTCACCCACATTGTATTTTTCCTATTTATACCCTTAGGGCCCTTTTCTTGGGAGTGTTACTATATCACACTATTGTGATTCATTTTCTATCACCTCGCCCATTCTTTCTTTTTGCCTATCAAAAGATTGCTCAAATCAACTTTAACTTTCATCATAAAAATATAATCAATCTTTCAAGAGGGCATCCTATACAATCTATGTTGTTCCAAGTCTTGGGGCAAGGGCAATAGGGTCAAGCACTAGTTGTCATTGAAACAATGTGTTGTCCACACATTATTCCAAAGAGGGGGAAAATGTATATACTAAAAAATTGTCAAATCAATTAATTAAATATTTTAATATTTAATTAATATTTCTCCTCTATTAACTTTAATAAATTATTCAATTTATTAAGTTATTTCACTTTCTGTTAATTAATTAAATATTTTTAAATTATATTAATATTATTCTTCTATTTGTATTAATAAATTGTTTAATTTAGTAAGTTAATTCACCTAAGTGAGTTACACTATCATAAGTCTTCTAAATAATCCTATTAAGTTATTTATTTAAATTTCTTAATTATCCACTTACTTAAATGAATAAGTCTCTTAGTCCACCTAGTCAATCCATGTCATGTGCCACTTTATATTTTCACCAATAATTAATTTTAATTACTTATTAAAATCATATTTATCCTCACTCATGTGTCTAGTTTTATGGGGCTAGAAAAGGGTATGTGGCCTTGTGTAACTAATTCTTTGGGACAAATGTCTCTAGGTGACAAAGTCTTCTTCCACTTCCTCTACTAACTTGGAGTCAATCAATCAACCTCATGCAGTCAATAGTGACTCATAAGACAATTGTCCATGGTGTCCTTCTTAAAGCTAGAGTCCTCTCAAGAATTCTTGATGAGATGTATACCATGTGTCATTGTTCTTCCTAACTTTTCTCTCACATCTCAAATAAATCCTAATTTCTCTCAATCCATCCAATTGAGTCAACCTCATCTATCTATGTGTCCTAAATTATCTCTACATTGTTGGATGTCACCACTTAGGCTAGGGTCTTCTCAGAGTCTATAAAAGGAACCTCCACCCCCACATACCAACAACCTAGAATTAAAACTTAGAATTAAAATTAAAATTACACTTAGAATCACAATTAGCCATCAACTTCATGTTTTGTCATCCCATCTCCATTAGAATCTCAATTATCTCATCCATCCATCATCATTTTCATTTAGTATCCTAGGAACCTTTGATAGGATCTTGCATTGAAGTTCACAATCTTCAAAACCTTGAAGCATCTTGAAGAAGGGAGTTGATCATGATCTGAAGGCTCACAAATTAGGAAACTCAAGATTAGGAGAACAATGGAGCTGCGTTACAGCTGGTAAGGAAAGTTAAATATTCCTTTTTTTTGTAATCCTTCATTGTGTATGCATTTGTTAGCTTAGATTGATTTTTTAGGCATTATCACTAATTTTTGCATATAGTGATTAGCCAATTAGAAAAATGGAAGGACTAAGTAGAAAAAGAGATGGATCTCAATCATTGATTTTGATCTAGAAACTTCTATAGTTGATTATAAGAAGAGGATCCAATCTCTAATTTTATAGGTCATGCGAGAGAGGTTGCAAGTTTGGATGTTATACATGAAGTTTGAAGGTGAACCAGATAGAGAAATCGAGTACAAAGGTGAAGGGCAGAATATAGATATATCATATTAGAGATCATATCATAGATTCTAAAAAGGAGATTAATTATCAAAATTTGAAGTGCAAACTAAAGGATCGGGTATTCATACATTCTAGCAAGTGTAATCAGGGTAAATCTCTTAACAGAGTGATTACTTAGTTGTAAATTTTAAATCCTTTAATCAAGGTAGATTGTATAAGTCTTATGAGTTCTTAATAGGCAAGACCCCTCATAGGGTAGATCATCTGGAGTGGTCAAATTTGTAGTCCTAATAGGCAAACTTTATTGCTGCAGTAGTGAAGATTTGTTGGTGTTGTCCCTGCCCCAATTTTACCTTCACCTTGGAGGGTATATAGATAATTAAAATCTTTATGTTATGTGTTGGTCATTTACTTACATATTTCATTGATTTTATTAGTCGTTGGATCTAATGCATCATAGCAATAAATATTTATGTGATTTATGAGAATGTTGAGATCAAGGTTAGAGGTGAAGTTATTAGATTTGGCATTTGTTTGAAAGAATAAAAGTTGTATAGATTTTGATTTGCCTCCCACCCCCTTAGTATGTAACTTTTGCATTAGACATCCAAAAATTGGTATCAAATCTTTGTTCTCTAAGCAAAATTCTAACCACTTGATAGTTAAGATCTTGGAGATAGAGGCCCATAATTTTGGAAAAATCATTGAGAATCAAAAGCTTGATATAGATGGAAATTCAACAAAATGATAAACAATACTAGGAGGAAGATGCTAAAGTTCTATTTGAAGATGAAAACTATAGTGAAAGTGATGGAGCAATAGTAGATCTATTGGAGAGGAACAACACACTGAATGAATAGATAAGACGACCAAAGAAAGAACATGAAATTCAATCAGTAAGACTATTTAAAGTGATTGAATAGAAAAAGAAAGTTGAAGAAGATATGAAAATGGCTAATGAAGATATGAGACAAATGGATACAAGACTTGATGAAAGGACATATGATGTGTAGAAACTCACACACAAACAATTTAATATGCTTAACCAACTGTTAAGTGTAAACCAAGAGCTGAATAGAAAAGATGTGGAAATTACAAATCTAAGATTAGAAAATGATCAAATGAAGAATGAGTTAAAATCTAAAAATAAATTCATTGAAAATATTAATAAAATTAAAGAAGCTATGAGATACTTTGAGGATCTAATGAGAACATAGAGAAGATCTAATGACACCTTTGGATTAGGTTATACTGAGCACCTATCATCTAATGTGGAAGGTGAATCATCAAAGAGTGGGGAACAAAGGAAAAAAAATCTAAAGAACAAAAAACCTACATGTTATCCTTGTGGGAAGCTAGGCCATACAACAAATGGCTAAAGAAGAAAAATTGGCAATCAAATCCCAAGCCCAAATTCAATGGATATTATTTTATATTGTAACAAGAAAGGTCATCAAGCACATGAATATAGATCAAAGGACAATAATGCACCAACCACTTTTAGATTTGAAGGTTACTTTTATGCATGTCAAAAGTATGGTCATGGAGCACAAGATTGGAGATCTAAGGAAAAACCTAATTGGACACCCAAAGGACAAGGAAATGCACCTAAGAAAGGTAAAACAATCATTTGGGATTAAAATACATGGTACAATTGTTAGTTGTGTGGTGAATATGATCACATTGCATAAAATTATATAAGATACATTTCAAAGGTAAATCCAAGAGTTGGATGAATGATAGCTTAGTTTGTTATAGATCTCATAAGGCTAGTCATATGAGAATAAACAATACCTAATCATGAATAGAAAAAAGGAAAAGAAGTTTTGAATTTTGAACAAGAGATAAATTAGATTAATCAATCATGGAGAAAGAAGGAGGAAGGTAGTAACAATGTAGCTAATGATATTGAGATCACCCAATCTCAGGTGATCACACTACCTCAAACTAAGTAAGAATATATGTAAGGAACTGTATTTCAAATGATATATCATACATCATTTCCTAACATATGGTGTAGTGAAGTCCATATATGCATGAGATGAGATGCATTAGGATAGATCTAGTGTGAATCAAGTAAATAATACATATATTGAGTTGGTGAATAGTTGGTTCTAAGCATAAGTATTGGTCACTACGTAGCGACCAAGTTATAGTATCAGCTGAGCTAATAAATTGACCAATCTAGTAAAGTGGAGTGTATGGTTTGAGTTGTGGTGCTGACCAAGAAAAGTAGAAGGTAAGGGTGCTGAGTTTTACAAAAGCAAGCTAAGATAGTTTTCATGCACTTTGTCTCTACATACTCAAAGTATGGAACAGTAAATGGAAGACCATTTCAACCGTTTGTAGGTATATAGTCAATTTATGAGTTCATTTTAACTTGCCAAGCTATCAAATTCTCAAAGTGAAGAACAAGATGTTTTCAAGTAGATATTTGTGCAAGTTACAGAAATATTTTAGTGTGTATTGTTGGTTAAAAGCATAAGTTTGCAAAGTTGTCTGAATTGAGCTGTTAATTTGTGAAGTTGCTTAAAGGTTTGAAACCCTAGTTTGTGAAATAGCTTTGTCTACATCTATAAGTGATAAGAGGGAAGCATTGAAGGTTAGTAATGCTCAAATTTTTTGCAATGATGCATGTCCCCCTCCAAAATTTAATGTGTATCCAAAGATTATGTTGACAGGAGACTCTTCAGGAGTGTTGTTTGTGATTCCTCCCCATGTAAACATAGTGCACGATGTAAGTTCACACTACATGTGCAAAATTGGTGAAATAGGTTATTTTTAATTGAGGAATGCATATGATAAGTTATGGTTGAGAAAGGGTTAACTCATGCCCTAATTTTCCCCAAGGTGTTCAAGATTGAATGGATTAAAACTGTTTTTAGCAAGACACGTGATATGAAGTTATGGCTGGAGAAAAAACTAGCTTTGATTAAAAAATCCATCATACATCATGTAAATTGGTTACCGTATTCTAGACCTTTTAAGACCATTCAATTTCAGATGAGGGATTTTATTGAAGACTCAATGCAGGCAAAGTGGAATGGGTGAGGTATGTTAATCAACTCAATTAAAGATCCAATGATTGAGTTTGTAGTTCATGTGATTGCACACAAGTTCTATTAATTGATTCAACTAAATAGTGTGACATGTGTAGATGTTGACATGGGATATAAATTAGTCAACAAGGACAACAACTATGACTTGGTCAAGCTACAATTGATAGAACTTGCAAAGAACCTTGGAGCAATAAGGAAAGCTAAGACCACTTCGTGTAAGTTTGGTTCTCTCATCATTTTTATATTTTTCTATGTATAGAACTCTTTTCATATAGTTGGAGGTTTTTTTTGAGATAAGTCAAGGCCTATGACTAAGTAGATAAATGAATATATTGAGAAAACGAGCAAAAAAATTAAGATCATTATGGATGGTTATTTTGAAGACTTTAAGAGAAAGATAAAGAATAGGTTAAGGATGCCTAAGTCAATAGTTGACAAATAGATGACATATGTTTTCTAGTTGATACAAACTATACATATGCTTAGGTAGTGATAACGAGGGTGGCATGGCTAATGCCTATGCACTATGAAGTGAATGTTGATAAGTGTGCAACTATTACAATGTTGTTGGTAGAAGAAATTGACAATAATGCCAAGCCATTTGATACATATGAGACCACCAAGATAAAAATTATTATGCAAAATAAATTCCCTAAGTTGGACATGAAAAGAAAGAAAATGATCCAAGACTTGGAAGGCAAGCTTGAAGAGTCACCACTGCAAATCATAGAAGGAAAAGGAGAAGACTTTAGCAGCGAAGGTGATGATAATGAAGAAGATGAAGGAAAAGGAAAAGAATTTGTTGTTGTCAATCCAAGGAAACTAAGGGAAAAGAGATTGTAGTAGTTGATCCTAAGGTGAAAAAAAGCCTAAAGAAAGTGGTAACCCTACCCACTTAGACAAAGGTCTAAGGCAACAAGCCTTGCAGCTACTGAGCTAAAAAGGAAAGGATTAGTAAAAATCACAAGGCTAGTCAATGTCAAAAAGTCCAAAGAAGAAAACATAAAATGAAGAGGAAGGCCAAGAGAAGAAAAGGTCTAGAAGAAAATTAATTTTCAAACCAGATGATGAAGAAGGTGATGAAGCTAAGAGGATCAGGTTAGATAACTTGAGAAAGTTTCAAATAGTACCAAGCAGAGCACCTCAATACATTGATAATGGATGTAAAGATATAAGGAGTTTAGATGGTTTAATAGGTTCTAAGCATGTAAAATATGAAACTTTAGATAAATTTGATAAAGAGAAAGTAGAACATGTTGTTGTAGATATGATGGTAAAATTTAAGTATAGACCAATAGAGTTAGGAAAATAATTGTCAAAAGAATTGTACAATAAAATTGATGTAAAATAGAAATAGGCATTGACTACTAAAAATAAAATGAGAGAAGCTACTTTAGCCCAAGTCATGCTAGATTTTGGAAAGCATCACATGGCAATAAAAATGAAAGACTATGCAAAGAAATTTTTGCCAAAGACAAGGGCATGCAAAATTTTGAGGAATAAAATTGAGGATGTAGTTCAGAAGAGTAAGTTAGTTTGGAAGAAATCTTTTGGATTGATACCTACATCAGTAGAGGAAGAAGAAAAGAAAGATGAAAGAGTTGAACTAGACAATACAGAAGATATCTATACTGATGTCAAACAATTAGTGGAAATAGTTTAGAAGATGGCAGAAGAGAGTGTGAAGAAGATAGACACAATTACCATTGAGGATGAAACCCCAAAAAATACATTACCCAATGTGACTACAAAGACATAGAAATTATTGTTTACTAAAACAAGAAAAGAGGAGCAAGGTCCTAAATCTATCAAAGACACTATAATGAACATCAATCCTATAATTGTACAAATCAAGGAATATCGAAAGATTAGTGATCAACAACCACTTCAACATGTAATAGTGGGCTTAATAGATACATCTAATGTTACTTTTGAATCAAGCATGTAAGTGTAAAATGAGGCACATCTTGTAGTTATCAAGAAGCAGAGCAAGCCAACACAAACAGAGAATAAGGAGTCAGAAATCTAGAATGCACAAGTAGAGAAATCTACTATAGGAACTAAAAGTCCAATCATCTCAGGACCTTAAATTGACAGAAATAAGGAGATTGAGCAACCAAGTCCAACAAATGCAAAAACAAAGATTAAGGAGAAGAGACAGGAGCCGAAGGAGGCAAAGATCACTACAATGGCAATTTAGAGACTGAGTGTAGAGCCCCCTACACAAAATGAAGTGAAGAAGGTGATTACTACTCAATAGGAGTCAATTTCAGTGAACATAGACACAATTGGAGCTAAAGAATGTATGAGACTGAGTGTAGATTTCCCCACACACACTTTACAATGGTCATTGTTGAGCTCTAGTCCTCAAAACTCCAAAGGTAAGAGGAGTAAGAAGAAGAAGATCCAATCACCTATCAAGTCAGTGATATTGGATGAAGTTATTATGATTCTAAATTGGGACACTAATAACTTAACTTATGATCAGATGATAACCTTGCAAGACCTATTGGTAAAGAAAACTAGACAAAAAGATCTAAGAAGGGAGCAACAATAGAGGTGAGTATTGCATGGGATCAAGGACATTTTTATAGAAGAATTTAATGTTGAAACCCTTGATAAGAAGGCTCTAATTATTTCTCAGCTACTTCAAATTATGGAAAGGGTAAATGATAGTGATGTTGATTCAAATGTAAATTTGATGCAATGGACAACCGAAAGTTTGAGAATAAAGTGATATAGAAAGTCTCTACTGAAGTTGCAATAAGGCAAGTAAATTTATCAAATCTTGTAAAGAATGTAGAGGAAATTTTCAAGAATGTCTATTCTTTGTACAATAATTTATCTTCTACTAGATTCTTTACAAAAGAAAATCAAGACCTCATAGATAGACTATAGGCATATTTAAGGTTAATAGGATATTCTTTGAACATGGACTTAAGTTCAAGTTTATTTCATTTTAACAAATTAATAAGTACCCAAGATAGGTTAGCTGAGTTGATGGCTAATAATGGAAGGATAAGTGCTAAGCTCATCTCTATTCAAACAATTTTGACACCTCATCTAGAGGTTATGTAGAGAGAACTTACACCAATAAAGGAGGTAGTACAAAGAGAACCAAATCTCTCTGCTGCTGATAGTTTGGTTGATCTAGATGTTATGCTAGAAATCAAGATTCAAATTTTGGAGCCTATAAAGATGAGTTGGGATCATGCTTTAGCTACTACATTACTAATTCATAAGTCATTTTTAGACAAGTATGGCATTACCACTACTCCACTATAGTAGCCATGAGTGAAAAAAATAAGGGGTATATTGGACATGATTAGTGACCTATTAATGATGTAGTGGACATAATCAGATGAAGAAAATAAATAGTTTTGAAATTATTAAGTATTGCATGTATATACTGAGTGGCGTAGTTAGTATATGTATAGTGGATATTGAGTAAGGTATGGATTATAATCTAAGGGGGAGTACTTCTATTTCAAATTTGTATAGGATACATTTTGATCATGACAAAGTATTTTTGCCACTAATCTCAAAGGGGGGGATTGTTGATCCCTAAGTTGTGTTGTTTATTAATGTCAAACACTTAATCATTCACAAGGTAGGATTATTTAGTCATCACTTCAACCAAGCCATCCTAATTAGGCCAAATGAAGGAATGAAAACTTGTATGTAGTTTGTTTAAAGTTGATTAATTACTATTGTCAAGCAAGTCTATGATCATCAAGTACTCTAATACATGTCGAGTCATCTAGAGGATAGTTTATGTCAAGCGTATAGATGTTGAGTCACATAGTATAAGTCGAGCAGATAGAGGTTGAGTAATAGCATAAACATTAAACATGACCAAGCATAAAAATATTCAAGTGTTGAGTAAATTAGTTTTGATATATTTGTTTAGAATCACACAAACATTGAAGTAAACTATTTATGTTGACTTAAATATGTGTTTTAATGATTAAGGAGTAAATCATGAAGGTGATTACACATTTGGTTAAGGATCATCAATCGTTATTCAAGGTAATTAGTCAATCAGAAAAATAGGACTACTTGTCAAAACAGATGGATTTGGATTGTTGATTTTGATATGGAAGCTACTATAGTTGATTATAAGAAGAGGATCCAAACTCTAATTTCATAAGGCATATGAGAGAGGTTGCAAGGTTGGATGCTATAAGTGAGATTTGAAGGTGAACCGGACAGAGTGACCAAGCAAAGATGTGAAGGATAGAATATATATATATATATATATATATATATATATATATATATATCAAATTAGAGATCATATTAGAGATTATAAAGAGGAGATCTATTATTAGAATTTGAAGTGAAAATCAAAGGATCAATTATTGATACATTCTAGCAAGTGTAATTGAGGTAAATCTCTTAACAAAGTGGTCCTAAAAGACCTTTGTAAATATTTTAACAAAGTGCTTACTTAATTGTAAGTTTTAAATCAAGGTAGCTATATAAGTTTTATAAGATCTTAATAGAGAAAAACCCTCACAACTTAGATCATTAGAAGTGATCAAATTTTTAGCCTTAATAGGAAAACTTTATTGTTGTAGTAGTGAATATTTGTGGCTATCATCCCCACCCCAGTTTTACCCTCACTTTGGAGGGTTCCTAGGTAACCAAAATCCTTATGTTATGGGTTGATCATTTACTTACATATTCCATGAGTGTGATTAGTTTTTAGATCTAATACATCATAGTAATAAATGTTTATGTGATTTATGAAATTGTTGAGATAAGGGTTAAAGGTGAATTTATTAGATTTGACATATGTTCAAAAGGGTAAAATTTTTATAGATCCTGATTCACCCCCTCCCCCAGTATCTAACTTTTGCATTAGACTTCCAACAAAGCACATGCTCAGTTGTGTTCTCAACCAACTTGTTCATCGTATTTTGTGGATGTGCTTCATTCATTACAAGGGGTCACAAATTCAAACACATAATGTAAAAATTGGAAAAAAAAATCTTAGATTTTGGCTGGTCTAGAGATACAGATGTCTACAAGTGTGTTAATCTATTTTGTGAGATTCTAATTTGTGGATTTATTGAGCTCATCAAGAAGGTAATGCAATAAAATCTCAAGATTAGTAAGTTTCCATTTTTGAGATATGTTCAATGACAACATTTCTTTAAAGAAAAAATCTATCAATCATTACTTTGAACACAAAAAATTATGCCAAGAGAGATCTTAAGGAAAAATAGATAAGGAAATGAGCATATTTTTGTTTTCATGGAAACGTGTGACTTTGAAATTTTTTACGTTCTAATCAGATGTCACACAAGAAATTTGAAAAGTACAGGTTGTCTCTATCAAAAATCTACATATTGTTTCCTTCTTCACTAAATTGTTATAGTTTTCTTGTATATCAGCTTATGTATCTAATCCTTGTCAATTTGAGTGGTTTGCATGAAAGTAGAGTGTGAGTAAAGGATAATCAAAGCTCAAAATATTAGATGCAATTGATTAAGATATCACTAGTTATTATTGTAAAAATGGTAGAATAATCTATTCATTTTGTACAATTGATTGTGCACACATTAAATAGAGATGATCAAATAATTGCTAGTTCTTAGCAGCAACAAAAATAGGTAGCTAAATAAAAAATTATCTCCACATTTGTGATGCACAATTATTGAGTTCAACTTTAGAAAAAGTGTTGCTATATTAAGAAGTGAGATGGAAATGACTAGATACACTTTGTACTTCACAAAGAAAAAAATGACATGGAAATGACTAGATACATATTATACTATATTAGATGGAAAAATATTACCAATTGTACATGACAGTTGTGGTCTTTCATTTACAATAATAATAAGCATATGCATCCTAAGTATATACTCGTGGTGCTTATCATGTTGTAATTCTTAGTTCATCCATTAAGAAGGTGTCATCTTCCTATATCTACTATAAGATGAATGTCAAGTGGTGTGTAACTATTCTCAAATATGAATAAATAATGGTATAAGTAATGGTGCTTTATGATCATAGTTACTAGGCCTCATGTATCGTCATCATACAATTTTCCAAGAAGATCTATGTTGTCATGTCTTACTATCCATTCAAGTGAAAAAATTGGATATGATACCACAAGGTTTATTATGAATAAAAGTGTGTCATCTTCAATAGTGTCCCTAAATGGTGATAGCTAATAGAATAATGTCTTGCATGTTAGACTAAAAAATGGTGGTTAATTTTCCTATGGTATGATTTCCAAGAGGGAAATGGCTTATGATAGCTTGACAATGAAATATGATATGGGCTTCCTTGTATTGTTGTACCGAATGTTTTAGGTAAATCAATTATCCATTTTTCATGAAGGGGGATAGAACATGAATTTTATTAGTCTCTAGTATTTGTTGAATGTATCCTCATCCATCATAGGGATATATTCAAACATGGTTGTCATAGAAAAATATTTCCAACATTTTTCTTTGGCATTCCTCTAGAAGTCCTAGAATTTTTTCGATAACAAAAGATTTTGGACTTTTAGAAAGATTATTTCTTTTAGATCTAATGTATTTAACACATCAAGAGTGTCCATTCTTGTGCAATGTAGAGAAATAGAAGTTTCTTGCAATAACCAACATGTCTTATAATTTCTCAAGCATTAATATAAATGATCTAATAAAGACATGATACAAATATGCAAAAAATGATGATGTTGTAGAGGAAGAATGTGCATTATTTACATAAGAAATGTTTACATTTGTACCAATACATTTCTCAAATGATAATGCATTCTACTTACACAAAGCTATACAACCATATAGTTTCATGCATGAACAATGTTACATGTGTTGAAAATAATTGATTAATTGTGTATTGTCTTTGATGTTACACAACATGTCATATCATTTCTAGTCAGTGTGTATCGAGCTCACTTGGGTGATGAAGATAGTTTCCTATGTCTACCAAGCATTCTAGAGTTTGCCAAGTTTAGAAGATAGTGTCTATTAGGTTCACTCAATCATCAAAGGAAAGTTTGCAGAAGTTAAAGAAAAATGTTGGATGGAACCAATGTTAATCAAGATCACTAAGTTACCAAAGGAACTTTTTGAATATGTAGTGTTAAACAAGTTCACTGGGTTAACATAGGAAAATCATTTCTGAGTTATTGTCTACAGAGCAGGGTCAGTTAATGAAGGATTTTCTTGTTTTAGCATATTGAGTTCAATTGATTTTATTGTTGGTTCTAGTCGATTGAGAAGATGAATATTAACTATTATAAGTTGTATTCAAGCTAACTTGACAATGTTTAAGATATAAATATCAGGTCAAATTGAGGATTAAATGTGTGGAACATAACAAAAGATTTAATGATGCTTAGAGGAAGAAAATTAGAAGGATAAGAAAAATATCCTTATTGAGCTGCAAAGATAAATTCGATTGGGAAGGATCAAGTATACAAGCTAGAATTGAGATTTATAATCATCAATTTAGTTGCATCAAAAATTAGTTCATCTCATTGTTACTTTATAACCATTGCAATAGTGATCTAAATCTCTTAACAGAGTTTTCTTAACAGTTATTTGTAAATCCTCTAACATGGTGGCATTTCTTGATTGAAGTGTCTAAAGACCTCTAACAAGGCCACTCCTACTAGGGTGACTAAATCCTCTAACAAGGTCACACCTAATAGTGTGCTTTGTAACCTTTAATAGGGTTGGCTCCTAACAAGGCTCACTTTAGAAGAGTGAAAATCAGTAACTAGTTGCAATTGGTGATTTTTTCCAAATTGGGTTTCCACATTAAATGTTGGTGTCACTTGTGTTCATGTTATTTCTCTTATGTGTATGCAATTAACTTAATCTTAAGGTTAATTCAGTGATTGCCGAGTTATAGTATTTGCTAGTGTAAACTAAGTGTATATATGTTTGCCAAGTTACAGTAGAATACATTTTAAATCAAAGATTTGATTTGTATTGACATCTAAGGGATTCAAGATTTATTTTTGTAGTAGCTAATTCACCCCTCATCTCTCAGTTTCTCCTCTTATATTTCTAACAATATGTTGAGTAGTAAATGTGTAATTTGAATTTGCACTTTGTGATAGCACTCAGCTTATTGTTCAATGCAAATAAATTTCTCTTCAATTTTTCAAGTTTTATTCCAATTTTTAAACATCTTTTTTTTTAAAGAGGGGTAAATGCTTTGACCTAGAGCTATGAACCAGTGAGTCCATAAATGGAAGACCTAGTCCCCATTGGATTTGAACCTTGATGGCAAGGATAACAACTTAACAACTTAACCATCAGAACATGCCACTATTGGCTCCAATTTTTAAACATCTACCACAATGTCTTTGTCTTCTTTTGCTAGATCTTTCAATTTTGTTGTTCAAGGAATGCATGTTTGTATATGGGTTTTCATTTGTAACATTGTCACCATAGTTTAAGAAATCAGGTGTAATGTCACTTTCTAATGTTGAGACGGCTACATTCCTCATCATCTATGTATTTATATCTTCAATGGTGACAACAAGAGGTTGTGAACGTGATTCAACAACCTTCAAACAACCAACAAGATTTATTACAACATTGTCATTGTAATCATACAACTCATGGAGTGCACTAGTGGACATAAAATTATGAGTTGTGTTTCTCATCAATTGTACATTGTCTTCTTTAGAGGCAATAATAAGAGATTCCAAGGCACTAGGCCTTATCTTTTCCAAGTTGTTGAAAATTGATTTCCACCCAATGGAAACACTAAGATTGATGCTCTTTGGTGCACTTTCAGCATTTTGAACTCTTGGAGAACAACTATTTTTTTCTATTTCATCCCCATCAAATAGTCAAAATTAATAAGACTTTATGATTACAAGTAACAATTAACCATGTCATTTAATAAGCCTTGTTTTGGATGAATCCATGTGAGGTGTTCTAGAAAATTAGATGTTGGATTTCTATTATCATTCAATAATGTGTTACTGACCCTCTATGGAATTTAAATCCAAATAAGTATTAGCAATAGAAATGGAATTGTTGTTGGACAATAGTTTGGGGCCTCCACTATTGATGAAGATTTGCAATTAAAGCCACCTAAAATGTCCAGGTGTGATTTGGAATAAGAACTTGTACAACTATCATCTTCTTTTTATATCATTGTTAGAGAGGATGTAATTGTTGAAGATGAAGTTGCATTTTCTATTATTGCATTTTGTACTCTCAACGTGTGATTATGTGAATACAGGTTCACTCTAATTCCTTTCATGGAAATTGCAGCATTGTTATATGTCACTATAGCTTCCTCCATTGTATCAAATGTTCTAAGCCAATGATGATGTTTTGTACTAGGGCCCCTTATTTATACACCAAATGTACCCCATGTCATTTTCTTACACCCCTCTGCTGAATTTTTGATCCAGGTTTCCTTTCATGCTTTCATTTTATTATTGGTTTTTGATAGTTATCATTGTCTCCATAATAATCTTCAAAGATAAATAGCCTCATAAAATTGCTCATTGTATTTCTAGAAATTGTAGTTGACAACAATAATTATGTAATGGCATATTCAGGGTAACGTAATGGTATAATTAGCATCAGAATTCTCTAACTTGAAGTTCACTATAGTAATTATGGTATCCTAAGTTTCAAAGAACTAGATTCGTACTAAAGGTAGAAGATACAGTTACTTTAATAAGCTTTTTCTCTAACTCAAACTTCACTATAGTAATTATAGTATCCTAAGTTTACAAAGAATGGGATTCATATTAAAGGTAGAAAAGATAGCTACTTAATATTCTTTTTATTTATATATGGATACACTAGTCATATATTACTTGTACATATTTGTTTAATCATAGGATAAAAGGGCCACAATAGAGCACATAGTCTCTGGTCTGCCTCACAATAGGTGGGTGATAATCATACCCAAAGCCTTACTTAGGAATAGTTTATTTAATCTAAGGATTAATTCTTCCACCATGAGGTGCATTTAATTTCTCAACCCAGTGATGTATACTTGAAATGGTCAGCATTGTATATGCACTAGGTTCCTTGAAGAGTCATTATGCTTATGCTATAGGAAAGTAAAATGCATATAAAGAACCTACACTAGTGTTGCAGGAAAGTAACACACTTAACTCCTTACTAAAATGAATGTTGGAAATGCAACTCTATGATAACCCATATTTCAACCCAGACCATCCACTATAATTGCTCTTGTAAATGCTACAAGAACATTCACAAATTATGATGTTGTAGGAAGAAACTGTAACTTCTATCTAAAATATTGGAAATTCTAGAATTAAATCTACACTACTCTAATATAATCCACCTCCCAAGTGGGACCCCTTGTTTGGCTTCTTCTAATCTACTAATATAGAATGTAAACCAAGAATTACTTCATTATATTTCAAAAACTCCTTACATAAGAACAATACATAAAATTGTAGATAACTCGCTAAAAGATACAACAATTTTTTTCCATATACTTTTTCCAACCTCTTTAAACTATCAATCTAATCCCTATAAATAGAGGATTGACACTTATTCTAAAATAGAAAAGAAAACAAACTGACTGAAGATCCACTAGAGAAGAAGAGGGAAATATAATAGCCCACAGAATAAGGAATAAAGTTTGGGCAACCAATTCAGCACAATAGTAAATGTAGAGGGAATATGGCAACACTTCATCCCTACATTCTTGGAATAATGGCTCCTCCTTTGTAGTAGTTTTGTCTTCTAGTGCCATAATGATTCCTCTATCGTAGCTAGGCCTTGACACTCCTTGAATGTTGTTGACCACTCTCTAGCTTCTTCCTTTCCTAGAAGGTTAGTTGTGATGTAGAAATATTTACAAAAATAAGCATAATCATACTAAATCCAATTATTAAAACACACATTTTGATGATTTTATGAAATATTGCATTATATATATAATATTGGAAAAATGTGACATAACTATCTACCCATGGTTTAACAATTCTATCTAGACTTTATCATAAGTTCAACTAGTTATGAGTTCACAAATGTCTTGGCAGTATTAAAAATAGAGTATTAAAATTAATATTAAATAGAGGCAATAATTGGCCTCATCATTTGCCCCCTAGTAAGTTTAATGCCTATCCTCAAGCATTGCATCTTCTTGCAATTCATCGAAAGTCTCCAACCTTAGTCCTCCCTCACCCATGACTCTTGAAAGTGTAGTAGAATCCTCTTGTTCTTTACCAGACTTCCCTCTTGTGATCCTCTTGCAACCTGTCAAGTCATTTAGATTTGATGTCATATGAGGGCCAAAGGATCATGGGTGGTTGCATCATTAATGGACACCGAATTTCTTGTCTAATTTGCCTTCCTAGCTGCATGTATTTTGGTGTGTGGTGAAGGGTTGCATCAAGGTTGATAGGGTTGTGTTGTTCTAACCTTCTAAATTCTTCAAGAAGTCTACTCTATCTACTTATAGCACCGACCATGGCTCTTTGAAAGAAAAGTAAGGCATGCTATCATACTCTACATACACTTTTGTTCTAGCCTCCAAGATTTGTTTTCTTGTTTCCTTGTGAATGTCTCCATAGGTCAGCCTAAACCAATCCCTAAAGATTATTTATGGTGTATTGCTTCCTTCTCTTAATGGTAGGGTTTTGTTCTCTCCTATTCTCTGTAATTGCTCAATTGTCTAACATAGTTGCCCTCATTGTGTATCCAAGACATTAGGGCCCTAAGGTGTATATCCCCTATATAAAGTAGAGAGTTCTATTGAGTTTTTAGGGATAATGAAATTATTCATATACAATTCGCAGAGTAAATTTTGCTACCATGATGGAAGGGTCTAGTACAAGCCATAAAATTTCTAAGCTAACCTAAATTTTGTATCTATATCTTTGAGGGTCATCACCAACTGGAATAAGAGGAATTGATCTTTTAAATAGATGGTAGAGATCTTAGGTGGTGGCCTATAAGTAATTATTTGTTCATCTAGCTTAAGGGAATGATCCTTCTTTTGCTTTTGTCTCACCAATTGCTCCTTTAATTCTACAATTTCTTCACCTTGGTCTACTATTACCTTCTTCATTTATTTTTCTCTTCTTCCCATAGAGTTGTTGTTAACACATGTTTATTATATAGCTAAAAAAGAATCATTTGTAAGGTAATCAGGCCACTTTCTTCATTCTAGTTATTTTTCTTCCTCTATTCCCTCCATGAGTGTTCCAAGAAGCTTATAAACCATGTTTTCTTATAGGAAACTAGGGAAGTTTTTGAACAAGCTAGCTGGTGTGTTATTGGGTCTTCTTCTTCTTCATGACTTGAGGTATCCTATTGGCTTACTTGGGAATCATTTTCGCATTCATTCATCTCAACTTTATATTTCTCATTAGGATTCTAAGGAATGTCTAGAATTTTAGGTTGATTGGGGGATTCATTTGGGATATCTTGTACTAGAGGTTCTTCATCAAATTGTTTAGGTAAAGTAGACTAGGATTCTAAGAGAACTTTAGGAATTTGTCCTCTCTTTCTAGGGCTTCTTCGCATAGGGGTTTCTTCAAGAACCATAGCCTTTTTCTTGCTAACCCTCTTTGGTGTCTCTACTGTAGGAGTAACTGTTGTAGGAACTGACTTTATTTTCTTTCATTTTGAGACTGTAGGGTTTTTTTTTTCTACTATAGGAATTGAAGTTTCTTCTTGTAACTTGGGAAAAATTAGGTACATTTCTCATTTGAGTGATTAAAGGCACATTTCCTTGCACATTTTTAGTTTTTGTGTCTTGGGTGCCTTGCTCAATAGATGTGTCAATGGAGACTACATGGCTAGGTTGCACATTAGGGGCAATCTAAGGTTGCAGGGTTTTATGTTGGAAAAATTCTTCCCATACCATAGGAGAGACATCCCCAAGAGATATTTCTATGAGAAATTTAATTAGGGCATGGTGAGTAACAGAATTATCCTTTCCTTTTTGGGTTTCCTTAGCACTAATGCGTAACATATTGAAGAAGAAATTGGGGATATTTACTAGAAGATTATGCTTTACATAACTAACTTAAAATGATGGGCATGCAAATTAGAAATTCTTCCTTCATAATTAAAATACCTAATAATATGAATGGCCAACTCATTGTATAGCGGAGGAAGAGACATTCTTTTGGACCCCTACTTAGTAATATCTAATGGAGGGTCATCTAGTATGGTAAACTAGGCCCTAACTAATCTAGCATTGTGCTAATTGGGGTAGTGTTCCCCTATTGTTGGAAGCTCGATTACTTTTGCTATTTGTTCCTCTATGGAAGCAACATTCAATCCCCATACTATTGTTTCACCTTCCTCAAATGTATTTATAAATTCAGTAGCTACCTATTCATCAAACTCTATTAATTTCAAGAAATATCCTAGCTAGTCAAATGCATTGAATCTTCTTACTACTTCTAGATTTGAAAGTAAAATATTATGAGCTACTATTTCATGTCATTGCAACTGACCTCCCATTTGTGCTTACTAATCTCAACCTCTGCTCTATTTTCAACAATTACCCTCTTCCCTTTTGTGAACCTCGGACTTCTTCTTTATAAAACCACAGACCCTTTTCACATTCTTCTAGTGTTTCCATCATGAACAATAATAATGTGATTTTAATAAAATGAATCATAGATATGTGAGAATTTCTTCAAAATTTAATTTGGGTCACATCTTAGTCTGAAAATGAGGGATTATTTGGGAATAAAGGTATGACACTTGACACTTGTGTACTATGGCAACTAGATTTTAATCAAACAAAGGGAAAGTACAGATTTGAGGATCTTTAATAAGTAAATAGAAACTTCATTTGGAATTAGTAACCTTCCCTACCCCCTACAAAACATGGAAAAGTGTCCTCACTTAACATACTTGGCACAATGTACAGAATTGGCATAGTGCCAAAACAATATATTTAATGTAGTAGTAGATATAACCAACTAAATCTATGCACTAAAAATGAATAAAATTTGAAAATATTATACCTTCCAATTTGATCATTGCACGTACTAGATAATGGTGGTGAGAGTGGAAGAATGGTAGTGACAGCATATGTCAGCAGATTCACGATATTATTGAAAGCATAGAAAAATGATGACATGGAAGGTGGATGGGTGCTAGAGAAAGAAATGAAATGAGTTGAAAAAGAATAATTTAGAAAGTGAATGGAGAATTGAACTTTATGTAAACATAAAGTTTTTATTATGGGCATGCCCCAAGGAATTTTTGACATAGGCAAAAGGTTGAATAACTAGGTCCAAAGGCTCACCCATCTATCCAAACCACCATGCAAGAGTAAACACAACAGAAGCAAACACAAGGTACAACACCAAGGGGGGAGAGAGAGAGAGAGAGAGAGAGAGAGAGAGAGAGAGAGAGAGAGAGAGAGAGAGAACAAGAATATCTTTATTGATTCATTAAATATTTAGCATACATGCCCAGCTATAAGGCCTTCTAGGTTACGGCCAATTACAAACAGATCCAAATCTAGAAAACCAACTTCAAGTTTGCATCCTTTATTCGATCCTCTAAGTTCTAACTGACTAACTTCTCCATTTTAACTCTTTTCTCGCTAATTTCAAACCTAGACCTCATTAAATACTTGCCAAAATGGTTTACAAAAGATTCTAGAAAGCCACAAGTTGGCTCAAAATAGGTATTATATTCCTACTAAAATTAAATGTGAGCCAAGCTGGCCCAAATTGAAACTAGACATAGATAACTCAGCAAATGAAGACTTCATAGAAACTGCACTCGACAGCCATATGAGCTTGGCATCCAAAGGGATCACACGGTAGCAACTATGAACTTGGTATCTTCCAATGCTTAGCAACCAAAGAAAATCATTTGGCAACCAAAGGCACTCAACAACCAAAGGATTTGCTCAGCATCCAAACAAATTCACTCAGCAACCAAAGGAATTCACTTAGTAAACAAAGGAACTTGGTAGCAACTATGGATGACTCAACATTCAAAGAGTTCACTCAGAAACCACTAGAACTCGGCAATCAAAGGAATGACTCGGCATCAACTGAACACTCGACATCCCATTAAGAACTCAATAGAAACTGGTTGAAAGACCAAAAGTGTAGGATTACAAGGAAACCCAGGATGTTCTTGCATCAAATAACTAGGGTTGGAGAAAATGATTCTCCTGAATCATGCAAGTGTCACAACCCGAGTTGAATCCAACTTAGATTGAGAAATCCATGTAGCATCTTCCATTGGTCTATTCTTCCATTTCACCAAATACTCATAGTAATCTTGTCCTCTTGTACTCTTGCCAACTCTTTGATCCAAAATCTATTCAACTTCTTCAAACTACTTCTTAGGATAATCATCAAGTATAACCAAATATTTCATCATCTGACTCATGATACTTGTATAAATCAACAATATTGAATATATGAGATATATCCATATCATTAGGTAATTCAATATCATATGCATTACCACTATCAAACTTCTTCAAGATCTTACAAGGTCCAAATTTCTTCATCTTCAACTTGTTGTATGTTCCAACAGGAAATTTTCCTTTCTTCAAATGAACCATTACCTCATCACCAACTTGAAAATCATGGTGTCTTCTAGACTAATCAGCATTCTTCTTATACTTCTAATTACTTTGTTCCAACCTCAACTTCACTTCCTTATGCAAAGATTCCATAAAATCAAAAAATTCTCCTCTAGCAGTGCTTTTCTTTTCTTCACCAGCAACATCTCTCAAATCTTATATACCTCTAGGATGCATTCTAGTAACAATCTCAAAAGGTTTCTTCCCTATACTCCTATTCACAAAATTAATATATCAAAATTCAGCTTGTGCTAATACCATCTTCCAATTACTTGGCTTATTTCCCATTAAACATCTCAGCAAGTTACCCAAGCTTCTATTCACAACCCCTATCTTTCATCTGTTTATGGATGGAATGTAGAACTAAACTTCAATTCAGTACCCATCTTCTTCCATAAAGTCTTCCAAAAGTAAACAACAAACTTACTGTCTCTATCTGAAATAATACGTCTTGGTAATCCATGCAATCTCACAATCTCTTTAAAGAAAAGTTTAGCAACTTGCTCAGCATCTAATGTCTTCTTACATGGTATAAAATGAGCCATCTTAGAAAATCTATCCACTACAAAAAATATGGAATCATACCCTTTCACTGTCTTAAGCAATCCAAGAACAAAATCCATACTAATAACAGTCCAAGGTTTCTTAGGAATAGTAATAGGTGTATACAAACTAGTATTCTAACTTACTCCTTTTGCAACTTGAAAAACTCCACAACTCTTTACAAATTTTTGAACATCCTTATACATTTGAGGCCAATAATACTTATCCTTCAGCAAACTCAATGTCTTATCAATTCCAAAATGTCTAGCTAATCCACAACTATGCTTTTCCTTAATCAGATTCAACCTCATAGGACTTCTAGAAATACACAATTGAATACCTTTGAACAACATACCTTCTTGAGTGAAATAATCATCATAATTACTTATGTGATCTGTCAAATTTGGTGCTCTACACTCTCTCCACGCCTCAAAAAAATCAAGATCAACATCATACAACTCTTTCATTTCATCAAAATCAAGAACTTCAACCTTCATTTTAGTCAACAAAGAACATCTTCTACTCAATGCATCAGCAACTCTGTTAGTAACTCCACTCTTATGCTTGATCACAAATGTAAAAATTTGCAAGTACTCAACCCACTTCATATGTCTCTAATTCAATTTATGTTGACTTCCCAAGTATTGTAAAGCTTTATGATCAACATACAACACAAGCTCCTTAGGAATCAAATAATGTCTCCACTTCTTCAAGGCTTGAACAATAGCATAAAACTCTTGATCATACATAGAATATTTTCTTTTAGCATCATTAGACTTTTTAATAAAGAAAGAAATAGGCTTACCTTCTTGACTTAATACAGCTCCTATTGTATTACCACTAGCATCACATTCAACTTGAAATACTTTGTTGAAATCAAGGAAAGCCAATTAGGTAATTTAGCAACCTTTTGTTTCAAAGTCTCAAAACTCTTATCAGCTCCATGTGTCCACTTGAAGCCCTTTTTACCTCCTCTCATTGTCTTAGTCATAGCATTACAAACAGCACTAAAATTCTTTATAAACTTTTTGTAAAGACTAACCAAACCATGAAATGATCTTACCCCACCCACATTCTCAGGTGTAGGCCATTCAAAAATTTCTTTAACCCTCTCAAGATCCATCTTCAATCCATTAACTAAAATCACAAATCCCAAATACACAATCTCCTCTTGCATAAAAGAACACTTTTTCAGATTAATCAGCAACTTTTCCTCTTTCAACCTCTACAATACTTATCTAATATGCTCAAGATGTTCTTCCTTAGTCTTACTAAATATTAGAATATCATCCAAATAAACAATCACAAACTTACCCAAAAATCTTTTCAGAACTTCATTCATCAACCTTATGAAAGTACTAGGTGCATTAGTCAAACCAAAATGCATAACCAACCATTCATACAAACTATCTTTTGTCTTGAAAGTAGTCTTCCATTCATCACCTTCTTTGAATCTAATCTAATGATAACCACTCTTCAAATCAATCTTGATAAAATACTTTTCTCCACTCAAACAATCCATTATGTCATCCATCCTCGGAATAGGAAACATATATTTCACTGTGATTTTGTTAATAGCTTTGGAATCAGTACACATTCTCCATTCTCCATTCTTTTTAGGTGCTAATATAGCAAGTATAGCACATGGACTCAAGTTTTCTCTGATCAAACCTTTCTGCAACATCTCATGCACTTGTCTATTAAGTTCTTCATTTTTGTAGGTGTCAATCTATATGGTGCTTTGTTTGGAAAGCTAGCTCTAGGAATCAGATCCATTCAATGCCTTATACTTCTTATTGGAGGTAAACCATCAAGAATATCATTAGCAACAATCTCTTTATACTCATTCAATAATTCAGCAATTTCTACTAGTACTCGATTACCACTATCTACTGTCACTCAATCATTACTAGCTTCTATTGCTCAGCCATTACTACCAACACTCGATCCTCTAGGAACTATGGAAAACTAGACTTGATTCTTTTTCATTTCCTTTTCAAATTGTTTCTCATTAACCATGCAAATTTTTACAGTAGTACAATTAACCTCATATGGACTTTTGATCAAAGGCAGAAATGTTTGTTTCTTCCTATTTACCCAAAGAGTATATTGATTCAATCTTCCATCATGTACAACATATCTATCATATTGCCAAGTTCTACCCAACAAAATATGACAACAATCCATGGGCATAATATCACACAAAACTTCATCAAAGTAATGTCCAATTTTAAACTTCACAAGGCATTATTCACTTACCAATATCTTATGCTCATCTTTGACCCATGAGACATGATAAGGTTTGTGATGTTTCATCCTCTACAACTACAACTTGGTAACCAGCTCTTCTGATGCTAGATTTGTAGAGCTTCCACTATCAATGATCACTTTGCAGCATTTTCCAGCCATCTTACATCTGGTCTTGAAAAGACTTCTCCTTAAAATAGGTTCCTCATTACTTTCCTTATTACATAAGGTTATTCTCACCATTAGATTTTCTCTAGCCTCATCATCTCCTCATCATCTCCTTGAATCATAGCATTTATGTTACCTTTCTCACTTTCAAAAGATCTACATTCAAAAGATCTATGCCCCTCTCTACCACATCTAAACCAATTACCATGAAATCCACCTCTAGAATATGAATTACCTCTTCCTCAGTAAGAATTAGTGCCTCCTCGATAAGAATGATCACTTTTCCATTTGGTCTTGCCTTTTTCATCATTCTTCCATTCATATTTACCTTTATTCTACATAGAACCATCAGATCTGCCACTTTCTCTATAAGATCTACCTCTACCTCTTTGGAATCTGCCACCTCTACCTCTTTGTCTTTGTTCATGCTTCTTTGTCATGATCTCCTCAGCTTTCAAGGCATATTGATATGCTTCTTCTACACTTTCCAACTTTACAAAACTTATTTCATCTTGTATTCCAAATCTCAATCCATTAATGTACCTTGCAATTTTCTCAACATCATCATCCACATGTCCAGATCTGATGTCCAATCTATAGAATTCCTCAGTATATTCTTTCATAGTCATGTCCTTTTGTTTCAAATTTTTCATCTTTCTCAACAAGCTAACTTGGTAATCAATAGGGAGAAATTTGTTCTTTACGTTGTTCACCATCTTTGGTCAATTTTTGATCTTCTCCTTTCCTCTCCTTTGTCTATCAGTTTGCAAGTGCTCCCACCATAGTGATGCATGACCTTTCAACCTAGTGACTGCAATCTTCACCTTTCTATTATTAGAAGTGTTTTCATACTCAAAGAACTTCTCTGTATCAAAGATCCAATCCAACATAGCATTAGTATCCAATTTTCCATCATAAGGAACAACCTCTATAGCAAGCTTTGAATTTTCCCTAGACAACACTCGCAACAATCTTTCCTGATCTTGATCTTCTTTAGGTTCTGGATTATGGTTTGGTGGTGTTGCTTCATCATCACTTACATCATCAAGATGTGCTCCTCTCCTCTGGGCTATCTCCATAGCATCTAATTTGGCTACAATTTGCCTCAATGTATCCAATATAGCATCATTGGCATTTCTTCTACCATGAACCATCTTTACAAATTAGGTTCCTACAAGATCATAACCCTCTGCAAGTTATAGGTCAAATCCATAGATCTTCCACCCTACTACCAAATCTAAATTAGGGTTCGACATGATCCAATCTCCAAAAGGACAAACCTCACTCTTTGATACCACCTAACGCAGGAAAAAGGGTGAATATCTAGGGCCAAAGGCTCACTCAGCTATCCAAACCACCCTACAAGAGTTAACACAATAGAAGCAAACACAAAGTATAGTACCAAGGAGAGAGAGAGAGAACAAGAATGTCTTTATTGATTCATCAAATATTTAGCATACATGCCCAGCTGTTAGGCCTTTTGGGTTACGGCCAATTACAAATAGATTCAAATCCAAATAAACAACTTCAAGTTCACATCCTTTATTCAGTCCTCTAAGTTCTAACTAACTGACTTCTCCCTTCTAACTCTCTTCTCGTAAACTCAAACCTAGACCTCATTAAATACTTGTCAAAATGTCTTACAAAAGATTCTAGAAAGCCACAAGTTGGCTCAAAATAGGTATTAACTTCCTACTAAAATTAAATGTGAGCTAAGTCAACCCAAACCAGAACCAGATAGACAACTCAGTAAATGAAGACTTCATAGAAACTGGCACTCAGCACCCACATGAGCTCAGCATCCAAAGGGATCACATGATAGTAACTAAAAACTTGGCATCCTCCAATGCTCGGCAACCAAATAAAATCACTCATCAACCAAAGGCACTCGGCAACCAAAGGATTCACTCGGCATCCAAAGGAATTTACTTGAAAACCAAAGGAACTCAACAACAACTAAGAATGACTTGGCATCCAAATAGTTTTCCAGACAACCATAGGAATTTGGCAATCAAAGGAATGACTTGAATTCAACTAAACGCTTAGCATCCCATGAGGAAATCAGCAAAAACTGGCTAAAAGACCAAACGTGCAAGATTACAAGGAAACCTAGGATGCTCCTGCATCAATTCTTATTGAAAAGCTACAAGAAGAAGGTTGGCACCCTCTACTACAAGAAGTGTTACTTTTTGTTCATTTGAAACTGGCTATTGAAATTGCTACAAGAAGTCTTCTTTCATTTGGGGCCAATGATACAACTTTAACCAATTTCTATTGACTAATAACTTGAAGTGTAGTGGATCAATTGTGGTTAACTAGACTGCTCCTTTTGCAAATACATGACTAATTTCATAGGGACCCAACCATCATGTCTATATCTTGCTTGGTATTTCTTTGAATCTAGAATCATAAAGTAATGCTCAATCTCCAATTTGAAATTGCTTACTCTTAATATGGGATTTGTGCCATTGGTTCCTTTGCTTCTATATTATTTCTATGTGTTCCATAGAAGACTTGTGCATTTCATCCAAAGAATTAAGACACAGTAAATGCTCACTATGTGCTATAGGAAGATTAATGTTTAACTCCAGTGTTGTTCTTAAAGTTTTGTGTTCAAATTCAATGGGTATCATTATTTCTTTTCCATACAATAGTTTGAATGATGTGAATCCTATGGTGGTCTTCCATGTTGTTTGATATGCTCAAACAGCTTCGGGTAGTTTGTTGCTCCAATCTCTATGGTGCAAATGAACTATCTTTATCAATATGCCTTCCATGTCCCAATTTGTAACTTTTGCTTGTCCATTAATTTGAGAATGATAGGGGCTTGATTTTTGATGTCTGATATTATATTCCTTCATGAGTTCTATTATTAGATTGGAAGTGAATTGAGCATCGTGGTTAGTAACAAGATCTTCAGGTATGCCATATCAAGTAAATATTTCTTCATATATAAATTTGATAACTTTATGGTTGCAAGCATGCTTCATGGATTTGAATTTGACCCATTTTGTCAGGTAGGTAGTGCATACAAGGATGTGTGATTTCCAATTGGATGGAGGATTTATTGGACCAATGAAGTCCATGCCCCATTTGTCGAATGGTGTTACCACCACTTGTGGATTGAGAGGCATTTCATCTGATCTTTTTGGTCAGCCCATCCTCTGACATTTATCACACTTACATGTATAACTGGCTGCATTTTTATGAAGTGTAGGCCAATAGTAACTAGTTTTTAAAATCTTCAACACTATCCTTATTTTTGCAAAGTGCCCCCCACATGGTTCATTATAAAATGCAAGTAGAATTTTGTATGTCTCATCTTCTTGCACACATCTTCACATAACTTGATCAAGTCCAGTGTAAAATAGTGTGTTATCAATCTAAGAGAAATGGAATCTTTTCTCTAAAAGTAGCCTCCTATCCTTGTAAGAGAAACATGTAGGCATTTTGTTAGCTACAATGTAATTAGCTATGTCTACATACCATGAAGTTTGGACAGCAATATGAAATAAATACTTATCTAGAAATGTATCATATATCAAAGTATTATCTTCTTCATCATGGTGGATTCTAGATAGATAATCAGCTACCACATTCACTTTTCCATGTTTGTCAATGATTGTGATATCAAATTCCTACAAAAGAAGTAGTCATCTTGCTAACCTACCTGTGATAGCAAGTTTATTCATGAGATAATTGGTGCATGGTCAGTATGAACAAATATGGGATAGCTAGTTACATAATGCTAGAATTTTTTCAAAGCATAAACTACTACTAATAGTTCTTTTTCAGTCACTATATAGTTTAACTCTAGTCCATGAAGGCTCTTACTTATATAGTAGATTGCATTCTCAAGGTTTTGAGATTTTTGTCATAGGACTACACCTATGGCATAGTCAAAAGCATTTGTATGTATTTGAAAAGGAAAAGTCCAATCAGCAGCCCTAAGTATTGGTGCAATTGTCAATAGTGACTTGAGCTACTGGAAGGAGTCATCACATTCCTTTGTCCAAGCAAATTTAGCCTCTTTGGTAGGCAATGTATATGGAGGACTAGCTATCTAACTAAAATTTTGGATAAACCTACTATAATAGCTAGCATGTCCTAGGAAAGATCTAACTTCTTTTTGCTTTGTGGGAATAAGGAGTGTGAGAATTACCTCTATTTTCATACAGTCTACCTAGATTCCAACTTCAGAGATAAAATGTCCCAAGACCACGCCTTCCTACATCATCAAAAATCTTTTCTCACTATTGAGAGATAGGTTGTGTTCTTCACATTGGATTAGTACTTTCTTCAAGTTTTTCAGGGCTTTCTCAAATGTGACACCAAACATAATGAATTCATCCATGTATATCTCCATGCAATCATGTGATGTGTCGGTAAAGATATTGATTATAGCTCTCTGAAAAGTAGCAAGTGAATTACATAAGCCAAATGGTAATATAGAAAAGGAATAGGTACCCCAAGGACATGTAAATGTGGTATTCTCTTGATCTTTTGGATCAATAGTTATCTAATTGTAACCATTGTATCCATCCAAAAATGAGAAGTATTTCTTTCCAGCAAAAGTATCCAAAACTTGGTCAATAAAGGGCAAAAGAAAGTTTCCTTTATGGCATTATTTAATTCTCTATAATCTACACATATCCACCACTTACCTCCTTTCTTAGGTATAATAACTAATGGTGATACTCATTTGCTATCAGAGATTGGATAGATGAATCTAGCATCCAATAACTTATGCAACTCAATCTTAACTATCTCACATAATGTTGGATTTATTCTCCTCGAAGGTTGATGGAGTGGCAACTTACATCATTGATGTAGATCCTATGGGTGCAAATTTTAGGGCTCAGTCCTACCATATCCCCATTATCCCAAGAAAAATCTTTTTCATGTTGATTGAGGAGCTTGGTTAACAATCCCAATTGTGATTGGAACAACTTGTTGTTTACATCGAGATTATGACTAGGAGAAGGTTCCATAGTAGTTGTTAACTCTACCATTGATGCTTCTAGTACTAGACTTGTAGCTACTTCACTTGTCAGTAATTGATCAATTATCTTAGGGCTTTTTGGGTAGACAACATCTTCATAGGTACATAGCTTTAAGATATAACTCTCAGCAATATCTCTGGTCACTATACATTCATTAATAAGAATGTTTGGTATTATATCATCTTCCTCCTACATTTTTAGAAAAGAGTGTCTATGCAACATCATGAGTTGGGCTACAAAATTTAGCTTTTCCTCTTTGTCCCCTAAATTTGGCCAAATAGGTTCTCCCAAGTTTGGCTGGGGTTGGGCAAGTGGATATAGTGCTAGCTTCCTTATGGCTTGACCATTTGAAATTGTCATACTGCCTAATATGCAATTAATTTTAGCATTAGTGGTGGCTAACCAGGGTCTTCCTAATATGATAGGATAGCTAGCAAGTTTTACTTTAGGTGATAGGATAAGAAAATCAAAAGTGTATTTCCATAAATCTAAAGTCACTATCACATCTTCTATGAGACCATCTAAATTGATAGTTGAACTATCAGCAAGTTGTAACACTGTGGGAATTGTTCTTAAGTCTTCTATGTGTAACCTATGCATTATATCTTTACTCATCACATTTATTGCTACTCCCAAATCAACTAAAGCATTTTTCACAACATGTCCATTTACGATTAGATTAACTACTGGACTACCAAGATTTGAATACTTTGGTATCACTACCTTCCCTAACATGATATCTACTAATTTTCCAACAACATGGTTTGTTTGAGGATCTTTCTTCTTCTACCCTAGCTTCTTAAGGCATGCTTCCTTAATAGCCTTTTCATAAAGAGGGATGTCCTTGATAGCATGGAATAGAGGGATTTGGATGTGCATGTTTTACAGCTGCTCAATAATATCAAATGTCTCTTCCTCTTGGGATATAGATTTCTCTTTATTTAGCCTATGTGGAAAATGAGGATTCACTTAGGTGTGATTAGTAGTCCTACTAGGTACATCAGTTGGTAGGTTGATATTTGGCAGTGTAGCTTCTGGAAGTGGTGCTATAAGAGTGTCTACAAGTTCCATGATAATAGGATATTCTAGTGTGGGCAGAGTTGTACCAGATCTCAAATGGATATCAGATATCTCTAATAAAAAAGTAGGGCACTGTTGAGTATTAATAGTTTATTTTGCTATTGTTATTGCTTGTTATTTAGATTTGGTTGAGATTGAGCAAGCAATTGGATTGGCTTAGGATTAACATTATTTGCTATAGGAAGTGGCATTATTATAGGTGGTTTCACTGGAGGTAGTAGTTATGGGTTACTAGAATTTTGGTTAGGCCACTATGGCAGCCCCCTCCATTGGTTATTTTGCTACCAAATTCCTTGCAGTGGTTTCCATTAATTCTGCTAATTTTGCCACTGGATATTTTGTTGATTAGGCCAGTGGTTATTTTTCCAGTTGTGTCATTGATTATTTTTCTAATTAGGCCACTAGTTGTTTTGTTGGTTTTGCCAGGGAGGTTGGGAGTACTGAGAAAGATTCTAATAACTTTGGTTTTTCTACTAATTATTGTAAGGATTTGAAAATTATAGAGGATCTTGAGGCATACCTTCTCTTGAAGCCCATTGTCAACATTGAGCAATGAAGAACACTTGATCATTGTCCCCATCTATCTTCATTTACTTAGTTGGCAAATGTTGATTATCTAGGTTGGCTACCAACTTACATCTGCAGTCTTGTTTTTGTTTGTGGTAGTGAGGATAGTACTTTGCCAATCGTGATTCAATCTTTGCATGCTTCTTCTTTGCAGTCATGGTGTTGAGATGTGTAGCGACATCATTTATGATGTCTAGATTGAAATCTAAGAGTAAATTAGATATCTTGAGCTTTGAAAAGTCCTGATTGATCACTTTAGTGACTGTGGACCAATGCCCTCTGCCTTTCTTAATAGTTGACCGTGAGTAGTTAAGATAGATTTTTTTGAGGTCCTCCTAAGAAGATTGGTATATATCGCCACTAGCCATCAGGTCTAATGCTTCCAGACAATTATCGTCTACCCCTCTCAAGAAGACTAGTTTCTATCAATCCTCTACTAGTACATGCTGGGGGTTCTTCTATATTGTGTACAAAAATTGTGAAACGTGGTCTTCCAATGTTTCATCCTCCTTTTGTGATATTCTAAAAATGTCATCTCCCTTTGGATCACTCCCCTTGTAGTAATCTTTGTATTTCTCCATAAATATAGTCTACATCTCATCCCAGGTACCTACTACATTGGCTCCTAAACCCATGAACCATCATAAGGCTAATTCTTTTAGTGTTGTTAGAAACAACTTGAGCTTGTGGGCATCAATGTTAAAGTCAAAGCTACAATAGATTATGTCAAACTCAAACAAAAAGGTATTAGGATCCTTAGTTAGAAGGCCATAAAACTTCAAAAGAGTAGTTGTGGGTATATTTTTGAGATTAGCATTATTTATGAGGCTCATGAGATGAAATGGAAAAGTAGGGTGTGTCATTACTAGAGGTATTTGATTATCGGGTGTTGAGATCTGATTGAAAAGATCATTGTTGAGAGAGATCATTGAAAGAGGGAGATTGTTAAAGAAGACTGTGTTCCAATCATTTTTTTGTCATAGATGTCAAACCTACTATCTGTTGGTAAGCCAATTGCTTATAAGATTCAAGTATTATCACTTAGTTGATTGATGAAGAGGATTTGATCAATAAGAGGTAACAATAGCACCTAGAGGAAAGGTTGAGCTATGATTATGTAATGAAGTACAAGGATCAGTTAAGATAGTGATGATATGATGTATTTATAATCTACTTAAGGATACAAAGGCTAGTTACACTTAGAAAGTTTAGAAGAACAAGTTACACAAAGTTTGTCTACCAAGCTTGACCAAGTGTATAGTAGGTGTTGAGAAAAGTTAGTGCAAGTCGAGCAAAAAATTAGTTGGAGCCAAGTAAAAGTTCATTCTAGTGTATGTCAAGAAAAATAGTTGATGTTGAGTAAAGTTTAGCCGATGTCGAGCATTAGTAAACTTTAGTAGGTGTTGAGTAATTTCACAATGGATGCCAAGAAATGCAATATGTGTTGAGCATCAAAAGGATGACAATGTTGAGCTACTACATTCTTTAAAAGATCAAAGATTTGATGAATCTGAGCTGAAAAATTTATTTTTTTGGATTTTGTGAACTAGGAGGAAGATAAAGTTGATGAGTTGGTGGCACAGAAATTGAGGTAAACCATTTTTAGGTGAATTCAAATGGATTCTAGGAGTAGTTTCTAGAAGAGATATAAGATATGGGGTAGATACATTGTATCCTACCTAATCCATCCAAACCCTAAATTGGATGATGGAAAATGAGTGGGAAAATATTCCATTTTTTGTTATTTATAGGAATTTTTGGTCATGAAGCAAAGGTGTCATGTTCAAGAACCTAAGGGAGACAAGGAGTCAAGGGTTTTTCTTCGTCAAGTGACCTAAGAGAAGAGTCTACAATGGCATGTTAAGCAAGAAGGCTTAAGGAGATGAATGCTTAAAGGGTGAATAAGATATCAGAGCTACAAAGTATGAAGGCCAAGCCGAATTGAGGACTAAACAAAGATCTGTAATCTATAAAAGAAATTGTAAGTTGTATCAGATCAAAGCTCTATTATTACCTCTAACAATTGTATCGGTCTAGGGTAAATCCTTTGGATTAAGGTTGACCTAATAGTCATTTGTAAATCCTTTGACTAGGTGGCATTGTAAGTGAATGGCCTAAAGTCCTCTAACAAGGCTCACTCCTAATGAGGTGATTGAAATCCTTTAACAGGGTCACATTTAACAGTGGGTATTGTAACCTTTAACAAGATTGGCCTTTCGCAAGGCATCACTTCAGAAGAGTGAAAAAGAGTAGCATGTTACTGGTGGTTTTTTCCAAATTGGGTTTCCACATAAATAATTGTGTCAAGTGTGTTGATGAATCTGTTATGTTTCATGCTTTACATTTTTGCAAGTTGATTTGACAGTAACCTACAAGTTTTAGTGATTGCATAATCTTATGGATGCATGCATGAATATGAATGTTTTATGGGTTCACTAAGCTGTGAAAATTTTTATTTATACATCTAGACATTGGATAATTGATTCACCCCCCCCCCCCCCCCCCCGCCTAGTTATTCTAAAAGTATTTCAACATGGGGTTACTACTGAAAAGGAGCATTAGCTACAGGATTGCTTACAATAGGTGGATTTGGACCAGAACTATCAAGAAAGTTGGCCAAGATTTTGGCAAAGAGTTGAAGACTGCTTACATCCAAAGATTCTACTCTAGAGGAAGATGTTGCAGGAAAATCATGACTTGCATCCTCAAAAGGCAACTCAACTTCTTCAACTTTGTCATTCAAATCAACAAACCCTCGTGGAAGAAATCTACCATATTCATCTATGTCTTCCTCTTCGATGCATGAAATTGAATTCTTCATTCTTGTGAACCAATTTTTAGGACTAAAAATCTCTATTTAAAAAAAACCAAAAAAGAAAAAAAAACTGTGACTCAAAAAGATGTTCCTAGCTTGACACCATCCCTGGCAACGGTGCCAAAAATGGTTTGTCTCACAATAGGTGTGTGACAATCATGCCCAAAGCCTTAATTAGGAACAGTTTATTCAATCTAAGGATTTCTTCTCCCACCATGAGGTGCATTTAATTTGTTAATTGAGGGTCGTATACTTGCAATGGTCAGCACAATATGCACACTAGGTTCCTTGAAGAGTCATTATGCTTATGTTGCAGGAAAGTAAAATGCATATAAAGAACCTACACTGGTGTTGTAGGAAAGTAACACACTTAACTCCTTACTAAAATTAATGTTGGAAATGCAACTCTATGCTAACCTACATTTCAACCCAGACCATCCACTATAACTACTCTTGCAGATGCTACAGGAACATTCATAAAGTACGATGTTGCAGGAAGAAACAATAACTTTATCTGAAATACTGGAAATGCTAAAAGTAAATCTGCATTGCTCTAATCTAATCACTAGTAAATTTGCACTTTTTTTTCTACCAAAAAAATTCACAAAAGCTATGAATTCCCTTTTTTTTGTTTTTAATCCTGTGTTGGTCAAAAATAAAAATTGTATGCCCAATTTGGTCAAAATATTGACCAACTTAAGTTTCCCCCAAGTTGGTTGAAATTTTGACCAACTTGAAAATCGCATTATGTTATAAAAAAAGAAAAAGGTTTATAATGTGTAAAGCTTTGTATGAGTGCAGGCAGTTTTGTTGGGGCTTCATTCTCGTGGGAAATTTTTGTTGGGGTTTCATTGATGTGTCTAGTAATCCGTGGAGAAATTCGGCTCTCAGATCTAAACGAGTGTATGTATTACAAGAAAACATAGTATGAATTATCAATAATATAGCTACCTAGAATTAGAGGTAATTTATACTAAGGATAGCACATTCCAGAGGTTGAAATCTATCAAACACATTTAGGTCAAATATATTAATGGGCTTTGAACTCCAAGCATGGTTAAGAAGCTCAATCTGATGAAGAATTTTCTCAAGATATGCATTGTGAATGCAAATCCAAGTAATGGAATTGATAGCTATTGAGAAATAAGCTTTTATGTAGCAAATTTTACTAGCAATTTAGTTATGTTTGTGAGGGATATGTTTTAAGGATCAATATTACACATGGTTGTAGTTATAAGAGATCTATGGTGCACACTGCACACGCAAGCACAAATATAAATATATCATATATTACATGATTATGCAGTTTATTTTAAAGATCCTCATTAGTTTACCACTTGTAATTATAGAAACTATAGTATTATTGTATCTAGTTTAGCAGCGTGTCTTTAGAACAACTATATAACCCTCATTGTTTCATATTTATTTACTTTTGATTTTATATGTCTACTTTTGAAGTAATTTTGTTAATAAATAAATCACAGGCCGAGCTTGCATCTAAAGTTATAGAAGATTGATCGAAGTCCTTTAATAAGCTCTAGTTTGATACATTGTTGTGCGCAAAGTGGTCCTATTACAGAAAGATTGATTCTCAAAGGGCATTGTTACAACAACCTCTAAACTGGGAACAGAGTTACTAGTGTCAAGGGATGGACATCGTATCTTCTGAACAAAACAATGTTGGTCCCACTTTATGCATTGACAATGATATGAAGCCTAGAATTTTGAGAGGTGAGAAGTCTAAAGAGGAGATAGTGAATCTGGATGTTCCACCTCTAGAAATAGATGAACCACACAATAAAGAAATAACTTTGGAGTTTGTTAAAGAGAATGATTTACCTAATTCAAAAAAGGATGAACCAAAGACTAATGTTCTTTCCTTACAAATGCATGGAGCCTATTGTGAGGTTGGTACAATTGATGTTTCTTCACAAATGGGTGTAACCCACCATGAAGCAATAACCAAAGAGGTTCTTTTTCCAATTACTGAGTTTAGATTAGTCATAGATCCTGTGCTAGAAGGTACAAAGATGAATACAAAGGGTGAGATTATCTTGGCTCAACAAGGTGCTTACTAAACTGAGGTGGGGAAAGTAGTTGATGGCCCACAAAAGGAAAAAAAGAAGATGAAGAATAAGGATACTATAAAGAATGCTATAGATTATAACAACAAATTGAAGCAAAAGGAAAAGCCTTTTCCGAAGGTAATTATTAATAACTATTTTGGCATTCTTTAATATAATCTATTGTAATAACATTGATAGATAAGTTCTTGTGCAAAGAAAATGAGCTTCTTAGTGTGTCTCTTAATTAGAAGCTAAGCTTTTATTAATACATCATGTTTATCTTTGTCCAAGAGGCTACTGGTACAAATGGGCATGTGCCATCCCAAACTGAGCATGATAGAGAGAAATCTATAACAAAATTGTCAAATGGCATACATCTATGCCTTTGAATCTTCATACTTCTTTTTATGCTAAGAATAATAAAGAAATAGCTCCAAAGTATGTTAGAGAGAATGATTTACCCAGTTCACAAAAGGATGAAGCCATGACAGATGTTCCATTCTTACAAATAGATGCAGCCAAACACAAGGCTAGGACAACTGATGTTTCTTTTCCACAAATGGATGTAACCCATCATGAAGTAATACCTGTGGAGGTGATTTCTCTAGTTTTAGAGATTAAATTAGTTATAAATTATGTGCTAGAGGGTCCTAAGATGAAAACAATGGGTGAGATTATTTTGGCCCAATAGGGTGCTATAGTTCCACAAGTAGGGGAAGTAGTTGATGGCCCAAAAAAGGATGAAAAGAAGATAACTAAGAAGTATCTTTTAAAGCATGCAATAGATTATTCCAAAATCCCTTTACTAAGGTAATTACTATTTAGAAAAAATTTTCTTATATGGTTCTCCAAGATGTTTTGAACATGAAAAATTTAACATTGATCCCTCAGGCTACAAGCGTCATTAGTATGAATCTACTATAACAAGATTGACAAAAAATTCCTAAACAAGTCGAATGATTTTCTTAGTGTGTCTCTTAACAAGAATCTTAATTTACATAAATATGTCTTTTTTTATCTTTTTTCAAGAGTTTTTTCCTTCAAACTGGCATGCACCATCTCAAACCAAGGGTGACAGAAAGGAATCTGCAACAAAATTTTCAAATACCAGAACATTTATGCCTTCAAATCCTCACACCTCTTATTATGCAGAGAATTCCAAAGAAATAACTACATAGTTTATTAGATAGGATGATTTACCATGTTCAAAAAATGATGAAGTCAAGACAGATGTGTCTTTCTTACAAATACATAAGGCCTACAATGAAGCTAGGACAATTGACCTTTCTTTTTCACAAGGGGAAGTAACTCACCTTGAAGCAATACCTGAAGCGGTTGTTTCTCTAGTGGATGATATTAAATTGGTTGTATATTCTATGCCAGAGGATCCAAAGAGGGAAACAATGTGTGAGATTATTTTGGCTCAACAAGGTATTTCCATTCGGTGGGTGGGGAAAGTAGTAAATGGCCTAGAAAGGGACAAAAGGGAGATGAAGAAGAAGGATCCCCTTAAGCACACCATGGATTATTCCAACAAATCAAAGAAAAAGGAAAAGCCCTTTCCTAAGGTAATAACTATTTTGATATTATTATAAATTCAAAAATGGATTCCCTTAGCTTTCATTAGTATTGATAGGTCAATTTATGACCAAAAAAATGGTTTATTAGTGTCTCTCTTCCTTAACAAGAATCTTTTTTTTTTTCTGTGCACAATGTTTATCTTTGTCCAGGAGTCTGGTGTTTCAAATGGACATCTACCATCACAAACCAAGAATGACAGAAATAAATCTGCAACAAAAATGTCAAATGGTAGAATATTCATGCCTTCAAATCCTCATGCTTCTTTGAATGAAAATACTAACAAAGAAACAACTCCAAAGTTTGTTAGAGAAAATAACTTGAAGAGTTCACAAAAGGATGAAGCTTACACTGATGTGCCTTCCTTACAAATACATGGAGCCTATTGTGAGGCTAGAACTAATGATGTCTCTTCTTCATCAATGGACACAACCCACCATGAAGCACTACCTATAGAGGTATTTTATCCAGTGATTAAGAGTAAATTGGTCATAGATTTTGTGCTAGAAGGTCCAAAGATGGAAATAAAGGGTGAGATTGTTTTGGCTCAACAAGGTGCTACCCTTCAACACATTGGGAAAGTAGTCAATGGCCCAAATAATATTGAAAAGATGGTGATGATGATGGATTCTATAAAGAATGCCATAGATTATTCTAACAAATCCAAGCAAAGGGAAAAGATCTTTCCAAAGGTAATAACTATTTTGGCATCTTTTTCTTATACATACTATTTTAGAATGGTTTTTACATGAAAAATTTACATGGGGTCCCTTTAAATGTCATTAATCTTAAACTATTAATCCATTACAATGGCATTGATAGATAATTTCCTAAACAAAGCTACTGTTTTTAAGTGTCTCTTCCTTGACAAGTCTTACTTTTACTATGTATTATGTTTGTTTGTCTTGGTGTAGGAGGTTGCTTCCTCAAATGGGCTTGTACCATCCCAAACCAAGCATGGAAGAAAGGAATCTCCAACAAATATGTCCAATGGAAGAACATATGTTCCTTCAAATTGTAACACTTCTTATTATGCTAATAATTTTCCCTGTGTTCAAAGAAAAGTAGGGAAGGAAGATACAATCCCCAAGAAGAAAAAATCTAGTCTACAAAAAGGACAAAGAAAACTATCACCATCTGATTCTTTACACATGTCCCTCTGTTTGGGACCTCAACATGCTATTAATATCATAGTTCCTCATCCATTTGTTCTCGTTACTGACAGGAAATTCTGGTTTTGTTGAAATTTTTGAGTACTTTTGGGGCTTTTCCCATTATTGAAGATATATTATTTTGGGCATGACAATTTTGTAAGGCTCATTTTTCAGTGATTGTTGGAGGAAGAATTTGCCTGTTCTTGCAAAATCTGACAAGGTTTATGCAATTTTTCTTCTTAGGTATGGATACTTAGGTGTTTTTTATAGAGTGACCAAGCTTTGGATAGTTTTTTTGGTTTGGACAAGCCAATACATCTATTCTTTCACACCTAACTTTATCAAGTAAAGTTCACAAGGTTTTTGCTCATTGTTTAGATGGAGACAAAGGAGGAGGCATCTTGGCTATTGGAGATGTACAAAATGATGTGCCTACTATTGGAATTTACAAGTGGGAAGATTCACTTTTGAGAGGGGGGGTGAATTAGAAGTAACTAACTTTAACCTTTTAACTGATATCATTCACATGCATATAATTCATCTAATAAACATGAAAGTAAAGACATGCATGAAAATAGATAACACAAGATTTGGTAACCCAGAAACCCTCCAAAATGAGAAGGTAAAACTAGGGTGGGGATGATACCCACAAAGTATCACTATAGTAATATGTAACTATTTAAGGCCACTTCCAATGGTCTATCCTATGAAAGGCCCGTCTTGTTAAAGACTTTTCACCCTATTAAAAGTGACATGGTTAAAGGATTTACAAACATTCCCTTGGAGTGTTACCCTATTAAAGGATTTATCACCTTGTTTAAAGGCTTACAACATGGATATTAAAGCAACCTAGCATCATAGGATTTTCATTCCTAATAAAATTGCTAGAGAGTATTAGAAATTCTTGACCTGATGACTTGCAATCCTTAATTTTTGATTCCAAATCCTTATTTTACTTTGTCTATTCTGATCCTTGCTTGATCTGATATGTCTCTCTTCTTGAAACTCTGATACTCTATTCTAACCAACTGAATTCTACAATTCTACTCTTCCTTCTAAGTCTTCAATAACCCCTCTGAACTTTGCTATAATTCACCCATACACTTCTCTCATGCATGCATATAATGTGGTATCACCCTTCTTTTAAAGGGTTCAAAGATTAAGGGTTAGGTATGAATCTATGATCATTATTCATTCTTCATTTCCTGCTCAATTCTTGCACTTTTCCTATTGGTTGCATGCCTTCTCCATTTTTCTTATTGGTTGCATGCTGATTACATAGGTAATGAAAAGATTTGATCTTATCTTCAAGATCCTTCAAGATTCATCCTATGTCAGCTCAAAAAAATAGTTTAAATCTAAGTTTGTGAAGGTACAAACTCATATGTTGATTCTATGTTAATCAGCACTTACTAGTTGTTGATGCTCAGCACATATCAGAATTCTATCTCACTCAGGTTCTATAGCAATTCCATTTCACTCGGCATCTATACTCTGCTCAACACCTATAGTGACTTAGCACTTGAACTTTGCTCAGCACCTATTGAATTCTCTAGCTCGGCACACAATGTAGCTCGGCTTTTGTATTATACTTGACATCATCTTGAGAATTGGTTAAGTGTGTTGACACTCAATTGTCAAAACTAATCTGAGACCAACAATCTCCCCCTTTGATATGAGTGGCAAAAATACTTAACTAAACATTATGAATCTGATCTTTATGAGTATACTACACATTCTATTCAGCATATTTACAAAACTTCAAAAAATTGTTCAAAATTTTGTAACTCCCCCTGAGATGTTGTGGCATTTATGTAACCAAAATTATGTTCCTATAACCAAAGATTCTTGTGTTAAATTTGTCTCATGCTAATGTGTCTGATATTCTTTATCTTGTCCATACTCTACATCTATTTGTTTGTACTCCTCCTTTGTTTATGCTTCCCCTTTCACATCTTCTTGTAGTTTTTGCATCCTTTTGGCTTTATTCACTTATTACTTCCTCAAAAGTTGAATGTCTCCCCTTTGAATATTTCTTTATTACCTCCTTCAAAGAATGTAGTATCTCCCCATTCTTATCATTTCCTATCTTTATCTCCCCCAAAATATTATATCTCCCCCTTTTTGACACTTATGTCAAAGGGTCCTAAGAATGAATGGAATATCTTGTAGTTGTATCTTGTACTACTTGCTCTTTAGGTTGATCTTTTGTAGCTGTGGGAGGTAGTGAAGGTGGTTCTTGTGTGTTCACCTTCTCCCTAGTAATCTCTTCTACAGTCTTTTGTAATTCTTCTACACTCACCAAAACAAGATGTGTGCACAGTTGTGATTGCAATGGAGTTTGGTGAAGGGTCTTTTTGAGATCCTCTATAGTCAATAGATTGATATTCTAACTTGAGGTGTCAGGAACATACTTAACAATTATAGTTTCTATAGGTGTTGTATGTGGAGGACTTGGTGGTGGGATTTGGGTGTCTTGGACACTCTGTTTTAGTTGTTGCCTCTTCACCTTGTTGTGTCTTCTCCACTATTTCCTCTTCTTTTTCTTTCTCTACTTCCTCATCTTTTTCATTATCTTCTTCTTCCTCATCTTTTCTTCCCTCAAAGAGATCTTCCTACCCTTCCTTGATATTTTTCAATCCATAAATCAATTTCCACATTTGTGTGGATTTTTGCACAACATCTTCAATTTGATTTTGAAAAATTCTAAAGGTTCTATATTTAGGTGCAAATTTTCTCCCATGTTTCTTGTTAGCTTTTCTTATTTGACCTTTAGTTAGGTTAGGCATTACATGAGAAAATGTTGACTCCCTTATTTCTTTCTCCATTTTAAGGTAGTAATGCCATTTATTATGTACAATGGAGCTTAGCTCCTTAGGCATAGAATTATCTAGTTCAAGTGGGGTGGTCTTGAACTTAGCCATCATAGTGTAGATGGACTCTTCCACTATGTTTTGTTCTTCCCTTGACAATTTATTAAAATCAATGGTCTATAAACCAGTTAGATCTACATTGTCCCTAATGTTATTACAAACATTTTCCAATTTAGACTTGGTAGAATGTCTTACCAATCTAAATTGATCATTATTAGACTCTGTCTTTTCTTCATCTAATTCTAGAGGTGCAACATATTTTCTTCTTTTCTTTTGTTTTGCAAGCCCTCCTTGCTCTATGGCCTTTTGCTTCCCCTATTCCTTTGTCACTTGAGTTGTTGCTCGAGTGTCTTCCCTTGTAGTTGGCTTGGTTGGGCTTGGCTTTGTTGCTTTCTTCTTCCCCTTGGGATGTGCAACTAGTTATTTTTGTGTTTTTTCCTTCTTTGGTTCTGGGTTTCACTCGGCACATTCCTCTTCTTCTATATCCTCACACATTCATTGGGTCAAAGCAAGTGTTTCCTATCCTTGTTCCTCCTCATCATCTTCTGCTTCTTCACCTTCTTCTTCTTCTTTTGTCGTGCCTTCACCAAATTTGGCCTTAAGTTTCTTTACAAGTTTGTCTTTCTTCTTTAGTGTGGAGGTAGTCTTTAACTCCATATCCACCTTTGACTTGACTACATCATAGGTACCAAAATGTGGTGCACTTTTGTCCATTTCCTCAGCTAGTAGTGCAGTTATAGTTGTTGATGCCTCATCCATATTTATTTCATAGCCAAGAGGTCTTAGCCATCTAACTCTTGGTATGGTATCTTGTATATAGGTATATTCAATATCTACAAGAAAGCATACATCATTTATATGCTTCTTTACTAATGAAACTAGTATTCTTAGCCTTTGCTTCATGGTCTTCTTGAAGTCTTCAAACTAGCTAGTCATAAGGGTCTCAAAATTAACTCCCATTTGTTCTATGTATTCATTAACTTGAGTTATGATAGACCTATTTTCTTTCTAGACTACTTTACCAAAGGAAGGAAATTCATTCTGCACATAAAAGAATATACAAATCAAAATAGCACCAAACTTACATTGGGCTCCCTTGGTTCTCCTTATTGCTACTAAATTTTCATTAATCTACTACAATTGCAGTTCTGCAAGATCATAAGTATGATCCTTTTTCACTAACTTGTAACCCACATCCACTACAATGCAAGGCACATTGTTAAGTCTATTGGATTGGTAAAATTTGTGTGCAATGACTCCAATAGCAAAATCAACAAGAGGTTCTTGAATGGTGTCAATTGTCATCCCTTGCTTGTTCCACTTGGCACCACTGTTCTTCTCAATTGCCTCCTTAGAATCACTCCTAAGGGTCTTTGGTTGATCTAGGGTTGGGTAACCTATCACTCTATGTACAATTCTCTTTGTGATTTTCACTAAACCATCCTCCAACCATAAACTTTAATCATGTAAGCTGTTGAGAACTATCTTGATCCATTCAGTTTTGAATACTGTGGGGAATTCTAGGGCACGCATCACACCCTTCTTCTCAACAATTTGGTACTCCTCTTCTAAAGCTCCATTTTCACACAATTTCTCATAAGCTTCCCTCATCTCCATGTCTCCTATGGCTCCAATTTTATAGTTATAGCATCTTCTAACATCCTAAACCATAACTACCTTAGGGGTATGACAGATAGGGCTTCAGTTGGGTCATTCTTATATGCTACCTCTAGAATTGGTTGGAAATCTGGTTGTTTTACTTCATTGGACACTAGCTGGACTTCAAACAGCTATTTCCTCTATGTTTTCCTAGAGCTAGAAGCCATTTGTGTGATCTAGGGTTTGTAAACAAAGAAAATGTGAAACTGCGTAACTTAGCACAAATGCAAATACCTTGAATTTGATGAAATCATGTTGAATCACTATTGAAATCTACTTAAACACTGGATTCCCTTCCTTGAAGTCATTTTGCACTCTTTTTCATCTTTGCTCTTCATTCGTGATGAAGAAAAATGATTCAAAATGTGATAATATACCCTATTTTCATAGCATTTAATGCTTAGTATGTTTATAGCTGTCCACTCGGCTTCTTAAGGATTTCTGCATTCCTTGGCTTCCATTGACTTTTCATCACTTAGCTTCCACAAGAGTATCCTTTACTTAGCTTCAACTAAATTTTCTCTTTACTTGGCTTCCACTACCAACTTAGTTACAACTAATCATTTGGATTCTACTATTTTTTACAATCAACTCGGCTTATACTATATTTTACTTGGCATCTGAGGGCAACTCGATAACACTTATAAAATCTTGAAATTTTAACTTTGCATCTTTGTTCATGTTGATCTCTTCTTTTCAGTACTTTCTTGTTTAGGAACTGATGTATGATAAAGTTTTTTGCAAATTAGTCCCTCATGCCTTCTCTTTGCTTAGTTTAATGAAGTGTGACCACTTGACCTTTTAGGTGAAGTGATCCCTTCATTTGATGTGCTACTTCATCTTTCTTCTTCCATGTCTTATTCATTTCTCCTCTTATTTGTTCAATGTCTACCTTCTCTTTACCTTTATTGTTCTTTGAGTTGGGTGCCTTTGACCTTGTTGGGCTATTCTTACTGATATGACTAGTCTTCAAGAAATTGAAACATATGGTTTGACTCAACCATCTACTATAGTTCCCTTTAAAATGTGTTCTTATGCAATTTTCAGGAATGTGTATGTATTCCTGATAGTAATGACAACTATACTTGGTGTTATAATCCCAATTATAGTGATGTATGTGGTTATTTCCCCTTGTTGGCTGATTTGGTGTCCACATAGGCTTTGATCTGCACTCAAAAGCTCTATGTCCACACTTCTTGCAATCATAGCAGTGACCTTCAAATCTTGGTTTTCTGATGGTTCTAGTTTTGCAGACATGTGCTTGTTGTCCTTGCTTTTTGCACTTATGAAAATGACTCACATTCTTAGGTTTTTCACACTAATGAGTATTCTTGCTCCTACATACATTAGAGGTATGTCCTCTTTTACCACAAAAATGACAAATAGGTTTAGTGTTCTTACCTTTGTTACTCCTTTCTTCTGCAGTCTTGGATTACTCTCCTTGTTCAATGCTGATGTATCCTAGTCCTGAAGTATCATTGCTAGCCCTTGGTGATTTCAATAGCTTCTCAAAGTACTTAATGGCCTCATTAGGTTTGTTGAAGCTCTCTACAATCTCCTTCTCTCTTTTTCAAGTCATTTTTTAGTTGTTCATTTTGCATCTTTAGTGTAGAAATCTCAATGTCCTTGACATTCAGTTCATGATGTGTATTCAGCATCTGACTTAAGGTGTCTAGCTGCATGTTTGAAATTCTTGCAAGTTTAATTGACTTTTCTTCCAATCTATTGGCTAGATTTTTCTTGTCTTCTTCTAGCATAGCCTTATCTTCAATGGCTCTTTTCTTCTGTTCAATCACCTCACAAAGCATCATGGCTTATGACTCTTGTTCAATCTTAAGTGTTCTGATTTCTTCTACTTGGGCTCTATTCTTCTCCATTAGGTTTTCTATTATTGCATCAAACTCTTTGGAATCTCCATTTGTAAACAATTTTGAGGTGTCAATCTCCTTGTATTGTGTATCATTCTCAGCTATTGCAATTTCTCTTCTTCTCTTTAAGGATTTTCTCAGTTCTTCTCTAGCTTCTTCCAAAGCATGTAAAGCAAGTTGTATGTCAATTGCCTGATTCTTTGTGATTTTCCTAAGTTTGTAGACTTCCATTTCTAGATCTTTTCTCCAAGCTATAAGGATCCTCGTTGTGAGAACTGAGCTCTGATACCAATTGTTGAAATTTACAAGTGGGAAGATTTACTTCTGAGGGGGGGGGTGTGAATCAAAAGTAACTAACTTTAACCTTTTCAAAACCTTTTAACTGATATCATTCACATGCATCTAATTCATCTAATAAAATTGAAACTAAATACATGCATGAAAACAGATAACACAAGATTTGGTAACCCAGAAACCCTCCAAAATGAGAAGGTAAAACTGGGGTGGGGATGACACCCACAAAGTATCACTGCAGCAATATGTAACTATTTAAGGTTACAAATTTTGACCGCTTCCAATGGTCTACCCTATGAAATGCTTGTCATGTTAAAGACTTTTCACCCTATTAAAAGTGACATGGTTAAAGGATTTGCAAACATTCACTTGGAATGTTACCCTATTAAAGGATTTATCACCTTGTTTAAAGGCTTACAACATGGATATTAAACCAACCTATCATCATAGGATTTTCATTCCTAATATAATTACTAGAGAGTATTAGAAATTCTTGACTTGATGACTTGCAATCCTTAATTGTCGATTCCATATCCTTGTTCTGCTCTATCTGTTCTAATCCTTGCTTGATCTGATATGTCTCTCTTCTCAAAACTTTGATACTCTATTCTAACCAACTGAATTCTAAAATTCTACTCTTCCTTCTAAGTCTCTAATCACCCCTCTAAACTTTGTTATAATTCACCCATACACTTCTCTCATGCATGCATACAATGGGGTATTGTCCTTCTTTTAAAGGCTTTGAAGACATAGGATTAGGTATGAATCTATGATCATTATTCATTCTTCATTTCTCACTCAATTCTTACACTTTTCCTATTGGTTGCATTCCTTCTCTATTTTTCTTATTGGTTGCATGTTGATTACATAGGTAATGCAAAATATTTGATCTTATCTTCAAGATCCTTCGAGATTCATCCTATATTGGCTAAAAAAATGGTTTACATCTGATTTTGTGAAGGCACAAACTCATATGCTAATTATGTGTTACTTAGCACTTACTAGTTGCTAATGCTCGGCACATATAGGAATTTTGTCTCACTCAGCTCCTATAGCAATTTTGTTTCACTCAGCATCTATACTCTGCTCAGTACTAACACAAAATGTAAACCAAGAATTACTTCATTATATTTCAAAAACTTCTTACATAAGAACAATACATAAAACTGCAAATAACTTGCTATAAGATACAATAATGTTTTTCTATAAACTTTTTCCAACCTCTTTAAACTATCAATCCAATCCCTATAAATAGAGGATTGACACTTACTCTAAAATAGAAAAGAAAATAGACTGACTGAAGATCCGCTAGAGAAGAAGATGGAAATATAACAGCCCGTGGAATAAGCAATATAGTTTGGGTGAACAATTTAGCACAATTGTACACATAGAGGGAATATAGCACCACTTCATCCTTGCATTCCTGGAATAATGGCTCCTCCTTTGTAGTAGTCATGTCTTCTGGTGCCATAATGTTTCTTCTATTGTAGTTGGGCCTTGACGCTCCTTGAATGTTGTCGACCACTCTCCAGCTTCTTCCTTCCCTAGCAAGTTAGTTGCGATGCAAAAATATTTATGTAAATAAGCATAATCAAACTAAATCTAGATATTAGAACACACATTCTAATGGTTATATGAAATACTCCATTATATATATAATATTGGCAAAATATGACATAACTATCTACCCATGGTTTAACAATTCTATTTGTACTTTATCATAAGTTCAATTGGTTATGAGTTCACAAATATCTTGGCAATATTAAAAATAGAGTATTAAAATTAATATAAAATAGAGGCAATAATTGGCATCATCAGTCTCTATGCTAGCTTTCATACCTTGTACATACACGAAAAAATAGGCAAAGGACATATGATAATTAAACTAGGATATATTTTACTATAAGAAATAGCTACAACATAGTACTTTAGATTTATGAGGACAATAGTCAATACATAGCCTCGATAGACAATCAACGAGTCATATAAATTATGAGGAGATTGTAATTGAAGGAGTTGGAGCAATAAGGTCTGCTTTAGTTGGGAGGGGTTATACAACTGGGTAATTTTGTTCACATGGAACACTAGTTTTCTTGGGTAGATCTGTATATAGATACACGAATGCATTGTACACATTTAACACTCTTGTCGCACAATGTTCACCCAAGTGAGAAGCATGTAAATTTAATGCATATACCAAAACAATATCACATTCATTCATAATAGCTATTTACAAAGAACTTTTAACACATGATGCAACCTCACATTGTTCAAGTGTCTCATGGGAAAATAGGCCACCAACAAGAGTTGCATGTTGATTTCCTCAATATGCATAGATTGCTTCATAGTACCCATCCAATGGTACAAAGTACTCTTGTACATAAGCATTTTTTAGTTTCTTGATGACTCTTGGTTCTTGTACCAAGTCCATACAATTAGACCAAAACTATGAAACAATATTAGCATAGAAGATTGTTCCTGAAGTATTTTTCAGAAAGTCTTCACCTATCACTATCCTCAAAGATTGCTCGACACATGAAAAATCAAATAATAAAATATATTGCATTGTAGTCAATTCAATTGGCCCCATAATAGGACAGTCCCAATGTAACCTTGGAATCCATATTCGTTCATTCATTTTTAAGTTGTACAACCTATTGTCAGCTATCCAATAGTCAGATCCTATAGTATTTTGTTATAAAATTTTAAAGATTAGAAAACATATGCAATTCATGTGACTAGAAATGAAACCAACCTTTACCCTTTGCCTTTTGCCTTCTTGCAATTCAGATTTCAAGAATATTATAGAACAAATCAAGTATCATATTCCTTTAGAGTCAACTTTCCAAAGAGATTTTATTTACTTTACTTGCAAAATTTAACAATTCAATAAATTGCAATAAAACTTTATTGAAGTTTTACATATAAACAATGCATTAATATATTTGATAATCATTTGAATGCAGGTAAGAATTTCTTATTGAAAGAACCTAGCCATCAAATTACTACATGAGAATAATTTTAATTTCATTCTAGATTGATCACTAATTGCAATAAAATAGCCTCTACATAAGAATGTATATTGATAGAGTGAAATGTAAAATGCAAGGAAAAGTCAGAAAGAGATAGTGAAAGGTTATATTTAAGTTAAGGAATTCAATATAAAAATTTCACAGTATAATAATAGAAGAAAAAAAAAAATCAAATAATACATAGCTACAAAATATGAGTTCATTAACTTCAAGAGAAAAAAACATTTACAACCTTTCTATATACAAAACTGCCAGAATCTTAGTACCAATGAAAACAAGTTAATCCCTAATGTTGAATGGAAAGAGTGATGAGTTTCAAATGTTCAAATATTTCAACCTTTTATCCTATCACTCACAAAAAAATCATTATCACTCTCATCTTCAACAACTTCATTCTAAAGTTTCACTAATCAATTATCTTAGAGGGTATAACCAATGTAGGATAAACTCACACAACTAAATTTTCACTCAATCTAATAGTAGGCATAAAGGATAAACCCTTACAATACAAAATTAATATTCCAACAAGATGTGTGAAACTTAGGTTAAATCAAAGCATGTTAGTGAGTCTTTACAAGGAAGTACTACAAAAAAATGAGGCCTATAAGCCTGAGTCAAGCCATTAACACTGGAATAAAATTTAAAAGCATTAGCAAGGGAAAGTAGACTTTTTGGTTCATTGAACATCCAAGATGTCTCTGTAGGGAAATGGAACCCCCTTGTGAACCAAAAAAAAAACTTTTTACTTTATTTAGACATTGTTTTAGCTTTTCAGGCTATTATATGAATCCTAAAGTAATAGTTATAACTTATAATCCGTTGTAAAAAATTATTTAGTATGTATTTCATTGTAGCAAAATAAAGATGATTTAAGAGAATCTTAGGGTAGTAGAGCAACCTTGCATCAATTTTGATATATATTTCATTGCACCAAATCAGAGGTGATGTGGTGGCATCTTATGGTTTAAGAGAAAACTTGCATTGTCATTTATTATTTGTTTTGTATGTAGATTTTCATTTACATTCCAATCACTAGCTAGTCATCCAAGATCATATTGAATTTTACTATAGTGGAACATATTACCTAGAATTAGAACATGTATGTTTTATTGTGATTCTTTGATGTTATATTGACTTCTTTACAGTTTTTGATAACTACAAAGGCATTAATTAGTCTTCCAACTTTATTTGGTGCATCATGCTTATATACAATTCATTGTTCATGGTGAATTCTACTAGTGTTGTGCAATAAAGACATTGAGTTTCACTCAAAATTGGCAATGTTTTCAAATAAGTAGAATCCAAATCAAAAGTCCCTAAGAATGTCATACAAAATACTCCAATTGAATGTAGCTTTGCTCTAGTCTAATGACCCAGGAGGTTATATTATTATAAGGCCTAAATGATGTTGAATTTAATTTCTTAGTAGAAAAAATGATGATGATTATTAGAATTTAGGACGACCCCTACACTCCCACCATTCCCCTATTTTATTCTTCAAACAATAATATTAAGCAAGCAACAAGACTTGGTAACATTGTTGGCAGTGGACTTTAATGGTTACTCAGACCAAGTGAAACCGATTTAATGTGGACTAATCAAATGTTAATATTTGATTTTTGAAAACATTAAGTAATCTTCTTTTTAAAGATATTAGTCTTTCCATTTCTGCCAAATAAAAAAGAGCAAATTTGTTATCAATGGCATAATTAGTTTTAATGACTTTTGAAGGATCAATATACATATGGTTAAGTATTGATCTTAGAAATAAGTTGGTTTCCTTCTCTTAACTGAACTAAATTAACAAGTTGGTGGATAATTATAAACTATTTATTTTTGGAAGTAAAATAAATCATCATTATTTGGTAAATGAATATTAAGGAAAGAAAACTGATTCATGTGTGTTTTATAGATTCATATGCTTTTGTGAGAGAATTTAAAAATTGAATTGGTTTGTATAAACAAATTCATATTCTTTTTATAGATAATAAGTGTTGTACACTTAGAAAGTGTCACACTCTAAACCCTTCTATTGAAGTGATCCCATGGATTGAGATTATTGAATGTCAGCTTAGAGCTCCATATCTATGGGCTACAAAGGTGTGTTTTGATCAATGTAGATAGCTCTCAGCTGAGCCTTTGAGACACAAACCTTGCTAGTAAACCATGCAATAGGAGGTTCTTAAGACAAGAGAAAGAATGAAAGTTTCCACAAGAGCTCTCAAGATATGCAATGTAGATATGGACCAAACTAGCATGCAATGCACAATGCAACTATATTAAGCAAATGAGAGTATTACAATATCCAAGCTAGTTAAACTATGTGAGCTAGATTATTGCAAAATGGAAGCTATACAATATGAATCTAAGCTAAAAATTCCATGATATGAGAGAATTTGACAAGAAAATAGAAGTTCTCCACAAGATCTCAAGAAGATCAATTGATAAACCTGTAGCATAACAATACTCAAGAGTGTGGATCCTTTGAGAAGGGGAGAGCTCTTCCTTTTAAAGTTGTATGGACAGTGGAGATCAAAATCAAGGGATGGATGATCAAGGGTGAGAGTTGACTTTGGCATGATCCATGTACAAGAGAAAGTCAACCAATGGAGAGAAGTTGACTTTTCATGTAAGACAAAAAGCCAAAAAGTCTTTTAATTTGAAAATAGAAAAAGGACTTTATGTGTGCACATTGAGTGGGTTAGAAGAATGGCATCTTTTCTTAAATCAAAATGGGACATGTTCTTTCAATCAAATAATGAACTTAGGATAATATAGTCAAACTATAGGTTATAATAAAATTAGTTAATTTTTATCAATTTAGCCTCAGAAAATGATTAATGAATTTAGCCAACATGCTCATAAGGGGATTAATAGTCTAGATGGTCATTTTTAGGTGATTGCATTTGCCCCTCTTTGACTAATGTATGATAGACTTGGAAACACATGATGTCAAATAATGCAAAAGCCAAGTAGGTAGCAATAGATAGAGAGATCTAATTCCAAAGAATGAAATGTAAAAAGAGAAAATAGGTCCCAAATATCATAACTTAAGAAGGGTACTAATACCAAGAAAAGTAGATAGATGAAGAGCACGTGAAAAGGTCAAACATATGCTCTTAAGAAATATATAGTTGTAGGTAAGCGATGATAGAGTATTTCTACCTGCTCAGGATCAAAATCAAAATGAAGTAAAGGGAATGTAGAAACGAGTTAGATATGAGAAAATCAAGATATACCAAAGTCCATGATAATAGATATGTGATTAGAACCAAAGAGTGACCATAAGGAAATGATAGAATACCCTAGTTTGACCAAAGTTGACCAAAAGGGTCAAATCAAGTAGAAAGATGATTTAGACATAAAAATGTATATTATGATCAGACCTCAACAGAGGGAAGGGCAGTCGTATAATAGGTATCCAAGGATGTTACTATCTTGGATCGCCACTTAAGCTAGGAGCATCTATAGGGTTGAGTATCCACTACCTTGCCTTATGTTCTCACTAATTTCCCAGGCTCTGGTCACCGACAAGGGCTAGAAGGGCTTCCCACTAGGGTGGCGCAGACTATTAGTAGATTTTTTGGGGCAGCCTCGAAGGATGGCATGGGGACCTATAATTTTGGTAGATATGTATAGGGAGCTCCATGAGATAGCCTACTGATCAGGATGGACTTGGGCATGTGGTATAGTGTTGGCCCAGATATGGGCATGGGAGCACATTATAGTGATCCCTACATTTTTAGGTACATAGGGTTCATCCCATAGAGTCATAGTGAAGATGTAACATACTATAGGCATCTCTTTGATGAGATTGTTTCTTTTTTTTGGTGACCATATCATGAGTGCCACAGATGGTCTGATGTGTGGGAGCTTGCGTATATGTGTTATAGCCGACTATTAGTCAAGAGGCATTAAGAGATAGTGGAGCATTTTTTCATTAGCTAATTATGGTGTCAATTTTTCCAATCGCAGCAGATCTCAATGGAGACCACTACCTATGCATGGTTTCATGAGGAGGAGGCTCAAGGTTGGTTGCCCATGTTAGATTATCAGTTCACTTTATGAAAGACAACAACTTTGATGCGTAAGCCTTGGGACCACTATCTAGAGGAGGCAGATGTGGGAGTGGGCCTGGCTTATATGTATGAGATGTAGAGGCATCCTTTTACCAAATTCACATGACTGGATACCCCACCCATGGTAGCAGGACAAGGGGGAGATGGAGGAGATAATGGTAGAGATGGAGGTAGGGGTGGCAAGTGCATGGAGGTTAGGAGTAGCTCCCAATATAGTAGGAGCAAATATATGTGGGCCTAGGATGCGAGAAAGGAAGAGTAGGAGGAGGAGGAGTGCCTATTGAGATGCAAGAGAGTGGTGTGGGTGGAGGCAAAATAGGAGCAATCTATCAAAGGAGATGGAGGAGAGGGTGACCAAGATGCTAGGATATAAGCTTTGGAGGTAGAGTTACAAGTGGCATGGGTTACCATCATTATGTAGGATCAACACGTTATAGATGAGCAGGCATGAGGGTATGAGCTCTTCAAGGAGTGAGATGTTGCTAGGTTAGAGTCATCACATCATGGGGCATGAGCTACATACTATTATGCAACATACAGAGGTGTGGTGCCACCAACATAGAGGTTGCCAAATTATTCAAAGTGAGCAAGAAGATTACAGGGTGTTGTACAACCACCAGATAGGAGGCGAGCTCCACCTCCATGATCACCACTAGCCCAAGAGGACGGTAGTCATTCCAAGAGTTAGGAGTAGCCTAGGATGATTTCCTTGTGGAATTTTTGTTGTACCATACTTATTTTGAGACATATATCCAAATTTTTGATCCCACATTGTATATGTATTGTGACATCTTTGATATGTATGAGATACTAAATTTGATCGATATTTTTGTGTACTTTCCTCATTTTATGAATAGTGTATATGGATGTTTCAATACTTTATGTTTTCATGTGATGTTTCCAATTTCCTACTCATGTATGCGTAGTTTCATGTTCATGTTCATATGCTCATGAATCTCTCTCATGTATAGTTTTTAGCTCTAATGTGTATGATATAGACTCATGTTTTGAAAATATGATACTTGGATAGATCAAATGTGATTTTTAGATTAACCCCTTGTGATGATACGATAGCAGAGAAATGAAGTGAAAGATCAAGAAGATGAAAAGACATGATCAATAAGAAAGTGAAGAAGATATAAAAGTAGTTGGCTAATATGTTCGAGAAAAGATGAAGGGAGAGCTCTCCCTATATGAAAAAATTCAAGACTAAGATAAAATGTACCTATGATACAAACTAGCATGCAAAGTGGTTTACTTGTAAGGGACGTAAAATAATTAGACTCTAATTTCATCATTGAGCATTTATTAGAGACATCATAAGATCATACAATCAACACTAATGCAACTATAAGGATATGAATACGATCGATATCAGATAGGAATGTGGGAATCCAACCTAGGCATCAAAGACATGTAAGTAAAGATGGCTACAATTAGATTCCCTAGGTTTAATATAGCAAGATTACACCTATATCAAGGCATAAGTACCAGGATAACCCTTGAGGGTGGTCTTGCGCAAATAGACAAGGATGATATGTTGTAGGTCCAAAGTGTCAAGTAGGACAAGCATGAATTCCCTAAATGCCTTAGACTAACAAGTATACCCACAAGTAGAAAGAAAGTAAAAAATGCCTCATGCCCCCCAGTCATCTAGTCCATGACATCCTTGAAAGACTATTAGGGAGGGAACACTCGGAAAATAAATTGTCAAAAGTAGCACACAAAGAAAGATAAAGTTCATCATAGCTCAACAAGTTTAATGTTTAAGTGTGTGTGTGTGTGTGTGTGTGTGTGTGTGTGTGTGTGTGTGTGTGTGTGTGTGTGTGTGTGTGTGTGTGTGTGTGTGTGTGTGTGTGTCAATCACATGGCCATTTCTTCAAGACTTGAATTTGAGAGTGAGAAATATTGTAGTACCCTAGACTATAGGTAGACTATCTAAAGAGTGTTCAAAAACATTTGATGTCAAGTTGGGGTAGAGTTGAGAAACACTATTTTGTGAGTTTCCAAAGAAACCCTAATGCACAAGGAGACCTCAAAAAGATAAGCATATGTGCCCTTGAGACGAGGACAGGGGACAATTCCAAGCTAAGAAATGTGTTGCAGAGTGAATGATTGAGACTGATAGACATAGGTGTGAGGGTCTCAAGTAGGGACTATTTCTAGGTTTTCACCACTTGGAAGATTTTTCAAGAATTATTTTTTTGTATTTTTTTTTTTTTTATGGTGATACATCAAAGTGCCTATTGCTAGGTTTTCACTAAGATCATTTTTTTCATGACATTTTCTAATTTTTAGACTTTTTTTAGGATCAATAGATATATACAGAAGTTGAGTTGTGAGCCTTAGGGATAGAATTTCTTCAAATGTAAAATATTGATAGGTTCAACTAGTTGTTCCCCTTTAGGAGTAGAAAGTTGATAGGTACTAGATCCAAATGTTGTTGTTACAATGTAAGGACTCAACTAGTTAGGCTCCAATCTCCCTTTATGCTTTCTATTCTACTAATTTTTGGGGTATTCTTTAAGCACAAGCTCACCTACTTGGACCTCATAGGGATGAACCTTATTGTTTTAGGTAGTAGATGCTCGCTTTTGATAAGCCCTCATGTAGTCGAAAGAAGCCTTACAATGCTCATTGAGGGTTTTTAGTTCTTGTATCCTCATAGCCCTATGATCTTCATCTATTATCAACCCATGTAGGGAGACTCATAGTGAGGGAATCTCAACTTCTAAGGGTAAGACAGCCTTAAAACCATAGAATAATAAAAAAGGTTAGCCACTATAGGAGTACAAATAGTGTTTATGTAAGCCCATAGTGCCAAAATGATTTGTATATGTCAATCTTTTCCTAATTTGTGAACTGTTCTATGTAGAATTTTGAGCAATGTTTTATTAGATTCCTTAGCTTGGTCATTCCCTTGGGGATAGTAGAATAAGGACTAATGTTGTTTGATCTTGAATTTCTTACATAGCTATTTTAGGTCCTTGTTTTTGAATTGTCCTCCATTATCAATAATGATGGAGGATGGGATGTCGTAGTGAAAAATAATATGGTTGATTATAAATAAGACAACATGTTTGCTTGTAGAAATAGATAAAGGTACAACTTCAACCCATTTTGTAAAGTATTCAGTCATTGTAATAATAAACTTATGACCACTAGACAAACTTGGATGAATCTTTCCTACCAAGTCAAAGGCCCATTTCTAAAATGACCAATATGTAACAAAAGGTATAAGCTCATGTCTAGGAGCATGAATCAAGTTACTGTGAAGCTAACATTCCTTACAAGATTTAGCATATTGAACAACATCATCTTGCATAGTTGTCCAATAATATCCTACCCTAAGTAGTTTCCAATCAAGTGCAAGGTCATTAGAATTTTCCCCACAAATGTACATGTAAAAGTTGTTTTCTCCTGATCTCTAGGGGCAATTTTGATTTGGTTGTACCCAAAGAAGCCATCCATTAAAGAGTACATCTCATAACCCACAGCCATATCCACTATCATGTCTATGTTAGGTAGTGGAAAATCATCCTTAGGGGATTCTTTATTTAAGTCTCTAAAATCAATGCACACTCGAATGGATTTATCATGTTTAGACATAGGTACAATATTGGAAATCCATTCTGCATAATCAATAGCTCTAATAAAGTTTTCATCGAGGATTTTTTTTTGAGTTTTGCCTTCACCAAAAGAGCCACATGTGGGTGCATCTTCCTCAACTTCTTTTCAACAAGTTTGAAATGAGGAGAGATAAATAGATGGTGCATAATTAGATCAATGTCAAAACTAGCCATATCTAAGTAGGTCCAAGCAAAACTAATTTTCTTTTCTTGAAAGAAGTGTTGATCTTAGATTGGTTTTGAAAAGTGAGCGTCAAACAAACTTAAGTCATTTACTTAGTTCATGCCAAACTAGTAATGCATGTCCAGTACAACATGTAAATATTAGACCATGTTGAGTTGTAATAAGTGTCGAGTCACCCATGTGCTGAGTCACTCAAGTGTCGAGCATATAGACCATGCTAAGCGATTCAAGTGCCAAATGAACAGTAGATGCCAAGCAATTTAGGTGCCGAGTCAAAAATAGAATTATAATGTATGCCAAGCATTAGTGACTTCATATGTCGAGTAACATAGATTGGACATATTTGTTTGTAATGGCACAAACAACTATGTAAAACATTTTTCAGCTGAGCTAAGCATAGATTATGATATTTTGAAGATAAGGATGAATCGATATGTGGATTCCCTATGCAATTACCTGCAACCAATTAGAAAATAGGAAGGTTTAAGCGGCAATATGGATGAATCATAGTCATAGATTCATACCTAACCCTAAGCCACCAAAGTCTTTTTAAGAAGGATGAAGCCCTAAAAATTTTGTATTAAGTGTACAAGGGGCGGATAAAATAATTGAAGAAGTGAACAAGGAAGTTTGTAGAGTTTTCAAGGTGACAAAATAATCTTGAACAATAGACTAGAAGAGAAGTCAATAGAGCTAACCAGGATCTCAAACATGCAATTGGATACCTTAAGCCAAATGGTGAATGCTCATCATGAATTGAATGTCAAAGACATAGAGATAACCACATTGAAGTTGCAAAATGACAAACTGCAGAATGATCTAAAAAGAGAAAAAGAAATTGTTGAAAGTTTCAACAAGCCAAATGAAGCCATCAAACACTTTGAAAAAATATTGAAATCCCTAATATCCAACAATGATGTAGCAGGATTACGCTACACAAGCACTGAAGAAGGAGAATCAAAAGTTGCTGAAGAAAGGAACATCAAAGGTAAGAACTCCAAACCTACTTATTACTTTTGTAGTAAGAAAGGACATATTGCTAATGTGTGCAAGAGCAAGAATACAAATCAAAATGCTAAGCCTAAGAACATGACTCATTGTCATAAGTGCAAAAAACAAGGTCATCAGGCACATGAATGCAGGACCAGAACCATGCATGCACCAAGATTTGAAGGATATTGCTACAATTGTCAGAAGTATGGACATAGAGCTTCTGAGTGCAAATCCAACTCTATGTGGTCATCAAACATGTTGGCAAAGGTAAGAAACAATAGAAACTTTTATAATTGGGATTACAACACAAAATATAGTTGTCACTACTGTTAAGAATATGGACATATCCCTAAGAATTGCATTAGGACTCACTTCAGTGGTAACTACAAAAGATGGTTGAGTCAAACCACATGCTTTAGTTGTTTGAAGATTGGTCACATTAGTAAGCATTGTCCAACTAGGTCAAAGGCACCAAGTTTTGAATTTAATAAAGGAAAAGAAAAGGCAGATGTTGAACACATTAGGAATGAGATGAACAAGACATGAAAGAAGAAAGATGATTGTAGTACATCAAATGGAGAAAGGATCACTTCACCCAATGTATCAAGTGGTTACACCTCATCAAACTAGAAAAATAAAAGGTGTGTGGAACTAATATTTAAAAGTGTTATATCATACATCAGTTCCAAAAGAAGTTAGTATTGAAATGACTACATTAGCATGAATAAAGATGCAAGATGTTGTTGAAAATTCAAGTTAAATCTTTAAGACATTCATATTGTTGTCGAGCATGAAAAGTTTTAGTGAATGTTGAGTGAAATGCTAGTTAATGACAAGCTTCCAAACTATCTAGTTGATGTTGACTCTAGAGTAGTTGCTGAGTGATGGTAATATCAATAGATGTTGAGTGAATCTGAAATCATGTTGATGTTGAATTTACAGTTGTACAAGAACCAAGCATTAAATGCAAGGGTTTTGAAGGGTATATGGTCATTTTGCACTCATTATTCATCATTTCAAATTCAAGTAAAAGCAAGTGGAGAAAAAGGTAATACAAAAAATCATTTAAAGCATTAGCAAAGATCTCAGTGATGATTTCACACCAGTTCTACAAGATTTTTAAGGTATTTATCACAAGACAAGTTACGTAGTTTTTATTTGCACAAACCCTAGTTTTATAGAATGGCATCTAGCTCAAGAAATGTAGAAGGGAAAGAGGTTTTGAATGTCCAACTAGTTAATAATGAAGTAAAACAACCAATATTCAAGGCCATCCCTAACATAGTGTATGAACAAGCTCCCTCTAGTGCACTATCCATGATCATGCCAAAAACTATTCTGGTACAAGATGTTAGGAAATATTACAATTGCAAAATAAGAGGAATAGGAGACATGGAAATCAAAGAAGCCTATGACAGACTATGTGAAAATGGTGCTCTAAAATAAGAATTCAAAATCATCGAAAGGAAGGGTTTGATCCATGCCCTAGACTTTCCTACTATTTTCAAAATTGAATGGATTAGGATTATATTGAGTTGAATACATGATGGATCCTTGTGGTTGGAAGGAGGGAAAATAAATATTACCAAATAAATAATCCATAGGGTTACTAGTTTCCCAACCCTAGATCAGCCCAAGACTCTGCAGAGTGCCTCCAAAGAGGTAATAGAGAAGAATACAAGAGCAAACTGGAATAAAAGAGGAATTTACAATAGACATATAATGGATCCTCTAATAAACTTTTTTGTTAGGTTAATCTCACACAAATTCTATCAATCTAGCAAATTGAATAGTGTACCATATATTTCAGTAGATGTTGGCTATAAGATTTTGAAGAAAGATCATGCATATGATCTGGCAAAGTTCTAGCTATAGCAACTAATGGAGAACCTTGGAGCTATAAGGAAAACCAAAAGTGCACAATGAAAATTTGGTTCAATACTTATCTGCATATTCTTCTATGTACAAAATGCATTCCCCTCTTTTGGTACAGTTAGATGGAAGACTAATAGGTCAATTATAGTTTAGATAAATGAGTATATTGAATAGATGGGAAAAAAATTTGAGACATTAATGATTAGCTACTTTGAGGACTTTAAGAAGTCAATAAAGCCAAGGATGAGGATACCTATTTCATTGGTTGAGCAAAACTACAACAATATATGCTTTCTTATTACTGCTAAGTATACCTTTATAAAGGCTACTACACCAAGGGTTAGATGGTTAAGACCACTTGGATATGAGATCAATGTTGATGAAGCATCAGCAACAATAACAGCACTTCTAGTAGAGGAAGTTGACAAGACTGCAAGAATCTTTGGAAATTATGATGTGATGAAATCAAAGATTGAAATGGAGTTGAAAACTACCTCCACACTTAAAAAGAAAGATAAACTAGTAAAGAAGCTAAAGGCCAAATTTGGTGAAGATGCAGATGAGGATGAAGAGGAAGAAGATGAAGAGGATGAAGAAGAAGATCAAGAACAAACACAAGGACCTCTTGCATTAACCCAAGGCATCAGAGAGGACAAGGAAGAAGAATAAATAGAAGGTGTCAAGGGAGAAGAAGTCAAGGAAGCATCAGCACATGCCCAGCCAAAGAAGAGAAAGGCTAAGGCACAGCCTATGACTAAGGCAAAGAAAATTGCAAAGCCGAGCCCAACCAAGCCAAGTGCACCTGTCACTAGAGCCAGCACACATGTCACAACACAGAAGGAAAAGGAGAAGTCCAAACAAGCATAACAAGGTAGCCAAGTGCAGAAGAAACAGAGAAAAAAATATGTTGCACAACCTAACTCAGATGAAGAAAAGACCAAATCAGGTAATTTGAGTCAATTCAAAGTGGTAAGTCACAAACCACTTTCTAATATTAAAAATGTGTGTGAAAATATCAGAAATAATGTAGATTTATCTAGTTTAAAGAATATTAATTTTGAAAAACTTGGAAGAGAGGAGAAGAATCTAGCAGAAGAGGAAGTGTATGAAATGATGTCTAAATTTAAGAAAACTCCACTTGAATTTGATAAAACTATACCAAAGGGCCTATATGACATTGTTGAAAAAAAGTGGAATTATTGTTTAAATTTGGAAAAATAGATTAGAGAATCAACACTAGCCGAGGTAATGCTAGAATTAACAAAAGCGCAGATTGCCAAGGAAAACAAGAAATATGGAGGAAGGTTTGCACCAAAGTATAGAGCCTTTAGCATTCTTCAAAATAAAATCAAAGATGTTGTAAAGAAATCCACACAAATGTGGAAATTGATCTATGGATTAACTATTGTGAAACAAGGAGAAGAGGACCCCTTTGAGGATAAGAATGATGACAAAAAAGAGGATGGAAAAAAGGACAGTAATGAAGAAGGAAATATAGTTGAGGAGGAGACTAAAAAGATAGATACTAACATGGCCATAGCTGAATAGCAGCAAGAGGAACAAAGTGTGCAAGACATACAAATGTGGAGTGTCAGTCCCCCTCATGACACAAGTGTAGCTATAGAAACTACAATTGTCAATGATGTCTCTGATGCATCTGCTCAGAACATTAATCCATTAATTGCAGATGAGTTGAAAAAGATTCTAGACCAATCTACACTACAAGTACAATTATGAGTAAATCCTATTTTGGTCAATATAGAAGAACTTCAAAAGGTAGTAACTGAGGTCACAAGGGATAAGTTGAATCCACCAAAACCACCTTTTGAAATCCCTTTAGTTACTCAAGTACAACCTTTAACTCAAACAATAGTAGACACATCTACTAAGGTTAATACCAATATTAAAGTTGATACAGATGAACAAAAATAGACTGTAGAAGAAAGAAAAGGGACAACAATAGAGAAAATAGGACAAATAGATTTATATGTACTTGAAGCAAAAACACAAGGTACAAGTCAAGTCATTGTCACAGATCAAGATAAGCCTGAAGAGAAGAAGCGATCACCTAAGGTAAAGGAGCAAGCAGCCATCTAGGCACTGGAAAATCTACCAACATTTAACATTTCTCCTACAAAAATTCTTTAGAAGCTAAGCATGGAAGCTATACCATTGCAGATCTTAGTGCTAGGCTCAAGCTCTTCAAAAGTTGATAAGGTAACTCACCATGGTGATATCACTTTAGATGAAGAGATAATAATTCCTAAATTTGACTATGATACAATGACAATAGATCAAATAAGCATTTTACAACAAGCTTTAGAGAAGAAGAAGCATCAAGAAATGCTTAGGAAAGAATATAGGCAAAAGCAAGCACTACAAGAAATTAAAGACATCTTTTTAGATGCATTCAGCTTGCCTACTCTTGAAGAAAAAAAGCCACTATTAGAACAATTGTCAAACATAGTGGAAAAAGTCAATAATGAAGACAATGATGCAAGTGCAAAACTTTTAGAGTGATCAGAAAAGAAATTCCAAAGCAAGGTCAATGAGAAGATATCTGGTGAGATAGCACTAACTCAAGTTTCATTGGCAACAAAGGTCGAGGATGTGAAGAAGGTACTTGAGAATATATTCTCATTGTACATTGAATTGTGTGATCCTACACTCTTCACCCAAGAGACCAGACATCATATTCTGAACCTGGAGAGAAATCTCAACATATCAGGTACCTAGCTACCTCTAAACCCAGCTCAGAGTGAGAAGCACTTTCATGCATTTATTCAAACAAAAATTCAATTAGCTATGTTAACAGTAGAAGACACTAACATAAGAGCAAAATTGACAAATATACAGGTGTCTCTCACCCCTCACATAGAAACATTGTAGAAGGAATTAGGCTATGTAGAAACTCTATTGAAGAAAGACCCCAATCTTTCTACTCTAGATGGCCTAGTACACCTTGCTGCTAAGCTTTCTATTCAAATCAAGTCACTAGATGTTGCATGTGACAACTAGGATGCAGCTCTAAATATCATAATGTAGGTCCATAAATCATTTTTTGACAAATACACTATCCATGTATAAACCATTTGACATAAGTGTCAAAAAGAAGGAGATAGAATATAAGGGATAGAATATAAGGGGGAGAATATTCTATGGAGGAGATAGCTAAAGCAACAAAATGTAGAGATTTAGAAAAGAGGGAGACAGCAAAAAGGGAGAGCAACAAAATGCAAAGATATAGAAAAGGGGGAGACAACAAAAAGAGAGAGCAATAAAATGCAAAGATAGAAATAGAGCAGCATAAAGAGTATAAGTGCATTGAAGTCAAAAAGTATTAGTAGAGATAAACCCACTCTGAATGGAGAATAGATTTTGGATACATAATAAACCTACTAACTCAGGGGGAGTTATACATTATAAGTTATATAGGTTATTACAAAATTTGGAAAATTTTGAAGTTTTGTATATAAGTTGAGTCATGGTTATGTTATAGTCGAGAAGATTAGATTAATTGTGTATATTCAAGTGTTTTTGACACTCATGTCAAAGGGGGAGATTGTTGATCTCAGACTGGTTTTGACAAGTGAGCGTCAAACACACTTAAGTCATTTACTTAGTTCATGCCAAACTTGTAATGCATGCCTAGTACAACATGTAAATATTAGACCATGTCGAGTTGCAATGAGTGTCGAGTCACCCATGTGCCGAGTCACTCAAGCGTCAAGCAGATAGACCATGCTGAGTGATTCAAGTGTTGAGTGAACAGTAGATGTCGAGTAGTTTAGGTGCAGAGTCAAAAGTAGAATTACAATGTATACCAAGCATTAGTGACTTCATATGTCGAGTAACACAGATTGGACATATTTGTTTTTAATGGCATAAACAACTATGTAAAACATTTTCAACTGACATAAGGATAGATTATGATCTTTTGAAGATAAGAACAAATCTATATGTGGATTCCCTATGCAATTACATGCAATGAATCAAAAAATAGGAAGGTTTAAGTGGCAATATGGATGAATCACAGTCGTAGATTCATACCTAACCCTAAGCCACCGAAGTCTTTTTAAGAAGGATGAAGCCCTAAAAAAAAAATTAAGTGTACAAGGGGTTGATAAAAGAATTGAAGAAGCAAACAAGGTAGTTTGCAAAGTTTTCAAGGTGACTTAGTAGTAAGAGTGTATTGTAGAATCAGTTAGAGAAGAACAAAGGATAGAGAAGGATATAGCATTGTTACATATGATCGTGAAGGACCAAGAAGGACATTGTGTAGAGTTGATCTGTTATCAGGCAAGAAAGTGTTAATCAGAAGATCTATGCTAAGACATTTGAACAGGTGATTTCAATTAAATCTCCTAAACAGAGTAGTCCTAACAAGCTATACCAAATCCTTTGACAGGGCGGCATTCCAAGTGAATGACCTAAAGTCCTTTAACCAGGAACACTTCTAACAAGGTAGGACTTAACATCTTTCTAAGACTTTAACAGGGTAGGCCTTTCATAGGGTAGACCATGATTCATGGTCAAATCATTGTAACCTTAATTGGCAAAAATTTATTGCTATAGGAGTAACAATTTGTGGGTGTCATCCCCACCCTAGTTTTACCTTCTCATTTGGAGGGTTTCTGGGTGACCATATCTGGTGTTATGTGTGTTTGATTACTTACATGTTTTAGATGCATTTACTTTACATGTTATTTTAGTTTATATATTGAATGCATCTAATGAATGGTGAAAGTTTTATGGATTGAAGTCTAAACTCTTGATTCACCCCACCCCCCTTTTCAAAAGTTTACCTTTCCTACTTGAAATTCCAATAAGAACTTGGTGAAGCTCTCCTTTTCTTTAGCTAATAAAGACTAAGCTACATGAATGATTTGAGGAGACTCTTATGTACCCAAGTTGATAAGCTAAGTGGGTTTGATGAGAACTGAATATCTATCCTAGAAATAGCTTGGCAGACTACCAAGTGCCTCATCCACAGGTGCCTCAAGGAGGTTTTCACCATTGGATACATCCTTATTTTTACTCCTCTGGGGTTCAAATACTGCCACAAAGTGGGTTTCACCATCTGGCCTCTTATTTTTTCTTTTGATTTTATGATGGAGTCATTTGATATCCATTTCTATCATGTTAACCACTGGTTCACTAGTGGAAGATATCACAGGTTCAATAGCATTGAGATAGCAGGCGATCCCATAGTCATTTTGGAATGCTGGTATTTCAGGTCTTTGAGCAGACCAATCTATGAAATCGAGATGGATTAATGAGAGGGATGTGGAGGCTTCAATTTTTTTTATGTGAAAGGATTCATCTCTAGTGACATGAGAGGTCAAGCCTATAGTGAAAGTCTCAAAGGTGTCCAAATCAAGAATAGACATAAAGGGATTAGTGTGATTTACTAAAGTTGTTTGTGAATGAAACTTGTCACTCCCTAGACTAGACTCTTCAACTACATTCAGTTCGGTAGCATAGGCATGAATAAAATCCACTCCTAATTTGCCAGATGCATCTGAGAGACTTTCCCATTCATACTCACCAAAATCTATAATTTGGTTCCTATCAATCAAGCATGCAATATTCTTTCTTATCCTTCCTCTATTTCAGTTTTCATGGTTAGATTCATCATGTTGATGTTGTATAGAAGTAGAAGCCTCAACATCATTGGAGGTAATCATTGATACCTCTCCCCAAAGGAGAAAAGTGGGAGGCATAGAATCCTCTTCTTGTAGGATAGTTGTAGAAAAAGATGGTTCATCATCCTCTGATTCACTAAACATGGGAGCTCTTCTATCAAATGTTGGTAATTAATCTTCTAGCCCAAAACCTAGACCAATAGTATCTCTAGTTTTGTGACCCTCGGTATAACTTAAGGGTTTTATGAGAGCTTTTTTGTTACCAGTTAAGGACCCATCGCCTTGATAGCCCAGGTTTGTTAGAAATTTGTATCCTTTGCCATAATGCTTAGGAGAGATAGGAGTAGTGATTATGACTTCTTCCACATCTTCCTCTTCCCTATATATCCAATATTTGATAGATTGGTCTTCTTTTTCTACTTCTAAGGGAATTAAGGATCAAACAAAAGTGCCAAAAAGGGTCATAGTGGAAGCTGAGGGCTTCAATTTGGTAGAAGATCTCTCGAAAGATCGAGGAGATTCTAGTAGAGCAAAAATAGAATCTAGAGTGTACTTTCCCATACCGAGGCTCATCATTTTCAATTTTTGTTCACATTCTATTAGGGATAGTTTAAGCTCATGAGAAGAGTGATTGTGAGGAACTAGTGTTTTAGTAGCAAATAGTGTGTTGATGGACATTGAGTTGTCTTCAAGGATAACTATCTAAGTACCGTTAAAAGGAAACTTTATACACTGGTGGTATGTAGATGGTACTACTTGGATATCATGAATCCAAGGTCTTCCTAGCAAAAAAATAATATGAGAGTGGGATGTCTAGAACTTGGAAGATCACACCTTTTCCAACCAGACCAACGTGGATTGGTAACACAATGAGACCTTTAGAAGGCATTTCGACTTCATCATTGGCTTTGATGGTGAGCTTTGGCCTAAGGTTGATGGAAAGTTTAGACATGCCTAGTTGTTGGATAACATTGAAATAGATAATGTTTAACCCTATACCATTGTCTATCAGGACTCATAGAATGCGAGTACGAAAGATTTGGACTTCTATGTAGAGGGCGAGATTGTGGGAATGACTCAGAGATCTATCATCTTCTTCAAAAAATGTGAGATAATGGGATGAAGAAATGTGATTCACCATAGCTTAGAACCACTTGGCATCAATATCTATGGGAATGTTGGTGGAGCATAATGCTTTTTCAAGAATATCCTTGTACAAAGGAGATAGCTCTAATGATTCAAAGATGGATATTTGGGTCAGGGTTTGTTGTAGCTAATTGACAAGGTCATAACTAGAGATTGCTAAGGTAGCTACTTTTTTGGATGATGAAATTTTTTTAGGATCATTAACAACTTTAAGGATGGCTTTTGATTTCCCCCTAGTGATAGTATTAAGTGGATCACCATGCAAGGAGGAAATTTATGCCACTCTAAGAACTACCTTAGGTCGAGTTTCCTTATGATGTTGTTGAGCATTTTGAATTTTTAGGACAACCTTGGGCCTTTCATCATATGTATTGTAATTGGGTGCCTCGTCAAAGTTAAGACCCCTCATGCAAAGATATTCAATGGGTTCGATCATGTTTATAACATTGTTAGTGTCACCATATGTAGTTAATCTTTGCATCATGGTTTTTCTTGTGAACCTAGAATCACCTTTTTCATACTCTAGCAATGGTTGTTTGAAAGATTTGTGATCAGAGTTTTTGACTAGGCCATCTGTGACAACTTTTCTAGCATCTATGAGATCTTGAATGACATCTTTGAGCTTAAAGTAGTTTTCAATGTTGTGGCCTTTGCTTCTGTGATAACTGTAGACATGGTCCTCTCTCCACCAAGGGGGTCTAACAGGTGGGTCATAGGACCAAGAATTGTCTAGAAGCATGGTCAATTTTTTTCCAAGTAAGTTCTTCAAGACCACTTCATAAGGTTTGATCATAGGTGTGTGAACACGTCTTTTCTTAACAAATTTGTTGTTTTTGTAAGATTTTTAAGACTCCAAAGCCACTTTTTGTTTCATAGTGCAACTAGCATTGGAAAGGTTAAAAGCATACTTCTTGGTCTTAGGAGCATCCACTACTCCATCATTGACAATGTATTTGTTTTTATTCCAAGGTTTATTTTTTGTCTTTTCCATTTCCATTGTAAATTTTGTCTTTATTCAAGACAATGTCACCTTTTCTGATAGTAACATCCTTAATGCGATATGCACTTTCAACCATGGCATTGAAGGATGTGAACAATTTTTTTCTAAGGTTGAAGTAAGTTTCTAGTACAAGTGTATTGACAAAGATGTCAATCTTCTCAGTCTCAAGAACTTGCCGAGGGTATCTAGAATGTAGAGATCTACATCATTGGAGATACATTGCAAAGGGTTCTCCTTATTTTCGTTTGATGTTGCACAAATCCAACATAGTCACAGGATGTTGAATGTTATAGGAATACTATTGAATGAAACATTGTGCGAGTTCATCAAATATTTTGAGAGGAGGTGTTAGTTTTGTAAACCATTCCATGGCTTGTCCTCTTAAACTCCTAGGAAAAAACCTGATGAGATGAGTGTCTTCATGCATAAAGTCCATGCTAATAGTATAGAAGTGCCTCACATGATCGCTAGGGTCACTATTTCCATCATATTTGTCATATTTGGGAACCTCTATATCCCTAGGAAATGGAAGCATGTAAAGACACCTATCAAAAGGAAGAGCACATATTGATTCGAAAAAGGAGGTTTTAGTTTGTTCTTTAGAGACTTGTAGTTGTGCAAGTTATTTTCTAAGTTCTTGCATCTCCTCTCTCAAAATTTCAGCCTCAGTGGGTTCTCATTTTTTTATTATCCTTTGCACGGCAAAGTCTTGAGGGAGTTTCCATCCCTTTAATGTCATATATTAAAAGTATTGGTCCTCATTCTATTCCAAGTTTTGAGCATTAACTTTTGGGTGACCTCATCTTGTTGGAATCTCATCACGTCTTCACTAGTGATTTCACCATCACTTTTGTGATGTGATTGTGAATGTCTGGTGTTGACTCTAGGAGTCCCAGGAGGTGTGTTGTTTCCATCATTGCAACCGAGGGGGATGTTATCAAATGGGTTTCTATAGTAGCCTCTCCTATTTTTGTCATCGCGTGCATGAGCATCAAGCTCAACTTGTTCATAGGTTTTTTCTCTATCATTTATGGCCTCTTTGAGTCTTTCATTTTCTTGTGCTCGTTCTTCTAAGCAGAATTTGATCTCCTCTAGATGCATGATAATCAAGGTGTTGTCTTCACCCATAGGTTATCAAAGGGTATACCAAATGGGTTTTCAAACCTATAGAGCATATTATGTCAGATGTTGGCTTCTTGTGTTTGAGTAGAGTCATGATCTTCCACACAAGGTTGTTCGCAAGGATGCCTAGGTGGAGTTTCCAATTGTGCAAAGGTGAAAGAGGCATGACTACCTTTACCAACTTGTAACCTAGTTGTGACAAGCATGTAAGGATATGTCTTTATTTAGTAGGATGGAAAAAGTGTTTTAGATTCAAAGCTCATACAATCAAGTATAATCAATTGTCAAAGTAAAATAGATGGCTTGTCAAGAGTGCTCAAGAATTTACAACACTAATGACTCAAGTTGAGAGAGTGAGCAAGGAGCTTGATAGCAAATAGCTAGAATAGAATGGTAACCTAATTTTAACAAGTGACCATTAGTGATATTTTTAGACTTACATCTAGCAAACTAGGCCCATCTTTTCAACATAGAACAATACCTAACATGAATATTTGTAACCAAATTCAGAAAGGATGAAGCAATAATACCCCTAGATTAGCTAAGATGCATTTCATACTCTATTTTGAAGGCAGTAGAATCCATGTGATACTTTTTAAAGAGCCAAGCAATATTAGGACATCAATAGTATCATATGACATAATTTATAGTAACTAGGAGATACTTTTGTTTTAGGTGATACTTTCTCTCAAGGAGGATGATAGAGTTCAATATGGTCAGATAATAGAACTTGAAGTAGTCAGGAGATACAATTAAATTTTAGACAAATAATGTTGGACAATATTTCTCCAGTCATGCAATAGTGTGCTAGTTAATTATGAAAAATATAAATTTTGACCAAAAAAACTTCTATTTTAGTTTGACAGTCAAATTTTTTTCAGATCAAAATGATGTATAAACAGTATAAGACTCTAGTTTATGTCAAAGAGAAATACAGTTTGCAAATAGTAGAGGTAGCTTTCATGTCTCAAACAATTGAATAAGGGATAAAGAAACCTTGCCAATATACATTAATGATATCAAAACATATTTTTACCAATGCTAACGAGATGTTTGATTTGCGAGAACATTTACATAGGTCAACCCATTCAAAAAAATTGCCAAGCATATCTACCTAAAAGTCAAGGTTCATTATTCAACAACTTGGCCCACACTGAGTGCTCCTTTAGCTCACACCAAGTGGTTGCCCACAAGAGAGATTATCTTTTTCATTGAAATTCCATAAGCATAACTAAGGGAACACAGATTGTGAATGTAAAATCTTGGTGTGATCTAGGTAATCCACTAGGATTGATCCTTGCACCAAGAAGTTGAGCGGAAAAATAAGGTAGCTACTAACCTAGAGTGTTTAGAAAGGGCTTCTATTTGTAATGTTCCTCTTGCACCCAATTATGGGACACCCCACCTTGTGGTAGGTAATAGACCTCGCAGCCACAAGAGCACCTTAAGTGTTCTTTCCTAGCTAGCATTTGCCTCATGGTCCCAATCCCGTAAGTACTCATACTAAGTGAAGACAAATACTACATCTACCAAGGTTTTGTGTCCTTGGTAGCCTTGAGATTAAAGTGGGTTGGAATAGTTGGGTTTTCTTGTCTCCACTTGGCTCATTCCTCTTGATTTCTCAAGAGCAGGCCCTCTAAAGGATCTTAAACTAAAATAGATTGGATCTACTCTTGAGAGTCAAGATTTATGATTCACCATGAAGAGCATACTCTCCTATCCCAATTATTTCACCAAACATGCCAAGAAGCTTAATTAATCCTCTCTTTTTCGAAATCCAAATGTCGGTCAAGAATTTTGATTCACCACAAGGGTGAAGAGCATACTTTCCTATCACCAAGGAATCTCAATTACAAGTTTATGTGTCTAAGAAATGGAAATAACTAGTAAGATGTTGCACATGAAATAAAAGAAATACAAGCCCGTGTTATGTTTTTATGCTTTTAGGCAACCCTGCAAACAATCGTTAGTAGCCTTTGTACATTTGAAGCTTTGACATGGGTTCTTTTAAGGTAAGTGTGCAAGTTTTTTAGACAATACATACAATTAAAATTGTTAGTCCAACATGAATTAGTCCTAAAATAACATAGAATTTTTATAAGTAGACCTCTATCAATCTGTAAATGACCTTAAAAACTAGATAAATACACAACAGAAAACTGGAAAACTGATCATAGAAACCAAAGAACAAGTAGTTTTTAGGCTGGGCAATGTTTTATGCTAGAAGAGTATCATACAATACTTTTTAGTATACCTATACAACATTGTTTCCTTTTGTGATATTACTACCTATAGTCATGTGATACAACTTATAATTCTGGGGTGATCTAGTTCAGTATGGTCATGTGACACTTTTACTAGAAAAGTATCACCTCACAGTACTAACAAATGTTGTAGATACTGAGAAAGTATCACCCGATATTTGCAATTGTAAAAAAATAAAAGATCAAAGAGTGAACAGAAAATGTAGAAAATGCATGCAAATTTGGAGCAAAACCAGAGCATTCTTCCCCATGGTGGATGCCAAAAATGTACACTCAGAAAGTGTCACACTCTGAACCCTTCTATTCAAGTGATCCCATGGATTGGAATTCTTGAATTTTGACTTAGAGTTCCCTATCCATGGAGTGAAAAGGTGTGTTTTGAGCAATGTAGATAGCTCTTAGCTAACCCTTTGAGATACAACCCTTGCCAGTAAACCATGCAATGAGAGGTTCTTAAGACAAGAGAAAGAATGCAAGTGTCTACAAGAACTCTCAAGGTATGTGATGCAAATATGGACTAAACTAGCATGCAATGCACAATGCAACTATATTAAGCAAATGAGAGTATTACAAGATCTAAGCTAGTTATAGTATGTGAGCTAGATTATTGCAAAATAGAAGCTATACTATATGAATCTAAGCTAAAATGTCATGGTATGATAGAATTAGACAAAAAACTAGAAGTTCTCCATAAGCTCTCAAGAAGATCAATTGATAAACCTGTAGCATAACAGTACTCAAGAGTGTGGATCCTTTGAGAAGGGGGGAGCTCTTCCTTTTAAAGGTCTAGGGACAATGGAGATCAAAATCAAGGGTTGGATGATCAAGAGAAAGAGTTGAATTTGGCATGATCCATGTGCAAGAGCAAGTCAACCATTGGAGAGAAGTTGACTTTTCACGTGAGGCAAAAAGCCAAAATGCCTTTTCTTTTAATTTGAAAATAGAAAAAGGACTTTATGTTTGCACATTGAGTGGGTTAGAAGAATGGGGTCTTTTGTTTAATCAAAAGGGGAGATGTTCTTTTAATCAAATAATGAACTTAGGCTAATATAGTCAAACTATAGGTTATAATAAAATTTATTTATTTTTAGGCCTAGGAGAATGATTAATTAATTTAGCCAAAATATTGAGAAGGGAGCTAATAGTCCAGATGACCATTTCTAGGTGATTACATGTGTCATTGGTTTTATAAAGGATTTAAATTTTTCCAAAGTTTGTTTGAATAAACACTTTTTGTGACATTTGAAATTAGGAAAACTATGTAAATGATGTGTCAAAACTGGTTCGTGCTTCTTGTATCAAAATGGAAAATAAATTTCAATTTCAGTAATCTCAAAATGTGGGCAAAATGTTGTTGACGCCCAGTTCAAGGAATGGAGGAATGATGTCTTTAAATTCCTACAATGGTAGCCAACCTAAGTCAATTTGCATGAGGTATGATTATACCCTATCCATACTTGAAGTCTGGGAGTAGTATTGAAACCTTTGGCGCCAATAGAGCATAGGACCAAGCACCACACTAGGCCTAAGCCCACAGGTGTTAATGGGGATGATTGTTGGTTTTACAGACTAAGAAAACTAGGGTATGCAAACATGTGATGCAATTGCATTCCATCACAATTCCACCTTACCAAATTTGGACATAGTGGGCCATTTTTCCATGTTGGTCTACATGTGCAAAATATACATCATTACAAGCTAAAAATTCAGTTGTAGTGGGTAACATTTGGATGCTTGTATACTATGCAAACTTTTGAAGGTGTCGATTGCAACTTGAAATAAGTGAAGGGATTGTGGAAATTGTGTACAATAAATTTCCTTTTAATAGAACACTCTCAAAGTTTGACTTATGTACTCAAACCATTCTACTTGGACTCATTCTTTATGCAACAATTTATTCTATAATTATAGAAAAAATAAATGTGTATCTTCTCTTTGTGATTGGTTTCCTTTAAGATTCAAGATATGTTATTGCATAATATTATGTGATTTTTTCTTCATCAAACTATGTTCTTTCCTACTATTCAACTTTTTTTAATTAAGTGGTTTTGTAGAATGTTACTTCTTCTAGATTTTGTTATGGTTATAGTGAAATCTACTTAACACACATTTTTTATTTAAAGGAATTTTTCATCAAGCATTGCAATTTCCTATGATACCATTTTTATTCTTGGAAGTAATTTTGTTGAAGTCCATTTATCTAAGAACTAAATGTGTTTACAATTTTGTTTGCCTCAAACATATGATTGATAAGGTATTATAATGGAGAATATTTTAGCTTTTGGAGTTATAGTCAAACTATGGTATGTCTATAGTAGCAAAATGTGGAACAAAAATGAATGCCATCTAAAAACCTATTGGTATAGGGGATTTTTACATAAGTAGCAAACATAATTATTAAACTACCGTTTGAAACATGGCATGGTGTTACAATCATACTAGTAATACAAGTTGGCAACCAAATCTTGGCTCTAAGGCTCTCCTCTTTTTATTATTCATGAATCAAATCAATGACCACAAATACAATGTATTTCACTGTGATAGGCTTCTGCAATCATGTTATGGTGGAGTAAATAATGTGTGGACATTAAGATGTTTACCAATGTGCACTCCTAATCAATCCCAAATAGGTCACTATAGTTCAAATACTCAAATTGAAAAGCTTGCATATTTTAGGTACCTAAATACATGTTAATTAATGTAGAGAAATTGTGGATCTATATGCTATAGAAATTAAAAATCTTGGCACTACAATTCTATGTATTTTATCAAAAAATGTGGGGTTCACACAAGACTATTTGATTAATATGCGTTAGAAAATAAGACAGAGAATGAGAATGAAATACTACCCACCCTGCCCAAGAGCAAATCTTTCTTCAAGTCTAAGCCTCTAATTATATGGAATTGGTATGACAATGTTATTGCAGGATAAAGGGATAGTTGGGCTACATATCTTCAAGGATGACAAATATATTCCTATTTAACCTATATCTAGTGTCTTGGTTGTCAATAATGGGGACATGCTAAAGGAGAACATATTCACGGAGAAATATTTGTAATGTTCAAGTTAAAGGTTTTCCAAATCTACATAAAAGATCCTATTTGGGCATCTAAGATTTGTTGAGCAAAATGGGTATGAGTGTTTCTAACATATCGTCAAAGTATTTTCTCACCCAACTCACCAAATTTGAGAAAAAGTAACAAGGTTAAGAAGATATTCTCCAAATTGATGGTAATAAGGATAGCAGGCTTAATAGAGAGCAAATCCTGCTTAGACATTTTCGTTGATACACAAAAAAGACATTAAAATAACCTCACACAAACAACAATTGAAGAAGAGGATGGCCCCTACTCCTCCAAGCAATATAAAAAAGTTACAATTTTTAGGATAAGCTAGAAAAGAAACCAGACTTAGAGATGAGAGACCAACAGAGGTACAAATTTGGAAACATCTCATGGGTAGAATAGTGAACAATAGTAGATATCATGAGGCATACAAAACTACCAAAAAAAAACCTTTGTAATCTACCAAATTTATACTCAAAGGTTATGCAAGAAACCCTCAAATTTCATAGAAACTAAACCCAAAATTATTTTACAACAAAATCAATTTGCAAAAGCTTCCTAAAATAAATATAGGGTAAACAACCATGATCACAAAAACAAATGAATAATATGTTATGAAAGAAAAAGAATATAGACAGTTTTGACATACCTTATACTAATGCAACAAAAGTAAAAATCCTTGATGAGATATAATTAAAACATTGTGAGCCAATACTATAAATAGAGCATATAATTCTAGAGGAATCGGTCATCTACGCAAACATATTGTATTGCATAAGACAAAGGTTGGCCTTAAAAATAATATATCTACCACAAATATATAAATAAATATCACATAGCATTTGATTCCAATGGACGATGACAACAACTAAGGACAAAAGGCAGAAAGGTAATGGAACAAAACAATAGTAGAGGACAAGAAAGGTTTCAACCTTCATGTCCTATGCAACAATTCTACATGGTTAGAAGATTTTTCCTTCTTCCTTTTTCTTTTCTTTTCTTTAGAAGTTAAATCCACATAGCCTTAATATATGAATTCTTCAATATATAAATTCTTCACGTTCCTAAAGTTTGGAAAATAAATGGTTGATTTTATCTAAAGAAAAAGACAAACTGCAAACACATGACTATAGCAACCATAGACCAATAAAATTAGAGATAAGTACTTTCTCTTAAATTTTGAAAAATGTCATCAAAACTAGATGTCTATAGTTGGAAAAATGTGAGAAAAAATAAAGTAATCTGATTGGACAAGCTAATGAGTCATTCACTTTTCATAAATGCAATAGTTTCCTTGAATAAAAGGAACTAAAAATACACATAGTAGGGAATTTAGCCACTTTATTTTAATTCTTGCTTCTTCTTGGTGGATTTTTTTATTTTTAAGAAGTCGATGTCATGCTAATATGAATGCAGCACACTCTTAGCTAATAGATCATTTGTATATTTTAAAATAGATTTAGAAAATGTAAACTTTCAAAAAATTCATGAGCATATATTAATTCTACATGTTGATTGGTTGATGCTTTGACATTTTAATGATTTGGGTGAATGCATTAATATCCATGAACTAATAATAAAATATATCAATGACTTATCACATGTACCAAAAACAACTCAATTTAGAAATTTTTTCTTACTAGAATATTGTGAGCCCTCTTTGCGAAAAGTTTTATTTTCTTGCTATACATTTCAATTACTTTCTCATCATTATTTATAGAAATTAGCATATAATTTTAAAAATAAGAAGTTAATCTATGTTTTCTTTTAGAAAAATCAATTTACATTTTAGATTTTTTGAATTGATATAGTTCTTAGTTTTTTTTTTTTTAAAAAAATTATTTTTTAAATTAATTTAGTTTTTAGCTTTTAAAATTAGTTTAGTTTTAGTTTTTATAATTATTTTAGTTTTTTTCGCTCTTAGCTATTTTTTCATATTATTTTCCTACTAATTTTTCATAATAGATTTTTAATGTGGAGAATTTTTTAAATGAACAATTTATTCATATATGATAAATTAAATATAAATAAATAATATTTTTTAGTCTATTTAAAATATTTTTAAAATTTATTTAACTTAAAGTAAAAATTAATTATATTTTTTTCTATTAATTATAAGGAAAAGAGTTACAATGTATTGCATTACTGTTGGAAATACCAATTACCAATAAAACACCAAATCGATCTCTGGCTCACTCATATCAAGATTAGAAAATGATACATAGAACCATTACCAAAAAGTACCAAACAACTACTCAATTGTATCACTCCATTTTGTGCTATGTGGTTCATGGTTGAGGTTTGCCAACCCACTTAAGTCTAAGTTTTTTGATAACTAAGAGGGGGGATGAATAAGTTATATCTAGTTATCCTTCAAGCCTTAAAAAAAATTCACAATCTTGACACTTTAAACATTCAATCCACTAGCTCGGTAAAAGATCTAAAATTCACAATAACATTCAACTTAATCTTTGTAAATAATTGGTAAATGTTAACTTGATATACCAAGTTTAGAGTAATCATATAGTGTAAATATGAAGTTGTAGCAATAAACAATAAACATGAAATAACATGCAACACAAATAACATCCACACAATTTGACACAAGTATTTAACGTGGAAACTCTAACCACCTAGTACCAGAAACAAAAATATTTTATTCTTATGAAGTGAGCTCTGTTAGGAGCCAACCTTGTAAAGGTTAGATACACGTTAGTTAATGTGACCTTGTTAGAGGATTTACAAAAAATATCATCTAGACCTTATCATTCCTTGTTATTTAGAGTGGCCTTCTTTAAAGGACTTACAAAACATTCAACTAAATGTTTCCATACAAATAAATTTATAAATAAGACTTGTTGAGTCCACTCAATTAAGAGATTTTCTACTATAGTGATTAGAAAGTAATAGTGAAATGATCTATTAAGATTAGCAACTCATTTTTCTTAGTTAGATCTCTATTTTGCTCAATCTCTTTCCTATGTTCATCCTCTTTCTTTCTTTCTTCTTCCTTCTAGCTGATCCACTCTCATACAAATCAACTTAGCACTTCATTTTCTTGATCTTCACAATGTAGTTCTACTCGATTATCCCTTGGCTATCAACTTCTCCTTCAACTTGATCACCAACAATGAATAATCTGTTTATCCCTTAAATAGACATATTTTTACACCTTAATCATATTCCTTTTATCATTTAATCACAATCATTCAGTATCCATCCAGCTTAGGTTCATTGAATCTAGACACTCGAGTATCATGTCTTTACCTTGAAATGTGTACTTTAACTCAAATCCCTAAATTTCCTTCATTAGATCTTCTTTGGATTTCTCTAGCCATAGATCTCATAAATAACTTCATCCTTATCTTTGAAACTTCTTGTCTAATTCATATTTTCATCAAATGTCGACCTTAAATTAAATCTTCTTCAAACTATTCTTCTTTTGCTTTCTCAATTTGCACGACACTTTATTAGTTAGCACAGTGCTTGCTTGGTCAATACTAAGCTCAATTAACATTATTCAGCTTTACTTCTTTCTATATGCTTAGTTATATCTGTGAATGCTAGGTGAAAATTGTAGTATCTTGATAAATATTGACCTCTTCATTTATTGACCAAACAAATGTCATGTACTTCATGATTTCATAACTTTCTTACACATGATCTCAACACTTAATAAAATCATGTAAAACAATCAAACCAACATTATAGTGTCAAATTCTAACTCATCAAGTGCCTATTGAAATCCATACACTTATCATCACTTACTTCATCATTATACTTTCTTCAAATCCTCTTCATCAATCAAATGATATGGCACTCTACTGAATTAGTGTAATGTCTTACCAATTAAGGCTTAACATCAATGACAACATAACAATTGATATGAATCTTTCACATACATTATCAACATTATCAATTGGGACTAACAATCTCCCCCTTTGGCACTGATGGCAACACATGATTACAAGAAAATTCATTCATTCAAAACATCAAATACTAGAACATCTTCATCTTTCTGACTTCATCAGGTACTATGTAACTCTATTTTCTTTTCTTTGTATCAAGTTCTTAGTTTTTAATCTTCAATTATGTGCTCCCCCTTTGGATATAATTCATTTTTGAGTAATATCTTTGAATCATTTTCCTTTTGATAGTGATAATCATCTTCATACATCACCAACACTTCTCGTATATGAATGAATTGTAGCATCTCCTTTATTTATCTCTCCCCCTTTGTGTGTACTCAATAATTCATACAAAATCAACTCATGTAGTGCCTTGCATATTCTTCATTTTTGTTTCATAAGAAATCTCTCCCATTCACTGATCTACCCCTTTTACTGAATTGTTCCCTTTACTGATTCTCTCCCCCTTTAACAATAATGTCAAAGGTAACTATAAGATTCAAGTATAAATTTATAAAACCTTGTAGCTATACCTTGTACCTTTCATTTACTAGTCACATTTACTTCATTAAAAACATCTTCATAGCTCTAGGATATCTCCAAAATGGTGAACTCATGCCTCAACTCTAGAAAGCTATTCTAATCATCCATGAATTGACGAAACATGAATATTCACTTAGTAAATATTTGATAGGGGAAGGACCCATAGTTTACCTCTAAGATACACAAAAATATCCTTAGGTAATGGCTTTGTAAATCTATCTGCTAATTGCTCCTTTGACTTCACATACTTCAATCTCACTAATTTTTTTTAATTCTCTCTCAAACACTGATACCTGATAGATATGTGCTTTGTTTTTGTAGGCATCACAGGATTATTTTATATGTTAATAGCACTTGTATTATTACAATAGATAATAACAGGTTTTTTTACTTCCTCTTGTATACCTTCTAACAATTGTTTGATTCATACAATATTTGAACAATTGATTACAACATCTATATACTCAGCTTTAGCAGTGGACTACGAGCTACAAATTTGCTTCTTTCTTATCCATGTTACCAACATTTCTCATAAAAATAAATCTCCACCAATAATGCTCTTTTTGTCATCAACATCTCCTCTCCAATTAGCATAAGTATAAACTCTAAGCTCAAAATCACCTTCAACCATAATCCATAATCTTCTGTCCCTTTCAAATATTTGAATATTCTTTTTATTGTAGTCAAGTGTGTCTCCTTAGGATTGGTTTGAAATATTGCTACTATGCCTACTATATGTGCAATATCAATAGGATTTTTTTTAGTGGCAAATATTCATAGTTTGGAAAATAGTGAGATTTGGTGGTGTTAAAAATGATAATTCTTGAGCTATTACATGGTGGCCCAATCACCCAGCATTGTCATGGTTAGTGGGTCATTACTCCTACCAATCGCCATGAAAAAAATGTATTTGACTTTTTTACTAGCATTATTCACCTTACACTATGTCGAACTAGTTATTGTAACTGATAACATGTTTCCCAACTCTTGATACATTAGATTTGCATGTGTGTAGGGGGTTCATCCACTATTTTTAATTTTAATTTTCTTTAGTTGGTCCATTTCACCAATGGTTTTCATTTTTCACTGGAGCAATCGACACATTTTGCCTCATGGAAATTGGAATCAATTGATATAAATTCCATTTGGAAATTATTATTAGCTGATGAAACATTGAATGAACATTATCGCTCTCAAATTTCTTTGTCTTTTCATATCCCTGATTGGCACCTTAATTAGAATGGTTTCATAACCAAGTTCATGGTCAAGCTAGCAGAGGGAGTTCATCATCATGCAGACGAAAAAGCTCATCATTTTTAAGGTAAACTTTAAGAAAAATCTCAAGGTAGGCTTAGGTCCAATATTCTTAAATAAATAAAAATCCTTTAGGTGGTATTTCGATCAATAATTGTCTTGATAGTTTAATAATTTTGAGGTTCTTTTGAATGTAATGGAATGATTGCATTCTACTAAGGTCTTATAAAATCTTTGTTCTCAGTATCAAATGTAATACCATTCTATGATGAAGTTAAATATAAATTTTGTTTCTAGTCACTAAGATGTTGAAGCTAATAGGGTTTTTTGATCTAAAGTCACAATCTTGAACATGCAACTTGTGTGAAGGTTAGACCCAACCTAGATTTGTTCTAGAACAATCCATTCATTATTTTAAGCCTTGGTTAAGAGTTCAATGGGGTCTCACATATATTTCATTCAATTAAATTTAATCCAATACATCTGCACTTGAATTTGAACTGTTGAGAATCTTAAGTATGGCTCATATAACATGTTTTCCATTGTAAAATTGCTATTATGTAGATATCAAAGTTAATATCCTCATCAAGAAATTAAATACAAGTACAAAAGTTTTCTTATTAGTTACAAATGGAAAAAGGAAACAATTTATCACCAGGCCATACCCCAAGAAGCCAAAAAGGTTCAGGTTGACTTTAATACAGAGCTCCAAGAGTATGGATTTGGAAGTAGGTCGGTAATTCTTGAATATAGAAGACCACTTAGGTGGTATTTTGATCAATATTTGTCCAAGTAGTCAATAATTTTAAGTTTTTTTTTATAGGTAAATTTTTTTTTTGTATTGATTATAAGAAGATAATGCTTACATAAGTATGTCATAGTGTAAAGTGGCCAAAATCTCAAAAGTCCTCCTAAATACCCTCCCCCATTGACATTAAAGTTAAAAAATACATACTAAGGGCATTAACACCCATAAGCATAGCCCATTACAAAACAAAAAAGTATTTACATTCTATTGAGAAGCTACGAATCATCCAAAAAAGGGCCCAACATGCTCAGTTCTTGAACTAATTTGCAACATCCTCCTTTGTAAAATTTGGGATGGAACGATCGTCCTCCACTAGTTGAATCTTCTTGCCAATTTCACTCCTACCTGCCTCCCCTACCAAAGACACATCCATCCAAAATCCTTCCCTCGTAGACTCACCTACATCACCACATCCTTCCCTTACTAGTTGGTATCTCAACGGTTCTCCAGGTGGTCGCACACTTTTCCTTGGTGTCATCTTTATAAAACCCCTCCTCTCATCATCCATCACCCAGATCTTTTCCTACAAAAAAATTACCACCTTCGTCCATCCTTCCATCACTTTTGGTAGTTGCACCCCTTGAGTACTTGTAGAAGACCAGACGACCAAAGGTTGTAGTGAGGAATCACCTCCCCCAATTAGCCTCCACAATTCCTGCCCAATTTCCAACCCAACACCCATCACGACTCTATTGATAACATTGTCTATCCCCAATAGCCATTACTAGTCCAAATACTCAATAATGACCCTGCAAACTTCCTCTTTTGTCTCTCCAACTAACAAAGCTAGAGCCATAAAGAGGGATGCTATATTTAGGTTGGATCTTCTCATCCAGTAAGTGTCCAAGTACTCTAGGCCAAACATCTCCATGATCCCGCTCATGAATCCCTAGTCGTCAAAAATAAAGATTCTCTTAAACCACCTCATTGTGATCCTCCATATGCTTGAGTCTGATTTTTTGATTCCAAAGAAAAGTTGGCCTCCATCTTCGGTTACTTTGCAACTTCCCCTGCAGAAAAAAAGACCTCGCCCTTCTTAAAATCACACCCTTGAAAGATCTGGAAGCCCACACTTCGAGAGTTATTGATTAATGATTGTAGATCCTTTGTCATGTGAGCAGGATAACTTCCTCATGAGTTTCCTTCAAACTAGGGGTTAAAATTCATAATGGAGGGGTACTCCTTCAAAAGGTAGGCATTCGACCATGAACCCACTTCAATATACTACATCCTTATTCCAAATTGAGAAACCTAAAGTCTTTAAAATTTTCGTGTTGGTTCCTAAAAGAGACATTTGCTCCCAAGTTGGCCAACTTATCTGCCACCTTGTTTGCCTCCCTGTAAACATGGGATATCTTGAAGTCCTCAAACTTCATCAGCAAGCACTTTATCTAGTTAATGTACTTATCAAGATGCCAAGACTATAATTTTGGTTTTTTTTAATGCAATAGAATTGTTCTAATATTTGATCCTAGTTTCATGAATAGTGTAATTATTTCCTAAAATAACTATAGCATGTGATGGATTTATATAAAAATTCTCTTTCTAGTCAGGGAGATGTTGAAGTTGGTCAAATTCTCTCACCCAAGTTCCTCATCTATTTTGGTGTGCAATATAAGACAACTCTAGTCTAGTTATGAAACAATGATACAATCCATTGGTTGTTTGAACCCTGATTAAGACTCTAATACTACATTACTCAAAAAAATTTCCATTACTTATGCTTTTTAATTAAAACTTGAGAGTATCTTCAATTTGGAAAATGTAGTACTTATCATCACAAATGTTTCTTGTTATGTAGAATAAACTTATAAAATTGCATTTGTCAAGAAAATTTAAAATATATTTGCTAGTTCTATCCCCTTATTTATTTGTTAGCTTGAATATTTCCTCCAATAAATAGTCCCTTCGCATTTTCTTTGTTCAGCTGTAGATTTTAACCTATGCATTTTCTCAAGGGAATGGACTTCATAGTTCATAAGACCACATGTGTAGTTTAAAATATCATCAACAATCCCTTCCATGGAACTCCACTGTCCATGATGATTGCTTATGGGTTTTACTTCTTCTACTTAAACCACTTTAGGTGCTTTGAGCTAAAGCTATGATTTAATTTTCCATAGAAAACATTAAAATTATCATATTTATTTCCTAATACTATGTTGCCAAGTTTTAGTCTTACCATTGTAAGACTAAAAGTCATTGGTATGAAAGTTAGTTTGTGTCCAAGTGTGATCTCTAAGTATATTTTAGGTCACTTACTTCTCATCTTTCCCAAGTGCTTTCCTTTCTTTGTTTAATGGGTCTGCCTTGCATTACCTTTACCCACCATCTAATTGGGTTTTCTTTTTTTCTGGTGCACACAGGGTCTAGGTGATCTAGGCATGGTTAGGGTGTGTTTTGGCATCCTCTTGATGAGAAGTAAGTTCCTCCCCATTTCATTTTCTACTATCTTGCCCTAATATTCCACATCCCATAGATTTGAAGCCTTTGAGATGATTTTCCCCTTGAGTGAACTATATTGAGTGTGTATTTGAAGGATGAAGTTGTGATAGTGATTAATAAGCTATAAATATGATTATGTCATGCTAGAAAGGCCTACAAAGCTATGGATCAAAGCTAGAATGATTCCCATTAAAATTTGGGGAGGTAAAATCAAGTGCTACGAGGGAACATGGGTCTATGGGTTTTATGTTGCTACTCATGGAAGCGAAGTTGTTTTGTTCTACTTCTGATGTTGTATAAACTCGAGCCAAATCTCAGTCCCAATGATCAAATAGTGTAAACATGATGTTGGATGAATCATTTAGGGCTCATAATTAGTAAAGCATGCTCAAGATCTAGCTTCGAGGCTATTAGGTGAAAAGTGAAAGAATGAAGTGTTGTTAGTCATGCTCCAGTCTAGGGAATGTTGCATTGAAAGGGGTTTTCCATCCCAAGGCAATAAAAAAGGCCACTTCTCTAAAGGCTTTGAGAATAGAAATTCAAGTTACTCTAAAATGTGAATATCCTTCAAAGATGCTCAAAAAATACTTCCAAAAAAGTTAGTGATGGAAATGTGACCCCAATATATAGGAGATGCAGTGTTAAAAGCTTTAGGTAGAAAATGAAAGGATTAAGTGTGCAAGCCATTTGAGGATCACTCCCCATGTTGCGATCCTTTGGAGAAAAGCTAAATTTCTCTCTCTCCCACATGTGTTAACATTATCAAGTATATCCACATTCCAAATTTTGAGGCAAAGTAAGGCACTTCCTACAAAGCTAAAGTAATTGTGTTGATTAAGTGATTTTTAGTCATATCACTTTACTTTAAGTAAAGTAATAGAGCTTTCATGAATTTAGTATTTTACATGCAAATGAATGGAAAGTTTAAATAGCCATTGATCATGGAATTAAATGCAAATTCTATCATTATAATATTTGGCCAAACTTAATTTTTTTTATGTGGCACCAACGCTCTAATTCTTATACCTATTTCATCAAAATTGTCTGCAATTGGTTTCTTCAAATATATTTAAAATGGCTATTTATCGAGAACTATATCCTATGCAATCATAGCAAATGAAAATTAAAGTTACAATAAGTTAATTGTCCTAGGGAGTTAACTAAAAGAGCTAACAGACACATCTTTCAAATTCTACAATGTGGGTGATCTTTGTAGAAGACTCAATTCTCAACCCATTCACCCAATCACTCAAAAGCTTAAAGAGAGTAGACTAGTCAAGGCAACTGGTTTTCCAATGGTAATTCATGCACCAAAGCTAGTGAAGAAATGCATTGAGAGATACAACCCAAAAACAAAGCAGATTTTGTTTCTTGACCAATCTATTCTCATCTCAATCAACAAGGCACTGATGCAATCTGCATTTGGCATTCCCATGAAGGAGTAGTATTATGATGTTGATTTCAGCTATTCCATGTCCATGTTGAACAAGAAGAAGACCCTCAAAAGGGAAGATATGTAGAGGACATGGTTCCAGACTACTTTCTCAAAGAAGAATAAAATGTCAAAGACCTTGTTCAACACAAATTTGAAAATAGAGATTGTAGATATCCTTGCACTTCTCAGACTCAAAAGAAAAGAGGAGATTTTGGAGTTCATCTAGCACCATTTATTCCTAGCACAAGCAATATGTGTTGAGGTTATGCAGATCGACTTTGTATAGATTATTTGTGATGAACCTACCTCGTGGTTGAATTCGGCCATAAGATTCAAGTAGTTTTGCATGTCCTCATATCTAATCTATGCCTTGGAAAATCACCACTTGTGGCCTAACCTCCCTAGCATCCTGAACTATGATGAGTGCACCAAAGTATATGAATTTTACCCACATTTTTAGCTGTAAAAAAGCTATGAGGAGTATGTGGCTATTAATGATGCCTTCACAATGAGGTTATGACAAGAATTGCAAGGATGCCCTAAAAGGAGATTTTCACCAGATGAAGTTTCGACCATAAGCCAATTCAAATGCTCATTCATCTAGTTTTCAAGTTTCTCCTATTTACGAATAGGAGCTTACGATGGATTTCCTAAGAGGTTGCCAAGATATCTAGAAGACAAGGTGGTTCTAGTCAAACTGTATCAATAGATCCTTGAAGTGAACACCTTATGTTCTAATGTGAAGAAGATAGTCAGGACTCCCTTTTCTATAGCACGGTTGGCCTGCATTCATGTGCTTCTAGATTAGATGCTCAAAAATTGGTGAAGAGCTTTGAGAGCAAAATTAAATTTTTAAACTATGAGGTACTCAGGCCTCAATATGATCCAGTTAACTTTACAAAGGATCACTTCAAGTTGGGATATGCCTACAAGCATATTGTGGATATTGAAGACTTATGGTATGGGTGTCTCAATGAGTACCAAACTCAAAAGAGGTTTTGGTCATAGTTAACCATTAAACAGATTAAATTGTATAATGATTATGTTGATGTTTCTGACCATGTAGATGATGGAGCCTACATGCACCCCACATCTTACGAGAAGATCAAAGGCCCCTCAATTTTGTCTAGCCCACCTATAGGTCTAGTCATTAACACTATGGAGGTTCTTATGTAGGGGATAATCAAGAGAATAGATAAATGGGTGGAGTAGACTTGAGTGAGCAAGAAAAGGACCAAAAGCATTGGTTCTACAAGTGGAGTATTAGTTGGAGCCACCCAGTCAACCACAACAACAACCACCACAACTACCACATCTATATCTGTAGAGCCATTACAGCCCATTGGCCAAGGTAGATACTAGCCTTCAGAAAAGAATGTGTCACTCACTCCTACCTATGGAGCTAGCTTTCTTTTGAACATCGAGGATGCTGGGGAGAAGCAGGATGACAAGGATAAGGGGAAAGAACAAGAAAAATCAGTGACCAAGCCATCTTCCCCTATCCAAGTCATCAATTTGGATGGTGACACCGACCCTATAGATGACTAGGAATAAGATGCATCTCAACAAGGGGATACCTAATCCCTTTCAGTAACTAAGGTTTCTGCCTTCCCTATTGCTTCTCAGAGCAAGCAAACTCCCTTGATTCCAAGGAAGTTGTTTGATCCAATTAACTTGTAGTCTATTATCAATGTGCTCTCTGCAGAGTCATGGCTCAAAGAGACTATTGATAGGAAGAAGAGGAGATATAAGGAAATAGTTCCACTGAAGGACTTGATCACACAAGTCACCTCCTCTTAGTCATCCAAGAAGATGAAGAAGGAGAAGACAATTGTTGCACTGGATACAGGCTCAACAACTGGCCATATGCTAGTTGAGATTGTTGAGCCATAAAAGGAAGGCATATTTCATGAGCTTTCCAAGGATGACTTCTGGATCAGAATAATAGATCTCAGCATCCTAGTTCATGACACCATGGTGAACATGTGGAAGTCTACCAATGAGAAAATTGAAGATAAGATGGAAGAGATTAGAGCAGAAAAGGAAATATTGAAGGCCTTGAAAAGAGAATTGGTGGAATACATAAGGTCTGCACTCAGGAGCACTTCGTCAAGTCAATTTGACTCAAATGCAAAGGAGAATAAAAATATACTCCTAAAGATGCAACAAGAAAGGCAATTCAGGTAGGTAGGTCGAGCATGGGTAGATCAGATGAAGGCTCAAGGTCCCCTATTAGTGGAAAACTTGGGAAGCCTAGTATTGGATGCTCAAAAGCTTAGGGAAGTAGCTTCAAATCATCAAACAACCACACAAAATGCAATATACAGAGCAATTGGCCCTTCTACAAGAAGTAATTGACATGAAGAAAAATGTGTCCATTACTCATGGGATTCTGAAGACAAGAAAGGAGTCATTGTTTCACTAGAAACAATCCTTGGAGTTTTTTTATAGAAAGCTCTATGAGGTCCAAAAATATGCTCAAGGATGTACATGACTTAGTGCAAAGTATTATTGAGAAGTTGATCCAATAATTGAAGATATTGCACATAGAGTCCTATATGTCTGCTAATGGAAAGCTCGTGGATATTGAGAGAATGAAATCAAATTTCTTGGCATTTTTCAATGAAGCAGTTGGCCCACTCAACTTCCAAGTGTCAAAGATCCAAGAACTCTTAGTAGTGGATGCAATATAAGGAGAGAACCAGAAAAGTTCCAGTCAAGGGTGGCCAGAATAGATGAATCGACAGAGATGCATGACTATTGGATGGTTCAAGCTAACAACAATATCATTCTAGATGTCAAAGAAATGGACAAAGTAACTGATGCCATAAAATCCTATAGAGCTAAATCAGTTACTCCTAAGACATGATGTTCTAATGCTTTTCTAAACATCTATCATTCTTCCCTTTCTCTTTCTTTTAGTAGTCATTCATGGCATTTTTTCAATCTCTGTAACAAACAATGATTTAAGCTTGCCCTACTTTTAGTTTATTTTGTTTAGAGATGCTTTGTGAAGCAATCATCCAGTGTAACTACCCATTTTGAGAAAGCCTATAAATGTAACCTCTTAAGAAGTTAATACGATCAACAAAATTGACCTTTTGACAAACCCCTATAGTTCGGACTACTGTGTGTGATTTTGAGTCCATTTTAAATTTTGTTGTTCATTAAGTTTCAGTATAGTGTATGGAGTTAATGTGCTAATGTTGAGAAGTAGATGAATATAAATGAACTTGGTTTTGGTTTCCTTCATTCAATAGATTGTATGTCTTACATTGTTTAGCATAAGCATCTCATTTGTTCTCTGTGTTGTACATTGTAGTTTGTGTGTTTTAGTATAGTTACTTGCATGAGGAAGCCAAAAACTGTTGTATGGAGAAGATGAGAGATAAACAATATGGGTATTGTCAAAACATCAGCTAATTGTGTAATCGGGGAATCACCTATTTCACCATCTCTTCCTTTTTTCCTGCCATCATAGTTGCTTATTCATGTTTTCATTCATTACATTGTATGCCACAATAGATTTCATGTTGTGAGTTAGTCCCTCTTTCAATTGCCTAAGTTGTTTAAAGTGTTGAGCGACTTGTTATTTGCCTCTTTTGCTCTCTAGTTAAGAGCATACCCCCAAAACCTGAAGAACAAAATTCATTGCATATGTAATACCCACCCCTACTTGACTTTTCTAATTTGTTTTGACTGGATTCTTTTAGGCCTATTCTATTATTATGTTTTATGATTATCAGTACTTAGTTACTGTATTTGATTATATGTCATTTCATACTTAGTTGATTATATATTAAGTTGCTTAATTATTTCATGTATGCATGATTGTTCAATGATGATATATATGTTCATGTAGTGACTATCAGTTATTTAATGATGTTAGATGAATGATTTTTATGTAGTTTTTATGGATACTTACCCCATACTAGCATGTGTATGGTGTTCATATATGTTTTTTTTATGTTCGACGTTTCTGATGTGGTTGAGAAAGGGAGACGTGGTCACTTTCTAGTCGAGATCTACACGATGAACCACTTCCTACCATTTCCTATTTAGTTTAGAATATTGTGTTTGTGCATGCGTGGATTTTATGCAGATTGTAGGTACTGAGTATCGACTTCCTTGAATTGCTAGAATGAGCGTACCTTATTGCAGTATTTCAATTGTATAAGTGGGGAGATAATTCGAGTCCAAATCCTAAACCCTAAGCCAATTATCCTAGAAAGTAGGACAAGTATCTGATTTAGCTTACCTGTCTGAATTCATCAAGTGACATAAATTCGTGATTTTAACCCTAGAGTTTAACTTTGTTCTTTGACTTTTAGTTGAGTTATCGTATTTGGTTTTGTGAGTCTATTGTGATTTTTTGTTATAATTAAATCAAATTAAAAAATGATTTAATGATTTAATTTAATGGAAATTTTATAAAGAAATATGATATTTAATTATATTTAATTAATTAAGAAATTAATTAAACAAAAGAATTAAATTTAAATTTTTTATTAAAGTTCTATTTTTTACATATTTATATTTATTTTATTTAATGATAATTATTTAGGAGTTTTATTTTAATAATAAACTCTAAATAATGTTATTAGTTAAGTTAATAAATATATTATTAAAAACTTTTCATGAATTAATTAAATAAAAAGAATTTTTTTTTTTTTTTATTGGTAAACGGTCGAAGCCATGATTAAATTAATTAAATAAAGAACATACATCAGAGTACCTCAGTTCAAACAAGCACTGGTAGGAAAGAATGGAGAAGAAAACCTCTAGTCTAGCTCGAGACTGTGGTCCTTTATTATTACAACATAAAAGGCGCATACCCCAATAGAATTTTACAAATTTTGATTGTTACAAATAGTAGATCTTGGTTCTACAAATACTATTTATCTATTGCCAAACTTAATCCTCTTGTCAAGGGAAAACCAACCAATGTTTCTACTTATGTCCTTTGCTGAGATCTGAAAACAACAATGCCTTACTAATTGGCAATCCGAGGTTAGTACTAACATATAGGTTAACTTCCTAGTCATATGTAAATAAAACACTGGTCCTATTTGACTATACAATTTGTTACTTCATCCAACCTTAAATACTCAAGGCCAACATCCTCATCCAGAGTTAAATAGATTACCATACCCCATAGATGGGTTCGTACAACATATTATCAAAATTCTTAATAATGTCATCCAAAATGGGAAAATAAAACCTTGATTGACTAACTCAATATTTAAAGCTATTATTTAATACAGAACTAACTTAAACCCATCATAGTATGTTGAGAGGATCCTAAATAATTCCCATAATGCATTGAGCAAAACAAGTTCCAAGGCCAAACTAAGCATGCTTAGATAAGTATAATACCAAATGGGAATCCAAAGTAGTATATTAAAATTGATTAACTCATCCAAGATTCGATCTCTCATCTAGTCATACTATAATTCATACTAGGAAATTTCTTCCTTAGTTTTTATTTCTTAAATTTAGAAAAATGGGGTAGATATCTTCCAAATGTTTTAGCAATTAATGAGCCTCCTCATATTTATTGAACTTTAGTTCTTATTCTAAAAACCATGAAACTAATCTTCCCCTACCAAATTATAACTTGTAATTTGGTTCAGATACTGTGTAAATCAGGAAAAATGAGAAATGGCAAAATACTGAATGTTATAGGACCATTTGGCCTAGAGCCAACTCCACCTAATAAGGACACTAAAAATAATTTGAAATACTCAGAATTATAAAAAGTCTAACTAGTCTCAATATTCAAAATCCACAATTATGTTTGCCTTGGAAGAGTATAGTACTCCAATATCTAAAAATCAATTTCACATACACCAGATAAGCTCTGTAGTTCAAGCTGGGAACAAGTCATTTCTAATATCTGAAATTACCTTCATAGAATACCCAAATAAATATAGAAGAACCAATCTAAAAAACTCCAAATGACTAAGAATCAAAGCAGAACGATTAGTTCTTATTGCAAGCTGATTTTTACTTTCTCTGTTGAATTCCTTTAGATAGAAATTAAACTTACTAACCTAGAGTAATTCATGAGAAAATCAGCAAGGGCGAGGAAGCGGGCTTAAATTACTAAAAGCGAACAGGATTGTTTCTAGATTAAGAGATACTCTGCAAAGTCTTCATTTTTAGTTTTAATACTTCAAAACCATATAAATTCATGTTTCCATCCCTTCCAAATTATAGGAAGCTACTACTACATCAACTAATCATCAATTAAGTGACTACTAAAAACAAGAAACCAACTAGATAAGGGAAAAGCTTCAACCATAACAATGGGGAGCAATATGCCCCTAAAACCTCTAAAAGCAGTAGAACCAAGAAATATGTATATAATAGCAGTAATAGTTACCATTGTCTATTAAAAGGAATATTTACATATATGTAGACCATAAGAGAAAAGAGATACAATTGGCTCGTATTTTGATATAGATATAGGAACTCGATCAAAAACAAAGATCGGGTGAGAAGGACGATCTAAGGGAGGACTAAACAAGAAATCACATCCAAAAAGAGACCAAAACCTTAGTTAAAAGATCAATATAATTGCCCAAAAATAGAGTACATCAAAGGATGAAGACACTGATAAAAATAAAAGAATAAAATTTAAAGATAAAGTTATAGTTCTAATTTTTGGCATATTTATAATTATTTAATTTAATAATAATTTATTTAGGAGTTTTATTTTAATTAATAAACTCTAAATAATATTATTAGTTAAATTAATAAATATGATATTAAAAATGTCTCCTGATTAATTGAAGTGAGAAATAAAATTAATTAATAAAGATATTTTTATTTTTATTGCTTAAAGTTGTTGCATGAAAATTGTATATAGAACCGAAAAATTTAAACACCACAGCTCTGCTTATTGCGAAAATGTCGATCACATCTTTGCCTATGAAAAAACCTTGAAAGAAACCTGCACAAAAATGAAAATATGGAAATTCATGTGGGCTAAGATCGAACGGGCAGAATAGGCCAACAATCGATGCAATGAATTGGCAACAAAAGAAAGTCCAAAGCAACACTAATAGCAGATATGCCATAGATACTACAAATCAATTCGAAGCTTTTAACCTAGGCATAGATGTGCCTCACAGCCAGCGAGGAAACAGAGGGCACAAAGACAATAAAATCACCAATCTAGCTCTGAATCCCCCCCAGCAGATCCCCCTTAACCACTCAGAGATACCTAAAAACCCTTTTCATCGGATCTTCACAGTCAACCAATTAGACAATCAACTCTGCATCTTTAATTTGACAAGATATGCATGTTCAGAGGTTGTCAAATCTAGGGCACCATCAAATACGGCTATGCCACAGGCAGGAAAACCATCTTCAAAGCCTACCCCCCCAAGATCTTATACTCCTCCCCATTGTAGAATTCATCTCGTTCCATCTACTTTGAACCCTAGCTCACCTCTTAAGACAATTACATGCATTAAAGGGGATAAACCTGTCAGAATCTTGAGCAAAGCGGTCGATGTTTCGTGGGATAGATGCCAAAAAGGAGGAATCTTTGCTATATGGAACGGACCATGGGAAGAATTCCCTCTGTTACTCGACTGGCTGGAGGAGCATTGCAAGGAACAGGTAAGTATCTCCACCTTCTCAGATAACATGCTTTTCTTACAATGCTCTGATGAGGACATTAAAAGGAAGTTTCTAGCAGTATCGAAATGTTTCTTTAATGGTCATTGTGTTGAATTCATAGAATGGTTGCATAGTCTTAAAAAAGATCAATTAGATTGCTTTCTTCCCTCCTGGTTTGTTTTTTTGTCTCTTCCCCCAAAGCTATGTCATGAAGATATCATTAAAACCATAGGTTCTGCAATAGGAGAAGTCAGAGGTATAGATGCATCCTTTTATTGCTGCAATGATGTCAAGGTTCTGATCAATGTTAGATATAATCATCCATTGGAATTTATAAGAAAATTTATAACCAATAAAGCATCTTATGAGATTGGCTTTTAGACATACAAAAGCAAAATCGTGGACATATTAAGTTTTGATGATGTCCACAAAATTATGCCCAAGATCCTCCCCCTTACCTCGGATTTGAGAAGCATCCTTCCCGGGTTGAATACAATAAAGAATAAAGAAGTCAGGATGTGGAAAGAACAAACCTTTCCAACGATTTTTCAATATTAGGAAAATTCGATAGAAAGGAAAACTTCCAAAGCTACACATAAGGTGTTACCTGATAAAAAAAGGCTTAAATCTATTATAGTCACAAATTCTAAAGAGGACACAAAAATGGGACTTAAGGGATCTCATTCAAAGAGACAGAAAGGTAAAAAGAAAAAGATTGTAAATAAAACCAATAATGAATATGACTCCAAAGAGAACTACCCTGCATCTACAAGGAATGCAGACAAAGATATTGGGTAAGAATTGGTGAATCATAAGGTTCCGGAAAGGAGCAACACAAAGGATGGTTGTGAAGGGTCCCATTTGGAAACAGACATTACAAAGGGGTCCCCCACTCAAAAAAATCAGGAAAAATTGGATAGGAACAAAGAAATGGAAAGTTCAGGAGAGACTCTAGTCAGGTCATCAGAATTAGTGGATGGTCAAAATTCAGGGGAGATAGAAAATGATTTGCTCTTTTCTTCACCCAAAGTCAGAAGAGATACAATTGTTTCAAGGACAAAAAATCAAGTTGCTCAGCAGTTGGCAGATGATACTTCCCCTGAGGCAGAGATATCCACCCCTCTATGTAAAGGATCCAAATTTTGGCAAACACTTGAGGAGTTTTCGACCTCACCTTTCACTCCAATGGAGGACTAGCCTCAAAAAAGGATATAGGGAAGAAGTCTAGAATGCTCGATTGTTGAAGTTTTTCAACTCTTTCTAAATGAGGATCTAGATCATACACTAGAGGAAAGATTGCCTAAACTCAAAGACAATAATCTTGAACTACTTTCAGAGGAGTTAATACATGTCTTTGACTTTGAAAATTTAGATAAGAGTACTGCCTCGCAAAAAGAGGAACTTATTCAAAAAGTTATCAAAATGGGAGGAGAAGATTATACGACTGAAGACCTCTAAAGGGACATCCTAAAGATTCAGATAGAGGACAGTACAATGAAACAAGATGAATAGACAAGGCACAAAACTAAAGAGAGTAAGGAAATAAATAGGATAAATTTGCGAGATTGGATAGATATAGAGAAAAATGAGTTGGGGAAGAACGATCTCGGGGATAAGATTTGTAGAGAACTTGTAATAGAAGAATTTGAAAGAACAGAGGAAGGTATCTCGTCAACAGCACAAGATTTGGGTATACTTCAGCAAGAGTTAGGGATACATATGAATCAAGAGGGTCTGTCCTCTCCAATTTATAATAAGCCCAAAGGAAAAAGAGGTAGGATATCTTTGAAGGAACTTTGAGAGTTTGAAGTCCTAGCCAGGGAACAGAGGAAGATTGATGAGCTTCTAAATCCGGGGAAGGGGAAGTCCCTTCCCAAGGAATCATGAGGATTACATCTTGGAACATTAGGGATCTAAATACCCCTAGTAAAAAAAGGTTAATAAAACAATATATTAAAAGTTTCAATTCTGAAATAATTTTAGTTCAAGAAACCAAACTTAACATTTTAGAAGGGTCTAAACTTAGTTGGATGTTAGGTGTGTGGGATTCAATCTTTATAGAGTCTATAGGTGTGTCGGGTGACTTAGGAATTATATAGAACCCAAGGAAAGTAGCTCTATCGTATTTAGCAAACAACAATAACAGGCTGTGTGTTAGTATACAAAGCCTAAAATCAAATACAAAATTTATACTTATCAATGTGTATGGCCCAAATAATAAGATAGGAAAAAAATTTGTTTGGGATGAACTAAGTACGATTATTACTAAGCATAAAGATAGCTCGATCATATTAGGAGGTGATTTCAACACGATTTTAAATTTGGATGAGAAAATAGGAGGATCTCAAAACCTCACTCCTTCCTCCATAGATTTCAAGTTATGGATTGATAAGCATAGTTTATTAGAGTTCCCTACCATGAATGGTATATTCACATGGAATAATAAAAGGAAGGACTCCGAATTTATTGCAGAAAAACTTGATAGATTCTTTATTGTAGGAAACCTTACTGACTATAATAAAGACTTTCAGTCTTCTATCCTGCCCTTCGCAGGCTCGGATCATTTTCCAATATGTTTGGAGATTGATGAACCTTCCAAACCTCCCAGAAATCCTTTTAAGTGTGAAAAGATGTGGTTTCAAGATCCGAAATTTATGGATCTTGTTAGGACATGGTGGACTAAAGCAAAATTTACTAGTTCTAAAATGTTCATCTTCGTCTCTAAACTTAAACTGCTGAAAGAAAACATTTTGAAGTGGAATAGAGAGCACTTCAACAATATTTTTAAGGAAAAGTTGGATACTGAAGAAAAACTGAATAATCTGAATCAAGAAATTATAAAATACGGTATGAATCATGAGAAATACATATTAGAAAAACAACTCCTCATGAAACAGGAAACCATCCTTTTAAAAGAAGAGATCTTCTGGAGACAGAAATCTAGAGAGAAATGGTTGGATGAGGGAGATAGAAATACTAAGTTCTTCCACAATTCGACAGTTCACAATCAATCCTTAAATAAAATTACCAGTATCACAACCGCGCAGGGTATGTGTATAGAAAACCCTCAAGAAATAGCAGACTCGATCGTCTCACATTTTAAGAACTTACTCAACAATCATGAAGAATCTAATAGGGAGGCTCAGTCCAGTATGCTCAAACATATCCCAAAGTTGGTCACAGCAGAAGATAACAAATTGATGAATAGACCAATAACCCTGGAAGAGATTCGAACTGTGGTATTCAATATGAACCTGGATAAATCCCTAGGACCTGATGAGTTTCAAGCCTTCTTCTTCCAAAAATGTTGGGATATATTAGGGGAAGATCTATGGAGAGCTATTGAAGCATCTCAGAACGGTGGTTCCTTGCTGGCTGAAATCAACTTTTCTTTCTTCACTTTGATCCCTAAAAAAGAAGGCCCGGAACATCCTAGAGATTTTCGCCCAATAGCTTTGTGCAATACAATTTATAAAATTTTCTCAAAAGTTATAGTGAATCGACTTAAGGAAATTCTACCAAAACTAATCTCTGAAGAGCAATCAAGTTTTGTCCCTGGGAGGTCTATCTTGGATGGCATACTCGTTATTTAGGAGACCATTCATTCTACAACAACAGATAAAGAAGCATTTATGTTTATGAAGCTAGATATACAAAAGGCTTATGATATGGTTGATTGGCGTTTTCTCTGCAAGGTCCTAGAAGCTTTCGGCTTTTCACGACAATGGGTAAATCTTATCTTTAAGTTTATCTCCACTACAAAGATTTATGTTCTTATAAATGGGACGACTGAAGTTTTTTGAGATTTCCAGGGGTATTAGGCAAGGAGACCCCTTATCCCCCTCTCTCTTCATTCTAATGAATGAAGCTTTCGGCAAAGCAGTCTCCGATGCATACCACAAATGAAAGATTTCTGGTATCTCAGTCACCAAAAATCTCCCTAATATTACTCACCAACAATATGCAGATGATACCATATTACCTGGCAAAAGTTCTGTCCAAGAGGCGATGGGTTTTAAAAACATTCTTCGACATTATATGGAAGCCTCAAGTCAGAAGATTAACAGAGAAAAATCTGAAATATTCTTTTTAAATACCTCTCCTAAAATGGAAAGTAGGATATGTGGAATTATGGGTTTTAAAAAAGGTGTGTTCCCATGCAAGTATTTGGGTATTTCCTTAGAAATGAATTCTAAATACTCAAAATTTTGGCAGGACACAATCGAAAAGGTAGACAAGCGGACTGGAAACTTGAAGAATAAATGGCTCTCAAAGGTAAGTAAGATCACTAAGATCAAATCTGTTCTTTCAGCAATCCTAATTTTTCCCATGGCATGTCTTCCTCTTATGAATTGGATGTCTAAGAAATTTGAAGCCAAACTCAGGAACTTCCTTTGGAAGGATAAAGTAGATGATAAGAAACTCGCCCTCATTAAATGGGACAATTTATGTAAACCCAAAGATTGTGGGGGTCTAGGAATAAAGAAGCCATAGTGGCAAAATGAGGCTTTGGGAGCTAAACTTGTTTGGAGGGTATACCTAGAACATAATCACAAATGGGCTAAAATACTATATCATAAATATCTGGATCCGAAGGATCCTGAATCACTATTTAGGATGAAAAGTCTGCCTAAAGGGTTGGAGTGCTGGAATTTCATGACAAAATGTCGAGTTATCATCAGTAAATATCTATCTTGGGATGTGGTGGCAGGAGATAAAGCATTGTTCTGGGAAGACTCCTGGGATGAGCACCCCCCTATTCACTCCATCCCTAATTTAGAAAATCTCATAACCAGATTAAAATCATTGTGGGGTAGCAAGGTTAAAGATTACAAAGTTAAGAAACTCTCAGATGGGGTAACACAATGGAAATGGCGTTCTTTGGATGGTCTAGATTTTGATCAAGAATTAGTTGCAGCCTTTGAAAAAATCCTTTCTAATAGAAAAATTAAACAATCTGAAAGGTCGATAAGCTCACTTGGGCTGGTTCAAAGGATGGAGTGTATAGTGTGAAATCAGGGTACCAGGCCATTATGCACTCACAACACTGGAATTCTGTGGAAATTCCTTTAAAGCTGTGTTGGTATATAGCCTGTCTTCCTAAAGCTGGTTTCTTTTTATGGCTTGCCCTTTAGAACAGAATTCTGACCGCTAACAGATTAGCAAGATTTGGCATATCAGGTCCCAATTGGTGTGTCATATGCAAACAGAGTAATGAAGATGTTGATCACCTTTTCCTCAATTACCCTTTTGCTCAAGATTGTTGGCAATGGCTTAAGTCGTGTCTCAAGTGGTCTTCCCCCTTTCAGAATTCCCTTAAGGGACTTCTCTGCTCATGGCCTACGGTCATGGTCCGTGGGGTGTATAGAAAACTCTGGAATATATGCCCTTCCATAGTGGTATGGGAGTTATGGAAAGAAAGGAATCATCGTATTTTCAATGCTAAAGAAAGGAGTTTAGATAGATTTCTTTGTAGTCTCAAAGCATCCATCATAGAAGTAATGAATGCCAGTCTCAGGAAAACCTCACATGAAGAAGGTTCCTTTTCATTTAGGGATGGACTTATGAAGAAACAATGGTCAAATCTTATCAATCCACCCCTAGTTTATGCAGCCAACAATAAGGAGGCAAGGGCTAAATGCAAATGGGCTCCCCCGCCTCCTGGATGACATAAATTGAACTTTGACGGTGCTGCTAGAGGCAACCCGGGCATTGCTGGTGTAGGATGTATCATAAATAATGAGGATGGTCGTTGGGTAGCAAAGCTAGCTTCCCCTCTCCCTCCTGTTTCCAATAATGTGGCAGAAATAGAAGCTTTGGAGAGAGGTCTACTACTCTATAATAAATTAGGACTTTCCAAAATCTTCATCGAAGGTGATTCTCAAATCGTACTAAATGCGATTAGACAGAAAAAGACTCCTAATTGGATCCTAAACTCAAAACTCCAAGAAGTGCTCTTACTACTGGAAAATTTTGAGGATATCCTTATTAGTCACATCTATCGAGAAGGAAACGTGCTAGCTGATGGATTAGCCAACATGAGCGCGAATGGTGAGTCGATCTTGATATTCAATTCTGACCCACTCCCTGCTCATTAGACTCTATTTTCATATAGGTATTTTTATTGACTCATACTCATACACCTATATATATATTAGACATAGAGATAATATACAGATATATATATATATATATATATATATATATATATATATATATATATAGATCCAGTTTATATAGTTTTACTTGATTACCTATTATAATTTGCAGGTATACTATTATATTAATAAATAAATAAATATTTAAATATTTATAATATAAAACAAAAAAAAAAAAAAAACAGAGAAACAATTAATCAAATAAGAATTATTTAATTGTCTTCTAAACCAACAAATTTAATTTAAAACCACATTACATATTCCTTTAATCAATTACACAGGGTAGGTTGTCAACTTGAAGTTCATGCACCAATCTAGTAACAGATCAAGCTGAACATATGATTATAATGTCATCCTTGGTCGTGCTCTCGTAGATCACAATGAACATATCTCCTTTCCGTTTAGTCATAGTATATTAGAGTATTCCAGGTTTAGGGAACCGACACCTATTCATTTTTTATTTATACTTAACCTGTCTAGTGTTGGTTCAAGATTTCCCATATCCTAAACATCCTCCCTGACTCTACTAATGATTATTTAATAGTCGAACACATCTTGAGTCTTCATTAACTTTCTCATTGTGGTTAGAGTTGGTACCACTACCATCTTTCTGGCGTCAGTTTCTTATGCGAAGTCTCTGGGAGATCCTAAATATCAACTTTCCATCATGGCTTCTCATAATTATAGGCTCCTCGAACTCATTTATCAATGTTCCTGCATTTCCAAATTGGCCCCTGAAGTTTCCTTGTTTTGCTCCTGCATTTCTCTGAGTTATTCTTGCGAACACTTAAGTTGGGTGGGATCTCGGTCATCATTAGTCATGAAATTCAATATTGTTCTCTTCCACGCCTCAAAATTTCACACTATGGCCTTTTGTGGAGAGGTTAAACCGGAAAGATAGAACAAGATTTTACTTCCAATGGATGATATGGTGCATTTTTCTTTGAATAAAGCCTTAGGTGAAGGGGTTTTCAACTATCAGTTCACTTGGAGAACGAACAGTGATATCATTGGGTCATTTATTGGTATTTTGGCTAGAGCCAAAATCCAAGCAGATGATATCATCAGGCTGTGTAGGGATTTGTTCGTTCCCGCTTGGAGAAAGGGGCTAGAGAAAGTGGTCTATAGTATAGACACCAAACTTAGAATCCCCCTTCCTAAAATATATATGACCCTCCCTGTAGGTCATCCGGACCTAGCAACGGCTCCTCGACGACAGTCTCTAGTTATCAAAGAGAATCTGGCCTTCTATCGTGAATGGACAAAGATGGAGGCCAGCCTGAACTTTCTTCTTTGCTGGAGGGGCATCATCCCGGTAGACAATGTGATATGGCTTATTGAGTACCTTCGCCTGAAAAATGCTCACATTCAATCAGGGGTGACTTTCAAAAATCTGGATGATTTGGTTTCAGCACGCCGAATGCAGAGAGGACAAGCAGAAGGAGGACGACTTTTGAGTTTTCCCCAAACTACCAGGTCGAGCAATACAATGACATCTTGGATGTAATTATGGTCTGCTGGAAGGAAGGTTGAGGTCCAGTAAACATATAAGGTCCTAAATTACATAGACTAGGCATTTTTGTCTTATGCTCAAGACTTCTCGGTTTGAGCTGTACATTTAGTCATGTATTACAAGTAGCTCGTAGAATAGGGGTAGGGGCTCGGCTAGATATATCCTATAGGTGCTATAGTGTCTGTCTTGATAGCGATTTTTCCATTCATTGTATATTTCCAAATGCATGTCCTCCGGCCTTATTCATAAGTGTCTGGTTTGTTAATGGGTGTTAAGGCTATATCGGGTCTGTTAACTACAATGCTATGTATATGGACAATATGAAATATACTATGTTTATAGAAATATGACTTGTGTATCTTTTGGTTTGTGATGTTGGATTCACTCTGTAGTGTTTTGGTTTGATTTCCTTCTAAGTTGATGTGACTACGATATGTGTTTATCATTGGGTGCTGCGTATTTGTATGATTTACCTTTGGGTATCAATTCTTTTAGTAGCTGTATATGACATAACACTAAAGTTTAAGCTTATATTTTTTAATTTGTAGATTTTAAATACCTCAAGCTCGCTCATAGTTTTGAATCCTCAATAGATTAGGTATAATTGCAGTAATTTCAATATGGGTATAAATGTTCAGGCAGTTTTTTAATCAGAAAGTCCCTAGCTCTGGCTCTCGGTATGAATACAATGGCTTCGTAATCGCCTTTTGCTTTTCTTTCAAGATAGACTCTCTGGATTATGTTACTGGGTGATGTTTTTCAAATTGAAATCTCTTTATTAGGATAAAGAAGCAATGGCCCCAAATTATAGGTCCTTTTTCTCCTCTTTATCTCCTTGATGAAACTGGTATTTATGCCCTATCATGATCGATTATGTGGATATCCTAACTAGTAGACGTATGGCTTTTGTTGAGGACTCTTTAATGTGTAGACTTTTATTAAGTCTCTCCCATCAGTTTTTGCCTGGAAGATCGATTAGAGGTTGTTAGTCTATAGGTGTTCTGACCTAACTTTTGTAGGTGGTGATGGAATCATGGCTTGGGATTCTTTTTCTGTCTTATGGAAATTTACTAGGTAATGTTTGGCTTCACTAATCATAGTAATAGATGCTGAATTTTTCATGTTATGGTCTCTTTATTATTTGTCCTTATTACAATTTTGTGATCATTTTGTAGTTTTAGCCCCTCCTTTATTCTTCTAATTTGGGCGATTCTCCTCCTTAATTTTTACCCCTTTAGTTAATTCTATAATTAGATTTTAAGTCTTACCCTTTCACTTGATTGTAATCAACTTCTTTGTTTTTTGATCTTGTTCCTAACATACTAATCTTCTGAGTGTTTTAAGCAGTTTAGATGGTTAGACGCAGCAAAGAAGAAGTGATAGCTCATTATCAATCTTCCGACCGTTATCTTTGTTCCACTTGGCAGAGACTACAGATTATACTGAATAATGTAATTATCAGGGGAATGCCCCGATGCATATGTAATTAGTTTGATGATTTCACTGGGGTATGCCCCTGTAAAAATGTAATAATATAGGACATTTTGTCCCGGGCAAGACTGGAGGTTTTCTTCTCCATTCTTTCCTACCAGTGCCCGTTTGAACGGAGATATGACACTGTAATTTCTTTTAAATTAATAATAGACATCAAGGCCTTGGCCGTTTACCGATCAAAAAAAAAAAATTGTATATAGAAAATTCAATATTTAATTATATTAATTAATTGAAAAATTAATTAAATAAAAAAATTAAAATTAAAAAAATAAATTAAAGTTCTAATTTTAGCATATCTATATTTATTTAATTTAATAATTATTATTTAAGAGTTTTATTTAAATAATAAACTCAAAATAATACTATTAGTTGAGTAATAAATATTATTTGATTAAAAAGAAAATATTAAAATTAAATTTATGCTTTAAATAAGAAGTCTAAAATAGAGGTCTAAATTTAGAAAATAGGTTAAAGAAAGATTAGAATATGATGTTATCTAATTAATTAGAAATTAATTAAATATGTACTTCATTTAAAATATTTATTTTAAAAGTCTAATTTAAGAAGTTGGATAAAAATAGAATTAAAATATTAAAAGATTAAAGATTTAATATTATTTTAATATGATTATTAAATTAATAATGATTAAATTAGAGTTGTATTTAAATAACGAACTTTAATTATTCTTATTAATTTAAATAATAAACTATGCTTTAAATAGTGCTTACACTAATTAATAAGTAGAAAATATTAAAAAAAACATTAATTAAAAAGTTTTTTAAATGTGCATGAAAGAATTAAATTTAAAAGATTTGATTAAAGTTCTAATTTAGGTGTATTTATGTTTATTTAATTTAATAATAATTTATTTAGGAGTTTTATTTTCAATAAACTCTAAATAATATTATTAGTTAAATTAATAAATATTATGTTAAAAATGTCACATGATTTAATAAAGGAGAGAAAGCTTTAATTTAATAAAATTTATTTTAATTAAATTGCATAAAGTGTGTGCATGAAAATTAAAATATAGTAATTAAAGACAAACGGTTTTCACATAATTGCATGATCAAAGCCTTGATTTGGGCAAAAATCTCTTTATTAAGGAAATTAGAGCTCATTTCCAGATACACGGGTTTGGAGGAGCCAATTTCCAAAAATAGGGTTTTCGAAGGAAAAGGAAGATTCTTGTGTGTTTGTGTGTTCATTGTTTTAGCATCAAATCTAGGTAGGACCATATGGGTTTGTGCAGTAGTTGCTCATTCTTTGAATTCCTATCTTCTTTGTGTCTGTTGTGTTTTTGTTTCTAGAATTTCTTTAGGTTAAAACCCTTGTTTGAGAAAATTGATTTCCATTATAGAATTATTTGTGGTTTAATCTAAAAACCTTTAGTAAATATTTAACTTTAGAGTTTTCAAAACCTAATGAATTATGGAATTCACTATGGTATGTGATTTATTGGTGTTGGGGTTTTCAAGCTTGACTTAGCTTTGTTCTAGTCAAGATGTTTACCAAAGGCTCGGGAGTTCTATTTTGTGATGTCATGATGATGTTTTGATCTTGATCTTCTATACTCAACCATAGTAATGTGTTTGGTATGCTCTATGAGATGTTTTGATGCATTGATTGTTATTTTTTTCCAGTGTTCTTGTGTGAAATTGAGGTGAATGGTGTGACCTATCTGATATAACCTTTCAATTTTGGATCAGTTGTATTTTGATTGATTTTCAGTCGCTTGTATAGGACTGAGGTGTTTGTATGATTTTTTCTTGGTGATGTCATGTTATGACATGGATTAGTTTATGTATACTTGATTTTGGGATCAGTCCTGTTGGGATGATCATTTTGGTGGAATCCGTGATTATGATCAGTGTTTTTCAATACTTTTCATATGCTTATTTATGAATTGATGTATGATATGTGGTCTTTTGTGATCTTTTGATTTCACTAAACTTAGGGTAGGTTATCTATATGTCATGTCAGGAAGTGGCTTGTAATGGAGGCCAGGGCCCAAAGTGGCTACCAGGGTAACCCATTGTAAGTTGTTTAATAAGTGAAAACATTATACTAAATGGGAATAAAATGAACCTAATAAAAATCTTTGTATCTCCTTGCCCATGCCTCAAGATCTAGTACAAACTAGGATGGGAGTAGAGAGGACGTTTGGTTGTGACCATGCATCGTTACTATACCTACTAGAGAGTCACTAGGGGGTTGGGGTCAAGTTAGACTGCCAAGGTAACTCTAGCATTGATTCGTGCGATGACACTTGCCTGCTTGCATAGTGGATTGTTTAGTTGATACTTGTGTCTTGTTACCCTTTGAGATAGTTTTCTTTTAGGTGATTCCTTGAACCTAGATGTTGGTTTTGACTTTTGAGTTTTTTATCCTATTTGGGACTTGAGACTATCTCCTCAGCATGGTGGGAGTAGGCCATTTAGGTTCTACGAGGTTAGGTGGTAGTGCTTTTTCTTATACCATTGAGATCTGACCATCAGATGTCGCCGTTGGATGTGTTTGTGTAGATGTTCCTTTCTTTTGGTTCTTGTATTTCTATGATAAATGGTTGTACTATTGTATTGTATTTGATTTTATAAGATCTTAAGAGATGATGTAATTTATTTCATGATGTATATTATTTCAGCCTTTCATACCCTGTGACCTGTACAGTGGATGATTGTGCATTCTATTTATTGCCAAGTGGCATCATAAATAATTGTATATTGTTTAAATGGATTCATATTGGTATATTATTATTTGATGTGGATTTATTATATATTGAATTTATTATTAATAAAACTTAAATGTGATTCAACATCATGGGACCCTTAAGAATTGTAATCTATTTTATGATATGTGTTTATGTGAATGTTAATTGCTTCCACTATATTATAAATGTTGTTGTTAAGCTATTATCTTTAACTTTAAAAAAAAAAGTTTGAAAAACTTGGTAAAACTTTAGGTTAACTTCTTTTGGGTCACATGGTGGGGCATTATAGCATATCTTACATTCAAAAGGGAGTTGTACCTTTCAATTCAGGGGTCTTTGATAGATAATTACACTGACCCATTTTGTTGTTAACATATTTTTCCTCCATAGGCCATTGGAAAAGTTAAGAGTCAAGGTGTAAACCAAAAAGATAAGGAAGACAGGCTGTTAACCAACAATTATCATACTTATACATCCTAAGTTCTCTTAAGTAAGTTTGTCTGTGGCTTTACTGAGAAACTTAGAGATTATCTTTCTAGCACTCAAAATAGTTGAGTCGTGTATAACAACTCATAAGGAGAAATGGTGTTGCCTCACGAGGGACAAATCCCTGTTTGCAACCTAACCTTGGCTTCCAAAATGAACAAGAGGACATAATAAATCATTTGAATAGCCTCACCTTAAAAAGTTGAAAGTCTCTTGACCAATATAGAAGAGTATGATTTACCCTTGAAAGAGAGGAAGCCAATGTTGAATATTGGGAGGGAGTTTTATGGGAAAGAAGAATAAGAGAATGCACCTGTTGTGAATTAAGATAGTTCACCCTGCATCCTAAATATACCTGTAGTGCTCGTGATAAAGGGCAAGTTGACCTTGTGTTTGAAGAATTGTGGAAAGTTGAGTTCACTATATTGGAAGATCATATAGGAAGAGGGAGAACCTTCTCTTGGGATCCAATATATCAAGGTATCTATGGTGCTCTTTTTGTGCCACTTCACCCTATTTCCTGGATAAGTAGTCATTCATCTTCACCTCCTATTTTCCCCACTCAAATCCCATAATTTTACAATGCCCTCACTCTTCACAGAGTAGTTACCCCTACTGATATCACTTTTCGGGCCATACTAGTAATCTTACCTACCTCAATGGTTGTCCCCTGGGGTAATGTTATTGGCCCTTTATGACTTGCTGCCAACAATGACCTTCCTAAAGCTTCTCAAAAGAATTATCCCAAATTCAATGGTGATGGGAAGGTCTCTATTGATGAGCACATTGCGACTTTATTCACCACATGCAGTGTCATTTGTCCTCAACATGAAGATGTAGCAGTGAGGATGTTTGTGGGAACCTTGGTTGACAATGTCGCTGACTGGTTTCAACACCTTCTAGTAGGATGTATTATGACCTAAGATGACATGTAGAATTGATTTGAAGTGCGCTATAAGAGTGTAGAGGATGATCATACTTTGTTGACTTAACTTACTTAGATAAAGAAGGAACACAATTTTCCTATGAGAGACTTCATTGCAAAGTCCAATAACTTGGTCAATAGGATTCCTGTTACAAGTAAACCTACTACTAATAGCCAACAGATGTTCTTCATTAGCTCCATGCACCCTGACATAAGCTTTCAAATTAGACGTGTGCATGTGGCTAATTTTCTTGTTGCTTAGACCTTGGCAATCAAATTGGAGAATGATTTGATAGCAGTTGGGAGATAGAAAAGAGAAATTTAGAGTGGAGCCTCAACAAGCTTTGCCCCTAGTGTAACTAACAATATTGAAGTAATGTTTCAGAAGCTCTTTGACAAAATGATTGCCATGAAGAGACAAATGGGGAAGCCCATCTGTTCACTCTAGTGACCATATCAAGACATTCCTTGAAGGCAACACAAAGGCAGACCATTGCAATTGTCGCCTCCTCAAAAAAAGCTCACTATTGAGGCACATCCCAAGGAGAAAAATATGTGTATATTCCACCTAATACTGGATCACAATGGTGATTCCTACAGAGAAATGAACAAGTATAAGTAGCTCACTACTAGTAATGAGCTAACCATCAAGTACCCTGAAAGTGAAGATGATTCTACTCCCCATGGCGACTCTAGAACATTCTTTTTGGAGTATGAATTGGATTCAAAGGTTGGAGGTGACTACTTCATCACCTTGGACAAAATTCAGATGACCATGGCTACAAGAAGCCAGAGAGAGGAGAAACTGGTGAACTTTGTTCCCACTATAATACGGTCATTGGCCCTTCACCAACTGTGGTTGAAGCATCTACTTCCTCTTCCTAGAGAAAAGAGAAAACAAGGTTTGAGCCAAATGGTAAGCCTCACTCCTCATTTGACATAATACAATATTGTAAGGATGCTCGTATCCAAATGTCTCCCCTTGATTATCTCAAAACTCATCCTGTTGAATTGAAAAAGCTAGTAGATTATTGTAAAAGTAATGCTAATGCCAGAACTCAACCTAATGTCAACTCTACCATTAGCAATTACTAGCTTCAATTAGATAGTGGCCAACTAGCTAATGAAGAGACTATTTTGCCTATGGTCTTCAAAGAGGAAGAAGCATTAGTTTTGGCTACCTCTCCTAGTCAAAAGCCTGGCCCATTTTATGTGTCCTTATAAGTAAATGGCCATAAGCTTATTAACTACATAATTGATTCTAGAGCTTTTGATAATGTCATGCCCTCTTAAGTTTCAGTATAGTGTATGGAATGAATGTGCTAATATTGAGGAATGAATGAATGTAAATGAACTTGGTTTTGGTTTCCTTCATTCTATAGATTGTATGTCTTACTTTCTTCAGCATAAGCATCTCATTTGTTCTCTATGTTACATGTTGTAGTTTTTGTGTTTTAGTATAGTTAGTTGCATGAGGAAGTCGAAAGTTCTAGTGTGTGGAGAATTTGAGTGATAGACAATCTAGGTATTCTCAAAACATAAGCTAATTGTGTAATATGAGAATCACCTATTTCACCATCTCTTCCTTTCTTCCTATCATCATAGTTGCTTATGCATGTTTCCATTCATTGCATTGTAGGTTAGAATAGATCACATGTTGTGAGTTAGTCCCCCTTTCAATTGTCTAAGATGTTTAAAGTGTTGAGCGACTTGGTATTTGCCTCTTTTGCTCTCTGGTTAGCATATCCCCAAAACTCGAAGAAAAAAATTCTTTGCATATCTTGCATTCAAAAGGGAGTTGTACCTTTCAATTCAGGGGTCTTTGATAGATAACTACATTGACCCATTTGTTGTTAACATCTTTGTCCTCCATAGGCTATTAGGCAAGTTAAGAGTCAAGGTATAAACCAAAAAGATAAGAAAGACAAACTGTTGACCAACATACTACAAGAGATTGACTTTTCTAAGGTGCACTCCAAACAATATTCCAACTCAAACAACTCACATCAAAATACTTACCTTTAAAGAAACACTAAGGCAACATGCATGATACTCTCTTTCACAAACTCTTACTTACCAATTAAAAAGGTGGAAGGGTTGAATGTGAAATTTTCAGATTCTTTCTCCACTATACTCTTAAATATATTTTCTTTGGCTCTCTTCAACCAAACTTCAACAAGGAAAAGAGTATTTGTGTATGAAATGTTAATTCTTATCTCTGTAGTTTTGCATTGTATCTTATAAATCATGCCCTTCTTCTATGCATGAAGTTTGAACTTATTGGTGTTGCAAATCCCAAGCACCCAACATGTTATACTTTTTAGAGTCAAATTCAGAAGGTTGAAATAAAATTTGCACTCATGGAGTATCTTATCTCCTATTGAGTTTATCTGCATTTTTGGAACAAATATTTTGCTAGATTCACAATATCTGGGGTTTTGATTTTGAGGTATGGATGACAAAGTGTGGCTTAGAAGTTAAGAAAATGAATAAATTATCATAATTGTGGTCATTCAAAAAGTAAACTTTTAAAGTTGTATATGTGATCCAATCTATTGTCAGGAATCCTCTGATATCTTTGCATAAATCTGAGTAAACTCTGAGTCACTCAATTAGGTTAGTCTCACCATGCTCCTAACATGTATGGTGCCTCCAAAAGAGATGGCTTCATATTTAGAGTGGGCCAAGATGCAAAAAAGCATTGGTCTTTATCTTCATTCCAAATAAGACTTCAAACACATTGTTCTTTATCTTCATTCCAAATACGACTTCAGACACATTTTTCTTCCCTAGTTTTTCTCTATGTGAGAGTAGCTCCTTTATAAGTTTCACAACTCTTAGGGTTTATTACATTATTTATCTATAATATGGATTAAAAACACTTATAAATCTTACTATGAGGATGTGTATAACTTTAAATCTAGGTAGTAGGTACATTGTGTGTTGCTTAAACTAACTTTAGAATAGCAAGAGTAATAGGAGGCTAGGTCGGTCACTAGTAGTGGTAGTAGTAGTAATAGTACTAACTATACCATACTATCTTGTGCAAAGGTAGATTATACTATGATCATAAATAATAACTAGGCCTAGGCTTGTTTATGTTTTTCATATAATCATGCAACATGCAATCCATATAATCCTTTATCAATCATAGCTACAACCCCACAAACTCTTTTTTGTTCCCTTGTGACCTAATTTTGCATTTACTTACTTTCTACTATTACTGACAACACACATATTCATGCACACATAGAATCTCTCTCTTAGGATTTTGAGATACATCATAGGATCTTTTAATAGACCCCCCTCGACCCCTACACACACAAAAACACAATCTCCACTTTCCCTCCTTTAATGATAATTATATATACACATACTCTTCTAGCACAAAGAAAGCTTTTCTTACACATGTACACACTAGGCTGAGGGAATTTTTTTTAGACTAGAAACTAGGTTCATTTTTATTCATCTTTGATCTACCTCTCCACACACCCCATCCTATCCCATTTTTCCACCTCTCCTAACACCCATATAACTTATAAGATATAATAAGTCAACACATCTCCCCACAACCCACATATAGTAGAAGTAATTTGTTTGATCGATACACTTAAACATTATTAATATTTTACCATAGTGCACAGGAACATCTGCAATTAATTTCACTGGACCCTTATACCATTTTGAACTTGTTCCCAAATTCACACAAGTATACCAATCACTACAAAGGGATGCAGAACACTCTAGTGAGTCTAACTGGGGCATGTTACATTGTTAATATATAGTATGGAGAAAGAACACTTACAAATCTTGTTGCAAGGATGTGCATAACTTGAAATCCAGGGAGTACGTACATTGTGTGTTGCTTAAACTAACTCTAGAACAATACCAAGAACACAAGGCTAGGTCTATCAATAGTAGTGGAAGTAGTACTAATAGTACTAACTATAATGATTATATCTTAATAGTTAGAGATTTGATATCTTAATCTTTGACTTAGTTCAATCTTTTCACTTTAATATTTTATCTTTTGGTTTCACATATTTTGAGGAATCTTTTTGAAGCCTTAATCTTGATATCATGGTGGAAAGTGAGGAATGAATAATGATCTTTGCTTCTACTTTTATTTTATTGATGTTTCATTTTTTCTTATTACAAGGAATCTCATATAAGCCTTGGTCTTGGTATTGTGGTGGAGTGTAACAATGGGGAAAGCATTTCATAAACCACTTGATGATGATATAGAGCATACCAAATAAAATATGACACAAACAAATATCCATCTTGCATGTCCTTTCATTATCATATATTTTCCTATTGATATTTTTCTCCATCCATTTTATATGATTTACTTTGCACTTCATCAATAAGCTAACTTGTATATATTTCCACAGAGTTGTATCTATATACATATTGTAAGCATAATTTGTTGGCCCCATGTATTTTCATTGATGTCAAAGTATGCCACTAATGTTAAGATGTATCATTAAAGGAGTGTTCACGTAGGATGAGATTGTTGTTTGTGAATATATTATAAATGGTATCAAATTTTGTTAGACAAATTTGCAATGTTGTCATGGTTTTCTCTTATCATTATAGAAGGTTTCTCTTATATCTCATATGTGGGAAAGCATCATGCTTATGTTTAGTATGTCATCATAGACATCTTGATCTGATTGGATTGATCATTTTGAACATTTTATGTTCTAAAATCAATTTTATATGCTCTCAAGCCCAAATAGGGTTTACTTTTTTTCATTCTTATTAAAACCTAAGTCTTTTTTGTGGCATGTGCACTTTTCTTCTATTTGATTGATGACTTGGTTTTGTCTATAGCCACATACTTAAGTGACAGCTTAAGTCCTCTCAACCATGGTTATATTGTCCCCTTTCTTAGTAGATTAATAAGGCATACTATATTGTGTTGAGGTAAACTATACTATGATCATAAATAATAACTAGGCCTAGGCTTGTTCATACCCATCATATGATCATATAACTTTAATTAAGACCCTTGTTTCAATGCCATTACAATATCTTATCATCTCCTTGATATAATCTCTCCAATCCTTAGCCCAAGTTACATGCCCAATACCCATTTACCGTTAGACATGGATAGTCATGCCCAATAACCCTTAAGAGAATCACTCTCTAACCATCCATTTTTAATGCTATTCATTCTTTCTTATTTTTTGAAAGATTGGTCCATTTCCACTACATTCCAACATAATCGAAACTCTACCCAACTAGTCTTTGAATTTACAAACTTGCACAAACTTCCATATTGTTATCATAGTCTTATCTGAAACTAGTTTTATTGTGTGTCTCCTCGGTTACACTATAAAATAATACATGATCCTCTTATGTCAAACTATACATGTCACATTTTCATATCCTATGCATACCTCCTTACTTTGGGTTTATTGAACCTAGAATCTATGAATTCTACATTTTATTTTGGTCCCTCAATACCCTAGTAAGGGTTTAATTCAATCTCGATAAAAATATAGAAAACTAATGGATTATTTATAAATAAAAACCAAAATAAAGTAGATTCATTATCGATACCCTATCTATTTTAATATGTAGATCACCAAATAGGTCCCATTTTAATCACAAGAAAACACAAGAAACACACTACTTTTTGTTGGCAATATAAATAAATGGTGCATAGAACCCAATTTTTATTGAATAAACTCAAAAATTTTACATTACAATATCCCATTCAACCATTGGAATCAATTTTATATCCCTTTCCATGACAGGGATGGATCATAACTTCCTAACCACCCCTGTAATGTTTAAATGATCATTTGTAGACCATTAACATGGTTGTCAAGCAGACAAATTTAATTCCTTTTTACATTAGACCTTACTATTGCCAGTTTTATTTTACTAAATATTCACATGAGACCTTATAAAGAAACATAAATTACTCAAGTTCCCCAATAAGCCCTTTGAGACCCCAATATAGCATATTAGGACTAGTTTGCCCATATAGAAATATTTTACTAATGTGGTTACAAAATAACTTGATCTATGTGATCTATGTCTCTGTAGTGATCTTTTCCAATGGAGAAGGAAGAAAGGGAAAAGGAAAAGGAAGGGTCTTGAGTACACAGTGTAGTACAAGTGGTTTACATCTAGATAGTAAATCAACCTCAAATATAATGAATGATCTTCTAGATTGTTTTTAATTATGTTGTTCACATGTCAAATCATCTCTCACATGTATATCTCAATTCATGATGTTTATGCTAGAAATTTATTAGCTTTTTCAATAGTTCTAGGAGGCTCGTCTATGAAAGACCAACCCTTTGTAGGTTTATAATTTTTGTTGGATTGTATATTTTGATTAATGCAAATTTTTTTTTTTTTTTTTTTGGATTGTGTGATTTTGTAGAAAATTGACAAGCCAAAGACTATAGTTACAATCCTGCAACACATTACACAACAATTAGAATTTCAAAGAAGGCGTAAAGAACCAAGGTAGGCAATAATTTCTTCACCCTTCATAGTATTGATATTAATTTGAATTCCTAGTCTCAAACTAATACTACTCATTGTAAGGATAGTGAAGGGATTGTCAATGGATTGGGATATCAGGGGAGGGTGAGTCTCAAACTACTACTACTCAGTCTTGCGCAGTGAAGGGATTATCGTTGGAAGGCTACATGTTTACAAGGGTAAGACCACTGAGGGAAATGAAGGGATTGGGAGGCCATCAAAATGCCCAAAACATGGAGATATTACCATAAAGACTTTCTTTAAAATTGGCAATGTTTTGGTCCATCAAGTTGTGCAACTGCAAGTACATAAGCTAATCACAATAGCTCAACACCACTACAAGTTGAGGTTGTTATTGAGTTAAATCAAAATGCATCAAATGAGGATAACAATGTAGGAACAATGAAAGACATTGTAACAAAAATGCATAATAAGAAAATTTAGTTGGAAGATGACGTAGTGCAAGGCAGGTGAGTCCCCAAAGGAGATGTCCTAGCCCCCAACTATATAACCATGTAGTGGAAACACAACAACAACAAGAAACAATAGAAGATCTGATACCAAATCATAATAATATATTCATAAAATATAACTAATTACATGCAATGTGTCAGGCTGTAAGGCCTTCCTGGTTATGGCCAGATACAAAGAAAGTAATAGTTCTGCAAGATCCCTCAAGATCCAAACCCAAACCCTAGCTAGTCCAAATCCACACTCTAGTAGAAACCTCCAAGGAAGATCTCAACTTGAGCTCGCAAGCCCACCAAGAATTCTCCTTGTTTTCCAAGCTGCAACTACTAGCCCTTCTCAAAATTCACTCTCCCAAGCTCCTCCCTTTCTCTACAATGGATGATTAATGCCTAAAGACTCCCCCCCAACCCCTAATTATACCAATCTAAGCCACAAGTCAACCTAGAACACAAATTAAATACGAATACATAAATTAAATGCCACAAGTCGGCCTCCTACAACAATTAAATTCCCAAAATTGATGTCTTAGTAAAATTGCAATATCTCCTAGCTTTGAATGAATTAGAACTCGAGCTTCGAATTGTAGGTATAAATCTAGGCCCTCTTCAATCTTTGAAATTTTCATTCTTTAAATAATTGTGTAAAATTAGTTATACAGCCTGAAATAGACACCAAATTCTAAAACCATGTCGAGCAACCAAAGACCATGCGGAGCTCCATACACCATGTTGAGTTCCAAAGACCATGCCAAGAAACCAAAGACCATGCTGAGCTTCCAGACCATGCCAAGTTCCCTAGACCATGTTGAGTTCCCTAGACCATGCCGAGCTCCCTAGACCATGCTGAGCTCCATAGACCATTAACCAAAATCCCTCTCAAACATGCAGAATTGCAAGTGAACCCAAGATGCTGCTGCATCAGAAGAACATGTTAGGATTGAAGATAATATTGATGTTGGTAAGAAGAAAAGAAAAAGGAATGTAAAAATAGGGTAGGAGTGGGAAATGAAAAGGAATTTTAAGGTTTATTGAGTAGCAAAGTACTGTTTTATTGAACTAGTCCCAAACAATGATGATGAACCAACATAATGCAGGTGTACAATTTGTAACTAGAAAACTAAAAGAGAGGGGAAGTTCAAACTAAAGATTGACACTATAGAAAAACATATTGGTAACGTTTATGAAAAACATACCGTAGGCGGAAAGGAAATAGCAGTAGTGAGATGGAAATCAAAGGAAGAATGTCTTCATGTTAAGTATGCCATAGAATATGAAGAGCATTTCAAGTGAATGGCACTAATTGGTATTGGTAGTAGTGAAAATCCAATCAAGTCTAGGCTTCAACATGTAGCCAATGATGCAAACCTAGCAAAGATTGTTCACATGAGTGTTATTTTTCATATTCTGTCCAAAGGGTGTACTATGATAGACATCTCATTATATAGTCATTTATTATCTTTTTTGAGAGTTCCTCGCTATCCTATGTCACATTGGTTAATAAATGTTGGATGGAAAATGGAAAACTATTTTGTTGAGGTGGAAAAGAGAAATGTACAAGAGAGAGTACAAGAATCCAAGTTCATTTCATTATCCTAAGATAAAGTCACTGCAGTGGATAACACTGCTTGGGTCTGTATGCATGCATGCATTTTAAAAGAACATGTCCATCGAGCTCATATACTTTATGTTGATAAAATGAGGGCCAATTCAATTGCATAAAATTTATATTTAGAAGTTAAGAAAGATTTGAATGAAATTGCTAGTACATATGACTTGACCATTTCCAAGAAGTTAGTGTGTCAAAGTTGATAGAGCTACGGTAATGCAAGGGAAAATGACTAGTCTTTGTGCAAGATTAAAAACTAGTATTGCACCTTACATGCTTGACATATAGTACCTGGTCCACCAAATGAATTTAGCATATAAGATTGTAAGCAATTTTCCTATAGTGTAAAAAGTTGAAGATCTAATCCGTGAGCTCCACTCCCACTTATGTAGAAGTCTGAAACGTTTTACAAAATTTAAGATTTTTTTTGAGGGAGTAACATTAGGAAACAAGCTTGTCAAGGATGTTGAGATTGGATGGATATATTTGCATGAACTAGCAGAATGAGTTCTAGAATAATATCAATCCTTGATTGGAGTAATATATGAGAAACACCTTACAGTAGTCAAAGCTCCTAATTTGCTAAATAAGTTTAGTGATATAGAGAGAGCCTATTAACTTGAGCTAGTCTTCTCCCCATGCTAGAGTTAATGAACAAACTTGTTAAGAAAGCCCAAGACAAAAAAATGTATAATCATGAGTATAGTGATTTATGTAAAATGACATGCATGGCCCTGGATGCACTATATTCAAATCTCACAGTTCATAGCCCAATTTTTTCCAAGTGGGATATAATTACATATTTGAATCATGTTGACATTATTTACAATTCAATGAAAAAAAATGTGCTATGTGTGTTTGTGAAAGGATTTCAAATACCAATGCACCAATCTAACACAAGAAAGAGAGAGAGTATTACCATTAAGAAAGGAAGATATCGACAGGATTGTTAAATCTATTAGTGAAAATGTAAAGTTTATTTCCTACCAAATTTTAAGTAAGATTCATGAAATATTCCCTCGAGAAGATATTCTTGAAGCCAAGAGTCATGTGTTCCTCAATTTTGGGAACTCTTTGGAGATAATCCAAATGATGCAAAGTTATTTCATAGAAAACTTGAGGAATTGATAAGACAATTTTTAGAGCACACGCATTGCAATGGACAACCAATACAAGGGATTTTAGATTCAAATAATCTTAAAAATAAATGCAAATAATTTTCATTGTATATGAAAAACTAGATGGAAAACTTTGAGAATCCATTAGATCGAAGTTCAATAACAAGGCTTTGTAAAAGGATAAGTTAGAGTGAAGTATTAGATGATTCAATATCATAATATTTCAAACTTGTTGATTTATGTCAAACAATGATATTAGGGTTAGTGGAATATGAGATTTTTTAGTGCATTAGGGTTTTTGAAATCAAGGATCAGAAATAAACTAGACAAAAATTTAGAAACTTGCTTGAGGTTGTTTGAATGAGATTTTTTAGTGCATTAGGGTTTTTGAAATCAAGGATCAGAAATAAACTAGACAAAAATTTAGAAACTTGCTTGAGGTTGTTTGAATGAGATTTTTTAGTGCATTAGGGTTTTTGAAATCAAGGATCAGAAATAAACTAGACAAAAATTTAGAAACTTGCTTGAGGTTGTTTGAACTTAGTACATTCTCAAAGATTTTCCTTATGATAGGTCACTATCAATTTGGAACTCCATGTGTGAAAGATGAGGCCTTTGTGAGACTTCAAAATCTGGTGGTGTCATTGCTGATTTTGAGACAAATGATGGATCTCGACTTTAGAGTAAGAATGACGATGAAGATGTTTTGGATTTTGAATACCCAGCTCAGAATGAAAAGGAACCTATTAGTACTAATCAATTTTAGGATCTAGAGTCCATATGGAATATATAAGCATCACATCTTAGACCGAGTCAATGAAGTGCTTTAGCATCCACTTTTTAGGTATTTATAGTGATACTCTACTTCTTGCATATTCATTCATATTACAATTACAATTTACAAAACTATACTTCATAATTTTTGTTACAATATTGTTGATTTATAAATTTGAATGTCACATTTTTTGGCATAAGTTTTTGAATAGTTTAATTAGCTACTACAATTTGGGTTAAGAAGGGATTAATGGTTTTATGAAAAAGATAAAATGTTACTATGTCTGACAGAAAAAATTTCAACAATTGCTCTCTTAATGAAAATTACTACCATGTCAGAACCCTTGGAATAAAATTTGAACTTACTTTTTATCAAACATATATCAAGACTTGTGGATCATAGATCTAGAGTTCCAATTTCAATTGTATGTTTATTATAAAATCTTATTTGCATCACAATATTACCTTAATTGATCAATATAATTATATTCTTTTACAGTGATCTATCATACAATAATTTTAATGGAACACTACTCAAAATATTTGAAGTGTCGCCTCAACTTCAAAGGTTGTAAGCACCATGGTTTTTTGATAAATACTCTTTAAAGTATGTTTATGTGAATGTTCCACTAATAGTTAATGAAGTACAAAGATTTGTTTTACATTGCAAAAATTATAATATTTACAATAGTTAATGGAAAGAAGACAAAAACTAAACATATGACATTGGAAAGGAAGACATAAGCCTTTCTTTTGCCCCTTGCATATTACTTGATAATAATCACCTCAGTGGTGTTGTACCAGATGGCATTGGATTCAATATAACTTTGGGTCTAATTCATCCTTATTTGTGTATGTTGCTAGTAAGATGCTATCATTGTTTAGATAAATATAGTATTTCATTATTTTACTGATGCAAGTTCTTTTCTAAACATGAAAATTTTATTTGCTGAAATTTTCTTTGCTCACTGTCTATATTTCTCTTTTATCAAGTACTCTAGTGTGTTACACTAATTTCTAGTCAACATATGAACAACCAAAGAGATCATATATTGAAGCTTTGGTTTTTTTTGTTTCATTTTTCAAAGGTTTTGTTAATGTGGTGAAATTGTAGGTTACAACATAACCTTGTTTGTCATTGATTAGATCTATATCCCAACAACTATGTCTTTGCTCTGTTATAGTCTTGGACAACATTTCTTGACATTCCAATTTAAAAAGTGTGTGAAAAACTTATGCATGAACCTCCTACATAGTCCTCACACTTTTCAAACACCCTCTTTCAACCAATATCAACAAACTTGACTCACACCAAAACTCTGATTGCATTGTGACAATATCTTCTTCTTCACTAAAGACATTCACTTCTTCTCCCTACAAAAGTCTCATTCCTCTTAATTCCTTGCATTTAGAACTAGGCTTATCTCTCTTATCATACTCATGGAATTTGCATACCTTCTCAAGGCTCTATAATGCCCAACTATCAACAACAAAAGAAGACTTCCTTGAACAGTGACTATGGATAAACTGTGATTGCCTCTACTTTCACCCTTCAACAGATCATTCTCCTTGAACAAATTCTTTCACCTTAAACTCATGACTTCTATTGAACATGAAAAGACTCTAACTCCTATATATGGAACACCCTATGTAACCTTCTAACCTTATGTTTACTAGTCTAAGATTGTGATCCTTTATACTCTATCAAAACTAAGATAAACAATTACCTCTACAACATCCTTCACAGACAGTCACCCAAACAAATATATACAAGTGTCCCTTGCCTTCTATATATTGAAGGTTTGGTTTTATTTGTTTCAATTGAGATTTTATCAAAATGGTGAAATTTCAGGTTGCAGGGTAACCCTGTTTGTAACCAAAATAACCAAAGTATAAATTCCAGACAAATTCTATTAAAAGGATTAGAAAAGGGAGTTGTTAAAATGTTTACTCTTTTTTGAGCCTTTAGTTTGTTTTGTGTTTTCATGTGCATTGAATTAATGAATATTAAGCAGATACATTCTAAAAAAATCCAACATTCCTATACTAATACTCTTTGGAAACAACATTCTTGAACCAATTTCCTAAATTAAACTTATGTTCATCATATATTCCCATACAACATATAGTATGTTCCCTAAGTGAGATTTGGGTTTTTTTTGCAAATTTTAAAATGAACATGGATCAAAACCACATTCCTATTCCTAATGCTACTGATATATTAAAATCTTATGTTTAGTGTTAGGTACATACATATGGACTCAAGTCATAATGTTAATTCAATGCAAGTTAAAGACATTAAGATTTACATTGATGATGTAGCGTGACTGAAAAAATTAAATGGTTCATCTGTGGTTTAATTAGTTTTTTTTAAAATTATTAATGTTAATAATTAAAAAAAAAAGTTGCTAATAAACATTTTAATATTAGAAAAGAAGCCACTAAAATGGTAGGAATTTAAATGATAAATTATAATTTCACCATAACTTAATATCATCTTAATAAAGTATTTCATTGTTTTATAACAATGAATATTTATGTTTTAGGCTACAACACATTGAAATTTATGAATCTTTTATTGTGGAGGTTTAGGATTCGAGTTTACAGGAACTTAATAAAAATAATTTAAAAAATAATCACAACACATGATAATAATTAATCTTGACTTGGACCTCTTATAAAAATAAATAAATGTTCATGTTTTAGGTGCATAATTAGATAAGTAAATAGATAAAAATGATATACATTATCTAATTTACTTATTTTGTAAGAATTTAATTTAATTTAATTTATTATAAAATTTAGCCATATAATTATAATGTATATATTTTATGTCTTGCACAATGAATCATTTCGTCCACAAAATTAATGTTTAATTTTAAAAAATTATTATTCTCCAATGTATATATTTTATGTCTTGCACAATTAATCATTTCGTCCAAAAAATTAATGTTTAATTTTAAAAAATTATTATTCTCCAATGTATATATTTTATGTGTAGTACATTGAAATAATTTGTCCACAAAATTTAGTATTTTACTATGAAAATTATTTTTATTTGACTATGTATATATTTTTGTGGTTTTAAAAATAACACAATTTGTCCATATTTTACCCATTGTTGGAGAGATTATGAATGGTTCACAAATGCATTTTTTTATTTTTTTTTGTAAACTGAATTTTTTTACCACAATTTTTTTTTTTTTTGGTGAGGTGTTTTCCTTTCGCCAAGTTTTATCATCTTTTCCAAAGGGGAGGTTTCTTAAAGTATACCATGTTTTATGCACCTTTAGATTTGACAATGCCTTTGAAAAGATATTAGAAAAAAATAAAAAAAGAGAAGTGCATTGTTGTCTTTTGTAATGTCCCCATTTTAGCAGTTGACCAAGTGTGTGTGCGTTAGCCTTGTTCTACATGGTCCCGAGGGCTAACAAAGGGTTTAATGGGATCTTGGAGTGTTTTGGCCTAGTCATTTCCAGTTTGGGCCAAAACGAAGTTGATTTACTCAGTTTCAGGCATACTTACTATTTTTAGTAAGTCGGCAGGACACAGTGCAGGTCAATTTTGGTGATTGGATTTGATACTCCTCGGTGAGAGCTTTCCGATGAGCTATCACTCACATTATTCGGAGTTCGATTGCTAATACATTTTAATGCCTGAAGTTTTATTAAAGTAACGTCTAATTTAATTGTAAAATATTAAAGTGTTACTTTAATATTTATTTTATGGTGATGTGTACCCAAGGGAGACATAAGGGGTATTTTTATATATGTTTTATATTACACATCTTTTATCCCACATTGCCCATATGAGTTGAGCGGACCCGTGGGAATAGAATAAAAGGAAGCATCTGTGGCTTCATTAGGCAGGTTGAATATGAGAAGAAATTGGTGTGTGAGTTGCAGCTTTGTTCTTGGCATTTGAGGACGTCTATCCTCTTTTGTAACATTCTAGACGTCATTCCCTTGGGGTTTGGCCTTTGGAATTCTTTCTTATTGGCTTCATTATCAGGTAGTTTAGTTGCATTTTCGGCTACAGGCAAATTTGATATTTTGCTCATATCTTCTTCACTACTTGTCCGACGCTTATGCCGCTTGGAGGGAATGGTATTATGAAGGTAGTGGACTGATTGGAGAACAAAGTATTGTAGCAGCAAGTTCGTAAGCATGGGCTAGAGTATTATGACAATATTGCTGAAGTAATTAGTGAGTTGATAAATATGCCATGTATTTGGTTTTATGAATTCTGAAAATAACATTTTATTAGCAGCAGTTCATTTCCACTTTGCATATTATTGTAGTTTCTTTCTTGTTTATGTTGTATGATACCAATTCCATGCATGAAACACAACAAACAAATAAACGTTTGATTTTCGGAGTTATAAGGGGTTTTAAGAAGTTGAATGCAAACTGTTTGACATAATTCCTTTTAGCGATTTGGTTTAGTTTTTTGGGACATCCAGGGGTGCCCATTACAGTGGTATCAGAGCTATAAGTCCTGCCATCCTGTGGAGGTCTTATAGGGAATTTGGAACAGCCGGATAGAGGGAAAAAGTAAGTAAAAAACACAAGCTAAGCATTTATGTTTGAGCATGCGATAGGGGTCTTATAATTTCCGCGATACCAGAGCAAGACAAAATAGGATTTCAGACTTGCAAAGCAAACAGTCTAGTACATCCATGCAGGGGGACATTGAATTCAACCATACAGACATAGAGGAGATATTTTGTGATCAGGACAATAATATGGGTGATCGAGATGACAGGAATACAGGATTAGGCGGAGGCAAAAATGCTGGTCCAGATCAGGAGGAGGTACTGTTCCGATAGTTACTGGATACATTAGAGCAGGGGCAGCGTATGCAGCAGGAGTAGAATAGGCGAATGGACATGATGTTGCAGCTCATGGCTAGACAGATGGGTGTCAATATTAATCCAGGTGATGCCAACAACAGAAACAATAACAACGAGGGAAACAATAACAACGGGGGAAACAATAACCATGAATGCCAAGGCAACAACAATGGTCCTGAGAATAACATTAATGGTAATAATGGACACGGCAACAATGGGAATAAGGCTGATAACTTTAGACACGTTGCACGCCCAGCACGGACTGCGAGCTCGAGACCTCTTCTACCCACTTTTCCACCCAGAGATCCGGTTCATCCAGTAAACGAACCGCAGATTACTGAGTTACAGGATCAGTTCAGGAGGGACTGGGAGGCTAGTGGACCAGAGTTTCAAGCGGATATTTCTCTTAGAGATTATATGGACTTGAGGATGAGACACATGCCTAAAGCAGGAGGGAGGAATCAAAACTTTGAGCTGAGGAAGAAAGTTGGAAAACTTTCTTTACCTTATTATGATGCTTCAGGGAAGATGACTGCACGAGCTTGGGTGCAGAAGGTAGATACATACTTGCAGCTAAATCCTATGCCTGAGGAGGAGGCTATCAAGTATGCGGCTATGCACTTGGATGACATTGCACATGAATGGTGGCATCATGGCATGGTGACTTTGGGGCATAATCAGATTACATCCTATGAGGAATTCACTAAAACATTGATTGGGAGATTTGACACTAAGGATCCCGAGTTACATTTCAAGGAGCTAGCACAGTTAAAACAGTCAGGTTCTGTGGATGCTTACATTGCCGAGTTTCAGTGCTTGTCTGTACTTGTTACTGATATCTCTCCTAGGAGATTGGTGGTGTTATTTTGTGATGGTCTTGCTGATCCATTACGAGGTTGGGTGAAGGGACATGATCCACTCACGTTAGCTGAAGCAACTAAAAAGGCACGAGATTTAGCCCCTTCGGTATACAAAGGAAAAAACCATTCAAAAGATTCTTCCTACCGCAAGGACAAAGACAAAAAATCATTTCAGAAAGAGTATAGCAAACCCAAAGAAGGATCAAAAGGACTAGACAATTAAACCTTGAATGAACTTCGAAAGAAGAAGTTGTGCTTCCATTGTAGAGAGCCTTGGGACTTATCTCATAAATGTTCTCTTAAGGCTAAGGCAAATCAAATGGAGTATTTTTCAGCAGAAGAGTCAGAGTCAGAAGGGGAGGATCAACACTCTGATTCAGATGAGGGTAACACTATAGAGGAGAGCAACATTCCTAAGGATGATAGATTGTTGGCACGCTTGACAGGGGCCCAAAAGGCAATCACATTTAAGGTCAGGGGTACTATCCAGGGGCAGAAAGTGATATCTCTTATTGACACTGGGGCTACACATAACTTCATAGATGCACAGTTGGTAGCCAGGAGAGGGTTACAGACAGAGGAGCATGATGGGTTTAGAGTCATGGTGGCTAACGGTGATAAGTTATTATGCACTTGGAAGATATCTAATCTTCGCATCAGGTTTGGAGATGGCTACGAGTTGGAGGATGAGTTCTATGTTGTGGACATGGGAGATTATGATGTCATCCTCGGCATGACATGGATGACTTCACTAGTTGAGTTCACACTCAATCTAGCGAAATTGGAGATGAGATTCCAGCATGAGGGGAGAACTGTGGTACTTAGAGGGCTTTCAGATGGAGGTTGCAGAATAGTGTCCTTGAGGAGAATGCAGAGACTTTTTCGTCATGATGACATAGAGTGGGCGGCAGAGTGCCACATTATGCCAACTTCACCAGAGCCACAAGAAAAGAGTCATCCACTAGATGTCCAGAAGATACTCGATAGACACGCTGAAGTATTTAGCGATATTCCTCATGGGGTTCCTCCTGACAGAGGGATGGAACATGTTATTGAGCTCGAGGAGGGAGCCAAACCAGTTATGATTACTCCCTATCGTCATCCTAAGAAACACAAGGATGAGATAGAGAAGGCGATTAAGGATTTGTTGGAGATGGGGCATATCAGGCCCAGTAAGAGCCCTTTTGCTTCAGCAGTAGTATTGGTAAAGAAGAAGGATGGCACAATGCGCATGTGCATCGATTACAGGGCACTGAATAAGAAAACAATTAAAAACAGGTATCCCATTCCTAGGATTGATGAGTTGATTGATGAGTTGCATGGGGCATGCTTCTTCACCAAAATTGATTTGTGATCCAGATACCATCAGATCAGGATGAGAGCAAAGGACATTGAGAAAACAGCCTTCCGATGTCACTATGGCCACTTTGAGTTCATGGTTATGCCATTTGGTCTAACCAATGCACCTGCTACATTTCAAAGTTGTATGAACCAGGTATTCAGGAAGCAGCTGAGGAGATTTGTCTTGATCTTCTTTGATGACATCTTGGTCTTCAGTAAGACCTAGGAGGAGCACTTACATCATCTAGAGGAGGTGTTATCTATTCTGGAGAGAGAGTCATTGTATGCCAAGGAATCTAAATGTGAGTTTGGCATGACTAAGCTCCTTTACCTGGGGCATATCATTAGTGCAGATGGCGTTCGGGTTGATCTCGAAAAGATTAGAGCTATTGTAGAATGGCCTACTCCCACAAACCTTACACAGCTTAAGGGATTCTTTGGTTTATGTGGTTTTTATAGGAGGTTTGTTAAGGGATTCTCACAGATTGCTACACCCTTGACAGATCTTACCAGGAAAGGAGCCTTCGTGTGGACAGGGGCAGCACAGAGGTGTTTTGGGCATTTCAAGTAGGTAATGTCTTCATGTCCAGTTCTAGCTCTACCGAATTTCACGAAGCCTTTTGAGCTTCATTGTGATGCATCTGGTGATGGGATTGGAGCAGTATTGATGCAGGAGAAGCATCCCATTGCATTCGAGAGTAGGAAGCTCCGAGGAGTTGAGAAAAGTTATTCTGTCTATGACCGGGAGATGTTGGCCATAATGCATGCATTGGCCAAATTTTGATCATATTTGGTAGGTGGACGTTTTGTGATCAAGACTGATCACAACAGTATTAAATACTTCATGAGCCAGCGTGATCTTAATGACCGGCAACAAAAATGGGTGACTAAATTGCAGGCTTATGACTTTGACATAGAGTTTGTCAAAGGTAAGAAAAATGTGGTGGCTGATGCCTTATCTCGGAGACCTCACTTATGTGCTCTGGCAGAGATTTCAGGAGATTGGAGAGATCGGATTATAGCAGAGTATGTCGGAGATGCTTGGGCTTCTGGATTGATTTCAGGTACCATACAGGATGATCGCTATGAGGTGATAGATGGATTGATCAGAGTTCAGGACAGGGTTTATTTGATTCCGTCATCACATTTGAGAGAGGCGATACTGAAGGCATTTCATGATGCACCCACAGCTGGACATTCGGGGGTCTTCAAGACCTACAGGCAGATCCGAGAGCAGTTTTCATGGAAAGGGCTCAAGGATGATGTTCAGAGGTATGTCAGGGAGTGTGTGGTTTGTCAACAAAATAAGGGAGAACACACATTTCCTGCAGGTTTATTACAGCCCTTGCCCATTCCTGATAGGAAATGGGAAAGTATTTCGATGGACTTCATCACTGGTTTACCACGAGTACACGGAAGGGATTGCATCTATGTGGTGGTGGACCGCTTGACGAAGTTTGCTCACTTCATTGCTATTCCGTCCACTTACATAGCATCACAGGTGGCAGAGCTTTTCTTTAAAGAGATATTCAGGTTACATGGGTTGCCCAAATTCATTGTCAGCGACCGGGATAGTAAGTTTATGAGTGTTTTTTGGCAAGAGTTGTTTAGGTTGTGTGGTACAGATCTTACACCTAGCACTAGTTATCATCCGCAAACAGATGGGCAAACAGAGATTGTGAATAAATGGGTGGAAGGATATTTGAGAAACTATGTAACTACACAACAAAAGGCTTGGATCAAATGGTTGCATATGGGAGAGTATTGTTATAACACCACTTATCATATGTCCATCAAGATGACTCCTTTCATGGCACTCTATGGTTATGAAGCACCTAGCTTCATGGATTTAGTTTTGGGGGACAGTAGAGTGCCCAAAGCTAAAAACTTATTGTAGGATAGTCAGGACATCCTGAAAGTGCTCAAAGAGAATATACAACAGGCCCAGAATCAACAAAAATTGTATGCTGATCAGCACCGAATAGAGCGCAGCTTCGAGGTAGGGGATATGGTTTACTTGAGGCTACAACCATATAGACAGTCATCGCTCAAGAAGAGCGGAGCTGAAAAGTTGAAACCTAGATTTTATGGTCCATACAGGGTGATTCGCAAAGTGGGCAAAGTCGCCTATGAGCTTGAGCTTCCAGAAGGCAATCAAGTGCACAATGTGTTTCATGTGTCTAGGCTTAAGAAAGCCATTGGTCAGAGTGTAGTGCCTTCTGCAGATTTACCCCCTTTGGATGAGGAGGGGAAGCTTGTGTTAGTACCTAAGGCTATTCTGGATACCAGAGAGAGGAAGCTTAGAAACAGGATAGTGAAGGAGTATTTGGTCAGATGGAAAGACTTGCCGGAGGAAGATTCTACATGGGAGAGTGAGCAGGTTATTCAGCAGGCTGGACTGAGATTGCTTGAGGACAAGCAATTTCAAGGGGGGCGGACTGTAATGTCCCCATTTTAGTAGTTGACCAAGTGTGTGTGCGTTAGCCTTGTTCTACATGGTCCCGAGGGCTAACGAAGGGTTTAATGGGATCTTGGAGTGTTTTGGCCTAGTCATTTCCAGTTTGGGCCAAAACGAAGTTGATTTACTCAGTTTTAGGCATACTTACTATTTTTAGTAAGTTGGCAGGACACAGTGCAGGTCAATTTTGGTGATTGGATTCGATACTCCTCGGTGAGAGCTTTTCGATGAGCTATCACTTGCATTATTCGGAGTTCGATTGCTAATACATTTTAATGCCTGAAGTTTTATTAAAGTAACGTCTAATTTAATTGTAAAATATTAAAGTGTTACTTTAATATTTATTTTATGGTGATGTGTACCCAAGGGAGACATAAGGAGTATTTTAATATATGTTTTATATTACACAACTTTTATCCCACATTGCCCATATGAGTTGAGCGGACCCGTGGGAATAGAATAAAAGGAAGCATCTGTGGCTTCATTAGGCAGGTTGAATATGAGAAGAAATTGGTGTGTGAGTTGCAGCTTTGTTCTTGGCATTTGAGGACGTCTATCCTCTTTTGTAACATTCTAGACGTCATTCCCTTGGGGTTTGGACTTTGGAATTCTTTCTTATTGGCTTCATTATCAGGCAGTTTAGTTGCATTTCCGGCTACAGGCAGATTTGATATTTTGCTCATATCTTCTTCACTACTTGTCCGAAGCTTATGCCGCTTGGAGGGAATGGTATTATGAAGGTAGTGGACTGATTGGAGAACAAAGTATTGTAGCAGCAAGTTCGTAAGCATGGGCTAGAGTATTATGACAATATTGCTGAAGTAATTAGTGAGTTGATAAATCTGCCATGTATTTGGTTTTATGAATTCTGAAAATAACATTTTATTAGCAGCAGTTCATTTCCACTTTGCATATTATTGTACTTTCTTTCTTGTTTATGTTGTATGATACCAATTCCATGCATGAAACACAACAAACAAATAAACGTTTGATTTCCGGAGTTATAAGGGGTTTTAAGAAGTTGAATGCAAACTATTTGACATAATTTCTTTCAGCGATTTGGTTTAGTTTTTTGGGACATCCAGGGGTGCCCATTACATCTTTTTCTTGAGGACAATAAAATAAACTTATATGTTTGTTAAAGAATAACAAACACATATTGAAAAAAGTCAATGAAAATACTTTAGTAACATTTTATCTTCTTCAAAGCTCATAAAGAGAATCCAATCAAATATAGAAACAATGGACATCTATTGAAGGAAAAGATGGAGTGTACAAACAAATTTAGAAGTTGAGACATCCTTGGAGAAAACACATTAGAATACAATTCAAACACACTACTATTTGTGTTTATATAGATAATATTCTGATAATAGATAATTATCTATTATTAGTTAATAGTAATCTATTGCAAATATCTAGTTAGCTTTCATTCTTAAAGTTTTCTTTGTTAGAATAGAATGTTTCTATTCTTTACAATCATTTCCTAAGGAAACATCATTTTATTCTTTTGTATATATTGACCTTTCAGTCTTTGTTAATAAGAAGCAAATACTTTCCAATTGTTTCATAATATGGTATTAGAGCCTAGACTTCAATTTTTTTTTATTTTTATAATTTCTTTCGAAATTATCTGCTCCAAAATTTTTGAAATTCTTTCTGAAGTCTTTCATGGTTTTTTATGTGCTTCGTAATACCTAGTCACGACTAGGGTTTTAGAGACAAAAATCTATGAATTCCTCTGAAAAAGGCATATTTTCTTGGGCCTTTTTTTCCTTAAAATCATAATTTGGAAATTAGTGATTTCTTGGGCGTTATTTTTTCTTGGGTGTTTTAGTATGTGTTGTCCCTGCAAAAAATGCCTCTGTTCTGAATAAAATCAATCATCTTTCTTCCTGTAAAACACCTTTTTTTGCAATTTTGACCATTAATGGCCGCTAACTAGGGTTTTTTCGAAACCCTAATTTTTGGGCTCAAAAAATTTTTGATCAAAAATTCTTGGTGGGTTTTTCAAGAGCTCAATTGGGTTGTCATCTATTTTTTCTAGGTGCCTCATTTTTCATGCCTTAATTTTTGAGCCAACAGATCTAGAAAATGACACCATATTCCTTCTGGGTTTTTCCAGCTCTCTTATGGGTCACTCTTCAAATTTTCTAGGTCTTTCATTTTTCGCCTCAAAGAATGTGCCTTCAAAGATTTTCACAAATTTTCATTGAAAAATGTGCCATGACATCTTTAACAAACATTTTGCTCGAGCACAACTCCAAATTCAATGGTTGGAATTATGACACTTGGAAGTAGCAGATCATCGCCAATTTTGAATATTGGAACACCAATCAAGTTGTAATGGGTGTTAAGAAGCATCTAACTGCTACTGGCTCTAATTGAGATACATGGGATTCGAATAATCGGGAGGCAATGATGCTTCTCAAATTATCTGTGGCTGATGATCAGCTTTCTTAGATTCCATCAGGCAAGAAAGCTATCGAGATTTGGACACATCTCAAAGGTCTTCATGAGACTTCTGACAAAAGCAAAGTTTTCTTTTTGAAAAACACTTTTTTTCTATTTTCATGGATGAGCGCACCTTGCTCCAGGCATACCTACATCAGATTTAAGAAATCTGTCATCAATTACTTGCTATCGGTCACAAGATGGAGGAAGACAATATTACAGTTTATCACTCTTCAGAGTTTACTAAAGTCCTATGAGCATTTTATCGAGACTCTCAACATTACATCTTCTAGTGTTGACTTGAAGTTCACTAATCTCTGTACATTGTTGCTTCAACAAGATTGATGGAAACAATAGTTTGGTAGCAACTTCACCTCCAACTCCACAAAGCAAGCCTTTTCTACGAAATCCTTTGCGAAGGATAAAGACAAGTTTCAACAGCCATCTCAATAGAAGTCTTTTTCTCCACCATTAGATGGTTCCCAAAAGAAGAACATTCAATGCAGCTACTACCACAAGTTTGGACACATGAAGGTTGAATGTTAGAAACACTTAGCTACACAATCTAAGGAATCAAGTTCACAGCCCAAAGAAAATAATGCAAAGCACACTGAGTAGACAGAGTCTTCTTTTTATGCCTTCATGGCTAAGAGACCTATAAATCATGTGAATTAGTATGCTTGGTACATTGATTTAGGTGTCTCTCATCATTTCACTCACCGTAGAGACTAGTTTACTGACCACTAGCCTTATTTAGACTCTGCTATTTTTGGTGGTCGAGAAGAATACACGATTGTCAAAAAAGGAAACATTCAAATTCAGTTTGCTAGGAGGAATCTCATATTCCTTGATGTGTACTACATTCTAGGGATGTAACTAAATCTACTCTTAGTCAGTCAGTTGTTGTGACATTCTCTATAGTTGGATAGCACCTTCAGTTCACATCAGTGCACCATCACTGATCAAGCGACTTAGCCCACTGTTGTAGTGGGTCTTGAGGATCATGGTCTTTTTAGACTTACTAATTTTGGTGATTCTCGGGACTTGGCTATGGCTGCTCGATGGTCTTCTGTCAACACACTTTGGCATCAATCGATATGGCCACTTAAATGTGCATTATCTCTCATAGCTTGCTCAGGATGAGCATGCTCTTGGATTGTGAGAGATTCAGACTCAACAATTTGGAGTTTGTGATCTATGCCAGGCTGGCAAGCAACATCCCACACCTTTCACTAGTGGCAATTCATGGTGAGCTTCTTAGCTACTTCAACTTGTTCATGCCAATATCTGTGGCCCTATGGCCACTCCTTCTATTCTTGGGTTTAATTATTTTTCGTTGTTTGTTGATGATTTTAGTAGAAAAATGTGGGTGTATTTCCTTAAAAAGAAATCAGATGCATTTCCTATATTTCAGAAGTTTAAACCTTTAGTTGAAAAAGAATTTGGGAAATCTTTTATTACTCTTAGATCAGACAATGGGGGGAGGGGGTAGTTTTGCTCTAATATTTTTTCCAGCTTCTTGGATACACATGGCATCAAACCCTAGTTCACCACACCCCACACACCACAACAAAATAGTGTAGTTGAATGTCGAAACAAGACAATCATCAAGATGATTTGATCCATTCTCGAAGATAGACATGTTCTGAAGAAGTTTTGGGTAGAAGCAATTAACACTACAGTTTATCTATTGAACTGGTCATCCATAGTGGTAGTCAAAGGTAAAACTCCATAAGAGGCCTGGTCAAGTTGGAAGTCCAGAATTAGTCACTTGAAGGTTTTTGGCTCCCTCGCTTTTGTTTGGATCCCTAATGCATCATACACCAAGTTGGATGCCAAGAGTCAGAAACTCATGCTTGTTGGATACAACAGTCTTCACAAAGCCTACCACTTGATTGATGTTGGGACATCTCGTGTTATCTATAGTTGAGATGTAGTCTTTGACGAGCAATGAGGACCATTTATAACTATTTTTCGTGTTCCTGATCCAACAGAGCAGCCTATGATGACTCATGATTTGGGAGTTAGGTTCCCTTAGGTCCACCTAATGGGAGGGCTCTAGTAGCTCATATAGCTCTAGTTATAGCAGTGCTACCTGTATAGACACCTCCAATTTCTCCTGTAGGATCACCTCACTTTGTAGATGCTTGACTTGAGTTTGATCTAGATTCTATTAATGAGAAACCTACTGATCATGCATCTCTTGATACTAATGTTGGTCAACCTAAGTGGTGGGCTAAGATGTGAGGCCTCGCCCCGACCCTTCGTAGCATAGTTGATACCTTATTATTTTGATACTCATGACTCAAGATGTCGAGACACTATCAGATGATTTGAACATATTATATTATTTCATGTTGTGTGATGTTTACTTTCAGATATTTGAGTTCATCATTTAATGCTTTATGAACATGTATGTTGATGAAGTAAGTAAATGCAGGATTAACATTTTGACTATGAAATTGTAATGATTAAGAATATGAGTAGGACGAGAGAAACCCTAATTGATTGAAAGATGTATGTTTTACTTTGTGTGATTTCCTTGATGCGTATATACATAAGTGCATGTGATTTTATGGGTCTACTGATGTGTGCAAGATATTTTAGCCGAAAAACCCGATGGAGGAACGAAACTAATCCCTATGTGCCATTTGTGGAAACCTTGTTGTTCATATCTTAATTGTATTGTGAGATGTATGAATGTATCTTTCTGTAATTTACTAAATGTTAACGTTCATAACAGTATTTTTTTTATAGTGTCGCTTGACACTCGTGAATTGTTTATGCATTTCAACATGCTAGTTAGGGTTAACTGTGTAACCTTCGGACCTAAGTCAGACCAAGATAGTACTCTTATCACTAATCTATTTTAATCGAGTTTAGTTACCCCTAATCTAGATTAGTGCTTAATCTGCATTTTGGAGTTGTTAGATAGTCCTAAAAATTCCTAGCATTTGTTTGGTCCCATATTAATCCCTAAGGCTTAAAAATTATGACATCTTAGTACCCAAGGGGTATGGGTATGGGTTGGGGGCATTTTCCACCCCCTTAGCCCTTTTGTTGACTTTTATGGTCACTCAAAAAGTCTATTTTTGCCTTAGTGCGAAAATTGAAAGTTGTTACCATGGTTTGAATAACCTCAACTCCACTTAGAGGTTAACCTTAGGTTTGGTTGAGTTAGAAACCTCTAGATTTTTAGGCAAGGGGGGGAAGTTATTGCCCTTTTTAGGTGGTTGAGTTTGGATCTTATTTAGAGGCATTTTTGAGTAGTTTTGGTTGTTACCCAATCTCTACTTTTAGAGAGAAGTCTTGGAAGATTAAAGGCAAGGGAGGAAAAGCTCTTCTCAAATTGTTCATTTTACCATAACTTCTTTGTGAAGGTAGGAGTTCTTCATCTCCTTTGTTCATGTTGCTTATGTTGTTTCATGTTTGGTTCATGCCTATGTTATTGTGTTGTTTATTGGTATGCTTGTATGTATGTTGGGTATGCTTGGGAAGGATTGAAACCATATTTTCTTGAATGCTTTTCTTTCATGTTTTGCTTGAATTTTGAAGTTTTCTTGTATGGGTGTTTTGGCATCACTCACCCTTGGATAGGGCAGAAGTGGCCAATTTCGGGAAAGGTATTCAGTTGGACTCCAATAGTGTAGAGTCTCTTCTCAGGACGAGAAGAGGGAGAAGGTGGGGTGTTATGGGCCCCTACTTGTCAGCACAAACCATGTAAGAGTTTTGGCATGTAAGAATGGAAGAACAAAAGTTCTTGAGTTATAGCCCCAATTGGGCACCTATTTTGGTGTTGTGTCTAACATCTCCTATTGGAAAAATCCACCTTTCCCTAGTTTTGATTCAATGTTGAACCCTGTTGTGAAAATCGAGTATGGATATGAATGTCTGATTTTGTCTCCTTGTTATGTTTGTTTGTCACCTGGTTAGTTTTCGTTCCCTCCACGACCTTAGCAATGTATTACAAAAAATGAAATGGGTCCCTTGTTAAGGGACATGAAGGAAATTTAAATTTGATGGTTGAAATTTCAGGATTGAACTCCTGTGTAAATTGTATTTTAAAACCTTTGTTGTAATGGCAATGACACTAGGTTTTCTTCCTAGTTCTTTCTCGGTGGAGCCTTTGAATCAAGTTGTCAATAAAATAGTGATTCAATAATATTGCTTCTCATGAGGTTTTCGTAATTTTCAGTTATATGAATGTATATCAAGATAAGATAGAATGACGATGTTCAATTTTGCAAATTTTAAGTGCAAATATGTTAAGGCAATTTAACAAATAAGTAAATAAATGATATTATGTTATGTATAGAATGTTGATTCAATTTCATAGTAATAGGAGAAAGATCAATCTTGAAATGTTGTTAAAGAAGTTATTCAATTTCTTGGCTTAACTATGTTTTAGCAAAATTCAATAATAAAAAAAAAAAATTATACCCTCCCTTGAATAATAGATAAATTTTGAAATTCATACTTAGACAAATATATATATTTATGCCTCTTGTTCTTAAAATTTCAACACTTAGAAAAAAATATGACCAAAAAAATATTTATATGTTTCCTAGAGCAAAAGCCCTCTAGATTTTGTATGGGCTTGGTATTAAATTTTACATTGCAACAGAGAATATTCTTGAGAATCTTCTTAAGTTTGAAATTAGAAATTAAAAAAAAAATAATAACAAGAAAATTGCACAAGTTAATAAGCTTATATAACTTAATATCTAAAATATCCTAGAGTCTACCTATAAAACTTTTTAGTCATTAATTCTTACTCCCATCCCCTTTGGCGCAGGCTTATTTGACCCAAAAAAAAAAACATTATAAATTGCATTCAATGAAATTAGTGGGTGGCAAGATGTTGGGAGTGAAGCAAGTTTAAAAGTCAAACAAAAATAATTTTAAACAAACCCTTTTAACATCCCCTACATCTCCCCTAGGCGTGGTCATAGTTTTAATTGAGCCTGCAGAATTGTGGTCTCCCACATGCCCAATCTCCATCATCATTAGTACTGGCCAGTGGCAAGTGGAGCAGGTATGGGAAAGCGCAAGCCTAATTGGCATTAAAGTTAGGAACTAAGTAAGTTTTTAAAATAATCAAACCTTTCTTTTCTTCCTTGTTAGTGCCATTGGGTGGTCTTGTCATGGGTGGTGGGGAACTGACCATAGAATAGTTTGGTCAGCGCTTGGTGTGTTGGGCAGCGCACATCATCATTTCAAAGCCCTTGGAAAAGCACTTGGTCATTGTGGAGGGGTGGGTAGGATAGGGTTTGATGGGGGTGGATTAATTTAAAGTTTTTAAGTTAGAATGTTAGTAGCGTGTGAATGAAGATTATTTTTAGGTTAGAAATCGATGGGTTAATTAGTTTAGGTTTGTTTCTCTTTTATTCTTTTTAAAATGTTAGTTTAGGTTTTTTTTTTATAAAGGTTTTAAATTTTAAAATAAATTTAGTAGTTTTGTTTGTTAGTGTTAATTTAAGTAGTTTTTAATTTAAGTATGTTTTAATTTAAGTAAGTTTTAGTTTAAGTTAGAAAAGTTTTACTCATGAAATTTAGTTTAGATTAATAATTGATCAAAGTTAATAGGACTTAAATTATGGTAAATTACAGTGTTACTATTGTTCTAAGGATGAATTATTTTAAAGTGTAATTAAATATTAGTTAGTTTTGTTTATTAATTTAGTTAAGGTTTTAAATTTAATTAAGTTTTATCTTGGTAGTAATTTTAATGTTTTTTTAATGTTAGTATTATGATTAGATTAGTAAAGTGTAGTTAGTGATATTCTTTTTGCAATCGATAAAGGTTACACTCTTAATTAATGTTCAGTAAAAGTTTGGTTAAATGTAAATTTAGTTTAATTGTTAAAAAAGTTAATCATTGTGTTTGTAAACATAACAAGTTATGATAGACTAATAAGATAATGTAATTTGTTTTGCATAGATAAATTTAAGACCAATTTATATTGTTATTCAAATAATTTTCAATATATTGTTGTAATCTTAATGTAATAACGAAATCAAATGTTTAATAACGAGAATTTAACTTTTAAGTGTTGTATACCCTCTCATGATTATAAACTTAAGATGAATATAGTAAACCTATTCCTTCACTTGCAAATTAGACTCTTGTACCCTAGTGAACCTAGTTATTATTATTATCTTTCAAATTTATTTATTTTGTGTTTTTGCCCTCGTATTCTAGGCACAACATAAGACACTTGCTGATCTTTGTGATGATGAACTCATTGATGGGAGAACTACTCAAAAAAAGAGCAAAACTATAGAGTCTATTAACTTTTCTTTCATGGCCAACATTCACAATGTGTTTGAACCTCAAACATATTTCGAGGCTAAAGGAATTCCAAAGTGGGAACAGGCCATGACATTTGAACACTAGAGCCTGCTAAAGAACAACACCTGGGTCCTTTCTGATCTTCCACTAGGGAAGAAACCTTGGCTACAAATGGGTTTACAAAATCAAATACAAATCAAATGGTACTTTGGATAAGTACAAAACTCATTTAGTGGCAAAGGGCTTTTTCTTAGCATCAGGGCATTGATTATGAGGAGACCTTTGCTCCTATTGCAAAGATGAACACCATCCGATTAGTCCTAGCCATGGTATCACAATTTGGCTGGAAGGTCCATCAGATGGATGTCACGAGTGCTTTCTTGAATGGTGATCTCCATGAAGAGGTCTACATGACACAACCTCCTGGTTTCAAGGTTGTTGGTAAAGACCATTAGGTTCTTAGATTGGTAAAAGCTCTCTATGGCTTAAAACAATCCCCTTGGGCATGGCACATAAAAATTGATAAGTACCTTAGTGATCAAAGCTTCAAGAGGAGTTCTTCAGACTCAAATTTATACATCAAGACTACTGATAGTGACATCATCCTTTCTGTTATTTATGTGGATGATCTTATCATCATTGGTAGTTTGACATCTTTGATTAAGGGAATCATAAAAAATTAATGCCAGTCGTTTGATATGACTAACCTTGTGCTCATGCATTATTGCTTAGGTGTTGAAGTTTGGCAACAAACTTCTGGTATATTCATCTCTCAGTCCAAATATTGTAGGGCCCTGCTAGACAAATTATGTATGCAAGATTGTAGGCCTACGTCTACACATATGGAGAAAGGTCTCAAGTTATCCACAAAGTCTGATTCTCCCTTTGTTGATGATACTACATACATGCAACTAGTAGGCAACCTCATCTACCTCTTTGGTACTAGGCTTGATATCAGCTTCATGGTTAGCTATATTTCATGCTTTATGACAGCTCCTAGGGTTGATCATTGGATGGCAACAAAAGCGTGTGCTTCGTTATGTGAAGGGCACTTCAAATTATGAACTTAGATACTCTTGAAGTTCTAATCCTAAACTTAGTGGGTTCATATATTCAGATTGGATAGGCTCTGTTGATGATAAAAAGTCCACTTCTGGATATGTGTTCAGTTTGGGATCCAGTGTAGTCATATGGACTGATAAGAAGCACCAGGCAATTTCTCTCTCCTCTATAGAGGCCAAATACAAAGGGATTATTAAGGTAGGTGAAGCTGTTTGGCTTCATCGTTTGTTGATAACGAAGGTGTTATAAAGTTAGCATGAAATCCAGTCTTCCATGAATGAACCAAGCACGTGGATGTTCATTGTCATTACATATGATAGCTGGTTGAAGATGAGACTATAGGTTTGCAGTATGTTCCTACCACAGATCATACTGCATACATTCTCACCAAGCCTCTTGGTCTTGATAAGTTTGTCAAATTTAGAGGACAATTTGTTGTTCTAGATAGATTAACCATTAAGGGAGGGTATTACGATAACAGGTAATTGTCTATTATTAGTTAATGGTAATCTGTTGTAAATATTATATCTAGTTAGCTTTAAGTTAGCTCTTGCTTTTTTAGCTTTTTCTATTAGAATAAAATGTTTCTATTCTTTATGATTGTTTTCTAAGGAAACATCATTTTATTCTTTTGTATATGTTGAATTTTTGGTCTCTGCTAATAACAAGCAAATATTTTCCAATTACTTCATAATAAATAAAATGAAAGTTAAATATGTGGAAAACTACGTGTATAGGATAAAGAAAGGCTTAGTCTTGTAGTAAGAGATAAATCTTTTTAACTTAATATTATCAAATAAATGTAGAGGTTTAGTAAATATTTTTGAATATTTGTGTTCAATAAGACAAGTGCTATATAAATAAATCCAAATTTCACGAAAGATTACACTATTTATCAATAATAAATATTTTATATATTAAGATATTTAAGAAAAAGACAAAACTATATGAAAATTATATTTAAGTTTTCTCAATTACAAATATAGTCCACATAGAACACACCTCCATCATAAAAATTCCAATGCTTTTGTGATCTAAACTCAACCCTAACAATACCCTTCAAGGGCAAAAATATTTACCTTGGGGAAGACTTGTCACCCAAGCCTGATATATTTACAAGAACAAAATATACATACATATCGAGTGAATATCCACTATAATTTAGTGCGTGGAGGTTGAAACGAACGATTTTAATTTGCGTGCCGTTGGACGCTGCATATTGATGTTTGGTTTATGGGATGGTGCGACTTCCTGTTCTTCGCTAAATAGGAGAAGAATTGGCCTCCGTCATTGAGGCGTGAATGGAAATACACAAGTATAAAAATAAATTCGGTCGACAGCTTGATATTTTCCGCTGAAAGCTGTGTCTTAAGTAATTGGAGGAGACAGACTGTCAAAGAATTGTCAAGGCCGAATATTAGCTGCATAAAAAGCCACTGTAAATTTAACAAAAATGTTCGAGGGTTTTGTTCATCAAGTATTAGTCGGTTACTTAGGCAACTACGTTAAGAATATCCAGAAAGATCATTTCAGGATCGGCTTATGGAAAGGTAAGCTATTTACATTTTTTCTGTCAGTCCTGTTATGCAACCCTAGAAGATTTGGAATGGAAGTTTGGCTTGCTTTGTAAAAAGTCACGTGTCACAGAGGTTGAAAAAGAGAAGTGGAGTTAGGGTTGACTTGCTTTGCTCGATGCGTTTGAACTGTAAATTACGGAGTTTAAAGCAAGTAGAATATAAACTTACGCCATTTTATAAATAAAGGCAACTGTTAGATTTAATTAATTGTAACATTTCATAATTATAGATCAATGTTTTTGGGTCACTGCAAGACAGACTCATTTTATGGCTCATGAGATCTCGTGGCGGGAGTACAAATGTAGGTGTTGTAGTTCAAGCTGTTTGGCAAATACGGTAAAACACTAAAATGAATTCGAAATAAATAATTCACGAATTTGCAAAAATAATGAAGGAATGAATGAGAGATTTTAATAACGTCCATGAGGCCCGAGCAGCCTATGGAAAATAATGAATGAATGCAGCCTATGGAAAATAAGGAATGAATGGGAGATTTTAATAACGTCCATGAGATTTTAATAAAATAATGAATGAATGCAGCCTATGGAAAATAATGAATGAATGAATGAGAGATTTTAATAATGCAAGTAGGGATGGATTCTCTGATTAGCTGTAAGGATTCTCTGATTAGCTGTAACTGACAACTTAGTAGGGATTATTCTTAGTTTATGTTAGCAGAATGGATAGGTAGCTTATTAAGATGATTTGAAGGGGGAATGGTTTCCCTTGTCTTCTATTTCTCAAGCCAATTCTGGGGACCTCTAGAGTGTGGGAAAGGATACAGCTATATAAATGAGAAAATTTAAAATATGTAGGAAAAATTTAAATACATATGAAATTATGGATGAAGCAAGCCCACTTGTGTGGGCACACATATACACATACCTTAGCATGTAACATTTATATTCAAACTGAGATACAAACACCCATAATAGAACCTTAACATATAACATTTGTATTCAATTGAGACATTATTTTAAAATTTCAACATTAGTAGTAATAAATGAAAATACTTAAAAATGCTATCAGAATTCATTGTCGATGTGCATTTGATATTAAAAAATAACATGTCCGCAAAGAAATTACACATTTGCAAATAACAAACAAAAATTAAACACATATGCAAGCAATTACACATACAAATTAAATACATTTACAAATGAGATTCACCATTCAACCAATTCAATCCAATGTCAGTATTTTCCAATATATGATTTGCAACACATATGATTCACTTTAAAACTTTAATCACTTCCCATTGACTAAATTCACCATTTTTAGAATCTCTTATACAAAACATATTCATCACAACATAATGCCTCATCAAATCAACTAACCAAAATGAAATCAGTTAAATACTCAATTATCCTTATGAGATAAATCAAAATAAGATAAGGCACAATAAGATAAGGCGCATAATCCATAAGATCACAAGTCAGCTAATTAGAATGCAAACATAAGGTTGTCAACATAAGTTTGTTAATCAATCATTAGATAAAAGCATTACATCCCACGTTGTCAATATAGTTTGAATCCTAAAACATTAATATAGTAATGAAACATCTCACACGGATATCCTCATAACATTTATACCACAATGCTTCACTCTATAGATAAAACATCATACATTACTTTTACCATGCAAACACTTCTTAACCGAATACAATTTTCCATCTATAATTCATAATGTTTCTCACGAAGGTAAAAGCCACATTATTCTATCAAAATCATCTATAAGAATCAACCATCCCCAACAAGGCATGAAATGCCATGTATCCATCAACATAAGTTATGTTCTAATATAATGACATCATAAGCCTTGGTTCAATAATGTCTAAACACATTGACCTAATATAAACAAATAGGAGCTCTTAACTATGAGACTAAATGAAAAGCTATATCAGCCTTGAGTCGGGTTTCAACATACATTTACTGTTGTTGGCATCCATTCATATAATCTAATTACTATATGGGGATACAACGCAGGATTCATTTCCCATATCTCATGGGAGGTTGTATGTTGTCCTCTTGTTGTAGGGCATCATGTCTTTCACATAAAACCTTCCTAGCCCTCTATCAAGGGACACATTCATAAAATTAGGGTTTTACTAAGTGCATAGGAGGAGGGGGTCTTACGTCCTCCCCTCTTGCCTTTGACTTCCTCCTGGAAGTTGGCCGAATTTTCAAACATATTCCTCTTATAGGTTCTTACCAATTCTTAGTGGGGGCTTACTCTAACTAGGGAGAAATTCATATTATCAATCAAATGCACATCCATACATGAGGAAGATAATTATCTTAATCCAACCTTTGGATATGCCTCTCATATATGATGCTCTTAATTCTGCATAATGCTCATGTATAATTGTTTTGAGTCTAAGCAATGTTACCACTCCTACTAAAATGGTTCTATGGGATTGACTATCCCTAATACCTAGGACATAGGAGAAGTATGATGACGAGGGGGGTCTCATCTATTAACCCCCAAATGTAAGCGATAAAAGTACATTTTCCAGTGTCATGATTTGTCAAGTATCTTCCTTGTTCATGGCCATTTACACAAGTCCCATTACAACATTCTTTGCCAACATTTTTCAGTAAAAAAAATTAGTCAGTTTTTGCCCTAATTTTTGGGCATTACAATAAACTTATATCAAAATATCCAAAGACTACTTGCTGCCATGCAGTTTCATTTTCAATTGCTATATGAAAATCTCAAAATCAAAATACAAAAAGACAACGTGTATTGCTGCTTCTATACTGCATCTCCCAATATTGCATCAAAATCAGAATCCTTTGAGTCTTTACCACTGTGATGTTCCTCCCCATCCAGTAGGATACCGACCAATCCCTTTGGTGTCTCCCATTATCAACTCGGGCGATGTCTTTGAGACTAACGTCCCACCATAAAGATGGAGTCTGCTGTTTTTTGGAGTTAGGTGATCCTGAAGCTGAAAAGAACTATCCATTGCCTTGTCTAGAGCTAAGTTATTTCTCGAGGAGTGGATAAATCCACATGCAGATCAATTCCTCCTTGCAAAAGAGTAACTATCAACTTGTGCAAGGAACAAAGTGGCAATAAAAAAATAAAATGTCTCAAAGATCCACTGATTACATGTAATATTCTGAGCGTGAGTTAAATGATTCAAATGCTGGTTATATGAAAGAATATATTTCCGAGAGGCATTTAGTCAAACAACTCTTAAACAAACTGAATACACTCCAATTTCCAGCTTAATAACTACACCAGTTCAGATCACAAATTCAGACTTGTACCTGGGTGTTTAGTCAAGAGTTCACAAGTGACAAGTACCTCCACAAATAAATTGGTTCAAAATACACATACCACTGTCATGCAACTTCATTAACCAGGAACAGATGACTGCAACCACTATTAATCCAAGGCATTTAAACTCATGTAGTCCGTCTGAGACGTTGCAATTAGTATATTTAATTCTTCACAATGACAAGTAGCAGACAATCTTAAATGCAAATGAAATACGATACCAGTGCAGGAGTTCAAGATAATGCATGGAAGAATTAAGAAATGACAAACCCGGATTAATTTGCCGACAATGTTCAGGTCTGATGCCGTCGAGCTTCTTCCACCCAGTATGGTTGCTGCTGAAACCCGACTAAGAGCCGTGTGATGTCTGCTCAAGCTGAGAATATTTGAACTCGTGCCCACCCTGTCTGCACGTGAATACCCTCTGTATTATCCTGAACGTGTTCAAGAGCAACCCGCGGCACCCTTAGATTCAATGAACATCTTTTCCAAGACGACTACGAAACTGGCGTGCATTCTTACTATATAACTATCATTCCAACTGTGTGTGAAGGACAATATTCTAACCTCCCAGCACCACCAATGCGGGTCCGCTAAGAAAATGCGTGGTAGTTTCCAGTATGCCAACCAAGGTAAAACGATAACAGGGACTCCTCCATACAAAATTCCTCTTGATTATTATGCACAGATTTATTTCTTCAAATAATGGACAATCAACTGGAAGTTTGCATTTGCAAGAAACCTTCAGACTATGGAATGTTCAACTGGCTTGGATTTCCTTACCTCCCATAACCTGTTTCACTGAAATTTTACTGCCTTGCTGATTCTTTGCCCAACCTGTATAGTGCTTACTAGAAGGAAGATTGGGGTGATGCCCAACCTTCTTAGAAAACTTCAGACTTGAGGGTTTTCATCCTCAAGGTTCAACCAGTCACATTTAAGCAACCAGAACTCGCAATATTTCTTTCATAAATTCTTGTGTGTTGTAAATCCCAATGCAACTCCCTTTTTATAACCTTGAATTTCGTCCCAAACACTACGTACAAGGAATGTGGGATTAAACACATTTTCGTCCTGTAGTCACTTAAGTCACTTTATAAAGTAAATGACTTAATAATCATAAAGTAACTTTAATAAAATATTGGAATATATGAAACAACCCTCCGACGTGATTGGTAGACATCCTATTAATTCATACCGTTAATCTATCCGGATGTGGAGATAAATTAATTCTGTTGCCAGGTACTAGAATTGAGAAGGGGACATGACATTACGAGCAACGCAAAGGATATATGTTTGCTAATTTCGATTCAAACTTAATTATAGTTATGTAAAAGCAATCACCAAATTGATGAATTTTCGATGATAGAGACATCTTCGTGTTTTATAAAGTAGAATTTGCAAAGGACTGACCAACACGAGAGTCAAATGTTATATGGTGAGTTCCTCATCTTGTAGGATCGATGGGAAGAAGTGTAACTCCTTGTCACTTGGCTGGTAAGACAGATGATAAATATTTCTCGCCAAGTATTATATATATAAACTAATATATTCATTCATATATACTTATTGTTGACTTGATGGTTAGGATCTCCTTGGGGTCTTGTGACATGGCATAATTGCCTCTTGTGGGTCGAGTTAAACTTTGCATTTGTGTTGGTCATTGATAGTTCAAGCTGTAGTTGGAAAGCTCGGCTTCAACAATATATCAACCAACCCATTTTTTTTTTTTAAATCTCAAAATCGCGTTAAACTTGATGAAAAATTTGGCAATAAATCGACACTTTTATCGAACATATTAAAATATACAATTTATTAAGATATTCTTAAAAACACACACATACACACCAAATTCGTAGAACATATAATGATTTGAGATATGGACACCATATATCAATCAAAATTTTGAGTTAAATAGTAATTCATAACAATCAAATTCAGTAGATTAGCATAGTGATAGAATCATATTTTCATGTAAAATGGTCTCTGATCAATGCAATGATGCTAGCTCTTTGGATTTTCTTTTACAAATCTGAACATTTTTTCAAACTGTCTATGGAATATTAGGTTTTAGTTTGTTGATCATAAATTATCTTGGGTAAAGTGTATGTGACATATAGTTGATGTTGTTTAAACTGTTAATAACATACTTCTATAAAATGAACATGGTTTATTTGTTTTGGCAATGAATATTTGAAACCTTTCTGTGTTTGATTTGGCTTTGTGCAGGAGAGGTTTTGTTGGAGAATGTAGAGTTGGTATTGGAAGCGTTTGACTACCTCCAATTACCATTTGCAATTAAGAAAGGTATTCATTATTGATATATACTCATGAATAATATTATATTTTGCAAGGATAATGTTCTAGTGGTAACATGTTCTATCATGCATTACACCTCTCATGCACAAGTATATATTCTGATAATAAAAAAGCGAAAACAAAATGGCCAATTGTATGTTTCATCATGGAAGAGTGTCCAAATAAATAATGTATTTAGTACATAAGCATAATAGAAATATTTAAAAAATTAAAATTACTCTATGACATTCTTCATTGTTCCTATTTATAATTTAACTAGGCAGACTTTTAAGAATCCCAAGCACCACAATAGATTGGACTGCATTTTTTTGAACAACTGCTAAATGAATAGCTGAAGTAAACCTGCAATGTAAAAAAAGAGAAGATATTTGCACACTAATCCAATATGAAAGATATAGGTAAGGCAGGGCTTAACTGTATGACTGTCCTTTATCAAAACAAAATTATGCAATTCATGATGCCCTGAATGACTAGTGGTACTAACTCCATAGTGAAGAGAAGAAAAAAGTTTATCATTCAAACTATCTACTAATAGAAGAACATGTTGTTCCATAGTATAGGTACATATGACATTTAATATGTTTGAATTGTCAAGGTTCAATTGATAAGCTTCAATGACATTGTCACAAGATGAAGCCTCAGTTGAGGATACGACTTTGTTATTTCTCGATTTTGCAAAAATGGATGAAAACGAAAAAACTTGTGTGAACGAAACACACTCAGTTTCCATTTCTTTTGCAAGTTCAAATAAATTATAAAACCTGGCCTGTTTGAATGCTTGGCCTTCACTACTGTTCAATTTTGATATAATTGACCTTGCAAATTCTTGGAAGAGTGGTCTTGAAGAACACTAGAAGACAGAACGCATGAAATTACAGTGTTATGGTGATACATTATGTTTTGCCAATTATGAAAATAGCATATCTTTAATGCTTAACCTTTTTCATGATTCAACCTCACTAGGCCCTTTTCCCTTGTTTGTCACAGGAAAAAAAACCTCTTGATTAGAATAGAAGTCGATTCATTTTCTAAAATTTACAAGGTTTCAGAATGATTATAACTACTATCCATTGAATCCATATGTTCTTGCATCTAGAAAGATGAGTTGATGTGTTAAGACACTGTACTATCATATTTATCTCCATTGTAAAATCAAAGCACATTTTCCCTGACTGCAAAGTGTCTTAATCGATATATGAGTCTTAATGGAGATAGTTTCATACAGCATTTTATTGCGACAATGGTTCAACACCACATCAATACAGCAGTCTCTCTCACAATGTCACCATCACCACAACAGATGTCTCTCGCATGACATTGAAGGGCAACATGGTGTCTTTCCTGAAAGACTACAATTAGTTAGTGTGTCAACTGTTAATGTAAATAACACAGCAGTTGCTCTTTGACAACACCATAACAAAATGCTTTTGCAACAAAATGTTATCTACTTTACCATGAGTGATGGTTTGATTCTATGAATAGTGGCATATAATATAGCGAAACTCACTTGGCATATGTTTCTCATCTGTATGAGTCATCTTTTCTGTCACCTGTTTTATCCATATTCTCCCTTGTTGTGTACTTGTTTGGAAACATGACATTGTTTGGTTAAATTGTCATGTTTTTATTGGTTCTTCTGCCAAAAAGTAACAGTATTTGTAGGAAAAGCTTTAACTTTCTATTGAAAATATAGGCCATACTACTCTCTGTTTATTTGTAAATTTAATGGATAATTCTCACAAATTGATGTAAATTCTTTTGTAATCAGCACCGAGACAATTGACAATTAAAAGGCTGTTATGCTACTACTAGTCAATATCAAGTGTCTGTTAATAAATTCTCATCTCTGTCATAGGATATATCTGTTGACATGCACTTGAATGACATTATTAATTTTATCTTTTTGCATGTAAGAGATTTTGACTATAAATGCCTTCCTACTAAAGCAATTGAAAAAGCTTTGACCATGGTTTGACTGACAGGGGTGATTGGGAAACTGAGCATTAAGATTCCCTGGACTAAACTCGGCTGGGACCCAATAATGATTGCTTTGGAAGATGTATTCATATGCACTTGCAAAAGAAGCGATTCAGAGGTGCTCTTTGATAGATTTTGCATTGTAACTTAGTGAAAGTATTGATACATTTGGAATAATTTGCTTGTATGGAAGTGTAGATCTAATAGTGCTGCAATATCCTGGATACAAATCTATGGTAACTGACAGTGATCCTGCCAGGTTAAAGACTAGGAATATGTTAGATTCTCAGAATGTTTCTCAATTACATTTGTGATTTCTGGAATGATCACAGTGGGGTGCAGAGGCTGTGGAGGTTAGAGAATGGGCTGGAAAGAGAGCAAATCTTGCAGCAGCAGAGCTTGCAAAGTTGTCAAGACGTGTTTGTGGTAATTATTGCTTTGGTCTGTTGGCCATTCCTTTAAAAAAGGGCTAGTGTGTTTGACAAGAGCTATTGAGGTGCCCATAATGCATTTTATTTTCTTTGAGAAAATCTGTTTTCATCGAATTAGTCATTTTTATGGAAAATGGGAATGACTCTACAACTTATTGATTTTTAACATTCTTCTTAGTGAGGATAAATTGTGGTTGATTTATAGCTCCAGAAGGTAGTGAAGTTATGAAATTAAATCTGTGATGGTATTGGGTTAATAATATGGGTGATAATACATAATGTTCTAATACCTATTTTACTTTTGAGAAGATCTTTAATTTTTTTGTTTGATTGTATCAGATAATCAAGCTGGCCAATCTTTCATTTCCCAACTTTCAGCAAAGGTGAGTTTAGGACTTATGCTAGTTCATTTTTGACAATCTCCATATAGTATGTGAGCAAAAATAATTTCTGCTCATCATTGCTGTAGTTTTGAGACACCACTCATTTCTTGGAACATTTTGTGCTATCTAAATATTTGATTGTCTCAAGGTTTATTGCTGATTTATGTTTATGCATCTTGGTCAGATTATTGACAACATTCAAGTAACAATCAAGAATGTTCACATTCGATATGTTGATCAAGATCCTGCTTCTAAGGTAACCTGTGCTTATATGCTAATGATTGCCTTATGTTTTTCATGGATTGCTTATTAAGTGTCCTTGGAGGGTGATTTTTCTTTGATTCTAGACTTTTGTGAGCCAAAGTTTGTAGATTTTGTTATGCAGATATGTCATAAATTTGAACAGTACATATTGCATCTAGTCCTGAGATTGGTTGTTAGAGATGTCAAGTGGTGCAAAGTTATTCTGGTAAAGTTTGGAGTTAGACAGAATAAACAAAACTAAACATGTCTGGTGCTGCCTTGATTGGTGCTAGAGTTAGACAGAATAAACAAAAATAAACTAAACTGGCAAAATTTGTCTAAGTCTCAAAATTTCAGTTTCCAGCATCCGGGTTTTCTGGCCCTTCCACCAAAACAATGTCTGGATGCGCCACTTTGAACTTTTGGATAATGGCGGTAATCTACTGAGTATCCGACAAGTCTAGAGATTCATATTTGGTCCTTACTTCCTGCTTTGCAAAATCCTCCAACTTGGCGTCAAATTCTTTTATTGTCTCCTCAGTCTTGAAGATGCGCCTGACGTCATCTTCAGAGGACACTACTTCAAATGATGCTCAAAACTGCTGTACAACTCTTTCAACTGAGCACAATTGGGACCTAGAGTCGTCTTCAAAAATCTCCAAGCTGGCGGCGCTGTAATACTTCTTTGCTTCCAAAAATTGATCTAGAGTTCTCTTCTTCATATCTTGAATATCTTCATAAGCTTCTGTCATGATCCTATTACCGGGTGCTATCTTTTCCATCCAATCATCTATTTTATCTAGTTCTTCTGCTGTATGTACATCTAACAACATCCGGTATCTCTGACCCTTAATGGTGTGCAATGCTTCCAAGTCATTGGTCCAAGTGACTACTTCGTCTGTCAACCCAAAATCTTGGTCAACCATTGTAACTAACCAATCAGCATTCTTCTGGATAATGTGCAGTAGGTTCATGTTCGCCTCAATTATCTGCACACCTCTATCCTCAAAAATGTGACACCATCTTTTGCAAGCATCCAAAAATGAATCACTTTGTGCCGGGCCGGAGCCCGTTTCTCAAGCGCACCTGCTGAGTTGATCTTAGGATGATCAGGGTCAATAGGACCTACTATCTCCTTTACGTACTCCTGGAATAGATCATTCTATTTCCTCAACTTCAAAATTTCTGCCTCATCCTGGTCCAAGTGTTGAAACACTTGCTTGAGGCCCGTGCTAGTGAAAACTTTGGTTGTATCTCTGGTGGCCTTTCTGTAAAGTTTCTGCAAATTCTGTACCTTTTCTCAGACTTGTGATCTATCCTAGATTGCTCAAATAAACTTCTTTATAAACTGAATTATGAAGGAGTTGTTTGTTTTTATCTTGAACTGAAAGTCGTGTTATGTCTGCAATAGATCAATTGGATATTGTTGCTTGAGGGAGCAGACTTAATGTATTTGTGTGTCCTCAAAACTACAACAATACCTGCCTTAAATATCATGACTGAAGGGCGGGTCCCTCAAAGGGCATGACCCTTCCCAAGTCGGCACAAATACCCTCTCCCAGAAATTGGCAATTTGCAAGAATGGTTAACACTTAATGAGCAACTAACACAATTGTTAAGTTAGCATAAAATATCAATCAATCTTTAGAAGTCGCCGCCTATCACAAGAGGTGTATTGGAATATAATAAATGCCATTCATATGATATTTAAGATGGAGAAGATTAAGTGCGGTTTGCACACTCAGACCTGTAGTTTATCATTGTTACAAACTTAACACTCCCTCTTAACTTGATAATCATACAGAGAGATATCATATCTAGCAACATCAATAAAGATGAACAAGCAAGAATTGATACTCTATATCTATCTGACTCATCTTAGCATGTGGTATCATAGAACACATGATACAATGTCATATTACTAAACCTGTGATATGACAAATCACTGCTACTAGTGATAATATACATGATAAATGTGAAGAATAATTTAGGTTTTTCATTTATCCAAGTTGTGACTCATAGATACTGGTATTCCTATATCACAACATGATTCTGAGGTAAGATCTATCAGAACACAGGATAAAACCTGGAGAATGATAAAATTCTTCCTTTATCCAAATTGTGACTTATAGACATGGCAATGTCTACATCACAGTATGATCTTGAACTCATCTAGATCTTATAGTAGAACTCTACTGTTTAGCACATTATCTAAGAGATCTTCATCTCTCATAATGTCTTTTATACAAGTGTTCATTATCTCAGAGATCGTCACCTCTTAAATAATGAATACAAATGGTGGACCCCATAATAGTAGCCTGACAAATAAAATTATTTGATTAATAATTTAAAGAATACAAATGAATTACAATTCAACCATACCAAGTCTTCTTCTGAAGTGGTCTATCTTTACTCTAGATAGAGGTTTGGTGAAAATGTTTGTTGTCTGATCTGCAGTGCAAATGTATTCTAATTTTACAGAACTCCTGTCTACCATATCTCTTACATAATGGTGAAGAATTTAATATGCTTGGACCTGTCATGAAAAACTGGATTCACCGTAAGCTTGATGGAACTCTGATTATCACAATAAATAATCGTAGGATTCATGGCTTGCCCAAATAATCCCACAAGTAACTTCCTTAGCCAAATTGCTTCTCGAGATGCCATCGCTGCTGCAATGTATTCGACTTTTGTGGAGCTTTGAGCTATTGAAGATCGCTTTCTGCATATCCAAGAAATCATTGTTGATCCTAAACTGAAACAACATCCTGAAGTACTTTTCCTGTCTTTAACACTTCCACCCCAATCTAAGTCAGTGAATCCATGTAAATCTAAGCCAACCTTCTCATATTTGAGTCCAAAATTAAGAGTGCCTTGTAAGTATCTCATAATGTGTTTAACTGCAACTAGGTGAATCTCTTTTGGCTCACACATAAACTGGCTTAAGGCATTAATAGCATAGCAAATATCCGGTCTTGTATTTACTAAGTACATAAGGGACCCAATCATCTGTCTGTAGAGAGTAGAATCTATGGAAGGTGATTCTGCTACTGCTTCTTTAAGTTTATGTAGATTAGTCTCCATTAGAGAAGACATAGACGTGCAATTCCACATTCCAAATCTCTTCAAAATGTCTGATGTATACTTCCCTTTATTAAGTATGATACTATTAGAATTCTACTGTACTTCTTGTCGTAGGAAGTAATGAAGGAGTCCCAAGTCTTTCATCTCGAATTCTCTAGTTAGATCTTTCTTGCATTGATTTATAAGATGATCATCACTTGTTATTAGTAAATCATCAACATACAGTATCAGAATTACCATATCATCTTTATCTCTTTTATAATATAAATTTGGATTGGCTTCATTCTTGGAGAATCCTAAGCCGGTGAGATACTTATCAATTCTTTCATACCAGGTCCTTGGAGCCTGCTTAAGCCCATAGAGAGCTTTATCGAGGCTGCAAACAAAAATGTTAGGATCATTAGTTTCAAATCCTTCAAGTTGCTCCATATATACTTCTTCTGTGATCTTTCCATTTAGGAATGCTGTTTTTAGATCCATTTGATGTATTTTCCATCCCTTCGATGCTGCAATTGCTAGGACTACTCTTACGGAGGTATATCTGGCAACAGGAGAAAAGGTTTCTTTATAATCAATCCTTTCTTTCTAAGAAAATCCTCTGGCTACAAATCTAGTTTTATACTTCTCAATGCTACTGTGAGCAGCATGCTTTATTTTAAATATCCACTTGGAAGAAACAATAGATTTTCCTTTAGGTCTTGGAACAATTTCCCAAACATCATTCTTCATAATAGATTGGTATTCTTCTGACATAACTTCATTCTAGGTTGAATGTTTAATAGTTTTCTTTCTAGGTATGAAAATCCTATATGCCTTAGATGTTTCACTATACCCTACAAAAATACCTTTCCTCCTAGAGGGTTCTAACTTGGTTCTCTTTTCTTTTGGAATATGGATATATACGGGGCACCCAAAAATCCTGAGATGACTTATATTGGGTTTAACTTTAGTAAAGACTTCTTCTAGAGTTTTATCTCTAAGGTAGGAGTAAGGGCTTTTGTTTTGAATATAAACAACAGTACAAGAGGCTTTTGCCCAAAGATAATATTCTAGATTTTGATAAAATATCATAGCTCTAGCAGTTTCTATAATTGTTATATTCTATTTTTCTGCTACCCTGTTTTGTTCTAGATTATAAAGAACGGTGTACTCCTTTTTAATTCCTGTTTCTTTACAAAACCTTTTAAACAAATCTGCGGTGTATTCCCCTCCATTATCAGTTCTAAGAGTTTTAATTTTATGTCCTTATAAGCTTTCAGTTAATGTTTTGATTTCTTTAAATTTCTTTAGGATTTCTTTTGATTCTTTGCACTTTAAGAAGTAAATCTATGTTTTCTTAGAGAAGTCATCTATGAATAAAATATAATACCATAATCCTCCAAGAGGAGGAACAGACATAGGTCCACATAGATTTGAATGAATTAATTCTAAAACATTATTTATTTTTCTAGTGCTATCATGAAATGGACTTCTGGTGTTCTTACCCAGTGCGCACCCTTTGCATATGGTTGAGTGGTCTTTATTGAGTTTAGGTAAACTAGTAACCATCTTTTCCATATTTGATAAAATTTTGAAGTTTAGATGCCTTATTCTTCTGTGCAAAATTTCATTTATGTCTTCAGCTTCATGAATTAAGGCTTGAATAGGTTGACTAGATTTTGAATTCAATTCATACAAATATCCTTTTCTCTGACCAATCAACTTCGCTTTCTTGATTGAGGAGTTCTTTGCCCAAGATATTACTTTGCCGTCCACAAATGCAACATTATGCCCATCATCTTCAAGTGTTGTAATTGAGATTAGATTTCTTTTAATTCTTGGTACGTAGAGTACACCTTTGAGAAGAAGAGAATTTCCAAATTTTAGTTTCAAGGTGCAATTTCCAATTCCTTCGACGGGATGTGCTGAATTATTACCAATGATAACTTCGCCATTGACTTTTTTTGAAATAGAGTCTAGTGCTTCTTTGTATCCTATTATATGTCTAGAAGATCCACTATCAATTACCCATGCTTTATTTGAGATTTCATTTGATAGTGACGAATATAATACACGATTCTGTGAATCATAATTATTTTCTTCCTTTGTAGCATTTGTACAGTTTGCTTGATGTTTAGAATTTTTAGGACAATTGCATTTGTAGTGTCCAAACTTTTCACATCTGAAACGTTTTATCTTGGATAGATCTTTCTTGGGTTTTGCATTCTTTTGATTTCCCTTTTTCTTCTTGAAATGCTTCTTTTTGCCCGTATAGGAGTTTGTATTAAGAACATGAAGTTCTTCATTTTCTGTTTTCAGTTTCCCCATTTTCTTTAATTTTTTGGATTCTTCTTGAAGACAATCCCCCTTAAGTCTATTGAAGTTAGGAAGTTTATCTCTGGCACTTATTCCTTGTGCAAAAATTTCTCACGAATATGGTAATCCATCTATAGCCATTAGTGTTAATTCTGTGTCACTAATAATGGTTCCTATACTTGACAGTTCATCTCTAATACTGACAACCCTTAGGAAATAAGAATTCATTGATTCTCCTTTCTTTATTTGTATGTGATTTAGTTGCCTTTTCAATGCGAGAACTCTAGTGGCTCATATGCATTTCGTAATGCATTCATCATCTCAAATGCTGTCTGATGTTTTGTTAACATAGGTGCAATATCATTCTTTACTCCATCTAATATGATTTGAATAGCTCTTCTATTTCCTTTACAACAGATAGATTTATGAGGTTCAATTGGAGGTTATTTGGATGCTGAATGAACAAATTATTTTACATCATTTTCTTCAAGAATCATCATGATTCTGAATTTCCAGGCATCAAAGTGTTCTTTCCCATCAAACCTGTTCTTAGGTCTGATTGTGTATGCCATTGAAGGTAGGAGGAAAATGCTAGATATGTTTAAGGTCTGATTATTGAAATTTGCAGAGCCTAGGTTCGACTACTAGGCTCTGATACCATGTAAAGTTTCTACAAATTCTATACCTTTTCTCAGACTTGTGATCTATCCTAGATTGCTCAAATGAACTTCTTTATAAACTAAATTATGAAGGAGTTGTTTGTTTTTATCTTGAACTGAAAGTCGTTTTATCTCTGCAATAGATCAATTGGATATTGTTGCTTGAGGGAGCAGACTTAATGTATTTTTGTGTCCTCAAAACTATAACAATACCTTCCCTAAATATTATGACTGAAGGGCAGGTCCCTCAAAGGGACATGACCCTTCCTAAGTCGGCACAAATACCCTCTCCTAGAAATCGGCGATTTGCAAGAATGGTTAACACTTAATCAACAACTAACACAATTGTAAAGTTAGCATAAAATATCAATCAATCTTTAGAAGTCGCCACCTATCACAAGAGGTGTATTGGAATATATTTAATGCCATTCATACGATGTTTAAGATGGAGAAGATTAAGTGTGGTCTGCACACTCAAACCTGTAGACTATCATTGTTACAAGCTTAACACTTCCCTAATACTACTTCATTTGGTAGTCTTTAGGGGCAATGTCTTCTACATATGTAAGGGGAGGAGGAATGGCAATATGTGCAATCAAATCATCATTCTAGCTCTTCATGACGAAGGCCAGTTGCTTAGGATCTCCCTGGATGGGCTTTGGTGTTCTTACTGCCTCCATCAATGCTTTCGATCCTTCTTCCTCAGTGTACTCCACATGCCTCCTTTGACGAGTCAATACTTTCCGCTTCAACCACGTCGGAGTAGTAACCATAGGAGACATATATTGATTAGATGACGAGGTCGTCTCTGAAGTTGGTCCTTTTCCCTTATTGCTCCTCTCTAGGGTCTTTTCTACTCACGGAGGTTCCACTATTGGGGTGGCCGTTACGATTCTTGGAGGTGAGGGCCCTGATTTTGTCGTAGGCGGTGTCTGTTCCCTTGTCTCAGCAATCTGGCCTTCCTCTGAAACTTCCTTTGTATGCAGTTGTACCTAATCATCCCCTCCTATTGTCTAGCTTTCAGGGTCTGTAATCGGAGGAGGCAACAACAACATGGTAGCATCCTACTCTTGTAGAGGTGGAGGCATTGATGGCGGATTCCCTGGAGGTGGAGGAGGTATGCCCAACGACCCTTGTGGTAGTGGAGGCAATTGATTCCAATCCTCGCCTAATGATTCCCGATGTGGTGTATCCTTTATTACCCCTCCCTCCAAATGAGTCCGTGTGGGCATGAAGTCGAATTTTGAAAGATCGAAGACATCTGACCTATCCCCTTCTATGGATTCAATCCATCCTTCCTTCTCTTGATCAGTGGATCCTTCAACTTGAATAGGTTGTTTTTGGGTGGCAGGGGTGTCTATGTTGAAATCCTTCTTTCTTCCTCAACGACCCTTGTCGATTGGGTCCTCTTATTTAGAGGGAGATATGAAATTTCTTCGTCTTGTCTTCATTGTCCACCTCAGGTATGGTCTCCAGAATCTGGTGCGAAGGAGTGCTTTTCTTCTTCAATTTCCTTCTTTTCACCCCAACCACCACCATTTTGGTTCTAGTCTTCTTCGAAACTAATGGGGAGGCCTCTGTTTGTACTGGGACCTTTTTAGTCTAGGCTTCCACTACCTTAGTAGAGTTTCTTTTCTTCTTCCCCTTATCCCTATCGCTACAAAAGTATTCCATTTCCCTTTCATGCTTATATAGGGTCTCTGGCCTGACTTGGGACTTATCCTGATATGTGGGGACTGTGACCTTGGTCCCTTTTCCCTTCTTGGGCCTTGCAGGTGCCTGTAGGGTTGGCTCCAAGTAGAAAGGCTTCCTAACTCAGTCCTTCGTGAGCTGAATGACATGCCTTGGCTGATGTTGGAAGTCATCATCCTCCTCTCTGCTAATGTTTGCATTCATTATGGGGTGCTCAAAGATTTTATCCTTGTAGAGATGGTCCGATACATTGGAGCTATCTTGTACTGGCTCCAAGTAGAAAGGCTTCCTAACCAAGTCCTTCGTGAGCTTAATGACATGCCTTGCCCGATGCTGGAAGTCATCATCCTCCTCTCTGCCAATGTCTGCATTCATTATGGGGTGCTCAAAGATTTTAACCTTGTTGTAGAGATGGTCCAATACATTGGAGCTATCTTTGTTCCATATCTTTAAGGGTGTACTCAAGTTGAGTTGCCTTTCTACTAGCAACATACTCATCCTACCAATAGACTTGTCATAGTCATCTATGCAGTTCATCCAATCATCTTCAATAGTTGCATCAGGTATGAATTCCTTTATCTACGAGATACTGGACCATCCTGATGTCAAAGTAGGAGTCGGGCACTGGATAATCATCGAAGGGGTTTTGGTCCCACTCTATCCTGTAGGTGGCAATGTCTTGCTTTTGCTTCACCTTGAAAGGCCTAGTGGTGATTGGCCACACCCATGTCTTCTTGTCTTGCCTTTGCTTCTTAGGGCATAGGAGGGTCCCAATTTCCCGGATGTAAGTGAATGTATTGAATTGGATGAAGTATGCACCCATCTGCATTATTCAGGAGGCTGCCTCCACCGATATCCTCTTCGCATAATCTCCTTCTAGGAATTGAATTATGGCGAAAACAAAAGCATTGTTTACCATTCTTTATTCTGGACTCCTATCTGGGAGCTTCTTTCGTACTGGTTGGGGGTACACTACGTAGGGCCATGCATTTGGATTGTGCATACTTCCCCTCTTCACCAATTCGTGATGGTTTGTTGGCCAGGTTGCCAACAAGTAGACCACATAAGAGGTCATGTAAAACCAAGGATCCGATTTCACCTAGATGAGTTGCTCATCTAGAGAGTTGTCGATAATGGTGCCCCAATCAATCTATAGGCCTCTCTTTTTAATGGTTTCTATAAAGTGGGCCATCCATGTTCCCAAATGACTTGTCGTGGGGAGCCGCATGACTCTTCTTAAGAGGACTATGTAGTAGCCTATGTCATCTATCGTATACTCCTAGGTCATGTCCACTTTCCCAGCTCTTCAGTTAGGAGGTGTACTAGTGAGAAAGTATTTCTCTTGCACCAAGTCTTTGGCTTTTCTCTCATGCTCCCTCTATCATCGGTTTGCTATATCATAGTTTATCTTCTGATACTGGTCTGTGATAGGAAGGTGAAAGACATTTTCAATGTCATCTATGTGGATGTCTAAGTACGATTTACCCAGTAATGATCTTTACCACCTTCTCCTCGGGTATGTAGCGGTGAGCCTTTGCCATAATCAACTCAAAGGATTGTATTGACACAAGGTGTGAGGCTACATTTACTAACCTGCTTAGAATCAATGATGAGATCATCTCTGATCTTTTCGGTGGCTTGTTGCATAGGACCAAAATGCGTTCTAGTCCATAGATGGAAAACTCGCAGATTACTTGGCGAGTTTTAAACACTTGCCGAGTATTTAAGCTGGGCGAGTAAATCCCATAAAAACTCGCAGGAATAAAAACTCGGCTGTTGGGGAAAAACTCGCCGATTACTCGGCGATTTTTTTTAAAAACTCGGCTGCATTGTTTGATGCCAAGAACTATTTACTATTTTGCTTCCTGCCATGAGCATTCCGCATGAGAATGCAATTTTGTATGCACTGTGCATTTATATATATCTAAACTCTGCTTGTTTCTTTTGTATTCTCTTTAATTAACTTATTAGATGCATCTTCTCATTAAATTTTGCAAAATAAATGTATTTTTAATTAAATTTCAGCGGTTTTTTTAAGTTCCCGAGTTTTCCCGAGTTTTTTAAATCGTCGAGTTTTTCCCGATTAAACTTTTGGGGGGCTTGGCGAGTTTTTGCCTTTGGCGAGTTTTCCAACTTATGTTCTAGTCTGTGTCCCAATTTTGTGTCACAGACTTCTGAGTGCTTGTCAACAAATCAGGACTTCTTTGGTGCACCTTGAAACTTAAAGGTTACTGACTTAGGTGCGATCTTTGCTGCCATGGATGATGATGAAGTCACAACTTCAACCTGTACAAATGACAAACATTAGTATACCATTGCTGGGATGTCAAAAGGACGCTTAACAACTAAGTTGGATTAGCGAAAAATTGACGAAAATAAGCAAAATTTGACAAAAGAGCAATTTTGGCGCACTTACACAGGTGCACAAGGTGTGCTGCATGAGAGCTCATATGATTCTTGGCATAGTTGCGCACATGTGCAAGGTGCGCAACATGCACAGGACTCAACTTGTTGCTAACAAAAAAAGGGGTTGGACTTGGTGTTTTGTGTTTTCGCGCACATGCGTAAGGTGTGCAACATGTGTGGATAGGGTTTGTCGTTGCCTTGACTGGGGTGTGCCTAGCGCATGTTGCACATATTGAGCACCTAGCATGCTAGTGTGTTGGGCACTTACCTTAGCATTGGGAAGTGGAGATAGCCCAAATCTATATGTGTGATGGTGCGCTAATTTGTAGACAATGAGTGCGAATGCGCGCCAAGGGTGGGGCATGTATTGATAGGTGTTTCTGTAGGAAGGGCGCGCTTGGCGCACCCTGTGAGGGTGCGCATGTGCACCTAGTGCATTTGTGCTCCAGAAGGGGAGTGCCTTGACCAATGCACCTAGCGCACCATATCAGGGAGCGCATGTGGCCTTTTCAACCCTTAGTGAAAAAGCTAGTTTCCTAGCCTCTTGATCTCGAACGAGGCTGATCGATCCTAGAACTATAGGAGGCTAGAACTATAGGAGGCCCACTCTCTGAGGCACTTAGAAAGATGCCCTGTTTTGGAGAGCGGGTTCTTCTGCCCTAAAAAACAAAGAGGGGGTCCCCATTTTTGAGTCGAAAATGGGGCGTGCGTTGTGAAGCCACAACAAGTCTCAACATCAAACATCTTGCCAATGCACCGAAATACTCAACCTTTACCTCATCATCTTGAAGTGGTCTAACTCTACTAGTACCACTTAAGATTCAATGCATAGGCAGCCACATGCAAAGGAATGTTTAGCTTCTCTCAGTTGTTGTGAATGATAGGTTGAATGTGCTCAATAGAGAATGATAGAGGGGGGTCTCTCTCATGCACAACAACCCTCATTTGGCCAAGCATGGGATCGATGCACTCATAAACCTCTCCAAGAGTAGGTGCATCCCCCATAACCACATCCTGATGACCTTGAGAATCAGAGCAATGATGGAGACTATGTATTTTGCATCAATCCAAAATTGATCACTCTTCACTGTCTCCTTCACCCTCTTCACTTGCTCTATTTTGGACTAAGCCCACCAATTCCATGTTTGTGTCATAACTATGAGTTGTAGTGGCTCTTGCAACTCAACGATTCTCTCCAAGAAAATGTAATATGATGCATATCTGGTCTCAATTGGTTTTAGGAACTTCGCAACGCCCCTGAAGAGTGCATGTGAAGAATGATGATTACAGATAAACATCTGTGTCTCTCTCGCATTATTAACCACACGTTTAATCCAGTCAAATTTCCCCATGTCCTTGAGTACATTGCTCATGACATGCATAAAACATAGAGTCCACCAAATATGTCTATAGGCTGCCTCAACAAGCTTCCCTGCAGCTTTGCGCACGTGTTGTATTTGTCACTACTTGGACCACATTTTGTGGCCTAACCTCCTTAGTGGACTTCCTAAGGACATGAAACTGAAAATGAACATCTTTACGATGCCTTGAACAATCATCTACACTCAGAAACTGTGAACCCTCAATGCATGTGACCATGATGTTGATGAATGGACAATGTCTAATGTTTATCCACCCATCCACAATAATGCTTCAACCTGACTCTATCCAACATGCCTTCATTTGCTCCATCAAAATCCCAACCTTACTCTAGTGCCTATCCAAGACTGTGGTCATCATTTTGTGCTCACCTATAGGCACAAATGAAATCATGTTCCTATAGTAAAGAGATTGAGCTACATGCAGTGGGATGCCATTGGCAAAGAATAATTCACCAATGGCATCATTTAGCTGATCCTTGATGTGCATGTTAAATAAATCAGCAATAGAGTTAGTAGCAGTAGAACTTCCTGCCTTCCTTTTGCCCTTGCTGAACTATGAAAGGAGGAAGGAAAGGAACATGAATTTGAAAAAGCCTACTCTTTGATACAAGATACACGAAGAAGTTTCTTACTGCCCCTGTAACTGCTGAAAAGCCCGAACCTGTTGCCTAACAACCAAAGATTTAGGCACTGGATCCAAATTATCATCAGGAATGCCCCACAGTTTGTTTATTTCAGTTCTTTACTTAACATTTTTAGCATTTGCAAGGAATTAGCATGAACTTGCACAATATCTAGTCCAAAGGAGAAGTTCTGAATTAACTCTAGTAATGTTGCCATATCATTCTGCACCTCAAAAATTGCATTTCCATTTTTATGTGCCACCACTTGTAGCTGGAGGGAGTGAAACTCTGATTGCAAACTGTTTTAGAGGGGAATTTGGATCATAAGGACCCCAAGCAAACTGTGCCGACATCTCAGAGGGGTGATCAATAGCAGGTGCTCCTGGGGCGACATACGGAGGTTCAGATTGGGCTTTTGGATCAGCTCCATGCTCACTTCCTTGACCCTCATGCTCAGGCTCATACTCAGATAAACTTGCACTTTGACTTCCCTTATGCAATTCCATATCTTATCCACTTTGATTGGAGGCCATTTGAACATTGCATTGATAGATTTTGGCCTAGTTGGTAATTTAAAAAAAATAAAAAAGAATTATAACTTGTTTCAGCCTAGTTTAAAAGTTGAAATAAGTTTCAGCCTAACTTAATAACATAAAATTTAACATAATGCATTCAAAATTTAAACCAAAAAAAAACTATGAACAAGAATTTTGAACTCCAACAATGCATTCAAATTTGCACATTTAGTTTTTGATTTAAAAAAAATAAAATGGAAATCTGAAATAAAACAAAGAAAATTGTAAAAATTAAAAGAACTTGCATTAATTTTGTGGTCGAAGATAAATGGCAGAAGATGTACCTTGTGTTTTGAAGTGCAAGAGGCAATCTTTACATTTCATATTGTTCAAATTCAATGGTTCCCTCATTTGGATGTTCACCTTTGGTAGGAATTTTTGGAATGACCGCATTGACACTTGTACATATGTTTACGACTCTCTACATTACCTGGGGATGAGTTTCTGGCCCAAAGTCCCAAATTTCAGAAGCTGTATATCGAGGACTTGAGGACAATCGGAAAGGTTTGCAAGCCGTCCCACCTAGACAGAAAAAAACACAAACGCACCCACAAAACTTCAGAAACAGTCAACATGTTTCCAGCTTACGTTGACTGTCTAGGGGACTGCATTGGCATTTTTCATCCACCCCAAGGATTGTGAAAAGTTTCCAATTTTAAAATAAAAATTAAACAAATAAAATGAAAAAAATGTTGTTTTTTCCCACGCAAGCACCACATTTTGGAACATGTGAAAATATTAATGATAAAGTAACATATGCTACTTTGGGTTTAACATATCTCAAAAACTTCATTTTTCCTATTGTGGACAGACGAAGGCAAGGTTATTTCTTCAGTTGCAGGTTGTGTTATTTCGTAGGTAGCAAGGTTTTTTCAACAGCAAGGACATCGTTATTCTAATTGTAGGGGCAGCATTAGGGTTATTTCCTAGGTTGGATATAGGTGGAGTTGCAAACTTGGACACAGGCAGAGATTAAGTCTTGGATGCAGGTTGTAGATTCCTGGTAATTTTTTCAAGATTTTTTTTTACAAAAGAGCAAAGAAATATAATTATGCCTTATTTATAAATTATTGCAAATGTTTTCAAGTTTGTTTTTTCACAGTTTACTTAGTACTCATACAATCATACTATAAGTTGTTAGTCTATAGTTGATACTTTAGAAGTTTAAGTCTTTAACTTTTTTGATGTTTTCATTTTGTTGAAAGTTTGAAACTTAAAAATTGCAGCATTATGGTATGAATCTATGATGCTTTTCATTCTCTCAATTGATTCATTTGATGTCATCCTATGTTCCTATTTTTAGACTTTAGTATTCTTAGATGATGATTCAAATTGATGCTGTCTATGATGATTCAATTTGATGCTAATTGTTATGTTCTATGATGATTTGATGAATGGAATTGACAATTAAAAATTATGTTGCTATGATGAATGTGATATATATATATAGCCATCCCTTGCTCCGGCCAAAAAGAAAACGTCCCAAAAACCCATTTCCTCATCCCCCTATCCTGGAAACTTGGGTTAATGTAGACGGCTCCCAACCATAGAAGTTGAATAGTCACATTTTCTCATATGGATGCTTGGGGTTTTAGACCATTTGCATGATGCTTATTCAATTTTCCTATTTGACCTTAATGTAGATTCCAATATCCATGAATAGGGAGTGCCCATGTGTGGGGGAGTTGCAATATTATTAGAATATTGGCATGTTTCTTTTGTGGCCATCTTAGCCTGTCTTTTGTTATTGGGTAGTGTCTGTTCTCATATTTAGTTCACGATTGTTTCTTTTAGAAGCATAGTCTTTGTAATTCTATATAAGGAGAGCTTTCATCTCCTTTGCTTAATAAAACATTGATTTACCATAACATGGTATGAGAGCCAGTTGATGGGGTTTCATAAAATTTGGTGATTTTTAAAGAAAAAATTGAGCCTTTTCTAATTTGGATTTTTAATTTTTAATTTTTTTCAAAATAAAAACTGTTGGAGGTATTTTGTGGAAATTCTATGGTTTGTCTTCAAAGATTTTGCTGAAATTTTTTGGTTTGGTTAAGGTTTTTGATCGTACAATTTCTTGGTTTGAGCAAAGGCTGTGATTTACAAAGGGTTGCATGTACTCACATGTTGCTTGCTTGTGCTATTTGTGAGTTGCATGTTGCTTGTATATGTTGTCTACTCTGCAAACTCTTGTGTTTTGCCCATGAAGTTTTCTTTGATGGGTTTTCATAATTTTTCATTTTAAAATATTTTTAACAGTTTTCATTATTTTTTATGAAAAGACGATCCTTATTTAGATTTATAAAAAATGTTAAATCTTGCATGCATTCATTTGATTGTGTTGACTAAGTGGAATGAGTTGCGATTATTCCTATTGATGAAGTATGACACTTTTAAAGGGGTTTACACCTATGGGAATTATATTTGATAATCTTTTCCTTATTGTTTATTTCTCTTTAAGATGAACACTATATTCAGGAAAAAATGTTCTTTGAAATTTCATTATTGAAATGAGAATCTCTTGGGTCCCTTGAAGAATCTTTCCAACTCATGGTGTTGCATGATTGATCCCTCATTAAAAAGCCTATGAGAATTGCACTACATCTGGAGAGGTACATAAACCACCTTTTAGCAGTTAACTTTAAGGAAAGAGTGAGAGAAACATAAAACTACTGTTAGATGTGAAGAAAACAGTTAGCTTCCATGGAGAGAATGACAAGTTTTAGGAAGGAGATGGAGAGTTCTATGCTTGCAGGTCATTGGGTGTTCAGATTGAGGAGGAATCTGTTAGATTGTGGTGACTGATTAGGAAAGCACTGTACATACTTCATAAATTCTTTGGCCGAATTTTTTTTCTGGGCCCTATTTTATCGGGATATTGGGCCAACATGTAATTATTAATTATAACCCTAAAGCGGTTAAAATACTTGTATAAAAGGGCTTAGGGTTAGAGATTTTTTCATAAGGTGTGATGCGAAATTGGTTCTTGCGGCAGTATTGAGCTGTAAGGGATTACAGATTGTAATTAGGTTGTAATCATTGGATCATAAAAATATTGGACTTGCTATTTGGTGGACGTAGCCCAGGGATTGGGTTAACCACGTTAAATCTTGGTGCCTTGTGTTCTTTTCTGTGTGATCTATTATTTTCTGTTATTGGTTATATTTGCATGTAATTGTTATTTCTGTCCGTGTTTTAATCCTAACAGAATCATCTTTGGAGTTGCTTTTGTAGGGATTGAGCTTTTTTTGGAGATTGAGAGTTGTTTTGGTCTTGTAGGGTGAAGATAATGTTTAGACTAGTTGTGGATTTGAAGATGGAGACTCTTTGTAATCATCTTTGTAGATTTGATGTTAATTTCTGATTTTCATGTCTCGTGGGGTTCTTTGGATCTGAAAATATGAGATTTTTAACGGGAAATTGTGCAAAATTTCCCTATGAAACCTAATGTAAAGTATTGTATGGAATAGTTATAAAATCATCTATTTCCTCAGTGTTGGTGTCAATGGCCTCAACAGTTGGCTGATAATGTTGTGAGTATTCTAATGCCAAAATCTAATTTCTATATGAAAATTGGTGTCAATTGGGTGTGTTTGGTTTGTGATAGCAAACAGCTGTCATGGGCATGTCTAAATATTAGCTTGTTTAGTTTGAGTGTATATGCTTTAGCTTGCAGTGTTTTCTTCCACATTGGTGTCATGTTTGAATACATAAAAATCAGATTGCATAAGAGTAATGGACATTTATCCCTTGTTTTTAGAAGTGGTCTTGTCTGTTATTGCTATAAGGAGAATCCTGTGCTTGATTGGTTTCCCTATCCTTGATTGCATCAAAATGATGATGCTATTTAGTTATTGGTTTTGGAGAATCAGTAAATGCATAATTATTTTGGTTGGTCTCGTGAGATTATTGCTAAATGCTGAAGTGTTTGTACCCTTCTAATCATTTACAGGTTTTTTTCTCATTTGGATTAAGATTCTCTACTCTTACAGTAATGACAAGTGATGCCTGGGCCTACCCCGCTTCAGATAGGTTTGCTTAAATCTTTGTCTTTTATATTCTTCACTTTCTAGTGTTTTTACCATTGTACCTAGTCTACCTTTTCAACATTAATTTCTATTTTTAGTGATTTGAGCATAAATGTTGAGCTTGCCAACATGTATTTTCATATAGCACAATTTATTATTGCTGGCTGTAAGATTCTTTCTTATTTAAACTCATTTAACACTTGAAGAATTTGCAACTGTTTCACCTCATCACTTACTTTTATCTGCTTACAGGGAACCCATAAATGTTTATTATTTTGTGTCTTTATCACTGTAGGATTGTAATTATTAGGGCTCACCACTTCCTTTGAATCACAAGTACAGATTTCAGGCCTGTTAAATAAAATGAGGTACAAAAATAAGTTCATAAGATAGATAAGTAATGTTATATAATATATATTACGAGGACAGAAATCACAATATGGATAGGAAGTGATATAGATTGTCATATATTGAGATAATAGACTCTTGAACTTTTTGGAACTAGGAATGTCCAAATTATTTGACTATGAGCAACTAGAGTAGGTGTGTTGGAGTTGGCATTGCTTGGCTATCAAAAAGAAGAAATCAACTGTTTTTGTTGATCTAAAAACATTCTCTATCCATTGGAAAACACTGTTGCCATTTCAAGAAATAGAGGCTAAGAAAGAGGTTGAATCAAGTCCAGCTAGTTCAGGACTACATTAATAAGGAAGCTGAAAGCCAATCTTGGCTGTTTGACTTTAATAGCTAGGTTATTCATGTTTGGCAAACTTCATCTAGAACTACATTATTAAGGTAGCACAAAGTCAATCTTGGCTGCTTGACGTTAATAGCTAGGTTATTAATATTATGCAAACTTCATTTTGATTTGTTTTTGCCTGGTCATGGAAAAAAAGAAACTGTTCTTTTTTCTAGCTATCTTAAGAAAACTATCTATGCATGCTTTGGCAATGATCAATAATGTGTGACTTCAATAAACAGATGTGAAGAAATGTGTTCACAAAAATAAGTTGTCTTTATATTCATCATATGACAATGTGTTGCCAATTCTCATATTAAATAACATTAATTGGTAAGAACTTTAATAGCTAGGTTATTCATGTTTGGCAAACTTCATGTAGAACTACATTATTAAGGTAGCACAAAGTCAATCTTGGCTGCTTGATGTTAATAGCTAGGTTATTAATATTATGCAAACTTCATCTTGATTTGTTTTTGCCTGGTCAGGGAAAAAAGCAAACTGTTCTTTTTTCTAGCTATCTTAAGAAAACTGTCTATGCATGCTTTGGCAATGATCAATAATGCGTGACTTAAATAAACAGATGTGAAGAAATGTGTTCACAAAAATAAGTTGTCTTCATAGTCATCATATGACAGTGTGTTGCCAATTCTCATATTAAATAACATTAATTGGTAAGAAATATGTTGGACCAAAACCAGTTACATCAGAGCTACGTTAATGAGGTAGGTAAAGTTAATCTTGGCTGATTCACTTTAATGACTAGGTTATTCATCTTATGCAAACTCCCACTTGACTTGTTTTTGCCTGTTGCAGAGAAAAAAATACTTTTTCCTAGTTTATTAAGAAAACTACCCATGCATGCTTGGGTGATGATTGGTAATACGTGTCTTCAATAAACAGACGTGAAGAAAGGTGGTCACAAGAATAATTTGTCTGGAAAATCATCATAAGATAGTATCTTGTCAATTCTCATACTAATCAACGTTAATTGCTAGTTTATCAAAGAGAAGAAAACTTTATCCATGCTTTTGTAAACATTTTTATATCGTCTGAGATATTGAAACAGCTAGTTGATAGTTTTAGTGCGACCTGCTACACAAAATGACATTTAAAATATACAGACGCTTTGGAAGTAAGCTCATTAGATACCTTGTTTGAGGGGTCGAGATTGGACATTACAGTCAAACTTTTTACCAAATTATCAGGAGGACAATTTTGAAGGTTTTTTTCATTATGTGCTCTTATACTTTTGAGGACTTTATTAAAATGAATTCATTTCATATCCGACAATATGAAATAAGGGGAAATTATTATCTTGACATCTTTATTGAATTCCTTGAAACAACCTATAGGCTATGTTAAAAGTTTGGCAGCTTTGTAGGGTTCTTTTCAATAGTTGGGATTAAACCACCTATATGAAGTTTTCGATATTTGAAATTGAAACCACACTCATTAATTTGACATCTTCGATGAATTCCTTGAAACCACTCTTATGATTTTTTCAACATTATAAATTAAAAAACATACTCCATGAAATTCTAAAACAGTCAACTACTCTAAGGATATATTGGCCTTTCGTGTATGTGATGATACTATTGGAAAGCATATGGGGTCTAATGGCCATGGATATAATTTTAATAGAAAAGCTGTTTCATCCATGTCTTCTTTAAGCACATGACAATAATATTGATAAGCATATGGGGTCTGTTGTCCATACATCTAATTTGAATAATAGAACATCAATTTTATCCATGTTTTCATTAATTCCATAACTTAATTCAAATGAGTATTTCTTGTAAAGAATTAAGCATGGTAAAGCTCCTATCCCATCCCTTAAGACCTGTCTTGGATATGGAAATGTGTCTCCAATGCTAGAGACATCTTTACAGACTTCTAGACCAAAAATTGATGTCTCCTGCTAGTAATTCCTAGGGTATAACATGTTATAGACAAGAAAGTATAGCAAGAAATGAAACAAGCTTGCATAATATTTCAATCTGATGTTTTGGATGATACAAAAATCTATGCAAAGTTATCAGGATTTGATCTAATACTGAGAGTGTACACTTTTTCAGAGGGACATAAACAGTTGTATGATTGATTTTCTGTCATTGTTATGGTCTAAATAGAAACTACCTTTAGTAAATACTGTTCTTGTGGGACTGATTTACTATTCTTGTTTTCAAAGTTCTCTGTCATGAAATTTTTTTAAATTATTAATTTATTAAAAAAAGGCATCTCCAAGAATCCCCACCTATTTTTGAAAATAAGCCGCACGAGTGCCACTCTCTGGTATCTCCAACTACCCTGTGTCCTAGTGACACTATAATTGAGCTGTTCATTTTGGTTTATCTTGAAGGCACATAAGATTGACAAAATGTTGGGCAATCAAATTATTTGAGATTCCTGACATAGATCTTGATTAAACAACTAATAATCTCTACAAGCATAAGAAAGAACATGAAAATGAGGTGGTCACTCTATATATCGAGTCAATGAAATATTGATTGAAAAGTTTGGAGCATTGCCTTCATATACCTCTCAACTATTCAAACAATATCTGCTAAGATTGATTAAGAACAATTCCTTCTTAGTAAATAATTATCCAATATTTTACCAAATCATTTGTCTAGAATATGGTATCAAAACCTGATTTTTATTTTTCTTTGAAATATCTAAAATAGAATTCAAGGAGAACTCAATTGCCAGTTCAGGTTTGGGGATGGGTGTGGGTAAACAAATTTTTGTGTAGAGGTTTGGGTATGTATGGGTATGTGTGTGTATATATATATATATACATATATATGCAATAAAAAAAGAGAAATATACAAAATACTAAAACTAAATCATTTCATAATCTGATAATTGATCATTAATCAATTCCAAATGCCAAAGATAAATATTAAATGCCAATTGATAGTTGAAAATATTCGAATCAGCCATACCATGTATCCAACAAGTTGTTATGGTAAATCGACGTTGTTGTAATTGTATTAAACAAAATTAGATGAAAGCTCCTTACATAGATTTACAAAGACGATGTTTCTAAAAGAAACAATCATGAACTAAAGACAAAAATAGAAACTTCTTAATAAACTAAAGACTTAACTAAGATGACCATTAAAGAAACATTAGAATATTCTAATAGCCTCTCTTAATGGTCATTGTTTGACTGATGTCATATGGTCACAAATTCTTCATAACATTTGTTTGCTAGTGAGACTCTACTAGGATCTGCAAAATGTTAATGACCAAGAAGCTAAAATCTGTCCAAAAAGTAACAGAGAAGGGTGCCCCCTTCTTTAGAATGCTCTGCAAAACGAGACAAGAGCCTGTCACTGACTCTACTACTGAGATGCATTTGCCACTAACCTTCTAGAATCAACAAAAGATCTAACCAAGAATCATCACAAAACATTCAACTTGATGTTGGATAACGAAGCTGCTCTTTCCTGGAGACAGAGACAAACACTAAGAACAACTAGCACGATTTTGAGGAAAACTCAGCAAACCCCCCAAACTTTGTAGATGAGCATTATGCCCTAAAACAAACTGCAAAAAGCCACAATTTTTGAGGAGAAAAATCGAGGAAATTCCAACATAGTTTTTGAGGTGAAAATTTGATCAAAATCCAACATGATTTTTGAGGTGAAAAATCTGGCAAAACTAGACAATACAAAGCTTTGTTTGTAATGTCCCTCTTTCTGAGATATATTTCTATAATAATAGGATTTAAAATATAAGATTAAACAAATAAAAACATAATAATAATATATTTTATTATTTAAATCATATATAGAAAGAGAGGGGGAGAGAGATAAATGAATGAATGATATAACATAATAATAATATATCATTAACAAATTATATATTTTCAATATAATAAAATTATTATAAAAATAAATAATAATCTATAACTTGAAATAGGCAATGATATTATATTGAAGACATAATTAATCTTAGTTGATTATATAAAGATACAAGAGGTGTCTCTTAGAAGTATAAAACATTCATATAAATAAAGGGGAAAAATAAGAAGAGAAAAACATATGATGAATTTCATCTATTTTTAAAACTAATATAAAGGAGAAACCAATATCAAGAGATGATTGAAAGCAAGAACTCATAAGTATAGTGGATAGAAGACTTTCTGTGTCATCTACGGATATTCCGAGCTAATCAATTGAGAAAGGCAAATAGTAATGGAGAATACCTTTTCTCTACAATGATTGGAAAGACAACACCACAAGGCATACAGTCGGGCTGAATACCGCTTCTCATTATGTATTGTATCATTTGAGGAATTACAAATGGAAGAACAAAAATAAGATATAGGCATAGAATCATTGCGGTAACAGTTGGTAGACTATAGTGATGTGAGCACAAGTAGACAAGAACCAAATGCAGATAGATGGATAATGCACAACCCCTTGAGTACATGAAATAGTCAAACAATCAGATTGGTAAGCTGCTAGTGCGAGGGATAAAGGAAAAACATGTTAATACATCTCCGGGTTAGATTATCAGGTATGCGGAGATCAGACTAAGCTTTAATCGAAAGCACAAGTACCATAAACTTAGCTTCACCAAAATCGTGGGCAATGAATATCCCAGGGGAGTATCTTAGACACCAACAAGGATCACGAAGAAGAACAAGAATGCCAGGAGCAATACGGTGGAAGTAATAGACAACACACGAAGAGTAAGCGAATTGGAATGAAGGGACATTAACGTGGGGATAATCGGCACAATATCCACATAGGAAGAACTCCTATATTTGACCGGAATCGACAACATAAGTACTAAGGGCATACATCTCAATAATATATTGCCGTGAGCAATATAGCTTTAGAGTGAATGAAGGTCTATTGATCAAATATCATGAACATATGGTGTGATGATGACTATTGAATCATACACAATATGAGAATTGAAAATAATATAATTTATGAAACTTTCAATTATCACTTACAAGGAAATCCAATCATCGATCTTAGTAAGGGAATGTTTGAGTGCATGGAGCCAAGTCGGGAACTATTACTAATTGATCAAGAGAACTAACCAATATCAATCATTATGTCCATTAAGACAAGTGTGTCAAACTACAAGTTATGCAGTTTCACAAAGAGGCTCAACCTAGAAAAAGGCATGATGTCTGACATCATTAGTGGAAAGAATTAAAGGATAGTGGTTAATAAAACCCTAGTAGAAGACTTACATCCTATTGTACATGAGTAACCTTCCCATTTACGAAATATAAGGAAGTCGTCAATAGTACCTTGGAGTTATTGACTAGAGATCAAGATGCACAAAAATAAGTTGTAAATGAGATGTAATAGTCCCAACCAATTTGGAGAGGGAACATTAAATAAATATTGTTGTTAGAATTCAAAAATAACAACTAACAAGAATTCCAACATCCATTTCTTAATTAATTAAGTATAAAATTTAGATAGAGTATGTAAGAGAAGACAATCTAATGCACTGATATTCCAAGAGTGCTAAGCAAGGGACATTACATTGTTTTTGAGGAAAAACGGTAAAACCCCATAGATAACTTTTGAGGAAAAAATTATAAACCCATATAGGAATCCCATGCAACTTTGCGAATTATAGAGTCAGATTTTTTTAAGGGAAAAATTATAGAAAACCATCAAAAATTTCTTTAAGGGAAATAATTATGAAAACTCGACAGAAATTTTTAAGAGGGACAAAACCCGAGACTTCACATGGTAAACCAGCACATTCAAGCACCATGCAAGTACGTGAGGTATATGCAAGTACATGCAATTGAAAAAATCAGAGACTTGTTGCAACAAAGAAATCATGGGATCAAAACCCTTAACCAGGCTTGTGATTTCCAGCAAAAATCCTTGAAGACTATCTACAAAAGTTTCATAAAATATCTCAGAGGATTTTTATTTCTAAAAATTCAAAAGCTCATTTTTAGGAAAAAATCCAAATCAAAAGAGGCTCGAATTTTTCTTAAAAAATCAGCCAAATTTTATGAAATTCCTTCGATCTGCTCTGATACCATGTTATGGTAAATTGATGTTGTTGTAGTTGTATTAAACAAAGGAGATGAAAGCTCATTATATAGATTTACAAAGACGATGTTTCTAAAAGAAACAATCGTGAACTAAAGACAGAAATAGAAACTACGTAATAAACTAAAGACTTAACTAAGATGATCATTAAAGAAACATTAGAATATTCTAATGCAAGTACCCATAAGTATCCACACACAAACTAGCACAGGGTACACTCCCGAACCCAGTTCAAGGCCTATTGGTATGAACCCGGTAACTTAGTTGAAATAGATGGGGTATGCCTCTAACCAATTCTTAGACAATGTTTATGATGGATTGAGCCTCTAACCAATCCTTGCTTCACCAAATTAAGTAGGCATTGTATGGTTATTAGAGTATTAATATTTTATTACTTTAATGGTCATCTTCTTTATATGATGTAATTTAGTTAGATAAATACAAGGCCAAATTAGTTGCTTGAGGGTTATTAGAGAATTAATATTTTATTACTTTTGCTCCTATTGCCAAGATGAGTATAAATCGTCTTCTTATCCCCATTGTAGATCAGTTTGGATGGAAATTCTATCAGATGGATGGTAATAGTGCCTTGCTCAATGGTGAGTTATAGGAGGAAGTCTACATGACGAAACCACCTAGTTTCAAGGTTGCTAGCAAAGAACAATAAGTTTCTAGACTCAAGACAACAATTTGTGGACTCAAACAGGCCACTCAAGCGTGGTACATCAAAATTGATCAGTATTTGGTTGCTCATGGTTTTCTGCGTTGTCCTTTTGACAATAATATATATATCAAATGCCTTGGTGATGATATTCTCTTTCTTGTTGTCTATGTGGATGACTTAATCATTAATGATAATTCAACACATTTGATTGCAGAAACCAAACAAGATTGTGCAAGGATTTTTAAATGAAAGATTTGAGGCTTCTCCCTTATTGTTTAGGTGTTGAGGTTTGGCAAAGTGATGGTAGCATCTTTATCTCTTAGTCCAAGGATGTCAGGAACTTGCTTAACATGTTTTGTATGCAAGGTTGTAAACTTGCATATACACCTATAGAGAAAGGATTGGAGTAGTTGGCCAATTCTGATTCTCCTCATGTTGATAAAACCATTTACAGGCAACTAGTAGGCAGTCTCATCTATCTCACTACCACAAGACCTGATCTCAGTTTTGCAGTGATCTACATTTCATGCTTCATGACAGCTCCTAAGGCTGATCATTGGTTAGTAGCGAAGTGTGTGTTACATTGTCTGAAGGGAACCTTCGATTGTGGACTTCTTTACACTAGGAGTCATGATTTTGGACTCATTGGGTTCACAAATTCAGATTTTTCAAGTTCGGTTGATGATAAGACATCACCTTCTAGATGTGTTTAGTTTGGAATTTGATACAGTCACTTAGACTAGTAAGAATCAATATGCAGTCTCACTCTCATCCTCAAAAGTAGAATATTGAGGAGCTGTTTAGGGAGCTTGTGAGGCTGTTTGGCTTTGTCAGATGCTTGCGGATATACATTTATCTTAAGTAGGCCCAACTCCCTTACTCTTTGATAATCATGGAGTGTTCAAACTTGCCAAGAATCCAATATTCCATGAAAGATCCAAATGTCTTGACACTCATTGTCATTACTTTAATAGTTGGTTGAAGAGGGGATAGTTCTTACAGTATGCTTCAACAACGGATCAGACTGCAGACTTTCTCACCAAGCCTCTTGGTCTAGATGGTCTAGATAAGTTTGTTAAATTTAGGGGACAACTTGGTGTTGTGGACAGAATGACCATTAATGGAGGTTATTAGAATATTATTGTTTTATTACTTTAATGGTCATCTTTTGTATATAATGTAATTTAGTTAGATAAGATCGATTGCTTGATCTTATTAAGTTTCTTATTAGAAACTTTTTATTTTGTACATTTGTAAAGTTCTTTATAATGATCTATTCAATCTTTTTTTAATATATCAAATATTTTACCTTACTTTAAATAATAAGGGTGCTATTTGATAGAACACTAAAATTTTGGTAAATTTAGAGTCCCAAACACCATGTCAAGAAGATAATTTTCAGATCTCACCCACTACTTATTTTCAAATAATATGTTTCAAAGCATTAGAAAGTCATGAGCAGGGCAGTTTTAAGTGGTTCACAAAAATTAAAGAAGAATGAATAAGACAAACAACAACAATCCATTAATAACAAGAAGGACAATATAATGGTTTGAGTGATAGTGCAGTTGGAACAAAGTTATCATGTACAACAAACAAATTTGGATTGGATTCCAAATTACACAAATCAGTGATAGATACATGAAGGATAAACAACATACACTTATATAAAGCAACTCCAATTTGGAAGACCAATACAATACAAGCAGAAAGGGATAATGATAGCAAGCAGATGCCACTAAACGGCAATAATCAACACATATTCTTATACAATGATTATTTATATACTGCCTGATATGTGTTGAGAAGAACCCGGTAGTATAAAAGGAGAATGTACCGTTGAAGCAAGACACTAGCGTTGAAGACTATTCATAATCAAACAATGTACTGTCAAAGATTATACTGTATAGAGTTTATTCAAAAACTGAGTGTCATTATTCCTCAGGAGCTTGGAAGCTAAACTTCATGAGACTGGAGATGCTGTGAATCATTTGAAGCCTGATATTGATATTGATACCATACATGAATATGCAACTGAGTACAAAAGCCTATTGTGGAAGAAGTGAATCTGTCATACACCTGAAATTGCCATTGAACATTCGAATGCTCCTGGTGTTCGTTCAAAGTATCTTACATCGCTCCTCTGATAATAAAGAATATATAATCTGTTTCAATTTATTTGGACACTGTGAAAGCAACACAAAAATTTATGTCATCATAATATTGATGAAGTTATGCATATCACTGGAGATGATACACCTGAACCTGTGAAAGTTGCTCCACAGTAGCTTGGAAATGCTCACATGGAAAATACAGATCACAGTAGCAACCCAAATACTTCCATTGCGAGTTATAAAGTTTGAGACTTTCATTGCCATTAATGTTTATTTGCCACCTGTGAATATTTCAAATTACACATAGGATAGAAGTCGAAGTCCAAAATGAAGCCACCGTGTCCAAAGTTGTGAAATTTGAAACACACAGGCAATGATACTGGTTGCATATACAAAGTAATATTTTGCACTAGAACAAGCGCACAAATTGCTTCTGGAGATGGAAAATGAAATCTGAGACAGAAGCCGTCACATGGTTATTAATATGAACAATATCGAAGCGGCAGAACACTTGCAGGTTTGTATGGCCGTGGAGGAGATAAAGTATTTCCGAAAGCTTCATACCTGATGAATTTTATAAAAGAATAAAAATTTAAAATAATTGTGATCCCAGTCAGAAATTGTGTGCGGAAAAACTCAAAAAACTCATATCACAGGACCGTAGGCTACAGGAGACGAAGAGCATCCACCGAGTGATTTCTAGTAAAACGGGATAGTAATAATGTTTAGAACAATCAAATAAGAAAAGTTCCATACGACATTTTTTAACCAAGGATGCGATTAAGACTTAGTTCAAGCGGTGACCAAAAGAAATTATTTAATTTGAAGGGGTGTCATTTAAAAAAAATAAATTATTAGGTAATAATTAAAAATTAGGAAAGGACGTAACTCTTAGTTCAAGGGTTATGTTTCTTTATCCATTATAAATAGAGAGGGAAAATTCAATATTGTAGGAATTGATCATTGTAACATATCCGAACATTCATTCAGATATTCAGAAGAAGAGATAAAATATTTATTATTTTGTATGGAGAGATAAGGGCAATATTATGATTTTGAATAAAGTCCATTATTTTATTTTTTAAATAAAATAAAAATGTCTTTTGCTTATCTTTAATGGCGTGGAGATTTAAATTGCAGGCGAATCGTCCTTCATAATCATATTTTAAAATTTTTTATATGATTTTGTTATCAGATAAGTGGACATGGTCAATTAGCATTTTGAATTTGATCATCGCAGGTGTTGTGAAATATTTAATTGTTTTCACAGCTGTGTCCAGTTTGTCTCGGTAGAGTTAAAATTCAATCTGGACTAATTTAAGATTGCATTATAATTGGTCTGTCGCATCTAGATTATCAAAATTATTGGTAGTACAAGTGCATTGAACATTATGAAGTTGTATGTAAAAATTCTCTGAAGTTGACTCTATCGCCCGAATGAGCAAAGGCACTGGTCTTTTTGTTGAAGTCAGAAAATCAATATATTTCTCCTGCAAGCATCAAATTCATTATTTACAAAATTTATACAAAACATTCAATCATCAAGTATTCAGCATCCAGTTTCATTTTCATTCTGATCGAGTTCAAGGACCTTGCCAGCTGAGGAACTCGTAAAGTTTAAATTCGCTATAGAAAACCCTTGAATTGAGTAGTTAGTGTTCAAGGTGAAGGTTTACCCGCTTGGGTGTAGCGGAGCTCGAAGTGTAGGGGAATCAAGAAGTATTCCCGTTCGTTGGCCAGAACTGATTGAGAAGTCCTATCGGAGAAGTGACAAGCTCTTGGATTTCCAATCTGCGGTTTTGGGAACCAACACTATCTTCTACAAATATAGGAATGATTTTCTTATTAATAATATTCAGCTTAATACCCTATGAAGGAACAATCTAAATGAACATCTCCAGTAGAGGTTAAACACTTGCAATTTAAGCCCAGACTCATCTTACACATTTACTTACAATCAATAAGTAATGAAAGATATGGACACTAGCTTCACCACTAATCACCATTCAACAATGTCTTTCACTCATCTACCTATACCTCTACTTAACATGGAATAAAATCCTAAATGAGGAATTTAAGAAACTATGCAATACTTGAAAGGACATTACATAATCTGCCACGCAGACCAACAATGAATCATCAATTCCTTTCTTATGTCAACAATCTCACCAAGTCTCCTCTCCGACTCTACTTCTACTACTCAATAGCTTCTCGAATGTCTAACTTTCTAGCTCTTTACAAATGAGACGGCTTTGGCCTTTGGTTTTTTAATTACAATGAAGGGCTAAGATTAATTCAAGATCAAGGGCCAAGATTAATCCCTACAAATCGTAACTATGTTTGTTACACTATCATCCAATTACATGTAGCCACCACCCTGTGGGCCAATAAGAAAATTAAAATGCTTTTGAGAGCCAGTGAGAAAATTGTACGCTATGCTTAATACGATTGAAAGTGCTTGGACATGTCTGACTGGAATTTTCTGATTGGTTGAAGACTAGTAGGCTCTGCCTCAACATCCTTATCTTGTAGACTTGACCAACCCTTTGTGATGAGAAGATATCTCTTAAATACACAACATTATTGGGCCTTCAATTGTGATGGCATATTCCCAAATTGCTCCATCTTCCCAAATTTTCTCCATCTTTGCTCTTAGAAATTTTCTCATTGCCATGATTTGGACTTGATTGTACTTGCAAACTTGAAATTTGAATTTCTTGAAGTGATGAAATCTTCATGCATTTGGATCCTTCTAAATAAACTTTGATTTCCGGATGAAAGTCAAGTTGATGAAAATTTTCTCTAATTTTTCTCTTCTTCTTCTTCTTTGCTTTCTTGAACTCCATCTTGATCTTCGAACTTGTACTTTGGAAACTTGATTTGAACCTTCTTGCCATTTGAAGTCCTCGAGCTTGAGCCTTGCCATTGTCTCCTTGCCTTCCAAACCTCCCTTCTGAATGACTTACCTTACAAAACAAGAGATAAAAAGTATTAAGTTCAAGAAATGATAGGCAAACATGAAAGAAATGTTAAAATTTTCAGGAAATGCAAGCACATTAACATTGAGCAAGAAAGGACTTCTCTCAAGATTTTTTCAAACTGGAACCCAATTCCTCTATTTTCTTGCAAATCTCAAGTTCTGATATAACAAAATAGCTTAACCCTGCCGCCTAAGGTGAATTAATGCTAAAATCTGGAAGATAGATAGGTTTTGTAATACAAGAGCATGCCCAGATTTTGTCCTTCAATAGATTGTTACACCAGGATTACAAGCGCTATGGGAGAGGGCAGTAAATCGGGGTAACAAAGGATTTGAATCCCCAAGGGCAGATGGATTCTGCCATGCCCTGAGGATTTTGTCTTGTACACTCTGCTGTTCCCACACTTGACCAATTTTGCCTTTCTTCCTAAGCCTTCTCAAGCCTATCAAAGTGAAAGGTAAAGGGATTGAGTCGTCCATTTGTTGAACTTGGCCAAATTAAATGCTGACATCCTTATTTGTCCATCTTCATTATGCTGAAACTCCAACCCAAGGACTTGACTGATTTTATACTCTCCATTCCTCATCTTCATCAAACTTATATTTACTTCCTTCCAAGGTCTGGAGAGTTGAAATTACCACCAAGACTGCCAAGGACTGCAACTCCTACTGCTGAAGCAAAAAAATAGTGGGTTCTGTGCAATGTATGTTGTTGTTATGGTATGTTTTGTGCAATGTATTCAGCAATTTGAATATAAACAACAAATATCTATCTTGTAGAATAAATGGGTTGGACAACAAAATTTAATGCTGCAATTGGCGTAGCTATCCATTGCCTCGTGTTCACTTGAGTTCCATTGAGACAAACCTACACTTGATTGACAAGACCTTGTCTAGACCCGGACTCTGGACTTGACCTAGACCGAACAAGGACCCAACTTCTTCAAGCAGCGTACTGTTATCTTAGATTGAATATACTCCAATAAGTTCTGACTTCCTAACATTGCTCGCAAATTTCCAATGTCCTTAGCCTTTCCTGTATCTTCCTCTTGCAGGCAAATGCAAAATGCTTTTTCTTATTTTTTAAAACCAAGGGTTTAATGATACTTTAACATAAAAATCTCAAGCGATGGAGGTATATTAGGAAGTCTTTGAGTAGGTTGAGGTGCCTTTCTTTTGTTCAGAGATAAATTACATCTCCCAAAGTTCTTGGAGGGACAATCTCGTAGGGATGCCAAGGTCACCTAGAGGACAGGGGAGCATTCTTATTGATCGCATTGTCATTTATGCAATTTCATTTCTGTCAGGAAATTTGGCCGAGTCTTCAAATTGAAGTCCTTATTGTCAAGTTGCTCAAATTGAAGTCCTTGTTGGCAAGTTGCTCAGAAATATGCTAGTAGGTTTGTGGTTATACTTGTCTGTAATATACTCTTAAACTTTGTAGTGGATTATGATTAAGGATTCTTTCCAAAGGTATCTACATATCTTTATAAAATCTTTTAAAGATCTTTCTTGCTTGCTTTCTGTTTATTTTCAGCAAAATGATCAGAACAATGTATTTAACCTTTTTGTCTCAGTTACAAAAGATGAAACCCACACAAGTGAAAAGAAACGAAGATGAACATTGGTTCATTTTTGTTTTTAGATCTTGGTTCAAAGAATTGTGAAAATGTACTACTAATATTGGTGCTGGTTTTCTTGATCACATTTCTATTTGTAACAAGTTGTAATATTTATTCTTGATCTCAGAAATTCTTCAGGGGTAAAGTTGAAGGGTGGTCAGGTGCATAAAATAGTAGAGATTCGTGATATGGGTCTCTATTGGAATTCAAGTGAAGAATGCTCAAATGAAGCAGCCATGGGGAACGTGTGTGGAGAAGACTTATTTAGCAATTTGTCTACAGACACTGACAAATTTAATTATGTTCTGAAACCATTGGATGCAACAATATCTTTGATGGTATGTTGAACATCAACCTGTTGAACTTACAAATCAGATATTTCTTATATGCAGCAAAATGCACGTCACTACAAAGTAACATTTAGCTGTTGTACTTCCAAATTAGATACTTCTAATATTTAGTGAAATAGACATGTCAATGCAAAGCTTTTCAAACTTTGTTGGGTGTACTTCAGCTTTATTAGTTGTTTGTTTGATTTTTTTGTTACATAAAGAGCCATAAACCAGACTTCACAAGTAGAGAAAGGAGGAAAATAATTTTTTTCTGCAAATTGTCAAATTGAGAGTGTTTTTAGCATGCTAGAAAGAGGAGGCACTAAAAGATAAAATACATCAGCATGGCGTCTTCAAATGATTTAGACAACTTTCTACAAATATTTTTATAAGAATGACATCTGTTGAACTTTTAAAGTATACATGAGATGTTGGTTGTTTACTTTTACAGACACATTTATAGCAGATTTAGAGTAGAGTTATGATTGGCATTGAAGATTCCCCTTGGAAGAAGTAGAGGGATATGATGGAAATTGTGTACTTTGGAAGTTTGCAGTACTCTTGAGGGATGGGCAAATTCTTTGACCGATGTGACAGTGTCACTACATGAATGATTTGAGGGGGTTTAATTAGAATTTTGAACATGCAAGAAGTGAATTAAGGAGTATTTGAACCCTCCTTAATGAAAAAGTGTGGGAAACATAAATAAATATGTAATTACTTTTTGGAAATGTATAAATTCATCTACCTAGAGTGCACTATGGAGGAAGAGTGATTCAGGATTTTAGGGTAGAAATGGGTTTTGGTGAATACAAATAGCGAATTTATCTATGAAATAATAAAATATCATGTAAATAATGAGATGAAAATTGGGTAATAAATTGAACAACTAGGGGTTTACTCAATCAAATATAGAGGAAATATTTAGGTTATTAGGTGATTGACAATGTCTCATGTTTTGGTGTCCATAATCATCATAAGAAGAATACACTCTCTAGCCTTTAGTGCATGTGATTTGTGGATTGTATTTCATATTTGTACCACATTAGGTTTATTGTGATCATAAAATTCCAAACAAATTTCCTACTATCAATTATGAATTGATTACTTCACTTGGTGAAGATGTTGTCAAATGTTTCATGAATATATCCAAAGTTTGGAGTGTCGTCGGCACCATATCCTTTCCCTTGCTCAATGAGTGAGATGATAGATCTCATGCACCTAGAATCTAACTTTTGGAAAGAGACTAGGGTTGAGCTCTTTATAATAGAAAAAATGTATAAGTTAGTAATAAAACATAAACATGAAAATACATCAAGGACCCTTGATCCACCCACTTCCTTTTAATATTCTTAGCCCCTCTTCCTTTTAATTTTCTGAGCCTCCAAATTTTTTTGAAGAGAGGGAATTGTGGTTGCAAATAAAGGTTTGAATATTCCTATCTTTTTCCACCATCTATACCCAAAATGTCTTCCTAGTATCTTTCAATACTTTTCTCACTGCATGAATGCTCGTGCTTGAAAAATGTATTTGTAAACACTCTTCAATGAGAATTAGTCTTCAAATTCTCCTGTTGCTCCCGATGCTTTGCTGCCACTCCATTCAAGTGTAACTCACACGGGTTGAGTTTACTATTGCTAGGATTTTCATAGGTGCCTGGTCGCTATCATCATTCTCGCCTGCTCTTGTCAATCGCTAGGTTGCTTGCTTTTGTTTGCAACTTGTTTCCTACTTCCTACGCTTGCGCGACCGTGTTGAGATTCATGCGATCGAGTCTCTTGTTGGGGTTTCCTGCTTCCTGCGCTCACACAACTGTGGTTGAGTTTCATGCGATCGAGTCTCTTGATGGGGTTGCCTGCTTCCCACGGTTGTGCAATCGTGGTTGAGCTTCACGTAATTGAGTTTCTTGCTGGGGCTCTCGTCGAATCCTGGTTTTTAGTTTCTCAGTGGTTGACAACATCCTTCAACTTGAGTACTCTCATTGCAACTGTATGCTTTGCTCACCACTGCATTCACACTTGTTTCTCTCGTTCTTCCATTCGTTTGTTTGGTCTTGTTGTTTGTTGCTTCCCATGAGTGTTGATAGTGTTTGGCGGACTTGGCTTCACTGTTGCATTTCTTTCTTTCTTTCTTGGCGCTTTACATGTGCTCTTGGCTTGTCGTTGGTGGAGTTGGGCAGACCTGGCTTCTAGGATTCCGCATTTTGCATTCTGTCTTCGTCTCTCTCCTGCCAACCATCTAGTAGTACTGCTCATTCGTTTTGATCTGGTCTCCTCCATGCACACCGGTGAATAGTTTTTCCGAGCTCTTATGCGGCTCCTACCTGTTGATAGGCTTGTCCTGTTGTTACTTGTTACTCACAATGGATCTTGCTCTTTCTTCACAGCCTTCGTCTCTTACATATCAGAGATTATGCGACAAACTCTTCAAGATGGAAGTGGAGAACCAAAACCTGAGGGATAGTTTCTTATCTTTTTGAGATTGTTACCGGTATCAAACAACAAGTGGGTACTAATTCCTCTCGTCTTGATAGTTTCTCAGCTACCTTTACGACAAAAACAATAGGCATTGAGACTCAATTCAATTATGTTATTGAACAACTAGGTGAAATTGATACTATCAAACTTCAACAGTGCAAACTTGTGGCGATTTATACCATTGTGCTCTCAGAAATCAAACAAGAATCTAATCTTGGACCTCCATTTGTAACAATTCCAGACCTACAACTTGGGCCGGTTTAGAAATGATTGTACAGGGGAAGTTCGATGAGGAGCGTTGGATGTCAGCCCGTGAACTTAACCTATGGGTTCGGGGCCTCCCTCCCACTACGATTGATCCCCTTTCAGCTGGACAATCCTTTCTCACTGACCGACATGGTATTGCTGATATCACACTTGATAGATGTTGGTTAGGTCTAGATGGCACACTTTTCATTTGGTTTCTCTCCATATCAGATAGGCTTTGGGCACTTAGCGCGAATAGGAAATTATTCCCTCTTCCCACTAAGATCTTTTTGGATGAGGACCTTATGAGATCACTACTAACAAAGTTGAGACATTCCAAAGAGCTTGTGGCGCAAGCTAAATGGGATGGGAAGTGGGCGGTCATAAGAAACCTCTGTGCTATTATATGTCATTCCCCTCCCAACAAGTGTGAATAGAGATCGACTTCCATAGCCAAATGACGATCTCGCTAGTAGTTGGACAAGAGGGGACCACCCATTGGTTCTCTTCTTGTCAAGTACTGAAATGGTAATGGCACTCTTTGGTCATTACCGGTCTTGTTTAGGACGCTATTGGTTACAACTGATATCTTGGTCGTCACAGAGACCCATGAGAGTCCTACTCATCCTCTTCTTGGGTTTGTTGTGTATCAGTGGCTATCTATTTGTAGAGATGAGGCCTAGGCCTTGGGTGGTGTGCGTGGTTCTGGGGTGTTGCCTGCTTGATCAAAGATGATCTTTTTTGTGCGATGTTGGTGGTCCATTCGGACACCTCACCCAGATTTTAATGGATTTGGATCGGTCATACCGGTCACCATCATAGAGCTATCTATGTGGTTGTCTACTATTGTCTTCTAGCCTCATCTTCGCATACGTTGCACATCTCGAAGGATGGGGACCCCTTCGCGGACTTACATGAGTGCATCTCCAAGTTTTCGAGCTTGGGTGATATCATTCTAGGATCATAGACCATAGATCTTTAGGCTCCTCTATATCACCGCATCTCAGACTCGACTTGTTTATGAGGCCGACCTCGCCAATTTAGGTCTACGACACCTCTCAGAGGATTTCCATGGACCTCTCTGTAGAGTGGAAATATGACTCAAGTTCACAGAGATATGCCAATCACATAGAGTAATGCAATTGAGATACACATAAAGTAAAACATAGGATGTACCTTTGATACCACAATACTAGTAGGTGAGGAAATGGTTTCTTTTTTAATACCAAAAACATCATGCATACATTAGCAATATTCCAAGTAATTATAGAAGGGTCGATTGGGAGAACCAACCAAAGCATTCCCTCACCTCCTAACTACCCAACCCAACTAAGCTATAACAAGTACTAAACACAATAGTTACTTTATTTCGACTACATCTATTCCCCTAAAAAAAGAAGTCATCTTCAAGATGACAGCTGAACATGAAACACAAAAAGATCTTTGATTTTAAGAGGAGGGATGTGAGGACATCCCTGTACTTGGAGCTCTCTGTAGCCGTTGCAAGTCACTTTTGGCTGTCTTTTGTTTTGTCTGAACACCTTGTAGTACCCTTAAGGCATCCATCTTTTGTGCTTCTGCTGTGGCGACCTTGCTTTCTAATTCAGCTTTCTCTACTTGGCAACTTTCTTTGCTTTCCACTAATCTTGAAGAGTTTGCCTTTCTCGCCCCCACACCTTAGCCAAACTTTTTCCCTGCTGGAGTTCCAAGAAGGTCCCCTGAAAGGCAATTTCCATAGTTGCAAGGACCTCCATGAGAGGCGGGAATTGTTCCTATCCACTTGAAATTTAAGAACTACTTGTACATGTAGCGGCCATGTCCTCCTCAGAATATCCACCCTACTCTAATAGTCCCCAATCTGTATGGCAGCCAGTCTGCATAAACGTGGCCAATGCATCTGCTACTGTTATGATAGCTTCCAGATTCTGAGACTTAGCCTACTGCATGAGCTCCTTGATAGAATGCTCCATGACACGCAACTCAGTGAGAAACAACTCTAGCTTGGCTGCAAAAGAGGCCATGTCAAGAGGTTCCACACGCTCGCTTTATATCTCTACCTGCTCCTCAGCAACTATAGGTAGAGGGGAGGACACCATTCCTTCATCCTCCAGTAATTTGTTGGCCTCCTCCAGAACCGTATTTGCCATAGCCATGGCCATCATACTCTCTTGAGGGTGAATTTCTCCCTACTATTTATCCACTGTTCCTGTCGACTGCACTATGAGGGCAACTAGATGTACTACTTCTAACCCTAAAGGTGTTTGCAACCTCACCTTATGTGCACACTTTATCTAGCACCTCAGATCTATTGCTTTGGTATGGGTGTGCTGTTTTGGAGAGATTAGTTTGACCACCCTCAGAAGAGATAATCTTGAAGTCCTCCATGTCGGAATCTGTTGCCTATCGGTTTCTCCTTCCTGGACTCCCTCCTCGTTTGGGGTGGAACTATCTACTATAGTCGTTCCTTCGGGCTCACTAGTCATGCCATGGTTATGGTAAATCTCCGGAGATTTGGATATTCCAGTTGGAAGTGGTCCCTTCACGATTGGTAAGAAAGTAACTACCCGTGGAGTCCCCTGTAGGTGACTTAGGCAAATTTCTTCCTCCTAGGAGTTGGAGGAAGATGAATCCGTATTGCTGGCCTCCTCTTCTGAACTCTCTTCGTCCTCCTCATCCTTGTCAAGTGTCCCAACCACTATTGCTTGTTTCGGTTTCTTTTTCTTTGGTTTGCCACCACTATGAGATCCTACCCTCATGGTGTTCATATGGAGCCAGTATGTTATAGCAGGCTTGTAGGGTTCCACCCTATTGGCTAGTATTAGTGTCCCTCGATGCTCGTTGCTCACTTGAATCCGTACTCCTAAAAATAAAGCCACAAAATTATGTGGTATGTAAAAGGCCTTATGTTTCAATTCCATGAATTCTCGAAGTTTGGTAGAAAGAAATTGAGCCTAGTTATATTCCTGCCCTTTATACGGTCCATTCATCACCAGGGGCAACATCTAGAGGGCAATGTCTGAAGTACGGCTGTTGGCTGTGAGCTTACTTTTCACCAAATCTACAATACATTGCCATTCATCATTTACAATGAAATCCTTCTTGAGACCCCTACTATTCTTTAAAATTCTTTCCCATTCCAGATATGAAAGAACTTTTCAGCACATTAGCTTCAATCACTTCTTCTTGTCCTTTACTGTCATAAGGGTTTTTTCTAGTTCCTACCCTCTACTGGGAATTCCAAAAACCCTACTTATTTCCTTCGCTGAATAAGAGATAGTTACTAGCTGTTGGAAGTACTGCACTATAGATTTATGGCATGATCTATCATATCCTGTGATTAAATTCCATAGTATAGGTTCAAGCTCCTCTAATTGAAAAATTTGCATAAAAATTATTTTGTCTACCTCGGCTGTGCACAATGCCTTTTTTAGAGGATAATCTGCTTTTGGTTTCTCCCATCAGGTCCTGCACATGCTTCCCATCACACTTTCAAACGTGATATTCTCCGCAATGATTTTTTGTGCTATTTTACCCTTGCCCTTTGCCATCTTCCTTATCTCTTTTTTGCTTTCAGTGCCGCTGACTTCTTTTTGGAATCAATAATGTTCCCTCTGCTCGTGTTTCCTATGCTTAATTTCACCATTGTGTGGTGATGCGTCAATCTCAAAATGTCTTCAATTGTTTGTATATGCCACCTGTACCAATCATTCCTGTGATGTGATTTCTTGTAACAAAGTTCTTCCACGTATGACAATTTGGTACAGCCTAGGCGTGTATTTGAACTTCCACCGTACGACCCTGAGCTGTTGCCTACCTTGGAGATGGTGAGTACGGCTGCCCTTGTCCTTATTACCTCCTACCATATGGACGCCTTCTGCCGTATGGATACTTCTTGCCGTATGGACACCTACTGCTGTACGAATACCTTCTTTCTCCTTACTACCTTCTGTCATACGGATGTCTCCTCCTTCCGTATGGATGCCTCCTCTCGTACGGGTATCTCCTTCGTCCGTACTCCCCATTCTACATTATGGTTGTTGCCCCCCTTATAGCTGTTGCTCTTTGTACGGATATGGCTCCTCGTACATCTGCAACTTCTTGTACGACTATTACTCATACGAATATGGCTCCCTGTACGGATACTGCTCTCCTTTGTATGACTCCTCTCCTGTGTATGGCTCCTCTTTCTCATACAACTAGTATGACTATTCCTTGTAATTGCTATAGTATGACCTCTATATAAAGGCTTGCAAGTACAATTGCTATATGTAGGCTGGCAATAATGGTAATGTTTTGTCGAGTAATCCTTGTATATGAGCTAGGGTAAAGGTTTTCTATTAGGCCACTTTTTGCTTTTCTTATTTGTTCATTTCATCTCTCCGTACTTATAACATAGTCGGTTACCTGTTTATTCCTTTCTTCATATGTCTTTAACTTAGATCCATTTACTAGGTCTCCGATAGGTTTATTATCTAGAGTAGATAACTTTCTTGCTCCATTCTCACTATACTCCGTGTACCCCTCCAGGTAGCTTTCATCTGACTTAGATTCTTGCATTTGCAACATATCACATTCTGCATGGAAAACTTCATAGTCTCCCATTTGCCAGTGGAATAATCCATTTGAGCATTCCCCTAGTCTGAGCACTCCTTCCTCATCTGGTTCCATCCTTTCATAGTCTTTTGCTTCGGAGTCTAATGCGAAGTCCTGACTTACTGACTGATTCCCGAGATCTATGATGTACTTTCTTCCTTCAGAGTCAATAGATAGAGTGTTTTGTTTCCAGTTATGGGTAGCTTTTGCTGCTACCAACCATCCCCTGCCTAATAAATCATCGTACCCTTTCTTCTCTAAAGTGATAACCACAAATTCCAGAAAAAATTGTTGCGTACCGACTATGACTTTTGGTCTCATGAAGGTTCCTATACTCTTGATTCAATGTTGGTCGGTTCCCACTAGTTGAAATGTCGATGGCCAAAGTGTAGGTTTCCCTATTTCCTTCCATGTTTCTTTTGATAAAACATTTACGCTGGAACCTCCATCAGCAATGGTATTTGAAAGCTTGCACTCTAATATCTCCATCTCTATTACCGCTGGTGTTCTCCCCATTCCTATAGTGAATAGGGTATTGTCTTATGTCCGTACTTCTCCTTCCTTCTCTTTCTTTAAAGTTGTCCCTTTCAGATTTGCTCCCTGAGTTAACACTACCTGCAATTGGGGTAGTGTTTTTAATAAATTAGAGATTTTTACTAGGATAGTGGTTTCCAATACTTGCCTTACAATATTTGGTACACCCCTATTGGAAGTAGGTTTTTTGGCCTTGTCTTTCCTTCCTTTCCCATGCTATCTTGAATGTCCTTCTTTGCTTCCTGAAATCTTTCCGTCTTCGTAGTAGCATTTGGATAGGTTAAATATTCTAGCTTGCATCCTGGTGACTGCAAGAATTTCGCCTTCTGGATCTTCAATGTCGAACATATTTACCCCCTTCTATTTCAGGCAAGTCACATCCTCATGATTGCCTAGCCCACACCATTTACAGAGCATCCCTCCATTTTGTCCTCCTCCGATTTGGCAAGCGCATGCAAAATGTCCGATTATTACTTCCTCTTCTGTTATTTCTATATCCCCTTGGTGAGGCTTCTGTATTTGCATTCTTCAGAGGGGTGGAGGGTGGTGTAGATTGCTCCCCTTGGGTAAGGAATACTCGAGCGCTTTGTGTTTTTAAATTGTAGGGACAATCTTTAATTGCGTGTCCCAATACCTGACAAATTTCACAAAATGCTTTCTTTGAGCATGCTTCTTTTGTATGGGCTTCTTTTTCACAGTTAGTGTGCTAGAGTTCCCTCCCTTCTTTCTTTTCTTCCTTACTCCCTACCACTTCCTTCATCGATCACCTCAAGTCTTTTCTCAAGGCTTGGATGGTTTTGGATTCTTCTTCGCTTTCTTTGAAGCTTTCATTCGCACTTCCATGATTTCTTGCCTTGGAAGTTTTGCTCGCGCTTTCTATGTCCATTGTGTGAATACATGCATCCCCAAAGGTTGCTGGTGGATCTATTTTCATCTTTTTCCTAAGGGATGGTGTTAATCCTTCAATGAACCATCTTTTCTTTAGTCCATCCGCAGACTTGTTAAGTTTCCCCTATTAGCTCTTTTAGCCTTCTACTATAGGTTTTAACTGATTCACTCTTCGCTTGTCTTGTGTTATAAATCTTTGTTACTATTTCATCATCGTCCCTTAGGAGTGTAAATTCTTTCTCAAAGGCTGTGCAGATATTACTCCATGTGTTTTACTTTGCTGCCTCCAGATTGATATACCAATCAATGGCTATACCCCTTATTGTGGCAAGGAAAGCTTTTAGCCACTTAGCTTGGTCATTTTCTTTGTTGGCTTGCCATATTGTTATGCATGTTTTACAGTGGTGGGCGAGGTCCTCTGAGCCATCCCTGTGAACCTTGGCAGTTTTTGTTTGTCTATTGCCATTATGTGGGTTGTTTTCCCTCTTGGCGGAACACTTCTTCCCGATGGCACACTCCCTCCTGATGGAACATCTCCTTTGGATGGAACACTTCCTCCCGATGGAACACCTCCTCCTGACTGGAAGTTCGCTCTTGACGAGGAGCCTGATTCTTGATTACTGAAAATATCCTCTTTTCGTGGACTTTGCTCCTATCAAAGATCTCTTCGTGTAGGTGTCTCTAGATTTCTGTATCCTTACTTCATTCCTAGTGTCTTCGAGATGACCAAATTTTTCATACCCTCGATTTTATGCTCGATTATTCTTGGATTTTGGTGGAATCCCCTTGTTGTCCTCTCAAGTTACGATATCTCTCCTCTTGCTGGTGGAGACATAGTATCATCATGGAGACTTCTTTCTTAGTTTCTTCTCCTCGTACCCGCCTCAGATATATGTTTGGAATCAGAGGCATGAATCAGTTTATTATCTATTTCCCTTTTTGGATTTTTCCCATTCCTTGGTCCCCCGTTCCCTTTATGTCTCAGCTCTTTCCTCTTCTACTCGTAACAAATTGCGTGCTAACAAGCGAGGAATTTCTCCTAGTTGATCGTAACACCGTTGGTGGCACCGAAAGCTCGTTGCATACCGTACCTTCAGGGATTGTTCTCTCACGGACTTCCCTTTGTACATATTGATCAACCGCAACTTCCTAGGCCGTTACCAAATCACATGTCAACTGATTGTCCTTGCTTATTTCCTCCTCTCCTTTGTCACTATTTGTTACTTGTACGAGTGGGAAAAAAAGGGCATTCCCATTATTGCATCTTGCCGACCTCCAGGTTTGGACTTAGGCAACGACGCCAAAAATGTAGAGTGGAAATATGACTCAAGTTCATAGAGATATGCCAATCACATAGAGTAATGCAATTGAGATACACAAAGTAAAACATAGGATGTACCTTTAATACCACAATACCAGTAGGCGAGGTAATGGTTTCTTTTTTAATACCAAAAACATCATACGTATATTAGCAATATTCCAAGTACTTATAGAAGGGTCGGTTGGGAGAACCAACCAATGCATTCCCTCCTCCTAACTACTCAGCCCAATTAAGCTATAACAAATACTAAACACAATAGTTACTTTATTCCGACTACACTCTCTCTTGCTACGGTCGCCACCCCCTCTAGCTATGTGAGTCCTCCTACTTGATGACTCGTTTCCCTGCTGATTTCCAGACCATGGACATATCACAACACTACAGGCTATCATCGAGGGGCTTGAGACTGCTTTGTGAAAGTCTACTACTACTTCATGGACTTTCCTAAGGCTTTTGATTCCATCCTTGGGGTGTCACTTTTCTAGAGACTTAGAGGTATTGATATTTCAAAGATTCTTTTGACGACAATCATGAGACTGTATGAGAGTGTTACTTATACCAAGTGCTGATCTCCATTCTCCTCTTTGCCAATGATGAGATTCTTCAAACTTCTAGCCTCCTTGCTCAAAGGGCTTTAGAGACTTATTGATGGGTTGACCTCCTTTTATGATTGGCGCGAGCTAGTGGTGAACCTGAGTAAGACTCAGATCATGGTTTCTAATTGTTTGAAGACCTCACACCTTCATTTCGGCTTCTAGGGATAGGAGATCAAGATTGTGTCCTCATAGACTTACCATGGGGTTAAGTTCTCTGGCCTCCGCTATGAGACTTGCCTTGCAACCTATGGCTAATAGAGGGTTGGGCTTTGTGGACACAAAAGTTTGCACCCATGTTTGATGTGTTTTCCCCGAGTGATCTTGTGTAACATAGAAACAACCTCCATGTGTGGGACTTGCACTCTAAGGTCGAATATGTGGAAAAGACCGACTTCCTTACAATCAGGATGCCTCTAAACTACCACTTTGAGGGAAGATGGAGAAGGGTTGCATGAAATTTAAATGCTGAAAGGGAAAGGGGGTGATGCACTAGATTGAAACTATGGTTACTACCTCTGCGTATGAATGCACTTAGTAGTAATAAAACACCCAACTACACAGTTCTAAACTCTAATCTATTTCCAAACTTTTTGTATGCAGGTTAGAACTGATCAAATGTTGAAAGGAAATGGATTTTCACCATGCAACAACTACCAGCATGATAAACATAACATGCAAACTAAGAACATAGAAAACAACATCAACACAAGGCAGAAATTTGCACAAGATATCTAAATGGAAGAATAGGTAAGACACATATTTCATTAATAGAAGGCAAAAGGAATACATTTACAAAGTATACTACTACTGCAAAATGCAAACATAGAAGAATCCTGAAAAATATCTACAAGAATGCTTTTTAAAGAGTTCAAGCATAACTCAAATGTAACTTTGAAGTTCAAACTCCAACCACGGTGGAGTTAGATTACAGAGGTGAGAAATAAGTGAATATCAAAAAGGAATCTGATCTTGAAATGCAACTTGCCCATTTCAAGTGACATGAAAAGCCCAAATGATTATATCCAAAAAAATGAAAGGATAAATTTGATAGATTTGATCCTTGCAAGCAATAAACAAGCACAGGAATACATTGTCGTTGTGTAAAAAAGCCCCAAAAGTCACCTAGCATTAAAGAACTGGCCTTGGAAGTGTGTTGTGGATGTAAGCAATTAGATTGTGCTGCTGTCAAAAAATGTGGGAAGGGATAACACAAAGAGGTACCCACATGCGTACACCTATAGAGTTGACCCACGTGAAAAAGATCTGATCTTGTGACAAAAAAGTGGGGACGGTTGATAAGGATCTTTCATTTTGAAATGGATGGCCTAGATGCTACAAAAACTTTTCAATGAATGATTAAAACACAACCATTGATGAAGGAACTTTAAAATCCGATGGTTGGCTCAATTTTCGATGAACAATGGAAGAACCAACAAAAGATTTCGCAAGTTGCCAAAGTGATTTCCTAGGAAATAGAGAAATGGGTTAAGACAAAGGTTACCCCAAAAAAAGGATAACACGTAAACGTTCAAACTGAATTAGTGTTGCTATTTCGCAAAGGGTCAAGGACTAGCGAAAGGCCTTACCATGGAATGTTTTGCTATTTCGCAAAGGTAGAAAAAGTAACCCCTGCGAAATAGCAAAACACAGACAACATGAAGGTTAGCCACAATTTTTATGTGTTAATCCACTGTGGAAGAATCTAGCCCATTGAAGATTCCCAAATTGGTTATCTATGATGGGCTGAATTGGGGCAAAAATAGCCAACATTGCTGGTGACTCAAAGGGGATGCTTGCCTGCTAAGTATAAGATCAATGGCCTCAAGCAATCCATTGGGCATGGAGTCACCAGCAAAGAACGACACGTTAGCCCATTTGTAACTTGAGAAAATCTGAACCTGAATAAAAGGCAAAAGCTCTTGACAGCTCCAGGACGGAATAACTGTGTACGTGCACTTCTTGGAAAGCCGAGAAAAACCTGCTCTACTATGTACAAGTATTTGCAAACATAGAAATTAAAAAGAGCCATTAATTGGCTTGTTAAAATAAGTTCCCTTTCTGACAAGTTCATTGTTCCTTTTCATGCATGTGGGCAGTCAAATAGATCAGCAAGCATGGCAAACATAGTGCTGCAATTTGGAAAACCTTCCCAATTCTAAGAAAAAAGAAATTTTGAAGCATTGGGGCATCTTGATCTTGCTACTTGTGACTTTCACCCTCATGCTCTAGAATGAGCATGATCGGGGTAAGATGCTGATTTGTTGCAGAGCTAAATGCCTTATGGGGCATCCTCTTGATGGCTCCGAGTCTAAGCAAGCAACCTTGACCACATTGTTGTGCTCTGCAACCTTTGTATATTTTTGATCCAAATGAGAAGGCTCAGAAGGTACAACTGGTAGTGCTCTCTCCTCTTGTTGTTGTTGCAACATATCTTCATATGGGGAAGATGACTTAGATAAACATGTGGCCTCAAGCTCATATAAATCAATCTCCCCCATCCTCGATGATATTCCCATGTCACAACAATCCCTATGATGACATAAAGAAGAAAGAAACTCTTCCTCTTGGATTGTTTTCTTTGTTTTGACATTGCACATGGGTTGAGGAGCAACCACATGCACATCAATGAGTTCCTCCTCAAGGACAGGATACCCTTATGACGTTTTTCCTCCTTGACCTCCTGCTGCAACACGTGCTCTTCAATTGGCCGCTGGTCTTGTGTTGTCTCTGATGTGGAAAAAGATATATCCACTTCTTCATTAACAATGAAGAAGGGACAATAGTTGTGGGGGACCACAATCATCAATGTGGGGAGGTGTCTGAAGTGTAGGCCGAGGGTCACAACAACTTGAAATGGTAATTTGGGAAAGACCTCTGTAAGCTCTTGTGCTTCAGCTGCTTGTATTTGAGCAAGCTTGACGAATGCTTGACAAGCCTCATTGAAAATATTGAATACCTCAGATACCATGTACAAACATACGGGTCATGCTCCCGCATCTCCTTATCATCATGCAACTCCTTAAGCCAAGAAGTCACAATGAGCATAACAAAAGAAAAATCCCCATGATTAGTTTTTGGGTATGGATTTTCCACATAGTTAAAATCCTTTCCAAGATCAGCAAGCTCGAATCCCAAACTATCTAAACAATCTTGGTGACGAAGCAAGTTGGTCATTTGATGTTGCAAGGGAAACCAAACTAGAGAGGAGCCTACATACAGTTCTGATTTGATCTTCCTCTCTTGGTGCTACTAGAGAAAAGCTTGGAACTCTTGGGCTGTGATGAGCTTGGTGGGGGAAATTTTGACATATTCATGCCCAGAAATAATATGATGACTTGGAGTAAATAAGCCTCCTGGCAATTTGGGTAATCATGCTGATCATAACTAGGTTGTGGCTGAGATGGGGAATAGGAGTGTTGAAGAATAGCCTCTTCATGATATAGGGGAAAGTGGGAGGCATTTCTATGAATTGGGTCCATGCTAAAGCATTTAAACAAAAAACTTCATAGAAAGCCTAAAGAAACATAAAAGATCAAAAAGATCTTTACACATACCAACATTGTAATTGCTTGAAACCAGTAGATGCACTTAGAGTCACTATGGCGTTTGATGGAATGCCTCCAAAGGCTGATTTCACTGAGAATAACACCCAAATTCTTAGTGAATGAAGATCTCAATTTGGCTAACCACCGAACTTATGACATTTTAAATCTTGTCCCACCAGGTGTGCCAATAACTTTTGACACAAATGTGTGCACCCATGCCCAACATGTTATCCCCATTGACCTCGTGTAACATGGAAACAACCTCCAAGTGTGGCACTTTCGCTCTGAGGTCAAATCTTCGGAAAATACTATCTTCCCTACAATCAAGATGCATCTAAACTACCACTTTTGAGGGAATAGGGAGAAGGATTGCATGAAATTAAAATGCTGAAAGGGAAAGGGGGTGATGCACTAGATTGAAGTTGTTGTTTCTAACTCTGCCTATGAATGCACTAAGCATTAATAAAACACCCAACTACATAGTTCCAAACTCTAATCTATTTCTAAAAAAATTGTATGCTGGTTAGAATTGATTAATCATTAGATGCTGAAAGGAAATGTATTTTCACTATGCAACAACTACCAACATGATAAACACAACATGGAAATTAAGAACATACAAAAGAATATCTAACACAAGGTAGAAATCTGCACAAGATAGCTAAATTAAAGAACGTGTAAGAAAAATATTTCATAAGTGGAAGAAAAAAGGAATACATTAACATAGCATATTGCTGCTGCAAGATGCAAACAAAGAAGAACCCCAAAAAATATCTAGAAGATTGCTCTTTAAATAGTTCAAGCAAAACACAAATGTAACTTTGAAGTCCAAACTCCAATAATGGTCAAGTTAGATTATAGAGGTGAGCAATAAATGAATATCAAAAAGAAATTTGATCGTCAAATGCAATTTGCCCATTTGAGGTGACAGAAAAAGCCTAGATGAATATATCCAGCAAAATGAAAGGATAAATTTGGCCTACTGTTCCTCTGTCATTGTTGCCAGCTTTGACTTGGCTACCAGGGCTCGTTGTTGGTATGTTTAGGCTGCTACCTTACTGAGATCGATCGGGATTGAGATTGATCATCTCCTTCTGTATTGGTTCTCCTTGGATGCTCTCTCTCACCTCCTCCCTAACCGATAGGAGCTGAATGAAAATGTTAAACTCAATATTTACAGACAATATATAGCCACAACTTGGAGTAACCCTACTTGGGAGTTGCTTATGTGGATGCCTTTTATGTAGAGCACTTCCTGGTTATTCAGGATGGGATCATTGTCTGTCTTGTCTATTTGTCATGACGGTGGAGCCATGCTCTTCGTATCTCCCTTGACTGCTTTAGAGTTGGAGCCTACCATCTTTGGATTCAGATTGGCCATCACATTGATAGAGATGAAGATCCACTACATTTTCCGCTGTCCCCATTTACTATGTAAGAAGGGAGGTTCCATTGGCTCTTAGAGATTGCAGGTCCCTAGCCGCATTCTTTAGTTACAACGACCAGTGTTGTCTAGCGCTCTATCTTCGGGAGGCCTTTCAACTTTGTAACCACACTTTATAGTTCATGTCTCCCTAGAGCCAGGCCTTAGATTAGCTTATCACAATCTTCTTCTAGCCTGTGTCGTCTGCTCGGGGTAAGAAGAGTATGTTCAGTACGCCTTTTGGGCACACTAGATCTGCGAGACTCATCTTGGGCTCACTAAAGAATGACATGCCAGTTCTTGCAATTCGTATAGACGGTTCAAGACTCTTTGTTGGCCTAGAGCTTATCCTTCGGTGTTGGATTTCTTTCTACCAAGGAAAAACCTTTAGTCTTTTCCTAGTTTCTTCTTTGTGTTTTTTATTGCTTTCATTGTTGCTCTTTTTTAGACACCGTTTGGTGCTTCTACTAGGGTTGGTTTGCCTACTGTATTTTGTAAGTCCCTCAAATCCTTTTGCTCCTCTCTTGTTGGACATTAATAAATTTATCTTACCTTATCTTATCTTATCACCATCTAATTAAAAAAGATTTCTCTAATTAAAATAATTTAACTATGTCATTATGATTGTAAACTAAGTTATTGATTCTGGTTTTTATGTTGATGCAGGTCCAAATTGCTGATGTGGATTTTTTTTTTTTTGGATTTTGGGTGCATTTGGGTGTGTCTATATATATATTTATATAATTTTTTTTTTCTTGCATTTCTTTGTGTGTGTGTGTGTGTGTGTGCGTGCAAAGAAATGCAAGAAATATACCAAAATAAAGCATTCCATAGCATGATACTTCACCATTGATAGATAAATTGAAATAACTAATTAGTAAATCACTCAAATTCAAGATTCCAATGCAATTTTAATCGCAAAATCAAAATATAGTTCATGATTCTATGTTGATCAATAAATAGTCATGACTCAAGATTACAAATCAAATTCAGTCAATTAGAATCATACTGACTCTAAAAAAACTTCATTCTCATCATCTGCTTCTGCTGCAAGATTTGCAAGTTCATTTGAACCAAACATTGTTCCACTTGTGCTAGAAGCCTAGATGCGTGTGCCATGATGTTATCAACACCATCATTTCTAGTTATAGTAAGATCTTGAAATGTTGTATCCAAGTTTGCGCATTCAGGGGCTACATCCCAAAGCTTGGCTGACCCTTCATTGTATTCATCCTCCTTATGTGACAAAAGATACAAGTTGGTATGTATATAAACCAAGTCCTTAGCTATCTTTGATCCCAACCTGTTGCGCTTAACTAAATCGATATAGGAGTATGTACCCCAATTCCATTTAGCAGCAGAAGAACTTGCAACCTCGATAGTGTTCATAAAATTAAACATACAAATGAAAAGCAAATTAAAGAATGTTAAACACTAAATTGTAGAATACAATTGTTAAACAAAAATAAATAAAAACTTGTGAGAAGATCTTTATTGCAAGAGGATGTAGATTCTTAAATGGTTGACCATACATGTACCACTATGTGATATCCCATGTCTTTTTGGTCCTTTGATTGCATATGGAGTAAGTTAGGACCGCAAAGTAAATAAGCCAAATTCTAGCCTCACCTTTTTGTGTATTTCATTATCTAGGAAGAGTTTTGCAAATGTATTGTGGCACCGAGCAGCAACTTTTTCATCCTCATATGGTGGAACTCTATCCGGCATAGCAAGTATTTACGGGCTATAGTACCTTGGCGATAAGGCATATGCAAGGAGGTGCAATAAGGTAGACATCTTCTCCCAACGATGATGAATGATTGCTTCCACCTTATTGCATAAGGCTTCACATTCTGTGGGATCATTCTCATGTGCTTGTATGAAAAGTTTTACCTTTTCTATCATGGTGTCCATGCCATCATACATATCCCCCAAGCAAGGTGCATGTGTATCAGCAAAGCATAGCATAGTCATGATAGGCTCGGTGAAATCAATACAAATTGCACAAGAGCCCACCAAGTGTCATCCAAGACCAAGCCTTGACCTTTTGGGCTGTCTTTGAATTTGAAGCCTTCCATGTATCCCATTTGTAATAAACCCAAGCTAAGCATATTTAATTTCCTAAATAATTTTTCTTTATTAGTAAAAGAATAATTAAATAATTAAATGATATAATTATATTATAATAATTTTAAAATATAACAACGATTTAAATAAATACCAAAAATTATTATAAACATATTATAATATATTAATATATTATAATATATAATAAATGTTTTTCATATCTTATAAATAGACTCGAATGAAAGAAATATTCAATATTATTTCCACACTATTGGGAAGATCTAAGGCCTTATATATTTATTATAATAAACCTTATCTTAAGACCCAATCGATAAGTATGACCAAAGGAAAGCTCCCGACATAGGTCAGATAGCAAGTATGAATCTTCAAAGCAATCTGAAACATTGACCATAATGAGTGATCTAGTAAGGCTTGCAAGGGAGTAGAGATAGAACTCCAACTCACTTGTATCGTCAATAGCTAGGATATAGAATGGTTACAACATCAAGAACTTAATCTTAAACCCGACAAGAACCAAGGTAATCATTAGGAATTGAATGTCATGATTTTCATCAACGAATGTGTAGACCCCTATTGATAAGCAGAGGAGGAAGAATTGTGAAATTAGATGGGAAGCCAGATTACTATTGATAATGGTTTACTATACCATGTAAATTATTATCTAATACGCTATATGTGATGCATGACGGATTATGGTCGCTGCCCTAACAAGTATCACAAGAAGGAGCGACAGTTGTATATATAGTAACTATTCATTATAATTGAAAATATCAACTACATAGATACGTGTTTATCTGAGTTCATGGGTGATTAGACTAACAGATGTTATGAGAGGTATAAGCTATCTATGTTAAGATAGTGTAAAGTTCTGATTACGAACTAATGAAATCATAAAGACAATTCCTTTGAAAAGTCACGACTCCTACAGTGTAACATATAAGAAGGTAATGAATGGAAGATAGGGGAGAAGAATAAGAAATTCGGAAGAAGGCAGCATGAGTTATAACAGGAAGAATATAACGTAGGGAAGGGGATATAAACCTTCAGCATTCACATCAATACCAAGATTACAAGACGACCATCTTAGATTGGAGAACTCAAAAGTAATCACTGGATGGGCCAAGGAACTTCACAAGAAACCGCAAAGGATTGGAATTTTAGTTCAGTATTATTAAAGATTTCTTATTGGGGTTGGCCCTATTGGGCATCTATCCAGTAAGTATATAAATTGACATCAAATATTCGTTTCAGGACAGAATACTATAGATTATAAGGAACAATTAAAATTGCAATCTAAATTCTTACTTCATTATTTGGAATGTATTTCTTGCTTAAGATCAACGTGGATCTGCTTATTGAAAGAATTATCTAATTTGGCATAATTAATTGCTTTAGTATATAGGAAAGGATAGACAACACTAGTGCCTAATTTTTGGAAACAATACCAACCTATTCATTACAATCTTCTATCTTCAAGTTATACACAACAACTCCATCAATAATTATATTGGAGGCAACATCATCCATTATCCCAAATAGTATCAGACTTTATTGTCATGTTTAATCATCTCAAGTAGTATAAATCATATCAAATTCACTTCTACACATATATTATTGATAATTAGAGGGTGATACTCTCTTATATAGTTCAGTTAGTAGATTTTGATATGATGAATTAAAAGCTATTGTCCTAATATTCAAAGGATAACCTATTGGGGACATTACAGTGGTATCAGAGCATAATCCTGCGATCCTGTGAGTGAAGGCTTATGGGAACTTACGAGAGAAGAACAAATAAAACTACAATGAATGACTTAGCAAATGAAGTGAGAACGTATATGGAGCAAACCCACCAGACCAACCAAACTATATTGAATCAAATGGAGAAGTCAAATCAAGCCCTTCTGGAAGCATTACAAAACATAGAAAACTTGATCAATAATTTGAGAAGTCAACCTAACATAGGAAGGGAAACTAATTCAGTCCTTTTTTGAAAATAACAATGTAACTTCAAGCTCTAGCCTGCCCCAAGCTACATTCCTAGCTAGAAGAGTAAATCTAAGAGAGGAGGAAGGGCTCGAGCAACCCTTAACTAGTACGGAAGATATTGCGAGGGCATATGCTGCTCTAGAGCTTGACATTAGAGAAGTGATATCATTCAGCGAATTTTGCCATGATAAACAAAGGGAGACGTCTAAAATCACGGTAAATGAAGAACTCAAACATAAAATTAACAAAATAAAGCTTCCACATTTTGATGGTTTAGGAAAGATTGCAATTTGCTATAGTGCATCTAGAGGGAGCAGCACATGAGTGGTGGACCCATGGGCGTATCTCATTGGGACATAAAGATGTAAAATCCTATGGAGAATTCTCCCGAAAGCTCATGAATAGGTTTGATGATAAGGACATCGAATGGTATTTCCAAGAACTAACTCAACTCAGACAAACTGGAACAGTGGAAGACTATGCTCGCAAATTTCAAGAGTTGTCAGTTATGGTTCCATACCTTTCCCAAACGAGACTCACTCATATATTTATAGAAGGATTAAAAGAATCCACCAAGCACTCTATTAAACTGCATGAACCACAAAATTTGGAAGACATCAATGCCAGAGTATGGAAGCCCAAAGGCAAAAAGAGGATACATTGAAGAAAGGTATATGTTTTAGCTGCAGAGGTCCTTGGGAACCTGGACATAAATGTGACAAGAAGAGTCAACTCCATAAAATAGAAGCAATGCATGAAATAATGAAATAAATAATGAAGATACTTCAAACAAGAGTGCAAATGGTGATTAAGAGAGGATATGGGAATAGAGAATCATTGAAGCCTCGAAGAAGTTCAACTTTAGTCATCCCCTAATCAGGAAATGTAAATATCAAACAATACATATATATGCATATTTTTTTTGATTATTAATAGAACTTAATATCCAATTTAAATAAAAGGAAAGAGTGACAATTATGGGAGAACTGCTAATGACACCTTGTTGTTAGCACCTTCTTCAGAGTGCAATTAAGGGAGAATAGCTAGGGCACCCTATTGTAGTGGTATGTTAGGAAGAACTATGGTAAGGACACCCTATTGCTCTGTAATTAAGGGAGAACCGCTAGAGCACCCTATTGCAGAAGTAGTTGAGAGAGAACTGCTGAGGGCACCCTATCATAGTGATAGTAAGGGAGAATTGCTAACAGGGCACCCTACTACATGATGGTTATGGGAGAACTGCTAGGACACCCCACTACAGAGAAAATATTATATCCACAGAGATGTTGGGATGGGATAAAGTCCCACCCAAATATTATAAAGAGGGGTAATCCTAAAAGGATATCCATTGAGGCCTAAGGAGAGGAAAAAGTCTCCTTTGAGGATTAAAAATGCATACTTAAAGATGACTGATACAAGGCAACACATAACCACGAGTGTGAGAATACTGAGATAAGTTGCTTCCTTATTTTTTGATATTTTAAATGAAATATTACGAATTTTTTAAATTTATATTGTTATTCTAACTGCAAAATAAAATTTTTGTTTTAGGGCCATGGAATTGAATAACAAAACTACATTGAGAGTTTGGGATTGCTTGAGGACAAGCAATTTTGGGCAGGATGAACTATAATAAACCCAAGTTAAGCATATTTAATTTCCTAAATAAATTTTCTTTATTACTAAAAGAATAATTAAATAATTAAATGATATAATTATATTATAGTTATTTTAAAATATAATAAAGATTTAAATAAATACCAAAAATTATTATAAACATATTATAATATATTATTATATTATAATATATTATTATATTATAATATACAATAAACGTTTTTCATATCTTATAAATACACTCGAATGAAGGAAATATTCAATATTATTTTGGATTTCCACACTATTGGGAAGATCTAAGACCTTATATATTTATTATAATAAACCTTATCTTAAGACCCAATCGATAAGTATGACCAAAGGAAAGCTCCCGACATAGGTTAGATAGCAAGTATGAATCGTCAAAGCAATATGAATCATTGACCATAATGAGTGATCTAGCAAGGCTTGCAAGGGAGTAGAGATAGAACTCCAACTCACCTGTATCGTCGAAAGCTAGGATAGGGAATGATTACAACATCAAGAACTTAATCTTAAACTCGACAAGAACCAAGGCAAAGTTTGAGTAAGCGTTAGAAATAGAAAGTCGTGATTCTCATCAACAAATGCATAGACCCCTATTGATAAGCGAAGGAGGAAGAATTGTGAAATCAGATGGGAAGCCAGTTTACTATTGATAATGGTTTACTATACCATTGAAATTATTATCTAATACGCTATATGTGATGCACGGCATATTATGGTTGCTGCTCAAACAAGTATCACAAGAAGGAGCGGCAGTTATATATATAGTAACTGTTCATTATATTTGAAAATATCGACTACATAGATACGCGTTTATCTAAGTTCATGGGTGATTAGACTAACTGGTGTTACGAGTGGTATAGGCAATCTATGTTAAGATAGTGTAAAGTTCTGATTATGAACTAATGAAATCATAAAGACAATTCTTTTGAAAAGTCACGACTCCTACAGTGTAACATATAAGAAGGTAATGAATGGAAGATACGGGACAAGAATAAGAAAGTTGGAAGAAGGCAGCACGAGTTATAACAAGAAGAATATAATGTAGGGAAGCGGATATAAACCTTCATCATTCACATTAATACCAAGATTGCAATACGACTATCTTGGATTGGGAAGCTCAAACGTAATCACTAGATGGGCTAAGGAACTTCACAAGAAACCGTAGAGGATTGGAATCACAGTTCAGTATTATTAAAGATTTCTTATTGGGGTTGGCCCTATCGAGCATCTATTCATTAAGTATATACATTGACATCAAATATTCTTTTCAGGACAGAATACTACAGATTATAAGGAACAATTAAAATCACAATCTAAATTGTTACTTCATTATTTGGAATGTATACCTTGCTTAAAATCAACGTGGATCCGCTTATTGAAAGAATTATCTAATCTGGCATAATTAATTGCACAACTACACCAGTGCCTAATTTTTGGAAACAATACCAACCTATCCATTACAATCTTCTATCTTCAAGTTATACACAACAACTCCATCAATAATCATATTGGAGGCAACATCATCCATTACCCCAAATAGTATCAGGCTTTATTGTCATGTTTAATCGTCTCAAGTAGTATAAATCATATCAAATTCACTTCTAGACATATATTATTGATAATTAGAGGGTAATACTCTCTTATATAGTTCAGTTAGTAGATTTTGATATGATGAATTAAAAGCTATTGCCCTAATATTCAAAGGATAACCTATTGGGGACATTACACCATTGGCTAGAAATAACCATTTGGCTCAATGCCCCTTGCACGTTGAGGAGTCGTCTGACAATAGCAATATGAGATGCAAATCTAGTCTCAACAACCTAAGCAAGATAACAATATGACAATGAATATTAAACAAAGTTATATACAAGTAATAATTTGATAATTGAACATGAATATAAAACTTATTCAAATTAAATAAATAAATGAAACTAACTAATTACAATTTTCATTGTACATTCAACAACTTCAACTTGGAGAATGATCTGAATATGGATTGTGACAAACATTTGTATCTCCTCTCCCTTTTCAGATATTTGCTTCACCCAATCTATTTGGCTGCCAATTTGTTGCATGAACAAGTTGAGAGAGTGCATGGTGCATGGTGTCCAAAAAATATGGTTGTATCGAGACTCAACCAAAGCACTTGCACCCCTACAATTTTTGGCATTATCTGTGACCATTTGGACCGCATTCTCAATACCCACCATCTCTATTGCCTAAATGAGAATTCTAGAAATGAATTAGGAATCGATAACTTCTCCTTCACAATCAACCTCCCTCAAAAACATTGCCCCTTTGGGGGACATTGCAAATTGCAATCACATTAATCAATGGCCGGTTTCCTGTATCTTTCCATCCATCAGACACAATAGTTATACTGGAAGTTTTCTAGGAAGTTCTAATTGGTTGAAGAACTTTGTCTATAGATATCTTTTCTTTTTGTAAAAGAGTAGCAACACCTTTTCAAACCTAGTACTAGTGTAATCAGATGCCGCTTTAAGAATGGCTGCGACCATTTCCTTCCAATATGGCAATCTTACCAAGTTGAAAGGAAGACCATTGACATAAAGGCAACATGCAATTACTTCCTTAGCAAGCTCTCTTGCCTCCATTTTGAATGCTTGATCTAACGGACCTCTTTTACGGGTAATAGCTTCTGTTTATTCCTCTCTATCTCCCACATCTAAGAATAGATGTTTGGAGGATGCTAAATGATCGGTGGGTACATTAACTTTGCTCTTTGCAGATGAAGGTTGATACAAATTTCTTTTTGATTTGTTTACTAAATGATCAACAACTTCTCGTTCTTTTGTAATTCCTACTAATTGTGCATCGCTCATCCTTTTTCCATCATTGCTTCCTTTGCACATTCCTATTCCTTTACCAGTAGGGCCCATAAAATGAGCTTTGATCCAATAATATGTGTTGTTGAATGGTTTATTATGACATACATTACATTTTCCAAATGTATGGCCCACTCTCTGAAACCTATGATAATCTTGTGGTATGTCTCCATAATGGAGATGCTACATCAATATTGAAGTTATCACATCGTTCACCTGGTCCTGCTGCTAAGCTTTGACTACTAGTAGTGGTCATTCGTACTCAAGACAAACTATGAGTCTAATAAGAAAATAAAAAAAATTAAATTAGAAATAATTGAATAAACTATGAACATCAAACATACAAGTGCAAAAATACAATACAAAAATATTAAAAAAGATGGCTAAACTTGTTCCTTCATTTCTTAAAAAGAATATATAAAAAATTGTAAAAAGTGTTACGAAACTTGAAAAATTCATCATCATATTAAAAAAAATCAGTAAAAGATCTCACGAAGGGAATCGAATGCTTACCTTAGATGCTTAGATGTCCTTCGTAGAAGCTATTAGACACCTTATGAATGATTCTCTTGAAAAATAACGACCTTGCTCTCAAAATGCCAAAATGGAAACCAAATGAGAGGAGAGCCCAGCTGCAAACAAAATTAGAAGAATGAACAATGAGTGACCTCTTTTAGGGCCGTTTTAGGGTTTTGGAGCAAAAAGGAGCAAAAATATAATTAAAAAATCAATTAGACACATGCATTTTAAAGTCACTCAAGTGACTGGGCGTTCAAAAAGTCACGGGTGCTCTCCAGATGTGCCCGGGTGCTGTCTTGATGCTCTTGGAAGCATCCCGAGCCACAGTGGCTGGGCATGCTTCCTGGGCACACCAATGCAGCACCCAAAAGCACCAGCACACCCAAACAAACCAGCACCAGCACATGGAAATCTTCAGGACACACTGGTATCTTAGATTTTAAATGGATACTAACAATATTGCAGGATTTCAAATTATGGATTACACAATTGAAGAAAACCATATACATGATAAGCCCTAACCCTATTCTTATGTGATTGTGATCTTAGGGCAAAGTTCTAAGGAAAATTAGAAAAGGGACATCACATGATCATGCAATAAGAGATCTCTTGGTTATTAGGAACTGGTTTGAAATTACTTCAATGGTCATGCAATAAATGATTATAATATCAATAAAGTTTAATCATTTTCAAGAGACATATTGATATATAATGAATAAGGTATCTAACCCAGCAAAAACACTAAAATAACTCAATCATGAAGTTTAACACTGCAATTCAGAGCTGAAGCAGCAAGTACAAATAATCTCACTCTGCTTCCATTGAATTATTGTTGAGTTTGAGGGAAAATCTGTAATTTACTTTCAAAATACCCGAAAAGCTTTCATCACTGTGCAAATGCGAAACCCAAAAACATCAACAAACCCTTGTATATCTTGTGAGTAATCACCAGACCAACTAGGCTGGGTCTCTTACAGCCAAAACCAGCAAGATTGGAGAGGGTTTCCATCCCCAATGATTCGTAGAAGAACCCAAATGCTCATTCTGACAGCATATTTGTGTGTGTGCGAAGCCCAGATGATGAAATGAGAGCCTAAACTTCAATATATAGAGTTTGGAGGGGAACTAGGGCATTGATAGATTGAGATTATGCACTGCGACATTAAAAATTTCCAATTATGTTTACAAAATCTCTTTGACAGCCTTTTGCATGTCAAATTAAGAATAAGCATAGATATCTTGAATCCATCTATCAAAAGTATGCTGAGAGATTTCAATCTTGAGGTGTCTATATTGGATTTATCACATATAGTTTAGATAGGTGCCTGGATAGTGAGATCTTTTGGCATCTTCAGATTGGTGGATTTAAGTTATCTGTGATTGTTTAATATCTATGCCCGCTTTAGCACGGAGAGCTGCAAAGTACAGTGCATGTATTGATGTAAAATGAAATTGTGATGACCTGTTTTTACGTTGTTAATGGTATATTAAGAGTAATTTTTGATTCATTGATAGTTCCTATTAACAACACTGTATGAAAATCTGGATTTCTGTTTTGTTATTTTGCTATCTGTTATTCTGTTCCTATTAACAACACTGTATGGAAATCTGGATTTCTGTTTCGTTATTTTGCTATCTGTTATTCCATTATGATTCGTTTAGATTTTCTGGTTAAAAGAACTGGTTTATGATGCTTAAGTATTTCCTAGTTTAAATTGCTGAATTCTGATTCCTTAGAACTCTGGATTATGAATCAGTAGACATTTGACATGATTCTAACAATCCCTTCCAACCAACCCAGGTGAGCAAGTCTGGCAAATTTGAAAGTGGTAGTCCTCAATATGCGGTTGATATAGGTCTCAATGATTTGGTGAGGTTCTGCAGGATTTAGATGCCAACTCTCGAGTTCTTTATTTCTATTATGAAAGGAATTTAAATTTTCAAGTTAGATAACATCTGGCATGATTTTGGATAGATAGGGAAGCTTTTTAAACTTTTTGCTATTATTCTTTTCTTACAGGTTTTATTATTGGATGAAGTCCAAATCTATCAAATGTTGGTGCTTTGGGATGTTGTTAACATCTGCAGTTTGCAAAAAAAGTAAGTACTTTATATTAAATTTGACTGGTTAAGAGCATTTTATCATTTTTACTTGTATGTTTGTTGTAGTTCATGTTATAATATCTATAGATATTCACCAAGGCGAAGCTGAATGGTCATTAGGCAACAACCATATCCAAATGATGTTATACCCAATCAGTTTGTTTAATTTTTTTTTTCATATTATTTCTTTGCTTTAGAATAGATTGCAATGTCGTAATAATGTTTCTTCGGCAATGGTTTAGCCATATATTTTTTTCCTGGTGTGGTACGTGCGATTTGTTAATGTTTTAAGACCAGGAATGTGATAAGCAGCACGCATCAGAAAAGAAACAAGATGACAGTATCTATCCTGGGAAAACCCTCCTACTCGAGGGATAAAAACCTGGCCACAAAAAAAATTGATTATTATTGAATAATCAAAAGTCTGGATACAAAGCTCACAAGCTTAATCCTCCACTGAGATAGTTATCTCTTAACAATCACTCAAGAAATGTCTTAATCTAAAAATGCGACAAACTTTGATCGAAATTAATGTCGAGTGTTATCACCCAATATTTTTTTTTTTGACTATTCAAGTGTTGTGAATATTTCCAAGCATCTAGTGATGCACTCAAGGAATCAAATACCATATCTTGAGGGAACAAGTAGCAAATCAGCAAGTGAAATTGGAATATGTTACCACTAAAAAATAGGTTTCATACATATTCACAAAGCTTCTTCCAAAAGAGGTTCTTGAGTTTCTTAGGCAAAAGTTAGTGGCAGTACCCTTTCCTTCTAGTCATTAAGGAGTCTATTTGTAAGGTGCAGCTCTTCACTGCACTATCTTACAACTCTATGGATGTCGTTTCCATTGATGTCAATGGGGGAACACTGTACGTTCATGATCATTTCGCCAAGAGGATCTCATCATATCTAACAGTAAAAATAATATGTTGATATAAGCAAAGATAAAATGTATTGAAGGGTGCAACTTCATAATTGCTTGGTGTTTATACAATCAATTATCGTTATGTTTTTGTGGGATTTTTATCCTATGTTTCCTCTTTTAAGAAGCATTGTGTCTCCTAAAGAAAGACACATTCCTTGACAGAAATTTAAATTTATAATTAGAGATTGGGAATTATGGTTAAGAGGGTGTGCTAAGAATAAATACACTATGTGCACCGGACTTATAATGCACAAGTTGTGACCATATTAATTACAGATTTATGAGTAGATTGTGAGAAAATTATTTGCAGATTAGTAGGAAGATGGTAATCAGATTTTTATCACAAATTTACGATCAGCTTATAAATATTGGAGAAAAAAATAATAATAGATTGGAGCGAGGTATAGCAGAATTTTTAAAGAGAAATCTAGTGAATTGGTGCCTACAACATTTGTAAAAAGAAGATTAACACTAACCGTATTTTTTGCTCTTTTTTTTCCCATCCAGGGTTTCTATATGTATATTTTGTTGTTGTGTTGCTCATTGTTGAACTTCTCATATATGCTAAATCAGATTAAATCGTTAAGTAATGAAATAAGTTTTAAAATGTAAAAAGAATATTGTTTTACTGAGTCACCCCACCCTCCATTGTGTACTTGCCAAATGCTGTATCTTTTCCCAACCCAAATCATCATCTGCAAGGAAAAGTCATTGAAAATTCAAACTGCAGAATACAACTAGCAGGTTTGGATTTTTTGCCTTTGAAACCAGGCTAATTGAAGAGGGATTCCACTATGTTACACGGATGCATTTCCGGTCTCCGGGGGACTCATTCCTATCCCCGAAACATTTCAAGGTTAGTGGGATGGAAGAAAACCTCCCCCAGCTGTCACTGATTAGTGATTTCAATAAATAGTAGGAAACAACAGGAAACACCCCCTCTGACATTTGCGGACAGGTAGGGGATGCTTGAAATGTTCCCAATTAGTCCTTGAAATAAAAGTGTCCCCTACACATTTAGATAATTTTTTGCATTAAAAATACACTTCGTTTTTTCAACTTGAATTTGCATTTGTGGACAATAAATTTAAGATAAAGTTAAACGTGGGAGAAAAATCAGCAATAAAATTCATGATTAAATATGTTTAAAATTTTAATTTAAATAAAAATAAAAATATCAAATTCTATATATTAAATAATAAATATTAAAATCTATTAAAATTATAAATCTAATATTTAATTTAAGTTTGTTAATATTCATCATAATAATCATAGTAAGTTTTACACATTAAACAAAAATAGGTTAAAAATATTATATACTAAATAAGAATATATTATAACTATAAATTTAATTTAATATCTTTTAAATATTTAATTATTAGAATAAAAAACAATTCAAGTTGATATTGTTTATATATATATATATAGAGAGAGAGAGAGAGAGAGAGAGAGAGAGAGAGAGAGAGAGAGAGAATAAATTGTAAAGCCATTTAATTTAGAAGAGACTTTTGGATGCATGTTTGGGACTTTTTTTTATATGGATAATTTATATTGTTGATAGACTATGGTTTTGCTGTTTGAGACTATTGTTGTAATGCTGTTATTCTGATTTATACTGCTGTTATTATCATTTATGTTGGTATACTGCTGTTGTAGTTCGTGAATTTATCATTTATTTGCATAATGTCTTTGTTGCAATCAATTGTTGACATATCTTCCTCTCTTTCTCTCTCTCTCTTTATAATATCTTAATATATTTTGAAAAATTCATTATATATATTGAAAATTTGTATACTGACATCCACTAGTTTTGGTGCTTTAGGAAATGTCCCAAAAAAGCATCCCATGTCATCTCCGAAACACCTGGGAACATAGGGATTACATCCTTAACAATCTTCAGACTATTTTGCAATTTCATTACAACAAATCCCAATTTTCCTATGTTCCCTCGAGTTTTTGGGACGGGGACGATAGGGGACAGTGACATGGGTTTTTGGGACGGCCAAAATTTTTGCCGATTTTGGGGACGGGGGGGGGATGTAAAATGGGGACGACTATATAACAATAGGGAAAATTAAAATATATAGAGAAATTTAAAATATTAATATGGAAACATGGATAAAGCATGTACTTATACATAATAGAACCTTAAAATATAAGAATGAGCAGAATTCATATGCCAAATTTGCGTTACTTTGAGAGTTGTGAGGTTTTCACACATCGCTCCAAAATCTTGGGGACCCCCTTTTTAATCGCCTTTAGGGCCAGTGGAGAAGGTTAGATGTATTTTTCACCCGGTTTCAACTTGATTTTCTAGAGCTATCAGTTCTATCCTTAGGCCGAATAAGTTCAAAATTGATTTCAACTTGGCAGGATAAGATTGTGAATTTTGTACTTAGACGATTTCTTTTGAAAATTTGGATTTAATTGTAAATTTGAATGATTTTCAAATAAGGAAATTTTTCGTTAGACTTAGGTTCTTGGAAAATCTTATTTTTTTTGGTGAAATAGAATTTAATTTTGTAAGATGAAGTTAAATTGCAAAATCGATTTTTACTCTAGAGGCAATTTTATTTTTTGTCATAAAATTTTAATTATTTAGCAAAATCGATTTAGAGGAAAATTGCAAAAATTGGCTTTAATAGATTAAATTTGCCTTGAAAGCTTTTGGTATTTAATGAAATTGGTAAATTAATATTAAGAAATGGCTTTTGGTTAGCCAAAATTCAACTTCAAGGATGTATTAATTAGCAAACCCTCATTAAATAGAAATTTTTAGCATCCCCAAGGCACCATTCAATTTCGTTTTGCAATTTGTGGTTAATTAGTAAATTAAAAGTGCAGTTTTCATTTTAGAAAATTAAAATTTTGGCAAAGTATTTAAAGTGGGCCACTAACTTAGCTTTAATTTTGGTTTTTTTTCCTCTATAGGACCAAGTCGGCCAGCCTGGGAGGAAGGTGAAAGCTGCTATAAAGGGAGTCCCCTCCCATTTCATTTTCATCAATTCATTTGCTCCTCATGCTTGGGCGAATTTGAAGCAAGGGCAGATTTCCAGACTTGGGCGAAATTGGTGGAAGGCAGTTTTTTGGCGATTTTTGGGCAATTTCTCCATTGCCATTGTTGGGCGATTTGTCTAAGGGCCAGATTTTTTGCGTTTTTGGGGATTTTTGCTCCACTTTGTGGGCTGCGATTTGTGCCCTAGGTGGCAGATTTTACAGATTTTGCTCCTTCTTTGCTTGGGCGAATTTTGTGGAAGGGCAGATTTTTTTTTTTCATGCTTAGCCGAATTTTGTGGGGGCCGAAATTTGTGGAAGACAAAATTCTGATTTTCTAGAGGGGCTGCAATTTTTATATCAGATTTGGGCAATTTTGTTGGGAGAAGAGATACATATGAAAGTTTGATTTTTGCATAGAAGGCAAGTGTTGGATAAGCTTAGAGGCTTTGTTTTCTAATTTGCAAAGGGATTTGTAATTCTTTGATGTCATATCCCGGGTTCCGAAAAGTTGCTGTAAGATTATTAGTTAAGGTGAAAGTCATCTAGAGTTGCAAGGAGTGCTTAAGCTGACATCCATTCTTTCGCTCTTTTCTAAGAATTGCACTACTTGGTTCTTCTTGCCTTTTGGTCCACCACTCTACCATCTCGTAATAGGGCGACGAGCATGGAGGATGATAGTGCAAGTAAGAATCCCAAGCGGGCAAACGCTAAGAAAGACAAAGAGGATATGACGCCCAAAACTTCCTTCTCGAAAATGAAGAAAATAACCGATACTAATATCGCTACAGTGGACATGATACGGATGAGGGACAGACTAAAGGAAGGACAATCCCCCTTGGCAAAGAGGATATACAAGAGCGGAATTGTACATGCAGCAGCTTTTCCTCCTACTTTGCCTTGTCCAGAATTGATTATGGAGTGTGCATCCAGATTTGATCTAGACAGTAAATCCATCATTTTTGGCGAAGGGAAGAGAGTGTTGGCCAACATTGGCGAACAAGCAATTGAAGAGACATTTAATATTCCTCAGAGCAAGGGCATGACAGTTGTAATGGTGGATCAGGCGGCCAAATCATTTCAAGGTAACCAAGAGGCCTACTTCTCACATCTAAAGCGGAATTGGATACACGAAGGAAGGAAAGGAGTTAACAAATCAACAAGGCTTACAGTGGCAGATTTCAAGCCGGAATATGGCGATCTCATTGTTCTTCTCAGCCAGATCATGGGCCTAGCTCAAGCTATGCAATTCGAAAACTGGATGTACTTCTTCATTGATGAAATTGAAAAGGGAAAAGGAAAATTTGATTGGGCTAGGATCATAAGTGAAAATTTAGAGTTGCAACTTAGAACAGTTCAAAACCAAAGGCAATTCTACATGGGATCCTATCTGTTTTACTTAATTGCTAGATTGTATGAGAGTCCGAGACTTAGGGCCTTAGGAGAGATTGGTAATGGGCCGGGGCAATATTTGGTGCATGAATGCTATCCGCAGCTTCATTTGCACAATAACAAGGATTACAAGATGTTTTGCAATGCATTCGCCATGAAGACAGTAAGGGTATTACAAGGGGCGCCTGCTAAGAGACTTTCATCGGAAGCAGAAGCAAGGATTAAAAAGTTTGGGAGTTGGTTCATCCAATTCCCGCAATTCACATACATTAGAGTGGCAGGAAGTACAGTTTGTCCCAAGAGGCTTCCAAGATACCCGCCCGACAAGGTAGTTTTGATGGAATTGGCTAGGCAGCTTGAGCACTATGATAGAGTAATGAGGAATGAGGGGAAAACAGGCGTTTCCTTCTCAATTATAATTGGCAATGATAGTTGCCCAAATCGGGCCGCCTTTGAGGCTGCGGAAAAGGAATTGGAGTGGTATCATCTAGGATGGTACAGAGCAAGGCAAGGATTCGACCCTGTTGGTCTTATCAAGGCATCTCATGAAAGCGAATTTAAGCATGTTCCCACTATAGAGGACTTTTGGGCCAATGCAAAGGATGATTTTCACGTGAGAAAGCTAGCTTTCTCGAGATTGTCGGTGAACATGATGAGAGATATCAGATGGAGAGGCCTTGATATTCCCGATCAATTGGAGGATGATTGTAGTGTGTTGAGAGAAGACTATGAGACAGTAGTTGGAACAGAGTTGAATCCAGTGGATTGGGACGATCATCAGGATCCTTCCTTGGAGGCAGTCACAAGGACAGTAGATTTGCATACCGAGTCGTGGTATAATGCCAAGTTGAGAAAGCTACAAAGACAAAAGGTTCTCCTTACTTATGAGATGATGAAACCAAAGGAAGGTCTAGTAGAATCAATCGGACAGAAGGGTGAAGGAAGTGGCCGGCAATCGGAGACAGTTAGAAATAGCAAGAAGAGGGCTTTGGAGGTAGAGAAAAGCCAAGAACGTTCGGAACCTCCAGCCAAGAGACAGCGGGCAGCGCCGTCAAGGGAGAGTATAACTAAGGCTAGAAGCCAAGAGGTCAATTCGAGTGATAAAGGGGCCGCAGTGGAGGTGAGCTCTGATTCGGAATCAAGTGGCTACAGTGAAGGTACGGAGTACTCCCCTCTCTCGGAGAACCAGCAAGGAAATATGGCAGAAACTAGTAGAGAAGAAGATGGGCCGATTGATATTGAAGAGATAAGTCAGGCGTCTAAGGCCGTTGGTGATGCTTTGTTGGTCGAACCGAATCCGGATTTGGGGAGATGCATTGCACCACTATGGTTAAGGCAAATGCTTATGCCGAGAGGCGAGGTGGTAATGGCTCACGCAGTTGATGATATCCAAGGACTAATAGAAAAGGATGATAGCGAGAACCAAAAACAGATGGCAAATACGGTGGCAAGGGTAATCAGAAGCGACAGTGATGGTCACCGAAGGGTTCAGATTGCTATACCAACAGTCAATAAGGCAGCGGATGAGATTGCAGCCCAGGAGTACGAAATAGTAGAACATAATTTGGGAAGAAATACAGATGATATGGATTATGAGAAGGATCACGAAAGGATACTACAAGCAGCAAACAGCGTGGCAAAGTCAGCAGAACTCCGAGCGAAGCACACACCTTGTCCCCCTATGGAAGAAGTTGACGAAAGGCTAGCTAAGTTCATTGCCTTAGCTAAAAGAACAAAAGAAAAAGGAAGAATTATATTAGAAGATCATCTTATGTAAGCCCAAGTGGCAACTTTCTCTTTCTTCTAGAATAGGACAAGTGTTTGTTTCTGATTGGCCACCATTTTGGTGCCTTTTCATTGGTTGCCACTTTTGCACTTTTTTCATTGGTCCATTGATGAGGTGGCATCTTCTCATTGGCCGATGGGGTGGCAACCCTAATTAGGGTTTTTGGATCCAATCTGGATCGTCGATCTTGTTTTGATCTCTACCGTCCATTGTATTTTGGACCTCTATATAAGGCCATTGGCTCTCATTTGTAAGGGAGGGGTTGGAGAAATTGTTGCGAAAATAATACCAAAGTGCTCTCTTTTTCATTGCATGTTGACTAAGAACATTGGGTGTTATTGCATGTTTTCTACTTCCACATAGTTAAATTTTCTTTTCAAGTTGAAGCAATTTCATTTCAAGTTGTTAGAGTAAGAGTAAAATAAAATGGATAGTTGCATGGTAGCTTTGGTAGATGTTTGATAGGGGTCAACACTAGGCCACTAGCATCCTAGCGGCTGGTTGGGAGGCTTTGTGTGGTGATCTAGTTTACTTTCCTTTGAAGCGTTGCATCTACGGAGGTAGGGCCGCTGGTTAGCCTTCATTAGATTCGATCCCCGTCCATCTGCTAACCTTCCATTCTTAGGAGTAGGAGTAGTTGAGCAGCCAAATTTCATGCTTAGAAGAGGTTAGTTAGAGAAGTAAACCAAAACATCGGCATTCTCACCTTCCATCGCCATTCACCCTACATTGCCACCATCGCGCCATCGACATCATCTAGCATTCACACCGAACCACCATCTCCATTTTCTCACCAAGATCCAAATTTTTCTCAAACAAGAAAACGTAAGGCCGCCTATGTGATTACTGGCAAATCACATTGATAAAACTGAGCGAGTATCCAACGGTGTAAGGAACGTTGGAGTTATACTCATGTCCCATGAGAGAGAACTTTTCAAGAGAGGAATTGTGTATTTGATATTCTGTATCAAGCATCCAATTACTAATATGTTATGTAGTGACACAAAACTCGCATCAACAAGAGTCAAAGTCTAATTTGTTCTAGAAGTCAAAAGTTGAAGTCACCTAGGTGTCCTCAAGTCTCCGAGGCGTTTTTGGGATGGGTTTGACTAAAAATATACCGGGGACTCGTCCCTGGGTAACACAACTATTTTCTCAATTTTAGCATAAAACAAGATAGAGCCAAAACTCTATTTTATAGAGTTCAAATGAAAAGATAGTGTAACACTAATTTAGGGAAATTGCAATAATAAAATATACTAAACTTTAACCTTTTAATAGTTTTTTCCCTCCCTTAAGCTTTCACAATTGCAATTTTTTTTTGATCGATAAAAGATTATTTTATTAATATATGTAAATAGAGTATTACAATATATTTTGGTGTTCATCATTGGCTAAGCACCACCCCATTAGTTGATTGATTCACTACCTGAAAGCACTAAAAAACCACCACGTGAGGCGAATCACAACATACTAGACATAACCAACTGGATTATTATACACTAGTTCAAAATGACCAGCTACACCTAATGTTATCTCTATACAACACACAAGTTTATACCACGATCCATGAAATTATATTACATGACTTTGTGCATTACTATTGTAAAATTTTTTTGACAGATTTTAAGAAATTGGGTGGGACGGAAGCTGGAAGGGCGATGAACCAACCTTGTCATCAACACCACTACCATTTGATGTGTCGCCCTCTGAGCTTATTTCACTGCACAACCCAATTCGAGAAACCTGCCTCCATTAGACCCACCACATGGTTAAACATGCCTTCTGCGATCTGCGTGACCACCCCTGCGACCTTTTCCATGAGCACCTCCTCCATGGTTAATTTCATGAGTTGCATTGGCTCTTCCATGACCTCGACCACGATCTCAACCCCATACTTTTTGTCTTTTTCTCCTTTGTCACTCCATATCCTCCCAAGCCCCAGTTCGCTTTAGCCGAAACAAGGACGGGTTCATTTGGTTTTTAAGTATTCTCCCGACCTTATACTTTTCATCTTTCTCTTTGTCACTCCATATTCTCCCAAGCCCCAATTTTCTTCAGCCGAAACAAGGACGGGTACATTTGGTTTTTGGGTATTCCCACTGCTAATTCTAGCTTCCAGTCATACGTGGAATCTACCAGTAAAGCCCATGCCTTCCTAGTGTTAGCTTCCTTTCTAGACTATTGCCTGGGCCCTTGTGCAAAAAAAAATGGTACACTAGAGGAGGTACCCTAGGCATGCCAAACTATTTGCTATGCGTAGCCACAAACCCTTGTCCAAGAACCACACACTCCAAAATCTCATTTGGTTCTACCCAACACTCCGGATGCACACAACTCATAATTCATCTCATCTCATCCCTTGTTCCAAAGTGCAAAACCCAAGCACAAAAAAGGGCTGCAATGTCGGTATTGGTATGCCATTTGAACCTTGATAACACATACTCAACACCCAACAATGCCCAAATGATATTGATAAAGAAAGGGTGAGGAGAGGAAAACACATTTTTCAATCTCTCCTCTATCACTAGTTCTTTGAAAGCCATTTTTTGCTTCATGGTGTCAAAGGAGAAATTGCATCCATGTTGACTCTTCACTCTCCACTCTATGTAGAACTATTGCCACTTTTGGTGCCACAATTAAATGTACCTTGTGTCTTGAAATTAGGGGATTGTATAGAGGTTTGTTCGAGCTCGGCTTTGAATGCTTACACGAAAAATTGTGCAGATCTAATATCTGTGAAGCCATACCACCTTCCTCTTCAGTGATTGCAAATACTGTCCTTCAAGAAATCTGCCAGCTTACAGCCATCACATCGCATTCCATCCACCCAGTTGCCATGATGTCACCTGCCTCTTTCTCCTATGTTATGCTCGATGTGTCTGGGGACTTGGACTTGGACACGTTTGAGTATTTCATAGACTTGGAATCAACCTAGTCTAGAGTCTTTGAGTTAGTAGACACGCCATACTTGTTGAGTCTTGGTCTAAGATTTGGACATTCTAAATTTCAATGTGGATTTAAAAAGAAGATTGTTGTACATTTTGGCATCTCTATGGACAAGATTATTTGTTCCTCCAGTCTGTTGCAATCCAGATTCTATCACAAGCAAGTATTTATATTTTTTTAAAATTTATAATGTAGGCTATAATATTTATCGTTCTTTAATTGATTTTGCATTTTTTTAAGCTGTGTTGGTTTTCTCTTCATTTTGAATAGGTTGCAAGATCTTTGGTTGAATGTAATCGGTTTGTCAAAAAAAGAAGAAGAATTTTATGTCCATTCTAACTTGCCTCTTCTACCCATAAGCTTGCATCTTTTTATCAAATAAGCAAGACCAATACAGGGAAGGGGCAACAAAGCATTTTTGATGTAGCTCTTGGATGCATTTATTGAAGAGCTTGCTTGAGTCACTATATATAATGAAGGTGAGACTCTTAAACATTGATGCACCTAGTGTGAGTGACGATTGATGAAGATTGAAGACAATTATACGAATCTTTTTTTTCTCAACTTTCAAATTTTGTAATCATAATGATTTTCATCTGAATCCTCCTAGAAATATATGACATAATACTGACATGTGGAAAGTCTATAGGCATTTATCTTTATTTATACCATGGATCATTGATGATTAGGAACTGTCAATTGGCATTCATCTTTATCACTATCATCAATCATAAAGAACTATTGTACTTCGAATTGTATTCACAATTTTATGTACTTTAATGTTCTGCACACACACGCATTATATACCTGTACCCAAACATTTCATGCACAAGTTTTTTTTTTTAAGACCTGACATACCTGTACCACGTATCTATAACTTATCCTATACAAGAACTGATAAGTTAGATTCTAAAGGATGATTGATTTCTTGTCACATGCATAATTAATAATCCTTTGACTCAAAGCATGTTAGATAATTTGCAAACATGACAACCATTCATTTCAAAACTAATTTAAGTGAAATGCAAAAAGTACAATAAACATACAACTAAATCTATGAAAGTAAAACATTGTAATCGTGCAAACACATAGATGCACAACACATGCATCCCATAATGCATATTCATAAAGGAGATGCCAATACAAATTCTCGTTGATAATGTACATTGATGGCAACACAAAAGATCACTGATAAGTATAGGAGCACAACTAAAGCAAAATCTGACAGATATGCAACGCACGCATGCTTGGGTTTTTACAAGATGCTTTAGACTCTTTGTTTTTGCTTTCATGTATTCTGGAGTAGTTATTTGGGAGGAACTTTTAGATCATCTATTTTGGGATTTGTCTTGTAGTTATCCTTATTAGAAATATCAAATGTTTGAATATCTCTTGTTGAGGCATCAGAAGGTGCTATAGAATCTGTTTTTTGCTTTTAACTATTTGGAGTGATTATTTGGGAAGAACTTTTCAATCATCTTTATGTGATTTATTTTTGTAGTTATTATTACAAATATCAAATGTATAGACATTTCCTTTTTTCAGTTTGAATTTTTGGACCAATTATATTTTAAGATTTCTTTGAGGGCAAGCAAACTATTTTTAGTCTGGATAACTGAGTGTGCTTTCTAGTGTATGTTCACTTCGGAAAATCAAATTTTGCTTGAACTTGTAGGTTTCCATCTGTTGGTAATTGAGGATTTTTACACAATTGCTTGGATCATAGTTCAAAATCTCGCCGAAATATCGACATTATCTCGGCTTCTCGCGAGATTCTAGACTTGGCGAGAAAACTCATCCTTTTTGCATGAGATTCTAGTCTAGAGAAAATGAACTTCTCGCCGTGATAAAAGACCAGCTTCTGAGTGATATCTCTATAACTTCTTGCGGGAAGTGCTTAAGTTCTCGCAGCAAGGCATGAGCTTGCTAGTAAAATGATAGACATGCCCATAAATGAGTTTATTATTTCCTTTTTGCAGTGTTGAGCTTGTTGGGTGTGGGAGAAAGGTTTGGGAGGAGAAAATAGGTGTTTGCTAGTGATTTAGAGTGATTGCCAGTGATTTAAGTCATTTTTAAGTGATTTAAGTCATTTTTAAAATTCCTGATGTTTTCTTGAGAAGTTGCTGATTTCTCTCCGATATTTGCTGAGATTTTTCTGTTTGCCTCGCCGAGAAGGGGCAGAGATTGAGATTTTGAACTATGGCTTGGATCCTTTTATTGAATTGTTTGTTATTTGTTCCAACTAATTCAATCCTTGTGTTGCATTTCTTTTGTAGTTTTTGCCTTTAGCTGAAAAGTTTTAAAATTTGGCGTCATTTATGTTTTCTGTGTTACACAAAAACATCAAGTCTCATCCAGTGTAGAATTGCCGAATAACTTTGTGCTTATGCCTGAGAACATAAATATAGGTTTTGGTGTAAGCTTGTTTATGCCATACATCCAATGAAATACCAATGGCCATAGGCATTATTTGAATTTTCTGTATAAGGAAATTTATCTTTTAATTCACTTTTTTAAAAGGGAGTTTCCACATTAAATTTGAGCAAAGGTTCTACCATATAGGTTGTTTCATTTTCTGCCATATACAAAGGTACTTATTAAATTTTAAAACTGTTAAACAGCTGTAGTGTCCTCATTGAGTGACTTCCAATTAGATAATGATTTTTATTGAGAGGAATTGTTCTGTAACTCTGTACTTTTTAATAAATGGATCTGCTGCAAATGGCTTCTAACAAGTGCTTTAATTATGCCATCTTATAATTGCACAATATTTGAGTTAATACATATAATCCTAAAGAGAAGTGACTTCCTAGGCTTGTTAAATAACATTGAGATCGTGAAAGTTTTCCCTGTGAGGAAGGGGATGAGCATTTGCTGAAGCCTTGTTTCATGAATCCTAGCTTTATTTGTTTGGCTATCATGGAAAGGATGTGCTTCCATTGTTTTTTGAATGGAAGATGTGTATTGGGTATTCAAGTTTATAGTTTTGAACAATTAGACCCAAGAAACATTGCAAATCACATCTAATGTAGAGTCCCTTGTTAAGCCAAATGGCGAGGGCTTGGGTAAAGCTTTTCAAGCATTTGCTATTGAAACCATTAACCAGACCAACATGGGGTGTAACGTCCTGCTCGGGAAGTCAAAAGAAATAAACCTAATATGTTACAAAGTTACTGAACTATTTTTTTAAAAGTTTAAATTACATCAAAGTAACAATAATGTAGAAGCAATATATACATACACATCAAGAACACGTGATTTCAATTACAAATATAGTTTCCATTTCTCAAGGGTTCCTTCACGTTGAGTCCCATTTAAGAAAGTTTTATTAACAAGTTTTAACTACAATGTTCATAATCATAAAATGAATAAACGCATACATAGTCATATAAACAAATGCATAAGTACAACTAATACTATGAAAGCACATCTAATGAACAACATCCACTGCACATGTCACAGGGTATGTGAAAATAGATACAAGTACATCAATATACAATACAATATCCCGTAGGATCTCAAAACACATGATACATAGATACATCAAATGAATAGAAGTCTTCAAAATAATAGGAAGAATGATGATTGTACCACTGTATCAAGGAGCATCTAACATCTGTCAATCTGAGGGGGACCCAAATGGTAAGAATACACTACCTCCCGACCGAATGGTCACCTAATCAGGCTTCCACTCCCACCGTGTAGGAGAGATAATGTACGATCCACACACAGATAGTGTCATTTCGATTTTGATAATCTTAGCAATTTAGGGAAGTCAATGCCCGGTACCTACATTCTGCATAAAAGACAAGCATGTACATGTATATAAATATATCTAAACTAAACAGACAATGGTAGGGAGTGATACATTGTGTAGATCCCGACTATTAGGTAACTACGACTCCCTCCCTTAACCACATCAAACACAACAAATAGAAAGATAAAACAAACACACGCATCATACACATGCAAATATGGGGTAAGTACCATAATAATTATAAGTCAAACATCAATTGCTTAGATAAAATAATGCATCATTACAAATATGAAGTAATCATCATTAAAACATCATCTAACATTTCTATGAAAGAAATCACATTTATTTACTACGAATCATTAAAGCATCATTAATGCACTAGTGACCATAATCATTAAATAACACAAGAAATATAGTCAACTAAGTAATCATCATTGATAAATCTCTAGTCCAAGTTATTAAATAATATTTTTGAAACTAGCACATCCATGAAATAGGCATAAAAGAGTTTAATAGATATAATAGAAAAATAAACTATGGCTGGGCACTACATCGGGTGCTATGCTTAGAATCGTTTGAAGATGTATCTATATGGACTGTATGAATTTGCTTATCTTCTCATGCAAAATAAGTAGCGTTTTAGTCCATCTGTCTGTCTTTGTGCATTACCTTGATCTGCATAAATGTATATTGTGCTACTTTTTGGTAAAAATATGGGTTTTGGCTGTGAATAAATTGTGATATTTCTATGCTACAATAAATATCTACCTAATAAATATACCATATTGCCTTAATAACATTTCTTGCTGTTTTAGGTATGGCCGCTATCGACCATGTAGTCTATCTGTTTTGCAGCGAACTGGGGTTGGATGGCAAACACAATGGTGGCGATATGCAATAGATGCAGTCTTATCTGATGTGCGCAGAAAGCTGCGTCGTATTTCTTGGAGGCATTTTGAAATGCGTATGTAAGAACTACCACTCTAATACTCTATGCCCTTGTGCATTTGTTTTTGCATCTATGATTAATCTTATGATGTTGTAATCAGTTGTGTATGGTTGCCTGTTTTACTGATTGAATAGGTTAAATATTTCTGAATTACCTACTAATCCTAGATGCATGGCTCTATATATGGTTACGACTTAAAGTTAATCAAGAATTTAAGTGCCCAACTAACAATTAGTCTGCATATACTTCTAAATTTTTTAAATTAGTGTTGTATTTATTTATTAAAATGACTTTTTGGCAGCGAATGTGATGCATTAATTTCTAATTATCATTTTTTAAGTTGCTTACGATAGTCAAAACTTGTGAGACTATGGATGCCGGTTGTCCCGACAAATTCTGTGTTCTAAATGTGTGCTATGTTATACTTGTATTTCTTCATTTGATCTGCTCCTTCCAATGCAGGGGTCGCAGGAGGAAATATATCAGATTATATAGATTGAAATTGGAACATCTGCAGCAGAATCAGGTCAGTTAGGATACACAGTCTAGTGGAGGAATATATGTCACTATATGTAAATTGTTATGTTGCAATTTTTTTGCATAAGATGTTTTGTAAAACATTGAAAGTAATTTTGGCAATCTAAAAAAAACGCTATATTCATTTCTTGCTATTATTAATGGCTGCATTGTTGTCTGGCAAACTGGGTAGTTAGATGGTTACGGGTACAACACGGTTGTGTCACTTCGTTGGCACCGTGTCAGATATTATAAATGTGGCATATACTTATGTAATTGGCATCATGTTGGTATTGAACATTATTGTTATGTACGGAAGTGTTTGATGAATGAATAATATTTTACTTTGTTAAGTTATATGTTTCTTTCCTGTTCACCTATGGGCTGAACATGCATTTGACTCACCCACTTTTTCAGTTGTTGGACATAAAGCTAATGTCTATGTACATCTTATCCGCTGTATTACATGGCTGGACCTTTAATATTTTGTTGCTATTTTTCCTTTGGTTGTAGAGTGGCACATCATGTTATAGATGAAGATTCATTTGATCTGAGTATGTATTTACTTTTTTGGTGCAGTGTCTTGACGATGGTAGTCTTCATGAACTAGAGGAAATGGAGAAAGAGCTTGAAATGGATGAAATTCTAAGCTACAGGTCTATTGCGGAAAGTCACTTGCAGATAAAGGTAGACTTTTTTGTCTAACTTTAGTATGTTTGAACGCAAATTTTTGATCTATTCTCATTTTGAGCTTCTCCAAAAAAGTGACAATGCAGATTTGTTGATATGAAAATATCCTGTCTTGGTTTTTTCTGTAGCTTAAACAAAGTAGTCATAGAATCAATTTGTATGTCTTGGATTTTAATCTTGTTTTGGTTTTTTCCTATAGGCAAGTGCTTTGTGTTGTATTCCATACTGTTCTTAATTCCGTTAATTTTGTTCTTGTTTCCTTTGAGAGTTTCATTTTCAATAGGGAGTCCCTAAAAATTGGGTTGATTCGTTTCTGCCATGTTTATAGTTTTCTCACTTTGTAAACAAATGAAAGTGGATTTACTGACTGAGGTGTAATATCAGTATATGGTGCAATAGTAGAATATTGAAACGACGTGAAAAATATTGAAGGTGTCATTGACATTGCATTTTGTTGCCAGATACAAAACTTATGTCAGGGTATTTTTTCAAGTGCTAATACAAAACTTCCTAATGGGTGGAGGTTGATAACAAACCATTTCTTCCTGTGCGTGATTATAAGCTGATTGTGCATAAAAAAATGGAGGTTAAATTTGTTGAGTAACATGGATCGTGTCTGCAAATGTAATAGTAGTTAGTATAAAATTATATAACTAAACATATATATATATATATATATATATATATATATATATATAAAGAAATATTTAAATCTATCGTCAAAATGAAACTCATGATCATATCAATTGGACTGTAACTACAAACATAACACTCCGTCTTAGTTATGAAGGATTGATACATAACACATTATGTTCTTGAGTATATGAAGAGATATCATCTCAGTATGATATTCCTAGAATGGCTTATTTATGGATATCATCATAAATCCATCAACACACACATATATATGGAATTTGCTACAATTCATAATCTATAATAGATTTAAGTTACGGTGTCCGGCAATATTCGGCTTGAAGAACCATAACAACTTTCATGGTGTTCGGCAAAATCCAACCTGATAGTAATCACATCAATAATTTTTAGGGTGTCTGGCAAAATCCAGCCTAATAACAATGATAACAATAACCTTCAACACTTTTGGTGTTAGAAGGTTGGTCATCTATTGATAAGATTGTCACCTTACAATAGTTACCTTTTGTTCGTTATCATAACTTCCGGCACACCGGGACAACAACTTAATGTAGTCTGTTAGGATAACAGGTCACCTTTCAATAACTCCCCTCTAAATATATACATCAATGAAAAGTCGTCATCTTTCATGACATAATTACAACAACATCATGTAGTAACTCATATGATATCCACCATGAACCAAGTCGGAAGGTGGACCCTGTTGGTTCCCAAAATCGTAGGTTGGAAATCCAAGAGCCTGCCACTTCTCCGATAGGACTTCTCAATCAGTTTTGGCCAACGAACGGAAATCACTTAGATTCCCTTGCACTTCGGGCTCCGCTACACCCAGGCGGGTAAACCTTTACCTTGAACGCTGACTACCCAATTCAAGGGTTTTCTATAGCGAATTTAAACTTTATGAGTTCCTCGGCTGGCAAGGTCCTTGAACTCGAGCAGAATGAAACTGAAACTGGATGCTAAATACTTGATGATTGAATGTTTTGTATAAATTTTGTAAATAATGGAATTGATGCTTGCAGGAGGAATATATTGATTTTCTGACTTCAACAAAAAGACCAGTGCCTTTGCTCATCCGGGCGATAGAGTCAACTTCAGAGAATTTTTACATACAACTTCATAATGTTCAATGCACTTGTACTGCCAATAATTTTGATAATCTAGATGCGACAAACCAATTATGATGCATTCTTAAATTAGTCCAGATTGAATTTTAACTCTACTGAGACAAACTAGACATAGCTGTGGAAACAATTAAATATTTCACAACACCTGCGATGATCAAATTTAAAATGCTAATTGACCATGTCCACTTATCTGATAACAAAATCATATACAGAATTTTAAAATATAATTATGAAGGACGATTCCCCTGTGGTTTAAATCTCTATGCCATTAACAACAAACAAAGAACATTTTTATTTTATTATTAAAATAAAATAATTTTATAATAATAAAATAATGGAATTTTATTATAAAATCATATTGAACCCTTATTCCTCCTTACAACAAAATATAAATATAAAATGCCTCTTCTCTGAATATCTGAATGAATGTCTTTTTTATATCTGTCTCTATTTTCATTTGAATATCTTCCTACTTATATTTTAATGAGATAGGGATGTGACTCTTCAAAAAGTCATTTATTTAACAAAATATATTATCACCTTCTTCTATTAAAACCGCACCACTTCATTATTAATAACTAATCGATACTTTCCCTTTATACATCTTGTTTTTTATCCTTTAATGTATTTATTTCTTCAATCTTGCAATTTATCGGGCTCATTTTCTTATAAAATAATTGCATCTTTATGAGCACCAATGATTATTAGATGTTATCGGTGCAACTTCAATATTATTTCCTTAATATGATACGAATTGATGATAATCTCTACTGATTTAATAGTTTGAGACTTAGGTATGTATCGACTGATTGAGAATGGATGTGGTGGATGTGTGTCATTGAACTGGAATCTCTGCGTGTATAACACTGGCAATGTATTTCTGAAAGGTCCGTATAATATAAAGAAGGCCCATTCTTGATGTGACTTGGAAATGGTATTTCAAACGATCAGGATGTAAAGTCTTCGCTGCCCTTGCCATCATACGAACCTTAGTCGCACTATTCCAAATGGCTCCTTATTATTACCATTTGTGAAACTTTCAGGTCCATTCTCTTTGTATTAAAGTTATTGATAATGACTTTGCGACTCTTGCTAACTCTGATTCAAAACTATAATTTTCTTCTTATCACCAATCCATAAGTCAATCTCTAGATGTCCAGTTGCCACAAGTATATCTCTACCTTGTTTGATTTTAATGTGTCGTCTTCATATTTGACTCTGTCCATTTGGGCTTTATCGAAATTTCTCAAACTCAACCTAGCTCCTTTAACAATATTTCTCATGAAGTTTAATCACAATCTTTGTGATTATATCAGGCTAAATGTAAATGTGCCTTTTTGTGTCTTTGTCCATGTAAAGCAGTCCCTCCATGGTTGACGGCAAACCATATGGATTAGTATTTGATACATATTCAAAACTATATATAGAGTCAATTCTATTTTCTGAGTGTTATTAGAAACATCATCTGTTTGTCCACCATATATTATCGCAAGGATTTGGAATGGTCAACAATACTTTCCTCCCATTGGTATCATCATACCTTATTGTTGGAGGCTCCCATATTCCTTTGGCTCTGTATCATTTATGTTTGAGTATCTCATCCTAGTCTACTTAGCCACAATCCATAAAAACTTTCCACTTTTGCCCAATCTTAACAAAAATTGGAGGCTCAAATTTTGAGCCCCACCAGACCCTCCATAGCTTCTACTAGAGGGTGGAACAAAGGGTTTTCACCTCATACTTTTCTCTCATAGAGAAGAGTACACTACAAAGAATTTCTCTTAGAACTTCACCTCATAGTAAAATATCATCTACAAAGAATTTCATCTCAAAATTTCTCCCTCTGAACATCGATCCTAGGAAGTCAGGTCCTCTAGTTACTTCCTCAAAAACTCTCTTCACACAAGAATGCCTATCGAACTCACTTTGAATCTGATATCAATCTTTAGATTTTTTAGTGACAAGTCAATACTTCCTCATAATATAAATAGGAGTAGGCCCATAAAAATCATGCAATCACACATGTATTTCCAGACTCCCTTTGAGTATCAATCTTTTAAGCTTCTGCATATCTTAAGAAGAAGTGTCATACTCCCTCTTAATGTAGAAGAATCTAATAATCTCAATCATCAAAGATGTTTGCTTCAAGAGCCTTTTTTTATCCATCTTGATCATCAGGGTCTTTGGAGCTACTATCATTAGATTGAGTTTGCACAATATTAGGTAGCATATGTAAAGTACCAACTTTCTTTTCTTGTAAGAACATCCTCAAACATAAAGGAAAAGATCAAGGAAAATAACCTTTATAGTATGTATAGAAATTACAAATAAGAGAGATAAATGTCAAAAATAAGAATACTTATCTGCGCATGACGATTTAGAAATTGTCTTTTTAGATTGTTTGAGAATGGAACATCTCCCCTCTAAATAAGGTGCAAGTAGGAATGAAACATTGACTATTATTCCCCCCATAATGTAAAATTTCCACCCATTCTCATATTGTTGAACAATTTTGTATCAAATATGACAACTACTTTCTACATTTCATCTTGCTCTTTTTGTCCATTTTAGCTTAATAGTATAAGCGAACACAAACTCGTCCACGATACGCCAATATCTTGATTGAGTATGATTGTGCCACTTGAATGAATCTATAGCTCATACGTCAAGTTTCATTTATAATTTATTGTAGATGGTTCAATTGAAGTCACCGCTTCTTATGATGTACATAAGGGGTAGGCCCATTAAAATCACATAGTTTAATGAAATTATAGTCCTCTTCACTTTCACAATTTATTGATCACTGAAGATTCCATCACAACATAGTTTACTCCTTCGAATCAATGTGATCAATGAAATTTGACAAAACCATATCCTCTGTCTGCTCCCTCTCTTTCAAGGTTGCAGCAGATGAAATGTCAAATGTCTGGGTCCCTCTTAATCTCAATCTCCTCTTTGTGAAATAACATTCTCAGAGGAAAAGATCAAGGCAAAATAGCTCTTGTAATACAAATAATATTGTTAGTAGTTTAACTCATGCATGTTACTAACAATATAAATACATTTCTCATTATTATAATGATTCACATATAATTCTCAATTGTATGTTTATACTTTATATAGAATTCAATAATCTACAATCATGATAAAATGATTTAACATTTATAAAATGAGAAATCATAATGATCTAATTATATATGCATCATAATATAGATCAAATAAATATTTAAATATATACGTATATTCAATATGTATATTTTAATGTATGCTTTCAATATATATTATTTCCTCATTTTAAAATATACTCCCTAACCATTTCTCAATCGATATTCACTTATATGCACATTCACAAGTAATAGATAAATACTTACCTCCTTATCACATTTAGGATGTGTTATCTAGTTCAATTGGGTGATTTGTCACCTTTGACAAGACATCATATGCATTTTGGTCCCTTTTAATTTCCTTGTCAATGCTTATTGTCAACGTCATTCTATTGAGTTGTGTATGATGAATGATAATTCGCAGTCTAGACTGATTTTATTCGTACCATTGAAATTCTCAATCGCTCATTGTTCTATCCAATTGGTTTGTAGTAGTCATATCTAGAGCACCAAGGTTATTTATTTCAGGTTGAGATACTTGTCATGTGATGTCTCTCCGACTTCTTCCATGTCATTTCTACTGCTATCAAATTTCTTTTAATGCTTGTCATCAGTATTGAAATAGCTTTTCCCTTCATTCTCCTCGAGGATAATCCCATATCCCAAGGTATACACTAAGGGTGAAGGTGTATAATTATTTTAATTGATATTCATTGTAGATTTTACCATTTGAATTTTATGTAGTGACCGCCTATAAAGAAACTTGTTTCCTTTCTTTTGTCCTCCGTAATTATATATGATTATATATACCTGCTCATGCGCGATCTACGATCCTTAATAACCGAGCTACTATCTTCAAACAAAGCACGTGAGCTCATTGTGCCAAATGTGATCTACAAGACAACCAACGAGGCTCCTCTGATCTAGGGTGCACAAATACACGAGTTGTGTTCACCTTACAGTGTGAGTAAATCTAGACTGATCCACACTTGTCCATTCAAAACCCACACTACGATTTTTCCAAGGCTCTTGCAACATCTTGTACATTGAATAATACTCGTGTTAGGAAATAAGGAGTATTACCTACTCTATACTTCCTTTGCTAGAATGATTTTACCGTTCATTACTGTCTATACCCTCTTCTTGTCATTGATTGAATGATGGAAGGGGATATTGATTTTACCACCTATTCTATCTTCGCCACTTTCTATTCTTAGTCACACATAGAGAGAATGGAATTTTTAGTGACCCGAGTAGGAGTATCCATGTGAGAAGGAGATGCAGCGAGTGTATTTCATGTGATTGTCGTAAATATCTCAGTTATTCCTATTGATTGTTGTAAATAAACTAACAATGAACATATTTAGCTACAATGACTAGCTGAATACATGTTTGAAAAGACAAGATTTTATTGTATGCCGATAGACAAATGTTCAGCAAAGAATATATTGTTTTCTGATAAACAAATACCCATCTTTGCGATAAATAGCTCGAATACCTTTATTGTTAGTGAAAACTCTCAGACGTTGTCTTTTTTAATGGCCCTAAGCACAAGTTGGATTGTCTGTATTATTATGCTACAGGCTTTGAGTGTTTCTTGATCACTGGATGGCCTCGAGAATTTGGAACTATCGATATGAGAAGACTATATATCTTCCTTATCACTCTATCTCTAACTAGTGATGGATTATTGTTATACATTTTCTCTGTTCTTGGAATGATGGGGAGTCTGTCTACGTTACAAGTCTAGTAGTCCAACTCCTATTGTGTGGATGTGCTTGATTATTAGCTTCCGCTCTGGATAAGTATGAAGGCATTGTGCAATTACTTCCGCTCTCTCTTCAAATGATGGTAATGTGTCTAAGCTTGGTGATTATTCACCCTTGTATTGGTTCATGCAAACAGTGTTTGATGTCCATCGTTTATGAGGGTAGCGACCTGTAGATGAATGCTCACTATGATTGCATATATGAAAACCTTATTCGATACTCTGGATGTTCTTTTCCGATCCCTCTTTCTCTTATAATATTTTCGCTCTCTTTCCATTATACCACGACAATCATTGGGTGTCTTGTAATCTTGCACATTACTTATTGTGTCATGCAAATGTGTTCTAGTTTTCATACATTTGCAGGTAGCTCTGATACCATGTTGAGTAACATGGATCATGTCTGCAAATGTAATAATATTGCCATTGTTATAGATATGTTTCAAATGCAGATTTGGATCTCATATAAATATGAGAGAAGGAGACACGTCTTTTGAAGAGACATGTCTTCAAGGTTTAAACATCATTAGTTAGTATAAAATAATATAACTAACCATATATATATAAAGAGGAATATTTATATCTATCATCAATAATTAAACTCATGATCATATCAATCGGACTGTAACTACAAATTTAACAAAATTGATAGAACTGTTGCACGGTTTGAACCGAAACATTCGCTGTGTGATTGAATTATTGGGTTTGTGGGTCCTAGTTTGTCTTCTGGACCTTGTTGGAGGTATTGACTGAGCATAATGGAAGTTTGAGGACGGTGGCCCATCGCTATAATACTTTGTCTTCACACTTTTGAGTTGAATTTTTTATATGCTATGTAGTCATCAAATCTCTGCTGGACATAATATGTATTTCTAGATCATCTTGCCATTCCGAGGTCAGAAAGAAAATGTATTATCCTTGTTTTTTTAATTTGATAACCATGCAATTCAAAACTCTACTCCTATTTCTTAACTCAGAAGTTAGTTTTATTGATTTTCATTCCCTTGCACTATAAATGCATACGTTTGGATGCCCTCTTGTAAATCTACAAATAAACTACAACAATTATTCTTACTCAAACTCAATTTGTGTGAATATAAACAACCGAGAGAGAACAAAAATTAGTTGAGATATTGAGGCGAGTATTTTACACACAGCATTGAAAGTGCAATTTGGGTTATGATCTAAGTTACACGGGTACCGCTCCCCCCCCCCCCCCCCCCCGAACCTCGAACTGGTTCGAACCAATTCGAGATTTTGGTCCGGTTCGACCAGGGTTCGATTTTCGAATCCTGGTTCGAACCCGAGCGGACCAGGCTAGGAAAATCGAACCAGGTTCGAACCCAGCCAAGAACCCGCCCACGGACGCGGAAATAAAGTGATTTATTTGCATTTTAAAATAATTTTTGGGGTCCACGTACCCTAAAAAGGTGTTATGAATTGGTTTTTTGCTCTCTCATAGTCATTTGATGTTTCTAAATAGGTTGTTTTGAATTGAAGGAGAGCACATAAGTTTTTGAGCAAGCATCCAGTTGTGCAAGGAGGAGTTTGAAGATTGACTTGTTGGTGTTCTTGAAGTGTTTGTGCATCATTACACACATTTGCAAACTTGCAATGGCTGGAAAAGGACCAAGAGGTAAGATCTTATTCCATTTACTATTGTTTTGTTCTAGTTTTTCCATTTTTTTTTCATTTCTTTTTCAATCTTAATATGTTCTAAGTTCTTGAATCTTTTATATTATTTCAAAATTCATCATTTTCTTGCATATAGATTATGAACATATATCTAATTAGTAATTTCTTGCCATAGGGAAAGGTTTGAAAGTAGTGTCATCTACCTCTTCATCAATAGGCAACACCGAACAAAGAATGGAAACCAACTCTAATTCTCCTCTATGGAAGTATGTGGACATTATAAAACCCATTCCAGGGGGTGGTGCATTCCGTTGGAGATGTCGAGGATGTGATGTAGAAAGAAATAGTTCTTATCGTGTGGTAGGCCATCTATGTGGTTATACTGGAAGAGGAGTCAAGAAATGCCCTGGCAAAAATGGTGTCCCTATACCAAATCACACCGTGTTAAAATATATTGAAGAGCATGAGGCAACAAAAGAGAGAGAAGGACACAGGGCAATAGAACTCGGTAGTAGTAGCAATAAAAGTAAAAAAGCTAAGAGAATGCAACCCCCCTCAGATGTTATTGTACAAGACCACCCCTTCTTCAATACTACAATGGACATTGACACTGAATTTGTCCCCATTGTACACAAAAGAAAGGGGCCAATAGAAACTTCTTTTCAAAACAAGGCCTGGGATATTGCTGACATTAAGGTGGGAATATGCCTCTATGCAAATGGGTTGTCTTTTAATGTTGTTCGCTCTCCATTTTGGAAGGACATGTTGAGGGGTGCCAATGAAGCTCCAAAAGGGTATTGTGGCCCCGGGTCTGAGAAAGTGTGCACCACCTTGTTGGATGATGAGGTCCAACGGGTTGAAAATCAATTAAAGCCCATAAGGGACTCATGGGTTGAGACAGGGGTGACAATTGTTTCAGATGGCTGGAAGGATTCTAGGAACCGTCCCTTGATCAATGTCCTTGCGGTGTCCCCTAAAGAGGCAATGTTTCTGAAAGCAGTGGATTGTGAGGGCAAAGTAAAAGATGGGCCATTTATTGCTGATATCTTAATTGAGGCCATTGAACAAGTGGGTGCAGGAAACGTTGTCCAAGTCATAACAGACAACGCAAAGAATTGTAGAGCAGCAGGTTTGTTGGTTGAATCACGATATCCACATATCTTTTGGACACCTTGCGCAGTCCATTCGCTCAATCTTATGCTACAAAAGATTGGGAACCAAATTGAGTGGATCAAAACAGTGTATGAAGAGGCTGAGGACATACAAATGTTTGTCACAAACCACCACATGACTCAATCTCTTTTCAGGAACTACTCAAAATTGGAGCTATTGAAAGTAAATGAACTTGAACTCAAATTAGTAATTTAATTTTTAATATTTTACAATTTCTGATTTTTCATATTTTACTTGTGCAATTGCCAATTTGTATACTTTTCTTAGTTTTCTAAAATATGTATCTAATAGTTGTTTTTTGCTCTAATTTATGTCACAGGTTGTTGAGACCTGTTTTGCATCACATATAATCGTCTTAAGACGACTTGTGCAAGTGAAAGATGCACTTCAAGGTATGGTAATCAGCAACAATTGGGGTGTATGGAAGCAAAAGAACACTGAAAGGGCAAACAAAATAAAGGATAGGCTATTGGTTGACTCATGGTGTGAACGTGTAGAATATCTCCTTAAGATCACCGAGCCCATTATGAGCATGCTTAGGTACATTGACATGGATAGGCCTTGCCTTGGAGAGATCTATGATGGCATAGACTCAGTGATTGAGAAGATTAGGCAAATTATAAATGAGCAGGAGCAAGATCCGCAAGAGACCTTTTTCAAACAAGTGCAAAAAATTATTAATGAAAGATGGAACAAAATGACCACTTCATTACATTTGCTTGCCTATGCCTTGACCCCCAAATACTATAGCTCACAATATTGTGATCTACCAGGAAGGTTGCCACCATATAGAGATATGGAAGTGTCTGACGGGTACCAGGCAGCATTTAGAAGAATATTTTCTGATGATGATATAAGAGATGTAATCATGGATGAGTTCATAGCATTTGTCAATGCTACAGGTCTAAGTAATGATGCTCTTCGTCATCAGTTCAAGAAGCATGCTCATGGTTGGTGGTACCTCCATGGCCAAAAATTCCGAACATTGCAGCCCCTTGCAATCAAAGTTATATCACAAGTAAGTTTTTAAAAAAAAAAAAAAAAGTTAGCTCACTTTATCTTCAAAAGAATTTTTTAATAAGATTGAATTAATTCCTTTTTAATTGCCTACCCTATGTTGTCTTTATAGGTTGCTAGTTCTTCTACATCAGAAATAAATTGGAGCACCTATTCTTTCATCCACTCGGTGAAGCGCAATAGGTTGCAATCAAAAAAAGCCGAGAACCTGGTATTTGTGCATAACAACTTGCGCCTTCTTTCGCACAAGAGTCAAGAATACAAAGAAGGGGAGACAAAGAAGTGGGATGTAGATGCAAAGATTGTGGACTTGGATGCTTCCACTGCTGCGCTTACAATTGATGATTTTGATGACTTTGATGCCAATACCATTGTTGATTTTGCTGCTGATCCCATTGGCCTTGGTGCAAGTAATAGCGTAGGCGGAGAAGGAGGAGATGAAGAAGAAGAAGATGAATATGAAGAAAATGAAGATGAAGAATGAAGAACTTAGAACTAGAAATTCAGAATTTTAATAGATTTTCATTCTATTAGTTACTGTTAAACATTGAACGTGAAACAATGACACTTGAACTTGATATTTTAAATGTTTTGAATCTTTCATCTTTGATGTTGAAGTTGATTGAACTATGTTACTATATGATGGTATGCTCACCATGATACATTGATATGTTATTGTTTGAGCTGTTTTAAAGTTTTAAATGTGTTTATGGTACTATGCTACATTCTGATTTTAACTCATGCTTCATAAAAATGTATGGATATATATATATATATAATTTTTACATGTTTTTGTACTAACGAACCCAAACGAACCCAAACCCCTTTCCAAAATTTCGTCGAACCAGCGAACCGGTTCTCGAACCCGAACCCGGAACCGAACCACGAACCAGCAACTTAGGTTATGATAAATGATGTCTTTCTTGGAGAAGCAAATTGCAGGTTTCCTTGTTGTTGAAAGATTGTTCTCAACACCTGTAAAATAATTTTCATTGCTTTTAGTGTAGAGGAAGAGGGTGAGGATCCATGATGACAATTGTCCAACACAATGGAAAACTTAATGAGTTTTTGTATGATTCCTGACTACTCACGAGCCAAGTTTCAAGCAAATTACTCACCCAAAAATTCCCCAATGAGTTTTTGAAAATGTCGCGGCAATGTTTCCCTATAAAACTAGTTTGTGAGTGCAAAAGTTTGCGAGTTGTATTAAAATGTCATCCAAATTTATACAGTTTATTTTTCTCGTTTGCAGTTGAAATATGCAATTTCCATCAGTGGTAAAGGTTTCAGAGGCTTTAATTTGGGCTTGGTGGTGGGGCTGCGCCTCTCGGCCTTGATCTATGTTGCAAAGGAAAATGTTTCAGTAGCGTTACCCTAGATCCCATGAGGGCTGCTGCCTCTCAAACACTTTGAGTGTGTTGCCCCTAAATGTCCATAAGAGGTGCTGTTGGTGCTGTTGCCCTCAAATCCCCATGAGGGGCACTACACAACAATCTTATTTGGGGTCTCCAGTCCCACATCCTCATTATTGGAGCCTCTCAAATTTAAAAATTTATTAAAAGGAGGGGTTGACAGGGTCAGGATGTAGCTCTTGAATCTGCCTTCTTAGATCTTATTAGTGTACATGCCAAAAACTCTACACATACGTATGATATTGCTAGTTAAAGTGGCATTATAACTCATTCAAAGTTGAACTCGGGTAATTGTCTATGGTATGTATTGAATTGTAATTTTGATTTATATATGATGGAAATTGAAATTAGTAACACACTCAACAAATTGAGTAATATGTGTGTTTTTGAAGAATAATTTTTAGCGCTTACGAATAAGAAATGTTCGGTAAACTTGTCGAGTTCCTGCTGAGTCTTTCTGGAGCGTTTGGTGAGTCCTGGGTTTTTAAAGTTTTTGGGCCTGTTGAGTTATTGCTGGGTCCAAGTCTTTCAACCATGATCCAACATACCATAAGAGATGACATATTACAAATGTTTAAAAAGATCTATGGTAGTGTGAGGGAAAGTAAAACAAATAATACATAAATCAGTTTGTGATTTCAGAAAAAAACATGATATCACATACTAGTGTGTACATTTATAGGGCAATCAAGGTTCTGAGAACAAAGAGGTTGCCACCATTCTAAGTTTTGCCTACAATTTCAGGCATCACCAGCTGAGGGAAATGTCTGTCCATTCACGTATTTAATCCCTATGACTTCACTATAGAGGATTGGGTGCTTAAGTAAGACACTCTGAAATTCTTAATGATTATGGAGTGAAATCATTAATTTATTACTTATTTATTTGCATTAGACCTGTTGTGAGTGGATTTGATGCTTAAATAAGACATTATGAGTGATTGTGACCACCTCATTATATCAGTGTAACCCTAGTACTAGGGTATGTCGAGACGTTGGGACGAGTTTCCAGGACGTGGGGAAAATGGGCCTCATTTTCGGGACGGCGGGGGGAGGACGAGGTAGGGAGGGGTGTTGTACAGTATACATATAGAACTTGAAATGTAGTTAGGAAATGATTTTTCAGTAGAACATACCAAATTAAAATACATGAACATAGAAATATTGCAACATGAACTAGAACTATTGAACATTCAACATAGTAACATGTTACATACCCAATGGTCACTTTTAAAAATTAAATTTCAAATAGAAATTCAAGTAGTCATCTCAGTGGTAGCATGGTTACGGATTGGCAAAGGTGGGGGTACTTGGGTACTTCAAGGTTTGGGAGAGGGGTGTGAGTCCCCATGTTACACTACATTATATTAACTTTGTGAAAGAACAGGTTTATTTATAGAAAATTTAAGGCAACTAATACTATATGATTTAGTTGTCTGATGTGTGTGTTTTAATATTTTCTCTGTCAAGGAACTCAACTTGTTGCTCTGTTGAAGATGAATGATTTTCTAAGAATACTGCTGATGTCTACATTTGAGTGATTTATCTCTTAGGGAGCATTGAGGAGCACACGATTATACTGAGAGGGGGGGTTTGGGGGGGAGGCGAGGGGAGGGGGGGTGAATCAGTATAATAACAGCTTTGCCAATTTAAAACTTTTATCCAAACAATAACTTGAAATAGTGAAATGAACAATTATGCACATGAACGCAATGACACAAAAATTTACGTGGAAACCCAATGTGGGAGAAACCCATGGCAATAAATGCTTTATATATAAACTTGATCTTTTACATTGTTTGTAGGCTACGACCTACTAGAGACTCCTACCCCCAAGTTTACGAGCATCGACTCACTGGAAGCTCCAACTCCCATTCTTCGTAGGCACCCACCTACTGGAAGCACCAACCCCCATTGTTGTCTTCGTGAGCTCCAACCCACTGCACACAAACTACTTTTCCATCTTGGCAATGTTTCTTACCCAACTGATGATGGATAATTAAATCACCACTTTCTTATCTTCGTGTGAATTTATATTCTCTTTTCTCCTTTTGAAATCAGCCAATCACTATTCTTTATATATTCACAAAAATATATATATTTATATATCAGATAAAATCTGATAAAATAATATCTTTTATACACCCTTTGCACTGCTATGAGTATATGTTAGATTAAATATCTGATTATAAATTCTTTATCTTCACCTTCTATTCTTGACTTACAAGGACTGTGTGTATATACATCAGATATGCTTATACATGCATATGCACCTCTTTTTATCCTTTCTTATATTTATCTCAATTCTAACTGTTTTTCGTTCCATACACATGTTTCATCCAACACACTTCTTGTAATTTCATTTATATCTTTTTGAATACCTTTTCATGAGAGGATGTATCGGTTAGGATGTCTCTTCCTATTTAATCAACGATTAACAAATCACACCTTTTGATTAACTATTGTTAGTTGTAAATTATTATAGGCATATGCACTGCTTGGTCACTCAGCCTTCCCATAATTGCTGACGTGAATATATATGTGATTTGGCACTTCGTTTATGGACGTGTCTCTGCTTCTCTGTCCTGACATTCATTTGTCCTCATCCTATTTTATCAACTCCTTAAGTTGTTGAATGCTTTGCGATGACTCTTCTTTCACTTTTAATATTATTATTTTAAATACAGATTTTGTGTAAAGTTTCCTGCAAATTCTGATTGATCAATTCTGATATAATGCCTTTACCCTTACTGAAGATGGTCTTTATCAATACCAGATGGTCTACTGAATGTTCTTGCTATGATGTATAGTTCTGTAATATAATATTTATTTCCACTATAAATTCTATGAGGCTGTAGATGGTAAAGGAGCAGACTTGTGTTTCAATGTGCGTCCTTTATCCACATTTACACCCTACATAAATATAATAACCAAGGGGCATGTCCTTTAAAGGACATGTCCCTCTCTAGGTCGGCCTTAATTCCATTTCAAGAAATTGGCGGCTATTCATGGATGACAATTAGTTAGTAACTAAACTAACCTAGCTTATCAATTTAGTCATTAACAATATTGCCTCAAAGAGATGCCGATCATTGTCAAAGGGAATAGCAATTATATAGGCCTGTTTTACTTTTACCTAAGGGATTTCATGTATAGACTGATCTGTTCGATCTGCAGATTCAGGTCAGTATGATATCAGAGTTACATGATGTAAAATCAACATTTTGTATATACTTTAATTGAAATCGTATTTCCATATTATTGATTGTGTATGTTCTATGCCTGTCGAATTACAAACACGGACATCCTTCTCCGACATGACACATCAGATGTCTTTGTGCTGCAGCACACCCCATCCACATCAAAGCCTTTAGACTCCCTGATGGCTCCTAGAGAAAATGATTATTTAATTGATGAAAACTGTCCATTTCTGTCTTAAGCATTTCATACTAGCACCATCTGATATACATTCCTGAATATTGTTTGATGAATGTTAATCGCTGCTGTAGCGTTTTATGAGTTTGATTACTTCATTTCAATATTATTGATGACTATGCATATGTTTTCAGAATTTCCAATTTCATATATCAAATTCATTGCACTTCTACTATTAAAACCAATTGATTGTTTGATCATATTGTAGCGCTCTATGAAGATTTTGTCTTTTATTGGGCTCCCTTCTTAATTCTTTCTCTGTGATGGGGATTCCCTCTGATGGCAAAGCAGTGTATCGCATGACCTTCGTTTTGTATTATCGAACTGTTTTGTTTTCTCTTTGTTTGATATTTGACATATGTTACAATATGGCGTTTTGAAGGTTCTGTCAAACTATGGCTGCGGAGTAATGATTTGTTATAGACTTTCATTTATGTTTGATTGCTTTTTTCGAATCTATAAGTCTCTGCTTTTGTCTTTTATCGGGATTCCATTTCCATCGTCATCTTCTTCTGTATTTGTGTAGCTTCTTTGACTTTAACATTGCTCCATAAACAATTGATGTGTATGCTATAAATCATCGTCATGAATCCTTCGTCTGTCTGCTATTTCTTGTCTTCAGCAAATATAGTTTGATGCCTGTTGACCAGGGTTTATTTTTCTTGTTTCCTGAGGTTGTGGATTCATTGCAGAGGTGTCGTGAGTCCTTCCTTCATGTTCGCTGTTTGTGCATGGCTCATATCTGTAGCTTTTATAAACAATGAGAATTAAATGCAGAAGAATTTAGAGATATTGATGTATGTATATTGACTCTGTCGTGCATGATTGTTAAATACAGATTTGCTGTCATCCTTCAGATTTTGTTTATACATTCAATGGGCTTCATCTTGGCTTTAAACTGCAATAGAAATATATGTTTCAGAGAATGTTACTGATCATATCTGAACGCTGCTTTACCTTTGTATATTCATCACAACTCTATGAAACAGGGAACTCGCCATGTCAGATTATTATCTCATCTGATCATAATCAGACTGTATATCGTATGTAATAGACTTTTGTATGCTTTTCATATATAATGTTCACTTCTGGCTAATCATTTCTTTACAAAGATATGTCATAATCATAGTTAGAATCACTTCATTTTTGTGTCATTTTCAGTCGTTTGTTTTATGTGTCTTGGTACTGAAGAAACATACCTTTGTTAATCATATATATTAGTGCTTTTTTCATCAATGATAAAACTTCCAACAATCTTATTGTACCTTAGATAGTAGTCCTTTTATAACACAATGGCAATCTTAACAATCTCTTGAGTGTTCTTGACATTAATGACCATATTGCATCAATCTTATGACTGCCTTTGACATCAATGAGAATTTCTCCTTTTTACCTTTCCCATTGATTATGCTAACATTTATAGTTTTGTTCATGCTCATGAAAACCTTTTGACATCAATGACAATATACTTCCATCAAACACAAGCTGTAGCTCCATTGAAGCTTAAATTGAATCTGATTATTTTTTCTAAAAATATTTCTCCATTGATAAATTATTGCAGGGTTTGGCTCTTAAAGATAATGGTCTTGACTCAGAATCAGATAGCAGGGATTTTGTTTTTGAAAAACAACAGAATGAAGAACAAGTGCCCGTTAAGACTAGAGGATGGTTGAATTGGTTATCTCTTGGGATGCTTGGGGCAGGGGGGACAGCTGATTCTAGTCAATTTGCTGGGGTTTTCTCAGATGATATTATCAAGGTATGTTCATTTTCAATTTTGACCAAGATCATCTTCAGGAAGGTGTATTGGATATGTACTAACGGCTGTTTGTTCGCAGGACATATATGAAGCCACATTGTATAATCCAGTTTCATCCTGTGATATTGGAATTGTTTCTAAAGGCCATGGCTACTTGCTGTCCATATCCATTGATGCCCAAAAAGTTATTGTGAAGTTGAATAGCATGTAACTTTTGACTTTAAGTCTCTTTCTGTTTAGTTTCTGTCACTGCTTATATTAATGAAACAATCAGTTTGACTTTTACTTCTATTCCACTTGTAATTGGTATGATAAAAACATTCTTAAATGCAAAATAGGCTGCTATATTGTATTTATCAATTTGATTGTTCGAATTGAATTTTTGATCTCATTTCCCACTTCAAAATGTGGAATAATATAAGTGTCCTGAAAGAGTTTTTCTTGATTAATACCAGACAGTTTTACCTTGTCTTCAATAATACTAGACAGTTTTACCTCTTTTCTTACAAGAATATTATTGTTTCCATAATTTTTTTGATCATCAGTTGATTTTGATACTTAGTTTTAGCTATGATTATTACAATAGCACATGGTGTAGTGGCATTTGCAAAAATAATTTTAAGGTAGGCCTGATACATCTTGAAACTTTTCCCAATATGTAGATTTCTCCTGCATCCTTTTGAACTTCTCCTTCAACAGAGACAAGTCTACTTAATTTGATGGATTTTCAAACCTACTCGATGTAAATGCCCAGGACTGTAGTGCTGGGGAGTCAGACTTGGCAAACCATTTATTGCTTGCAATCTGGATTCAGTTTGATAACTCAGTCAAGACTGACCAAATCTTGCCAATTAAAAGATATACGATACATGGAAAAATCTATGTTCCATGTTGTTTGTGGATGCAGACAGTGGGGTGGTATGTGACCTATTCTGAGGAGGACAGTCCTACGGCTATTGCTTGAGGATGACAGAGGAATGACACTATATATGCACATGTATATCTTGGACTTGGAATCGATGTTAGACTTGGCAGTGATTCAACAAATAAAAAAAAACTAAAAAATATAGATATTTTTTATGATCCAAAGCTTGTTTCATATAACCTTTAATAAATAAACTATAGAGACAATAAAGTAATCAAATAGAAGTTACTTTGACCATATACACAAGTATACATTGATTATATACACAAGCTGAGTCATAGGATACGTCGATTTCATCCTTTTAAGTTCGAATTTCAGCGAATTTTTACCCTAACTAAAGCTTCATCTGAATATTATGATATTTAATATAATTTTTTTTTCTTGATAGGTAATCGGCCGAAGCCTAGATTAGTTATTTTTCATTTTATTATTATTGTTAGATTAATTATTATTATGTGTTAATCTCGAGTAGATTTGAACCCAAGACCTCCTCGATGAGAGGCTCGCAATTTACCGATGTGTTGTAGGCTCTTGCCTTAAAATAATATTAGTTATTGAATATAACATGATTTTATTTTAAAATAATATTGAGCTATTTAGTTTAATTATTTAGCAATGTCAAACTATTTTTACAATTTTGTGGATATATTACTTATATTTAAAAGATCAAGAAATTTATATAAGGTAAATTTAGTGTCGTCTTTTTTTTCCAATTTTTGCCCTTTGCCAAATTTCATTTGAATTCTATGATCGACAAACTCGAATTGGAATTCAAACCTTGTGCCTTAGTACACAAGTGTACATTTGTCATGCGAGTATAAATATGAACTTCAATTTTCAGTTGAAGGAAACAACATTGGTAGATCTATAGATCTAAAATTAAAAATATTGTCTACGGGCCCTTGTCTTATGGTGAAGTTGAATGCTTCTAAATGAGCACATTAGAGTGGAAGTCTTGCTAAGTGTAAGGCTCCAACATCATAGGGGATTAGGCTGGAATTTCGCCCCTCACGAATTTGGTGGAATGGATGCCCCACATTCCTTGACTCGTAGTCAAAGAGGTTCAACCTATGGCTCATGCTTTGGTATTAGGTAGCTAAACACATTTGGGTTTGTGCAAAATCCTACGTAAAAAAAAGTTATAAATATTGTCAAATGTGTATAGGTCTCATGGATTATAACATTTGTCATATCAATACTAAAAACACGAGTCTATGAATTAGAAGAACTTGTATTACTTATCCCAACATCATAACAAGTCATGTGCTGTCATCTAAGATAGGTCTTGATTGGTGATGCAGCCATGATATTTGCTTTTGTTTGTGGTTGGTGTGTATAATTGGGGATTTATTATTAACATTTTCTTCAAGCTTTCAAGACTATGTTTTGTTCTCAAGCTCAACAACACACCGGAACGTCCTCTTATTGATGCATTCATATTGTCAAATCAAGCTGAAATTGCATTGATTTTTCGGAAGTCAAGCTCCAACTCTAGGACATTGACTTCAATTGTGGGGATTGTATTGGTTGGTATTCATGAAGCAAAGGGCCACCCCTCCTTATTTGATATTCATAGATGTGATGGTATATCTAGTTTGCCAAAGGAATTTTTTTTAATCAAAAAGTGATGAAGCACTTAAATTTATTACTATATATAACTAGTTCAAGAGGTTTCTGAGAGAAAGAATTAAAAAGAAAACTCTAATTCCTTGCGCGAGTAAAAAATGAGAGTTCAAAACCTAACTATTAGATCTCTGCCACAAAACCCCAATTAGGAGTATCTAAGGAGATAGTTAGATACTAGATTGATACATAGTATGGCGGTTCCCCGCCCTTGTTACAATTTTGTATGAATTATGTATATACACATAAAAATGACATACATAATATGACAATATGTTATCACCCCAAAATGAGCTTATTAGTTGGTTAAATTTTTTGTTGATCTTGTCTATCTTATATGGGCCATGTGAGAGACAAAATGCGACCATATATCAAAAATAACCCCACAGTAACGTAATTTCATAGAAGCAAATTGAGAGGCAGGGTACGATTTAAGCTTTAACATGGTAATTACTTGATTCTGTTGAAAGAATGATACATACATAGACAATTACATTGTTGATGTTTCGTAAAGAATCAATTGAACACTGAATACCAAATTAGAAAAAAATCTAATCTACCAAAAAATATGTTGTTGACCATTAATTTACCTCTACCTCTACCTAATATTCTTTCTTAATGGTCAATTTGTCAATTGCACCAAGTTGCCTTTTAGATTTGACAAACTTTTCCAAGCTCAGAGACTTGGTGAGGATGTCTCTGGTCTGAGCCTCTATTGGAATATATTGCAGTTGAAGTAATCCATCTTTGACAAACTAGTGGATGAAATGACAATGAAGCTCAACATGGTAGGTTTGATCACGAAGATTGGGTTTTCGCAAATTAGAGCGTTCCTTGATTGTCACAAAATAGAGGTTAAGGTTCTATTTGGTACATTTGCATGTCAAAGTATTCTTCAAAGTCAAATGACCTCAAAACTACTTTAATAGTTATCGGATATTCAACTTTAGTTGAGGAAAGAGCTATCATTTGTTGCTTCGTTGGTCCATGTAACTGCACAGATTCTTAGAATGAAGACATGCCTAGATGTAGACATTTGGTCATCAACAAAACTTGCCCAATTTGTGTTTACTTTTGTTTCTGCCATACAAAATGGTAAGTTAGAATGGTCCTTTACATGTCTTAGCACACTTTTCCTTGCAACCCAGTGTTTAGCTCTAGGGGCTCTCATAAAGCAAGAGATATAGCTCACAACAAAAGTGAAGTCAAATCTAGTGGTAGTGAGATAGATGAGATTGCCCACTAGTCGCTTGAATGCTAATTCATCTACCATAGGGAAATATGACTTGGCTAACAATTTGTGCAAATTCATCTACCATAGGTGCAGGTTTGATTCATTTACCATAGATGCAAGTTAGATTCATCTACCATAGGTGGAAGTTTGCAATCTTGCACCCAAAACTTGAGAAAATTCCTCACAATCTTCAACTAAGAGATAAAGATATTGCCATCTTTCTACCGAACATCAACACTTAAGCGATAATGTAGAACTCTCATATATGTCATTTCAGAGGATTGACACAAACTCTAGTTTACTCGATCAAAAGTACTAAACTACTAGTAATAATCAGATCATCAACATAGAAGACAAGTAGAAGAATATCACTACCAATAGTTTTGGCATACATATTGGAACCGAGACTCCTTAGAAAGCCTTGATTACTGAGGTATTAATCATTCTTTGTGTACCAGGCTCGAGTAGCTTGTTTAGGCCATATAAAGCTTTAACCAGTCCACATAACCCAACGTGCTTCTACCAGTTTGCATACTTGGTGCTCTGTGCTAGCAAACTTGAACCTAGGAGGTTGTGTCATATAGATTTCTTGCAACTGAGCATTAAGAAATGCACTCATGAGATCCATTTGGTGGGCTATCCAAAAAAGGTTGAAGTGGAGAGGAAAAATTGAATGGTATTAATTTTGGTTGTGGGTGCAAAGGTCTCCCCATAATCAATGCCCTCTTTTACATATCAAGGGCTTATCAACCTTGTTTTAAACTTTATACACCTCTTTGTAGCCAATGGGCTTCTTTCCAAGTGGAAGATTAGACAAAACCTAAGTGTTGTTTTAGAAAAGACTACGGTGTTAAACTTTCTTAGCCTTTTGCACTCAGGTATAACTTTAGCCTCTGAATAAGAGTGAGGCTCATAAACACTAAGAATGCTAGCTATAAGAGCAAAATTAAAATGTATTTTGGCACTTGCTCTTGTGGAGAGGAAATTTTAAACGATAGTCATTTTGGTTGTGTGAGCAAAGAACTCCTCATAATTAATGCCCTATTTTTGTGTGAACCTCTAGCAGTTAGCTAATCCTTGTACTTATCAAGGGCTCCGTCAATTGTACCTATGAAGGGCTTATTGGCCTTTTACTTTGTACACGCATTTGTAGCTAGTGGGCTTCTTCCCCATTGGAAGATCCTACAAAACCCAAGTGTCCTTTAGAAAACTAGGGTGTTCATCTTCCATAACCTTTTTCCACTTAGGTATACCTTTAGCCTTTAAATTAGATTGAGGCTCATAAACACTATGAATGTTAGCCATAAGAGCGCGTGCTCTTGTTTCTTTCTATTCTACTCTCAATTAGCTAATCATCATGAAGATGACCTATGGTCTTGGCCCACCATTTAGGTTGGAGAGTAGATGTACCAACATGTGATATAGGGATGGCTAGATTAGGGTCAATAGGATGTAGACCAACATCTCCTTGAGGAGAGTTAGGCGGTGCAATAACATGCCTCAGAGACGACACAACATTTTCAAAGTCAGAGTCTATTGAATCCCTCCCGTGAGGTGGACTTAAAGGAAAAGAAACACCCAAATACTAGCCTTCAAAAGCTAATCCACAGGGCTCAAAAAAAGAAAAGAGAGCTGAGGAGGCCCTCATTCTTTATCAAAGACAACATCTTGATTGAATATGAGACAATCAATGTATACATCAATCAATTGATATGCTTTGTAGTTTTCATTGCATCTTGTGAACATAATCTTATGGCTCTTGGAGTCCAACTTTGAGCGTTTGGCATTTTGAATCCAAACATAATTTATAGAGCCAAAGATGTTCAAGTGATTGATTTTGGGCTTCTTGCTACACTAGGCTTGCTTTGGAGTCTTCTTCTTAATGACATGTTTGGGAGGCCTATTCAAAAGATAAACAACAACGTAGACTGCTTCAGCCCAAAATTTCTTTGCAACACTTTTATGTTCTAGTATAGACCACACCATCTTAGTGATTGTGCGGTTTCTCAGTTCGACAACACCGTTTTGTTGAGGGGTGTAAGGCGTGGCAAGCTTAATAGCATGATGGGTGGAGAAATCAAAAGAGAAATTCCTCGTATTGTTTGACCTAAGAGTCATTATTTAATGACCAAATTCTTTTTCTATCAAGGCCTTAAACTTTTGAAACATGCTAAACACATAAATTTCTTGTTCAAGAAATACACACACATTTTTTGTACTAAAACTGTCAACAAACAATAGAAAATACTTGGACCTAGTAAGTGAAGAAGTGTTCATTGGTCCACAATAGTCAACATGAATCAATTGTAATGCCTTGAAGGCTTGCTAAGTATCACCTTTTGAAAATGGAGATCAATACATCTTTCTAGCCTGACAAGCTCCGCAAAGTCCATGATTCTATGTTTGAATTTCAAGTAAGCCAACAACTAGATTCTCTCAAACTAACTTTGGGGTGATAATGTATGTTTAGATGCCCTTATTGTTGATGCCAAAGTTTTCTTGTTCAGGGACCGTAGGGCCCTTTCTTCATTTTTTCAGATACATTGACCAATGATATCTTGTGCTTTACCTCCAAGAGGCCTTGTGGCTTTGCGATCACACTGCACAACTTCTGTTACCTATGAGACAAACTTCAGACCATCTCATCACCTACTTCTTAACGTCTGTGCCTCTTACCCGGGGGACAAAGCGGTCCCTCGGTCGTCCCTTAGGAGAACACCAAATTTGTGAGGCCTAGTAAAGGACACAATCATCAACATCACCCTATCATTATCGTCTCCCAGAGACAACGACCCCTTGGCACACCCTTGCCTCAGATTGTGTCCTTTGATTTTGGACTACTTCTTGTATCTGAGGAGTATTTAGTTTTTCCTTGTATTGTTCTTTTTCTTTCTTATTCTTTCCTTGGACACTGTTTGGTGCTCCCTCTACTAGTGTTTGCCTTGTTCTACTCTTTCCAATCACTTAGACACTAATTTGTTTCTTGTTAGACATTAATAAATTTGTCTCATCTTATCTTATCTAGGATGCAAAGTGCATCAAATATGGGTGGGCTAAGTTACAAGGTTTATATTCAAGTTTGGAATGGAAAATATCCAGAGTACATTTTTTCCAATTGATAAAATTAATGGAAAATATATTCAAATTATGTTCAAAGATTATAAATCTGCAAGTTTTTGGTGTTTTTATTTTCAGTCTAAGAAATAAATCCGCAAGGTTGTTAACTTAATTCAATATTACCAAATAGATATGACAAACATATAACAAGATGTCTAATCTTATAAACCATAATAAGCTGATTAGAATTAACACATGAAAACATGTGGAATCATAATTTAAGATGATTTTCTTGGTGCTAAAGCATAAAATAAATATTTACCTCACTGAGAATTGGCTAAATTGCATATTCACTAAATGCTTCATTGGATTGATTACCAATAATACTAGGATTGTTTACACTAGTTATAGATTGTGATGTGTTGGAATTCAAAAGAATAGGAGGAGGATTCTTCTTAGTTACTGATTCGTGAAACGAATCTGATTCGGCCACGTGAATTGGATTCGTGATTTTTTTTTTACCCAATTATGATTCGTGGAGAATTCATGTATATATATATATTAAAGTAACGAGAATTGGAATCGGGTCGGAATTGGCAAGGCCGAATTGAATTGTGAATCGGCGACGAATCAGTAAATTTGAAAAAACCCTTTAAATTTAGAGATTTTAACAATTTCAAACTTATTTCATGCACCCTTTATTGAATATAACTTAACACACTATAACATCATCAAATAGAAGTTAAAACTTAACATACATAAACATGGAAGTTTGGAACATAAAATCCATCACATACGTAACTATGTTATGTAAAATGTAAATTGTAGGCTAGCTGAAGTAAATAGAAATCAAATGATCATAATGATTCAAATCATAGAATGTATGTAAGATGAAGATCCATAAGACATCAAATCATAAATTTATGTAAGAATCTAAGATGAAGATCCATGAAAGTTTGAAACGTATGTCTATCAGTGATTTAGTATCAACATTTGTAAACAAAATATAAAAACAAGGCTCCAGCTCAAGCCTCATCATCATCTGCATCATCATCCTCAAGCTCGACTGGAGCCTCAGCCTCAGCCTCTGAGTATCTAGTCTGCCTACTAGAAAGGCGTCTAAGGTAGGTCCTAGAGGACCACCGAGCCATGTTCCTGGCATGTAAGATGGGCTCACGAACAACGTTTCTAGGGCCTAAGTTTGTGTGTGCTCGTATGTGTCCACTAGTGCTTGAACGTGCTCTAGCTGCCTCCTTTGCCATGGCCACAGCCTCAGCCTCTATATCCACCTGGTCAACCCACGCACGGTCTTCCTCAGCGAAGACTGGATCCACAACCTCTGTGAGCCACTCTGATTCTGGATCAATCTCCTCTAGAATGATCGGAGAGGAGTTAGCGCCCAAAATCTGTTTGATCCTAAGACGAAGGTTGTAATGAACAAAGACAAAATCATTCAACCTCTGCATTGTCAACCTATTTCTCCTCTTCGAGTGGATGTGCTTGAACATGGACCAATTGCGCTGATATTCAGAAGCCCTGCTTGGCTGACTTAGAATATGGATGGCAATTTTTTGAAGTTTTGGGGTTGTGGCCCCAAACATTTGCCACCATCTATCTGAAATAAGGGAAAACAAAAACAATTAGTCTCATTTACAAATTACAACTCTAAAATTACATAATCAACAATTAAAATTTAAAATGCACAACTTATAACTATAAGTCTATAAGACATAAACTTTAAGTTTAGAATCTAGATTCATGAACATTGAATATATTATTTAATTTTTACCTGGTTGTATTGTTGCCCAAGCATCTATGGCCATCTTGCTAGAGAAAAGTGGGCTCAGTGACCTATATATAAAGTAAAACAAAAATATGCGGCAAAACTAAAATATAAAATAATATAACTTAAAGGAAAACTAAATCATTGAACAATTAGCATAGTAAACTGTAAAATACTAAATGTTAAATTGCAATAAATTTACCTTAAGGGTTTTTCAAGCAAGTTTCCAAAAACCATCATCATCAAATATGCAATCCACCACATCTACCCTTGCAATGGTCGCAACATAGGAAGATGAAATCCTCTCCCGCCCAACAAACATGCTCTTCAAATCATCCTTTGATGTCAACAAGGACTGCAGGGTGATGAAGTTCGAGGCAAACCTCGTGATGCCTGGACGAGCTAACTCCTTGCCTCCTGTGTACTTCCTCATTGTGCTAAGGACAAATGAATGATTATAAATAAACTTGCATATGTTTTTTGCCCTTTCCACACATGACTTGACCCACTCAAGTTTGCCAATTTCCTCCAACATGAGGTCAATGTAGTGTGCCGCACAAGGGGACCAAAATATGGTGGGGTGCCTCTCCATCAAAAGTTTACCTACAACAATTTTAAGTTAATTAGAAATTCGAATTTCAAACATGTTAGAAGTTAGGAAACTTAGAATTAGAAAAAGTTCAAAATTCAAATAAATTTATTTTCAAAACTTGAAAAGTTAAAAATTTACCTTCAACAACATAACTTATTGCATTATCCGTCACCACTTGCACCACATGTTGTTCCCCCACCTCTGCTATGACTTCCTCAATAACCTCACATAAGTATGTGGCGTTTTTTACATGAGCGAAAGCATCAATGGATTTGAGGAACATGGTATATCCTACAAGTAACAAAACAACGAATATATAATGTTAAATGGGTCATCAACAAATTAGCAATCAACAAATCAAAATTTGAAATAGTCAATCACGATTCACAATTATGTATGTAGGAAAGTAGAATGATCAATCACCTCCACAGGATACAAGAAAATTGAGGAGTGTTCTATTCCTCCTATCTGTCCAACCATTAGTCACGATGGTGCAACCCTTTTCGATTCACTCCTTTCGGTTCTCCAATGATCAATCACCTCCACAGGATACAAGAAAATTGAGGAGTGTTCTATTCCTCCTATCTGTCCAACCATCAGTCACGATGGTGCAACCCTTTTCGATTCACTCCTTTCGGTTCTCCTCAAGCTCAACCCTCATATCCTCTACCATATCATCCAAGAGGTATCCACTTAACTCAACCTCAGTTGGGGCTTTAAACCCCGGACCACAAATAACAACTGCATCTATCATGTTTTATGAATAAGGAGCCCTATCACAAATAGATAATGATTAGAAATTTAGATGTCAAAGACTCAAATCATAAAACAAGTAGATATGATTAAAGTTTTACTTTTATTTTTAACTTTAAAGAAAACAAAGAAAAAGAATCAATTACCTAGCTGCAACAAATGGAATGTTGCAAAGGTATCAAAATTTGCAAATCTCTTTTCTGGCAGCGTCATGAATCTCTTTGTTCAAACCCATGCCCTCAAGCGTGGGTTGGGAGCCAGGAGTAGTGCAGGGCATAAAGTAACTATCCATTCTGTTTTTCCGCACTGTAGGCCGCAATAAGTTGGTGTTGGACTCTGTCTCAGTATAAGACCGACTAGCACTAGCACTCATATGAGCACTAGAACTAAGACGAAAAGGAGGCCTGGAAGAACCCTCTCCAACACAACCTACGGATGCGGAAGCTGATGCAGATGTAGATGTAGATGCGACTACGGGAACATGGGAGCCAATACCCCTTAACCCTTCAAGTTGCATTTTCTTATTCAATTTGTCTTGTTAAATTTTCCCTAATGCCACTAAACAAGTGCGTTTTGCCTCAGCAGTTTGTTGAGTGAAAATTGTAACATCATGTCCAGGTATAGCAGCAATGTGGTATTTCAATCTATAAATACCTCCAAAATTTATTTTTCTTTATAAAATATACATTTTGTTTGAAATTTGGTTCTTCCAAGAAACTCTTCGTTATATTTCCAACATTCATCTTTTTTACCCATTGTGGAAAATAAAAGCAAAGGGCTGCTGCAATAAAAGAAATAATGTAAAATATCAAAGTTTGAAACTAATAAACAAAAGCTACAAAACAACAAGCCCTAGTTTGCAATTTAGTAAAATTAAAAAAATTCAAGATTTGCAAATGAAAATTAAAAAAATTTAACAAAAAATGCATAATACACTAACATGCAAAAAAAAAATCAGCGCTTACCTCTTGCAAATGAGTTGAGGAGTGTTGATATTGACTCCTTAATGCTCCCAATGCAATTTATGGCCTCCCCAGATGGGCTTTTGATCTCTTTGGTGCTCTTCCTTCTTGTCGGTTGGAAACTTATGGTTTTTCTTTTCTCTTCTTCTTTCTCACGTTTCTTCTCTTCTACTCATGCTTAACAATTAGAAGGCCCTTTAGGGTTATAACAAAGAGGAAAGGCAAAAAAAGAAATGAAATAAAATATATATTATTTAAAAAAATTTCATTGCAACTTTTTGGTTGCTGTGGCCGATGCACGCTGTGATTCATGTGATTTTCCGTATGAATCGCCTGAATCAATGATTCATGCCAAAAAATTGTTGTCAGCGATTCATGATGCCAAAAAAATCGGGGTGGATGAATCTTATCGCGATTCACGTGATTTTATGGCGATTTTTGGAACTATGATATATATATATATATATATACACAAAATGAGACAAATATACATAATTCTAAAATTAAATCATTTCATAGTATGAATCTATGGATCAAATCCATAATGATTATAAGAAAGTAATTGTGAAATAATAAAAAAACCGGATGAATCCAGCCACGGATCCGGATCCGGATCCGGATCCAATCTCTAGGGCACGAATCTGGTAACTAAGGGATTCTTTTATTACTTTTTTCACGAATGATTATAAATGTGTATGCAAACAAAATCTTCCAACCTATGCTAACCCAAGGTTTTAGGACATGGATGGGAGACGATGGGGGACACATTTGGGGACAGTTTCTTTGATCCCATTTTATAGGAGACATCTCTCAAAAAATAGGGAAGATTTTAAGATATAAGGAAATTTGTGAGCATTAATGCCTCTGAAGTTCTCTACAGTCAGACATGGGCATTAAACAAATAGAACAAACTGTTCCTGAAAGGTCTGATGGAATTTCCTAAGGAGATATAATGATGATATACGTAATGAATAACCAAAGAAGAAGATAGAAAACAAGAGCAATGTTCGATACCTTATCAACAAGGAAGATAGCCTGGCTGTTGAAGTAGTGAGATCCAATAGTGAGATGTCAGTTATTGCTCCTCCCTGGGGAAACCTGGACCAGTTCAGCGAGAATGTGAACTTCGAAGGATAACAAACTAATCTCATGTGTTTTGTATGTAATATCCCTCCAATCTCTAAGCAATTCCTTGAACAGCAGAGAATATAGCAAGGTACAAAATGTGTTAAAGTATGACAGAAATCGTGTTGGAAAAACATATAAAGTGATCAATAATAGTATCTTAAGTCTTCACTGACAGTTGCAAATCAGGAAATATAAGGCTGCTGCTATTGAGCTTGTGTGGAGGCACACAAATTAATGACTGGAGGATATCAGCAAGATACAAGTAATTTCAGTATTGATATGTAGTCACAAGACAACTAATATTAAAAGTGATATTGCCTATCGTGATGATTAATTAAAGTGAAATGACTGCAGATGGGTGTAAAAGAGTGTTAGTCGACGATGCATCCCCAGTATGTTTTCGGCTGTCCCTGTCCCGGAAACATCTCGGGGACTTGGGGACACCTAGGAGACTTTGACTGTGACTTCTAGAACAAATTCGACTGCGACTCTCAAAGTAACACAAATGTGGCATATGAATTCAGCTGATTCTTACATTTTAAGGTTCTATTATGTATATATGCTTTATCCATGTTTCCATATAAATAATTTAAATTTCTCTATATATTTAAACTTTTCCTATTATTATATAGCCATTGCCTGTCCCCAAAACAGTAAATTTTTTCGCCAACCTGGAAACTTGTACCGCTGTCCCCTGCCGTCCCTGTCCCGGAAACTCGGGGGAACATAGGTGTAAACTAATTAATGCTAAACATTATAAGAAATGAAGGCTGCGTTGTGGAAACTTGTTTTATATTTGCCATAATTTCGTGAGTATTTAATTCACGCACATGGGGATCTCAGTTGTTAGGAAAGTACACGAGGAAACAGGAAGACATAGCCTAAACAAACGATCATGGTGTTGAGCCAAGAAAATACCATTGTCACCACCCAAGGAGAATCATAATCATTTGCAATCCTTAGTATTGCCTTGTCCTATTGATTACTTATCCTATTGGTGGTGATTCTTATGGATATTCAACCTTACTAAGTTTTGAGTGGAGACTATTACAAACCTTGGAATTTGTGAATTCCCTCGGTGAAAAAAATATCGTGTAAGTAATATCATACCTTACTAAGTTTTGAGTGGAGAGTATTACAAACCTTGGAATTTGGGAATTACCTTGGTGAAATAATATTGTGAGTAATATCATGCATGTTAATCTAGGTTGCATGGGTACGCGTACCCACACCCCTGGTACATATAACTGCTTACCCAAGTATTGGGTATACGTATCCCACGTACTGGGTACTTAGTGGAGAGCATCACAGATAAGGACCTTGATTAAGATTTCTGATTTTTGTTTCAGTTTTTTTTTGTTTATCAAGGTCAAGTCAATCTGTAATCAGTTTGAAACTTTGATACAATACTGATTAATAGTAAACTATATCACTGTTCCAGTCAGTAGTGTTTAAAGCCTGCCTTCTTTGTTATGCATCTAAACATTTATCATATATTATTATTACAAACATATATCAAATCTGGAACTTAAAATAATACATTACATTTGCAAATTTTATCACTGTTCTAGTTTTGAAAAACCGTTGTCATGACTCATAATTTCAGATTTTCTATATTAAATTATATTAAAAAAAAAAGTTTGACGTCCCCAGGTACCCCCATCCCATAGTTTGAGAATTAGCTGTTCCTGTACCCATACCAATACCCTAAGTATCCAAGCAGCCCCGTCCCCATGCAACCTTGATGATAATTCATAGCAAGAATAGAGATTTCAAGGCAATTGTCCCAAATTCCCAAGTTATCTTAATAGGGGACTTTACATATTCTCAAATCCTAATAAAATGCCTCTTGAATTTTCTAATCTAGCTCTAGTTCCTTGATATTGTCTTGTTATATCTTGATGACCTCTTCCATCGCAATCCCTAGACTCAACATCTTCCTTCTGCGTAAACCAGATTGCAACACTCTTTTAGGCACCTCATCCCTTTTGTTATGTTCTTTGAAACTAATTGTTGCAAGATACAATCCCTAACCTGATCACACAATAGCTAGCTTAAATCTATGGTTGAAATTGGCAAAACTTTCTCTTCATCATAATCTTTCATTACCAGCTAAACCATCCTTCCCTACTATTGGTTTTACTAGACTGAGACTTCAATCCACCGTAATTTAATATCTTATTCAAGAGATGGTCGATATCAGGGCCTTGACACAACTTCTCCTAGCACGAATATCATAAAAAAACCTACATAATCTAGCAGGAAACGACCAACAAAAAGAACATTAATCAACTGAAAATAACAACACACAAAAACCCGCATAATGCCAAAGGCTATGCTACCTCTCGACATGACATTGCATTAAACATTTCCAAGGCAGTTCAAGATGATTACTGCTATATAAAACCTTTGGGCAATATTGTTGATATAATCTAAGCTTTGACTCTTTATAGAGCACTTGTAGATAATATAAAATGTATTGCCAATTATGGTGGTTGATTCTTGTTGACCTACTCTATTGTTTAACCAAAGTAACACAAGGACGTGTCCCCCTACTCTCTGCCCCATGTCTCAGAGATGGGGACGCACTGGGGACTCAGGGACTCTATTCCCCCATCCCCAACAACACCACTAGATTTTGCCACCTTCGTCGAGGATGGGGGGGCTTCCTGGTGTTGACTATTTGCCAATTCAACTATTTATGCTCAATGTTCAATGTTCCAATTCAATGCAATTTAAGTATTTATGCTTTTACATCTTTATCTCTTGTATTGCAATACATCTTTTCATAACTAGCATTTTAAGTACCATATGTATAGTATATACAACCCCTTTTGTCCCCCGGTCCCCCTGCCCTCCCCAATTTAAGGTCCCTCTGTCCCCCGATCCTGGAAACTTGTCCTTCTGTTTTGTCATTCCCCTGTCCCCTAAGCCGGTGTAACTATGTGCTTAACCCTCTCACCTTCAAGCATTTTGTGGTTCAATCAAAGCATACATAGCCAAATAATATCCTTCTTTATTTTGAGATCTATAACAACGTGCCACCAGATTGTGATAGAATATAGCTTTCTTTGCAAGTACTCTTATGATTGTTTTTCATTTCCCACTAGGGTGATTTCCTTTGTGAATCACATTAACATCTATTTGAGAGTCATCTTCAATCTCCCCATTTCTATACCCTACCCTATAAGTAGATTTCACATATTTGAAAAATGCTTCCCATTTTGTATTGTCATTGGTTGTCACACCTGGATATTCAATCTGCCAAGCACAAAGCCAGCTCTATTATTTCTTAAAACATAATCTACTCCATGTAGACCTGGGTTGCCCTTTTGAAGTTTTCAGACACCGTCAAAATTCATTTTCAATGCATTTATTTGTCTTTGGCCACCACAAAACTGTCCGATTATTTCTCTCATCTGTTAAAACGTGAACAAAGATTAGCTAGGAAGACTTTGTGTACATTCAGTTTACGTAAAATATGTCCGATGTCACATTCCTTAGTTGTTTTTGGAAGCTACTATTTTCCTTTGCTCCATCATCTGCTGTTCAGTTAGCCATATATGACTTGCCTAACTTTCTTCTTGCCATACTCTTTCATTCATCACTCAGGTCTAGGTCCTCTCAACGTTCCCCAGTTTCCTTCTTATTGGCTTTCCAAAATACTTCCAACTAATTTTCATGTAAAATTTCTCCATCTTTTAAATCTTTTCCATGGTTGTATTGGAAAGCTTTACGATCATTTTCAATATAACAAGTTATATTCAACAAGTTTTTTGAATGTACTAGTCATACAGTAGACCAACCTTTGTGCAGTTTTTGACATTGCTATTTGCTTCAGGAATAAGAAGGCAACACTAATCTGCATGACAATTAATGGGGCAAATATAACTTCTAATTTATGGCAAGATTCAGCAAATTTCTGCATCATTTTCAAGTCAATGAGGGTTGTTGATCCTATAATAAATCATCTTCCTTTCTCATATGTTCTAAGCGATAAGGTATGTTTCAATGCCTTTTCTGTCAACTATGAATGGCTCACACAACTATTCTTTATTCTGTGTTTGGATTATTGTCATCCATTTTGGTATTCACAACATTCACTATTTGTAGATTGAGATATTTTCCATGGTTAATATTGGTTAGTTGAATACAAGTGATTGATAGTGTTGGCCTATTAATGAAATTTGCTGACATATGGAGGTTTTAAATATATTACATTTGTTGGATAAAGGTAACTGCAGATTCTGATGGCTTGAACCTATCAGAAGCTTGCCTTGGCAATTCCTGTAAGGAATTTCTAAAGATATTGATTGAGATTCTCCCAAAAGGTTCTGACACTGATTTATCTATAAGTGTGAGTACAAAATTTCAAGAAAATTTATGTTTGAGGGTAGGAAAGCATTCACATTTGCTTTTCTAACTGGGCTTTAAATTGTCATTGCAGGTTATAATTCAGCCATTTGAATTTATTTATAATGAAATTTTGGTTGAGAATATAATTAATTTTCTTCAGATGCCAACATCCTTTCAATCTCACCTAGACCTGGTATGGTTATTTATCCTTTAAATTACTATACATTGGACTAGTTAATTTTTCCTTATCCAAAAATTTGATACTCTTAGGGTACCATCATATTTCTGTAGTTGTAATTATTTTCCTGCAACTGTTGGTGATTGAACGGATGAGTTTTCTTTCTTGGAGTGATTGAACAAATGCCCTTTTTTGTCATTTTGCATGAAAAGAAGTTATTTGGAATGTGATTGTTTGGCAAAACTAACAGATAAATAAATGATCAACATAACTCCAATAGACTGGTGAGAGAATTGAAAAAGAAGCTATAAGGCCTTTTAAAAGTTGGAATGTTTTGTAGTGCTACAAAAGGAATCCTGAGAACCGCGTTAACAGACAAGGGAATGGCAATTGAATCAGCATTAATGTTTCATTCCTAACATCCAAGCCATAAACGGGGTCAGTTAGGAGGGGTTTCAAATGGTTATGTGTCACCACTTTCTTATTATGGGTTGCTACTGTTCCTTATAGATTGTTGAGAACACCATTATCTGGCCTGACTCTTGCTAGCACCAATCACCGTTTATAGAAACCCTGCAGGAGTCCCAATACTTCAGATTTGATGTTTTTTTCTAGCTATGTGCTGCCACATACCTTCGTATTGCTGATTCCGACATGACGTCTTTAATTGAAAAGTGTTGGTGCTGAGTCCCAGTCTATCTTGGAGGGTTGGCAGCTTTTACTGGAATGATGACACTCCAGTTATGGTCAGAGTGGTGCACTGTTAATGTGGTGGATTTCTTTCGAGATTGACGTGGAACCCTGGGATCATTCTTGATTCCAGTTTGGACCAGTTCGTTGATTGGAGGCTGCACCTGCATTGCTCGAGGACAAACATTTTTAGCGAGGGAAGACTGTAATGCCCCCACTTCTGCACCTTCCTTAGTGTCATTGTTTTCTAGCAAGATTAGCCTATCAATAGGGTTCTTGTATGCTAATATAGTGGATAGGAAGCCCATGTAGGCGTTATGTGGCCATTGTGGGAGATATGTGTGGCTTTTCAGGAACTCTAAGTATATTTTCTACTATTTAGGAGTAGTCTAGTAGTTCGCCTATTGAACACTTAGAGCTTGTGGAGCTTTGCATGGGACTTTATAAACCATTTGAGTTATTCTGAGAGAGCCTCCTATTTTTGAGGAGGATCTCTGTTTTCTAGGAGACTAGCAGATGGCCAGTGATGCATTTTGACATTCCAGATGATTTGAGAAGTTTCCTAAGATTTAGGAAGGGGTCTTACTTTTGAGGAAGTGACTAGCAGTTGACGTGTTATATTTGGACATCAGTTGGGGGCCTGGTGCAACATGAATTTCCAGTTGGTGAGGCCAAGTGATGAGTTCCAGGAATGAAAATAAACTATTAATGTTTTAAACTTCAATATCTAAAATCAATAAAATAAAGTACTTTATAAGTGACTTTATATTAAATTAATGAAGTGGCTTAATGAAGGGGACCACCATGAAGCACATGTGCTCAGGTAGACTTAACATTGTTTAAAAAAGACACAATTTTAATATATTTAAGAAAGGGGTAATGAAGTGGCCGATCAGCTTGGGAGTAGTTTACTTAAAAGTCAATATAAACTTTATTAAAATAAAGTGAAATCCCTAAAGGGGATCAATTGGGTTTGGAGTCAAAAGAGACATTGAGGGCAGCAAATGAAACAATCCAGAGATCATTTTAAGAGGTGAAGTTCGCAGATTGGAGCTTTGGCGAGCAGGGATTCAACAGATCAGGTTGTGGAGATGAAAACCTTCATGATGTTGGAGGCCTATTGGAGTGCAATACCTCCCAAGGGCTGATTTATTCACAAATCTCAGTGGGAACATTAGAAGAAATCCATAATCAGGTTGCACCGTCTGATAGAGCAGGGTTTCAACATCAGATTACAGTCAAAGGGGCAGATCGGGGTTGGTTGTCTTCATTCCCAGCCTCTCCTTGCACACCTATAGCCAGGCATACCTTCATTGGGGCAAGAGACTATATTTCCAGTTGGGCGAGAGGGTTTGGAGTTGGAAAAGTGTGCATATCAGATTTATTCTTTGACTGAAAACTCAATTCAGACCTGAAGATTCAAGCATTGTATCTGATCAGTGGAATGTAATAGCTCATTAAGACTTAAATAAGTTAACCAATTTGTTATTATTGCATGTATTCGTTGTAGTGTGCCTTCCTTCAGCATTTTGTATTATTTTTTGTTCACCAAGTGCAAAAACCTCAAAACCAAACAGTTAGGAAAACCTTAAAAAAGACGAGAAAAATAGAAAAAAACAACGAACTCAATAAATTAGAATTTCATCAGCAGATTAGGGTGGGATGTCTCATTGGTATCAGAGCACATGTATTCTTGCCAGCTTGTGCTTTTAACAGATTCTCAGAATTTTATAGTGAATTCACATAAGCAGAAGATGAGGGAAGGAATTCTTATCCTGTTTGAGAAATGTTATACACTGCCTGAAACTATCAAGGAAGAATTCCGTTTCAGTACTTTCATGAACTATAATGTGAGATTATGCTACAAGATTGAGTTTGTGAACAGAGAGTATTATATCAATATGATAGCTTTTGATCAATTTGGTTGTGAAGAGGATAGAAAATCTACTAGCAACAAATTTGAGGATGTTGATGATGATTCCTATGACATGCATGCATGCACCTACGGTTGATGGTTATGTCCTTTAAAAAGAATATGAATCAGTAGTTGAGGTGTTCCATTATGAGTTCCTTAATGCTTCTTATGTTAGCGATGGTATTGAGTGCACTCATATGCTTGCAGAGGAAGAGCAGATGGAGATTGAAGAAAATAATGTCATTGAGATTATAGAACTGGCTATGATAGATCAGCCACAAGGACTAAATTGATTTGGTTTCCTTCTAATTGAGTCTAGCATTGTTTTATCACATTCACCTCATCTTGTGAAGGAATCAGACCATTGTATGGGAATTGTTCAGTTAGATGATGGTCATACTCATGATGGGATAAATTAAAGTGATTTTAACAAAAAGATTATAACATAATACTATATTAAGTGGCCCCAAGCACACATCCCTAGAGGCCTCAATGCTGTTTTAAAAGGGGGAATCATATTAATGAATAAAGGACCCTTGAGGAAGTCTGAACCTCAAAGGGTGGGAATAAATAATACAGAGTCTTATGAGGGAAAAAACCAGAAGGAAATCAATTAGGTTTGGAGGACAATAAGGTAACGTGAGGAGGCTTTCATTTGGCATTCTGGAATTTCATTTTTTAAAGTAGCAGCTTGGGGTTGGAGCTCTTTCAGGGTTTTCAGTAGTGGATCAGAGCTTTTGAGAGTGAAAACTCTCGGAAGATAGAGTAACTACGGGCATGCGAGATCATCCAAGGGTATTCTTGCAGAACATCCTTCATCATCATCTTATTGAGTGAGAGAATCAGTGAATCAGTTGTTGAGAGAGGATTTGAAGTAGCAGATTGCAGATCTGAGCTATTTGAGAATCATACATCCATTATCATCAGCAATCTCTGTCTGTCATACCTTCCTTGATGTAATTGTAGCAAAACCCTAGATGGATGTAGGTTTCTGTCCTTAAAAAGGCAGTCCAGAGCTGAGAATCAGTTCCATTCACAGAGCAGACCTTAGGGATTGTAGTCGGCAATTAGTTGTAGTCGTCACTTGGTAATTTAAGTATTTTTGTACTTATGTTAGTGGGTAGTTAGGGAGTGGGGAATGTGTCGGTTGGGTTCTAACCTAAGTTGCCGGATTCCGACCCTAGAGCTCTGGTCCAGGTCCGGATTTGAGCCCGGGTACGTGACGGGTCCGTGTTTTGGCGTGCGGGTCCGCCCGGGTTCGTGCAAGCACGGACCCGGGCAGACCCGTAGGCCAAAACACGGACCTTGCCTGGACCCGGGTGAATCCGAGCGGACCCGCGGCAGGTGGGGCCAAAAAGTGGCCCAAATAAGCATTAAAAATATGTTTTTTTTTTTTTTTTTGCCAAACCCTAAAGTAAGGCCCTATTAGATGCATTTCATTCATCTAATCTCTCATTTGCTTTGTCATTTTGCTCTCATTTTGGTGTGGCCATTTTGCAAGTTTGAAGAGAAGGTTGTAGAGATTGTTTGTGGAGTCTCAAATCCTTAAAATAATCAGTGCTGAGTGTTCTAGGTATGCATTTGATCCTTCCTTTTGCTTCTTTCATAGTTTGTTTTTAGTTTTTTTTTTATATTTATTGTTCTAAATTTTTATCAAGTCTTGTATAAGTTTTGAAATGTTTTTTTAAATTTGTTTTTATAGATTGCAAGAATCCAAGAATGAGTAGTCAAGGTTTAGTGGGTGGGGTGGGATCCCAAAGATTTAAAATTGATAAAGGCTCTCCTTTGTGGAAGTATACAACAAGAATTGAGCAATGTGCTGGTGGGGGAGGGTATATATGGAAATGCAATTTTTGCCAAAACCAATATAGAAGCTCCTATTACTGGGTTAAACATCATTTGATAGGTCCACTCGGTCAAGGGATTTCCATGTGTGAGGGGCCCCCAGAGGGAGGTAAAAAAGGGTTGCCGGCTCCTCAAATAGCAGGCATGTTAAAAGAACAAGAAGAGGTTGATAGGTTAGTGTCAAAGGCAAAAAAAGATAAGTCAAAGCAAAAACCACCAACACTGCCCTCTCAAACAATCAGTAGACCACATCCCTTCCTACCTACCGCATCTGTGGATGAAGATGAAATAGAAACACCCGCATCCCGCAAGAGAGGCCCATTAGATACAGCATTTGAAAATGACAAGAGAGAAATTGCTGACATAAAGATTGGGCGTTGCCTCATTACAAATGGTGTTTCATTCAATCTAGTGAGATCCCCTTATTGGAGAGAGATGGTGAAAGCAATAAATGATGCACCTCATGGTTACCGATCCCCTGGATATGAAAAGTTGAGAACCACTATATTGCATAAGGAGAGAAAGAATGTAGAAAACCTCCTCAAACCAATAAGAGATTCTTGGATCCAAACGGGGGTGAGCATTGTCTTTGATGGACAGAAAGATTGCAAAAATCGTCCATTAATAAATGTGATTGTTGTTTGCCCCAAGGGGGCAATGTTTTTGAAGGTGGTTGATTGTCAAGGGCAAGTAAAGGATGCAAATTTTATTGCCCAACTTCTCATTGAATCCATAGAGTCCGTGGGAGCTGACAATGTTGTCCAAGTAATAACGGACAATGCTAAAGTTTGTAAGGCTGCAGGTGCTTTGGTAGAAGCACGATATGAGCATATCTTTTGGACACCATGCACTATCCACACCTTGAACTTGGTGATGAAAACAATGGGCAGCCAAATTGAATGGATGAAAAATGTGTATGAGGAGGGTGAGCAGATCCAAATGTTTGTGACAAACCACCATATGTCACAAGCAATTTTCAGAACTTTCTCCTGCTTGGAATTATTGAAGGTAAATTTTAAACTTTATTTAGCTTCATTTATCATTTTAATTTTTGTGTCATACTTTACAAAATTTAATACATATTCTTAAATTTTTGTGTTATCAACTTATCATATTAACTTACAATTTGAATTAACATGGTAATAGGTTGCTGAAACAAGGTTTGCTTCACACACAATCATTCTTAGATGACTTGTGAGGGTGAAAGAGGCATTGGGTCAAATGGTATTAGCAACAAATGGGGTGGATGGAAGCAAGCTGATACAGAAAAGGCCAAAACTGTAAAGGATTTGATCTTGAGTGATGATTTTTGAAATAGGGTGGAATATACATTAGAACTCACCAAGCCCATCATGTCTATGCTTCGGTATGCCGACACGGATGAGCTTTGTTTGGGGAACATATATGATGCCATGGACTCCATGCTAGAAAGAATGAAATCAGTAAGTTTAAATTTTTATGCAATACTTTATCCTTGTTTATTGAGAGATTTTGATTTTTGATTTTAATTAAGTTATTAACACTACATCAAGATAACTTACATGTAGATCATTTGACATTCCAAGTCATTCAGAGGAGAGAGCAGGATCCTGATACCTTGTACACTAAGGTGGAGAAATTTGTTCTGCATCGTTGGAACAAGATGACTACACCTTTACACCTCCTGGCATATGCACTTTCTCCTAGATTTTATAGCAGTGAGATACTTGCTATTCCTAGTAGAGTGGCACCATATAGAGATCCTATAGTTGCTGCTGGGTATAAGAGGGCACTTAACAAGCTCTTTACTGATCCTGATGTGGCATCAAATGTTAGGAGAGAGTTTGTTGATTTTGTCTCAGGAAAAAATGTAGAACTTGATGCAATCAATGACCAAAGTAGATTGGATGCCATTGGATGGTGGTACTTACATGGGGAAAGTTACATGTACCTCCAACCTCTTGCCATTAAGATCTTGTCACAAGTATGTATTTAAGTTTTTTTCCTTTTCTTATGGCCACTTAGCTTGTTGAATTAGCACTCTTAAATTCCTATTGTATTGTAAAATTACTTAGCTAATTTTTAAAAATTTGTTGGTTGTCTCTCTAGGATGTGAGCTCTTCTGCTGCTGAGCGGAATTGGAGTACATACTCCTTTATCCACTTAGTGAAGCGTAACCGGTTGGGTTTGAAGAAAGCAGAGGACTTGGTATTTATTCACAACAACTGGCGCCTCCTATCACGCAAGGATCCAAGATATAAGAAGGGACCAAAGAAGTTGTGGGATGTACTACCTGAGACTTCTGACTTGGATATAATTGTCCAAGATATATCTAGAATTGCCTTGCTAGATGTTGAGGAGGACGAGGCGGAGGATGTGGCTGCATCTGGGGCTAGTGGAACCGGTTTGGATTCCAATGATGAGGAAAATGTCAATGATATAGATGAGGATGAAGCCATTGATCCCTCATATTTTGATGACCCATTTAACCCTTGAAGGGCATTTGCATCTTTAATAAACTATGTTTAAACATTTTTCATTGACTCATTGAGTCATTTATGATTTATCACCATGTTTCACAGTTTCAAACTTTATTAAGTCATAATTTATTATCAATCAATTGGATGAAGTAGTCTATGTTTTGAAATTCCATTTTGCATTTTAGTAATTCAATGTATGATTTTATTTACAACATTAACATAGATTAATGAGTGAGTATTTAATGTTTATCTTTGACATTTGGCATTGATCAATAATCAAGTAACATTGATATATTCATACTATGGAATGACTTAGTTTTACTTTTACAACTATGTGAGTTTTTGTTTTTTTGCATATATATATATATATACTCACGAACCCACCCACGAACCCAAATGGGGAAATTTTTTTTACCCGAACCCACGAACACTAATCCCAAACCTGAATCCGTCCTCGAACCCGAATCGACAACTTAGGTTCTAACTAATTGACCCCTTTATAAGTAGATTGATACTTGAACTTTGTACATTCACGTTTTGGTAATATCAAGAAAATAAAAATGTTCCTCGCTTCTATAGATATAATATTGTGGTATGGTATATTGGTGACTTGGTAATAATAGTTGTAGGATATTTTGGTAGTAATTTCTCTCTATATTGTTGGCTCCGTTGCCTAAGCTCGGATTTGGAGGTATTGTGCTTGACAGGATGGACTAATGGGAAGACCATTTATACCTTATATCCAAATTACTAATAGTGACGGGGAGGAGGAAATAACTAGGGAGGATCAATTGACACGCGACTTGGTGACAATATGGGAGGTTGTGGTCGAGTAGTACGTGCAAAGGGAAGCTCATGAGAGGACAGTTCCTGAGAGCACGGTACGCGACGAACTCTCCGTGCCGCCAGCGGTGCATGATCTCCTAGGACAAATTCCTTGGTTATTGGCAAGGAACCTTGTACATATTGAGGAAGAAAGAGCATAGATCGAGAGGGAAAGAAGAAAGAAACAAGTTCTTCGATGGTTTGTTGAGAGAGCGTGGAATCCCAAAGAAGAGGAACCTAATAAGCCAAGAGAGGGAGATAGACACTGAATTGCTTCATGCCCTTAATTCCAAATGTATACCGGAGGACAGTACCAGAGGACGAAACTGACGAGGAAGTTGCCCTAAGAACCTTACGTCTCCAGCAGCAAGAAGAGAGGTGTTGTAACTGGAGAATGCAAGAAGATTCCCATCAAAGTTAGGAATGGTGGATTGAACATACTATTGAGGAACTAGCCAATTTGGTTATTTCAAACACATCGGAAAGGCAGTTCGGGTGCCGGAAACTGGAAACCCCTGAATGACAAGAACTCGCTCAAGAGGAGATAAGGGGTCAAGAGTCTAGTCCATCAGGAAGTAGTGTTCTATCTGGAGGTAAACTTCCATCAAAAAGTGGAGTTCCATCTAGTGGGGGTGTTCCATCTGGCAGGGGTATTCCATTTGGAGGGGGGGTTCCATCTGGAGGGGGAGTTCCATTGGGAAGTGGTGTCTCATCCGGAAGTAGGGTTCCATCGGGAAGTGGTGTTCCCTCGAGAGAAGGGGTTTCGTTGGGAAGGCGGCAACAAGCAAAGAAAATGGCAGTTGATAAACAAAAATTGCCCAAATTTATGGGGGACGGATCAGAGGATTCCGCTTGCCATTGCAAAACCTGTATAACTATATGGCAAGCGAACAGAGAGAATAATAGTGATGAATGGTTAAAGGCATTTCCTGCCACATTAAGAGGGATTGCCATAGATTGGTATGCAGACTTGGATGCTGGTAAGAGGAACATTTGGGATAACTTGCATAGAGCATTTGAGGAGGAATTCAAATTGTTAAGAGATGACAATGAAATTGTCACATAAATCTATCACACGAGACAAGATAAGAAGGAATCTGTGAAGGCTTATACCAGGCGACTGAAGGAGTTCATCAACAAGTTGGACAATAAGCTTGCGGACGGGTTAAAGAAAAGATGGTTCATTGAAGGCCTCAAACTGTCCTTGAGAAAAAAATGAAGATAGTTCCACCATCCACTTTTGGACATGCTTGCACGTGTGCAATGGACATTGAAAGTGAAAATAAAACCTCCAAGAGGAGACGGCATGGAAGCTCTAGTGATAGTTCGGAGGAGAGTGAGGAAGAGTCCAAAACGATCCAAGCTTTGAGAAAGGACCTCAAATGGCTAATGAAGGAAGTAGCCAGAACTAAGGATGAGAAGAAGGAAGGTAAAGACCTATGGTGCATAGACTGTGAAAAAGGTCATACCATAGGAGCATGCTCGAGAAAGATGTTTTGTGAAATTTGCCAGATAGGGGGTCATGCAATCAAAGACTGCCCTTATAACTTGAAAACCAGGAACGCCCAGATATTGTTTACTGGAGAACAGTCTACACCACCAACAACTCCCCCAAAGAACAATAATATAGAAGCTTCACGAGGGGGTACAAGAATAATCGAAGAGGCAGTGCCAATAATAGTAATAACAATAGCAACACGAGCACACCCTGACGGGCAATCCAATATGATTCTTGGGGACGACCCATGATCCAATGTAGAAGATGCAACAAATGGGGCCATTTTGCTTGAGAATGTTAGAACGGAGGAGGACAGAATGGAGGAATGCTTTGTAAATGGTGTGGGTCGGGAAACCATGAGGATCCCAATTGCCCAAAGCGAAAAGGTGTGAACATGCTGGATATTCAAGAATCAAAAAGGGAGGTACTTGCAATAACAAGCATGCAAGCCAAGAAAGCTATGTACCCAGAGGTGACAGTGGAAAAAACAAGATTCGAGGAGGCAAAGCAGAACATCCAAAATGAGTTGAAAGGAGAAACAAAAGTTAAGCTAGCCACGACTCCTGGGGGCAAGGGGGTACCTAACATCATAAGGAAAGTATTAGAAACTACCATTCCTATCTCCATCGGGGAATTACTGGATACTCTACCACAGTTACAAGTCGCATTGACACAAGGAACGCGGCCAATGGAGCAAGATCCCCAGGGGGAACCAAAGACAATAGAACAAGTGGAAACAAAAGCAGTAGAAGGGGTAGAACAAGAAGAAACTTCAGTGGAAAAAGAAGAAAATACCTTATGTACAACAAGAGGACTAGGGAGAGCGCCAACAGTGGTAGAAATGGAATTTATGGGGTACAAACTCTTGAACACGATAATTGATGGAGGCTCGGGGGTGAATGTTCTCTCGGAAGATAAGTGGAAGGCGATCGGGAAACCTACCTTGTGGCTACCCAAATTTCAGCCGGTGGGAGCAGATCAGCATGGCATCAAACTGTTTAGCACCCTGATAGGGCAAAAGGTAATAATAGGAACCCAACAATTTGTTTTGGATTTTGTGGTTATTACCTTGGTGAAGAAAGGATATGATGCTTTATTGGGGAGGGGATGGCTGGTAGTGGAAAAAGCCAATCATAACTGGAAAAGAAACACCCTCTCTATTGAATCAGAGAGAAGGAAGGACATTATTGATCTCAAAAACCAGTCGGTGAGTCAGGACTTGGCATTTGACTCGGAAGAAGAAGAAAATGAAGGGATGGAACCTGCCGAGGAAGGAGTACTCAGGTTGGGGGAGTACTTGGGGGATGACACAGACTCCCTTAAGGGTTTATTTCACTGGCAAATGGGCGATTATGAAGTCTTCCAGGCAGACTGCAACATGTTACAAGAATCGGAGGAACGATATCAAGAAGGGTATACGGAGTACAAAGGAGGTGTAACTGCCTTGGACAGAAAACTGGCCCACATCTTTGACCAAAAAGTGGAATACAAAGAGGCTAGTCTCTAGGCCTTAAACCTAGGAGAAGCAGGGCAAACCAAAGAAATCTTTATAGGTGATGATTGGGATCTTGTGCTGAAAGCGACAGCCCTCAGAATCTTTATGGAATACAGAGATGTTTTTGCATGGACATACAAGGACTTGAAAGGAGTACCACCAGAGGTGTGTGTCCACTGGATTCCACTCATACTTGGAGCAAGGCCAATACGGAAACGACCTTATAGAATGAATAGAAACTATGCCGAGCGGGTAGGAGAGGAAATCACAAAGATGCTGGATGCAAGGATAATAGTTAAAGTTCAGACAAGTGAATGGGTTTCTCCTATTGTGATATCACTCAAGAAGGATGGTACTCAAATTCGGATGTGTACATTTCAGAAGCCTAAATTCTATAACCATAAAAGACCCATTTCCCATTCCATTTACAGACAACATTTTAGAAGAAGTAGCCGGCCATGAGATGTACTCTTTTAAGGACAAATTTTCCAGGTATAACCAGATTAGTATTGTAGAGGAGGATAAGCTGAAAGCCATATTTGTAGTGGAAGATAGGGTATGCGCTTATAATAGGATGCCTTTTGGACTGTGCAATGCATCGACTACCTTCTAGCGGATTATACTACACATTTTTCATGGTATGTTAGTAGGAAATTTTAAAGCATTTCTTGATGATTGGTCGGTCTACAGCGGTAAGGAACACCACCTTAAAATTATTGGAAAATGCTTGGAGAAATGTCGGAGAGCGAGATTGGCACTCAATCCTAAGAAATGCCAGTTCATGGTCCCACACGATAGACTTCTGGGACATATAGTATGTAAAGAAGGCTTAAAGACAGACCCAAACGAAATAAAGGTAATTTTGGAAATGGAGGCTCTCGAGAATGTGACAGGTATCAAATCCTTTCTAGGCCATGTGGGGTATTATCAGCGATTCATCAAAGGATTCGTTGAAGTATCACTGCCATTGAAAAAGTTAACTAGGAAAGGGGAACAATTTGAATGGAAGGAGCAGGAAGACACCTTTCAAGAACTCAAAAAAAGACTTGTGGAAGCACCTATCCTTATCTATCCGGATTGGGACAAGGAATTCTGGGGTTCATGTAGATGCATCCAACTATGCTACAGGGGCCACCTTGGCCCAAACAGGAAAGGAGTGGTTGGATCACCCTGTATACTTTGCTAGCAGACTTTTGTCAAAAACGGAATAGAACTATAGCACCACGGAGAGAGAAGCACTGGGTATGGTCTATGCAATCCAAAAATTCAGGCACTATCTACTTGCTACACATTTTACATTTTTTGTTGACCACCAAGCATTAATGTATTTAGTGAACAAACTAGTAATTCAAGGAAGAGTAAGTTGATGATTGATTTTGTTACAAGAATTTACATTCAAGATTGTAGTGAAACCTGGGAAGAATCATGTAATTGCTGATCAATTGTCTCATATCAAGTCATTCCCTCACGACATTTTTCGAGCAGAACGGAGGAAAATTGCCTTAAAAAGCCGTACATTTCAATTAATTGATGGATTTTTGTACAAACTGGGACCAGATGGAATCATTCGACGATGTGTGATAGAGGAAGAAACCCTAGGGTTTCTCAAAGAATCCCACAAAGAAGTTGCAGGAGGCCATATGGGTCTAGATACCACTGCACGAAAAGTGCTCTTGGTAGGATTGTGGTGGCCCACATTGTATGCGAATGCTAAGGAATGGTTAGCAAGTTGTGATGCCAGTGAGTAGGAAAGCCGCTCAAAAGGCTCTTCATGCCGTTGTTTCCATCTCAACCACATGAATTATTTGAAAGGTGGGGACTGGACTTCGTGGGTCCTTTACTGGCTAGCAAAACTCATCGGTGCAAATATATAGTGGTGGCCACGGAATACCTGATGAAATGGATAGAGGTATGGGCCTTGCCAGACAATACGACTCTTAGTACCACTAGATTCCTCTATGAACAGAGAGTCACCCAGTTTGGGATCCCACTACGGCTCACCAGTGATCAAGGAGTGCATTTTGTGAATCACATTATTCGAATGATGACCATTGAATATAAAATATTTCATTCTTTTTCCAGTCCCTACTACCTAAGGGCGAATGGTTAGGCAAAAGCCACGAACAAAATATTGGTTGCTATGATGACCATTGAATATAAAATATTTCATTCTTTTTCCAATCCCTACTACCCAAGAGTGAATGGTTAGGCAGAAGCCACGAACAAAATATTGGTTGCTATTCTCTACAAAACTTGTGGTGTTGAAGGCCAGGACTGGGAAGAGTGAATTCCAACAATAGTATGGGCCTATAGAACAACCTATAAAGGTACTATGGGACATACCCCCTTTCAGCTTATGTATAGGCAGGAAGCAATGATGCTAGTAGAATATGTGGTTCCAAGCTTAAGGATAGCCATTCAGAACAGATTAAGTGACGAGGAAAGTCTCAAGGAGTGCTTACATCAGTTACTCCAATTGGAAGAAAAAAGAATAATGACCTAATGGTGCATAGAGGTGGCACAGAAGCGACCCAAATTTTGGCACGACAAACATCTGAAAATGATGAATTTTCACCTTTGGCAACTTGTAATTCGGTACAACGGAAAGAATGAAATAAAGCCAGGTAAGTTTAGAATTCGTTGGCTGGGGCCTTACAAAATGATGGAAATAAAAGAAAATGGAGCAGTAAAGTTAGCTACCCTTGATAATCAACCAATTAAAGATTTGGTGAATTGGTCCAAATTGAAAATATATAAAGAACGAAAAGTTTGTGCTTGCTTTATAAACACCCAAGACTTTAGTCAGAGTTATTACTTCCTGACGAGGCGAGCAGAGGAAGGTTGGTACAAGTACGATACAAAGAGTGGTGAACATAGGGCGTGCTTGATCATTGCAACAAGGCAGCGCACGATCGTACGAAAAGGACAAGGATTTAGCTATATGTCGGATCAGCCGTACTCACTCAAGGGTTGACAACATACGGACTAGGAGTTGACAATGTATGGATAGGGTGGTGTTGACAGCGTATGAACATGGAGGTGTTGACAGCGTACGGTCTTTAGCAGCATACAAATAGTTTGGTGACAACGTATGGCATCTGGCAGTGTACGAACAAGGCCTTGATAGCGTATGACAAGGTTGGAAGTGGAAGCCGTATGGACCCTAGCGTATGGATGTTGGGCAAGGGAGGTGTGGCCGTACGAAGGACAATACGCAGGGAACACTAGTGTACGGAGGTGTGGCTGTAGAAGAGAATTCCATACGAGGGATAAGCTATGTACGACTGCCGTACGAGAGCAACATATTAGAGTATATCACTTACAACCCGACATTTTAATTTTTAAATACTGTTTCAGTATGTGGCCAACAGTTGTTTTGGGTGGTCATTGGGAATACTGCAACCGACAGTCGTAGATTGGACATATTTGTTTGACATGGTGAAGTTAAGTATGGGGAATCCCAGTCGAGGCCACATTGTTGATTCTAAAGGTACTAAAGCGGCTCCTATACAGGCAAGAACTCAGAAGCCATTCATGGCACATGGCAAGACTAAACTGGCACAAAAGATCAATGCTTCCAGTATCAGTTTTGAAAGTGTGCTTGACAATGAGTGTAGGGCATGGTGGGGAAAGTCAGACGTTGATCATCCTCTTCGGAAGGCAATGGTCACAGCAGAAGTGGACAAGATCATCTTTATGCCGATCTTTGATTTGCACGAATTTGAACCTATCCTCCGAGACTTGATTACAGGGTATGATGGAACAGGGCATCAATTTGTCATATAGTATGCTCAACAACAGGTAGTGGTTTCTTATTCTGCGGAAGTACTTAGTAGGGTTTTGGAATCCCTAATAGGGGGCAGGAGTTGAGCAAAGCACCTATGATAGCGAAGACAAACGGAAATGGCTAAACTCTTGTGTCGCTCGGATGTTACTAATGAGGAATGGGAAGGTATTCTGAAGAATAGTCGGGGGTTGAGGAAGGTTTTCATTGCAAATGAGCAATGGCGTTGTGTGGTTGATTTAGTAAAAAGTAAGTTCACGGCTAGCAATCGCACCTCTGATATTGCTCCTTGGCTGTTGCTAGTAGTGGATGGCCTATCCCCAGAACAGATTTACAATTGGGCTCACCTCCTTTCTGATAGATTGCAGAAATTTATGGAGTTGCGGCATAAGGCTTTCTACATGCCCCATCATGCAGTAGCCTTGTTCTTGGAGGCAATTCAACTTCAAGTTAGTTGTGAACATCGGGGGACATTGGTTCCAGCAAGTTGAGTGGAGCCATACTGACCAACAATGACTTATTGGCTACATCTAGACACCTTGGGTGTGAGCTCTCAGGGTTGTGGTGAACCTACCAAAAAGAAAGCACGATAGGCCGTAGTAGTGGAAGAGGATGAGGACTAGGCGAGTTCTGAAGATATGGCAGGTGATATAGGTTCCTCCTCTTCTGATTCCCAAGTAGTCAAGATTCGCTTGAGCCACTTACAGGGTACTCCAAGTGAAGTAGTGTTTCTGCCACTTGCAACAGGGTCCCTTTCTACGTGGGTCGCTGAGGTTCCGTAGCCGACCTCTCCACTTGGTGATGTTGTGGTGCCACCAATTTCTTCCACCAAGGACACCGGCTTCAAAGCCAATGGCCCAAGACACTTTCTGACATGGGGGTCTTCTAAGCTATCTATTCCAAGAATTAAGCCTCTTCTCTGGCCAAAACAACCTAGTCGCACCAAAGTGATTGATTTAAGAGGATAGGTTCACTGTGGACACAAGGTACGGCTACAGACACCTCTCAGGCCAGAAGTAGTTCAGCCTATGGCTCTTGTTGTTAAGTCAGCTGTGGGGAGCAATTGAAGGACCCTTCCTCTCCAGGTATTCAGGTGTCGATGGCAGGAGAAGATACTGTTTTAGATGAGGTAGACAAGCTGCTGGAAGAAGAGGGATTGGTGTCATCCCCTGTGCCCTCACGGCTCGAGGAACCAGTAGAAATACAGAAGGTGCATGAGGAACTTGTGGGTCTAGCTTCTTTTGCAGCTCAGGCAGAAGGATTTCTTACGGAGTTATGGGCTATGGAGCATTCTACCAGGGAACTCCTTCAGCATGCACAGTCATATAACTTGGAGGGTGTACTTGCTGCAGCTGCAACATTAGCCTAGTTCATGCGAACTGACTACTACGTAGATTGGGGTCTCTTAGAATAGAGTAACTATAGCCAGGAAGAAATTGCCACTACCTGGACTAGCCGTTCTATTATTTCTCAGACTTAGGGTGCTTCTTGTCCTCTCATGGCCTCTCTTGCTGCATTAGAGACAGCTTTCCGAATTGTTTTTGTGGAAGCCCAGTGGGACAAATGTCTTCATAAGCAAGTCCAGGCAGAAAAGAATGCTCTGTTAGCAGGATGGCAGTTGGAGCGAGCTGAGTTGGAAAACAAGTTGGCAGCTGCTGAAGCTAAAAAGATGGATGCTTTATGGGTCCTTCAGGGCGTTCGTACTAAGCAGAAGACTGTGGAGCAGGAGCTGCAATGCTTGCGAGGCACTCTGAGTCTAGGGATGTCCTCCAATCCTTCTTCTTGAAACATTTCTTAGTTGTTTTAGTCATTTGGAAGATGAGTCTTTTTTTTGGGGGGATATATGTAGTGGGCAATTAGTTGTAGTCGACACTTGGTAATTTAAGTATTTTTGTACTTATGTTAGTGGGTAGTTAGGGAGCGAGGAATGTGTCGGTTGGGTTCTAACCAACTGACCCCTTTATAAGTAGATTGATACTTGAACTTTGTACATTCACATTTTGGTAATATCAATAAAATAAAACTGTTCCTCGCCTCTATGGATATAATATTGTGGTATGGTATATTGGTGACTTGGTAATAATAGTTGTAGGATATTTTGGTAGTAATTGCTCTCTATAGGGATGTGTCTCATGGTCATTTTCAAGCATTGAGTTACTGATTTGCTATCTCAGATTGTATATTAGACACGTTTCTAGCTTTATGGGTATGTTGTAACTTGTGATTATTTAATGAGAATAAAATTTCAAAAAGTTGCCCTTGCTTTATTTTCCTTCTTTACTTTTTCCATTTTCCAGTTTGTTCTTGTACTTATTTTATTTTACAATCATCAAGAAAAAAACCAAAACAGTTCTTGCCATTTATAGAACTTGCATAATCTACATATGTATATAATTAGAAAGAAAAATGTTAAATGTGCTTGTATTCTTGGGTATACTCCTTGCAAAGAAAAGGTTCAATATGATTGCACTTTTAGAGGCATCATTGTATCATGAGTGTATCTCAAAACCTGATTTGTTGTTTTTTGATTCAAAACCTTTATTTTCTTGCATAAACCTCAGAAGATAATTGGCAACACATCTGATTTTTGGCGTCATGCAAATAAAGTATGTAAGTTCACCAATCAACTTATGATAAAGAGTAGTAGCCACCTAAGGTCATGGATAATGATGGTAATGTTTTGATGTTGCTTCCATGGGTGCTGACATAGGTTTGCAATCTCGTGTCTTGAATTTCTTAAGCAATGTCTTTGCATATTTCATCTAAAATACAAATTCTGATTTTTTTCCACATTTCAAGCCTAATATTGTAAGAACTCAAGATTTTTCATGTGAAATGATCATTTGGGATCAATCTTTGTTGTGATAATCATACATAGAGAACTTCTTGTGATCACTGAATTGTTGACATATATAACCTATGTTATCCCAAGTTTCCAGGACGGGGGAATGGGGAAACAAGTTTTTGGGACTTTTTTTTTGCTTGGAGTAGGGGATGACTATATATATTTGTATATATGTATCTATATTTTCAAATATTCATGAATTTCGCATTCATCATATCGACATAATTTAATATTGTCAATTCCTTTCATCAAATAATCCTACAGCATAGCAATTAGCATCAAATCGAAGCATCATAGACATAGCACAAGTGAATTATCTAAGAATACTAAAGTCTAAGAAAAGGAACGTAGGATGAAATCCAATGAATCAAATGAGAGAATGAAAAGCATCATAGATCATATCACAAGGCTGCAATTTTCAAGTTTCAAATTTCAAACTTTCACTAAAATGAATACATCGAAAATGGTAAAGATTTAAACTTTTAAAGTGTCAACTAACAACATGACTGTATGATTACTAAGTAAACTGTGAAAAAAACAGACTTAAAAACATTTATAATAATTTATAAATAAGAGCAAAATAAGCCTAACGCTGCCCCTGCAGTTGAAATAACACTACCCGCTGTTGAAAAAACCCTGCTACTTGCAAAATAACAATTTCACGTGTTCCAACACATGAGGACCGCCTGGGGAAATAACAATAGTTTTTAATTGTTTTTTAGTTTGAATTTTTATTTTAAAATTGGAAATTTTTCGCAGTCCCTGGGACAGATGAGAAATGCCAATGCAGTCCCTGGGATGGTCAACACAAGCTGGAAACGTGTTGACCATTTCCGAAGTTTTGGGGACGTGTTTCGGTTTTTTTTTGCTTGGGTGGGAATGGCTTGGAAATGTTTCCAGCCATTCCCAAGTCCCTGAAACGGGTGCAGTTTTGGAAACTTAGGGCTTCAAGCAGGAAACATGTCCCTAGGTAACATAGTATATAACTAAAAGGACAATCACTCTCCTTTCTCTTTGAGTTAGAGATTTGGAACATATAGATGCTTGGTGAATTCATACTAGAGTAGATGCTCATCGATCTTGATATACTAGGCTAAATGTTATTCGTTTAGACCACAAAGGGATTCACAAGTCTACACATTGTTTTCTACATCCAAGTGAAATATTCTTGTTAGTTCGACCTATATATAGTTCGACCTATATAGGCTTTCTTTTTTGATATCTCCATTGAGAAAGACTCTCTTTACAATTGATGAAATTGCCAAGAAAACGGGGTTGCCATAGCCAAAATGATTCATATGGATCTTGATCTTTGTAATGGGGTCAAAATTTTCCAGAAGTCAATGCCTTATTTTTGAGAATAGCCTTTAGCTAAGGTGAGGTCTGTATGTATTTATGCTATGATCTACCTTGTGTTTCATCTTGAAGGTCTATATTTCTGCCTTGGGAAAAAATCAAATGTTTGCATGTCTTTTTCCTTGAAAATGCTTGGTATTTTATATCCATGGTATCTTTCTATGACGGCAACTCAAAAGTCTATGACACTTTTTCATTCAAAAAATTTAATAACTATGCACATAAGAGCTGAATTTACCTTCTCGTGTTGCTTATTGTGAGTCTTTGGCACAATGTCAGACCTAATCACAACTGTGTTTTCTTTTGAATCCTTCATTGTGGTATAATACCACTCAAAAATCTTTTTGTGCACAAGAGAAAACTAAGGCAATAATAGAGGTGGAAATTGGTCCATTGGAAATAAAGCCTGTTTTTCTGCTTGTTCAACAAGTGCCTCATATTTAGTAATCATTTGGAAATTGGTGTTGCATCGTTTTTATATCATAAAACGTATCCTTACTTATTTACACCTCGTTTGTAGCTAAATCCATAAATTGATATTCCTTTGTCTAAACTTTAGCCAAGAAGAATAAATTTCAAGGGTTATACATCCAAATTTGTTCTTTGCACCTTATTAATGTGTATGAAACCCAAACACTTTTGAATGTGGAATTGAGGGCCTACTTTTTGGTCCATGATTTTTTAGGAGTGATGTTTTCTTTCCCTATGGTGGGTACCCAACTCAACTACATAGTTAGATGAATCACTTTAGCGCATAATATAGGAACAATATAGGAACATGGTTCAACAACTTTAACATAGAATGCACTAGTTCCACAATAATACAATTTTTCCTCTTTGCAACACCATTTGGTTGAGCTATGTATGTAGTGGGCAACTGCCTTTAGATCCCATGTTCTTGAGACTCCTTACCAAGGAATTGCCCCCTTGATCTTTAGGGAATGACTTGTAGGGAATGGTCAAAAGATTGTTTTACAAGGGCCCAAAATGTTCTGAATTTATCAAAGCTTGATGTTTGGGAGTCTAGCAATGGAACCACATTTTTGGAATAGTCACCTACAAAACGTAGAAAATATTGGGGATGATTATGACTAGATGTCATGGGTACGCTTAAATCAGTATGCACCAAATCCTAAGGATGAGAAACCATGTGTACGCAACACGAAAGGAGCTCGATGTTGTTTCTTGGCAAGGTAATGTGATTGAAGAAGTTTGAAGGTATTGTGGTGCTAAACTTTTCTTTTAAAAATTGTTCTCAAAACCCTTTGGATCAAGCGAATTTTGGTATCAAGTACGAGTATACAGCAGTTAGAAATAAGTAGGAAATATGTAGCAGTGATTATTACCAGGGATCTCTCTTCAAATCCAATGGATGGTGAGCTGCAAATTTCTATAGAAGAAGAACGGCATTGTTCCATCTCATTTGACGGACATACACCCAAATCCTTAACACTACATTTACGATAATGATTCATCCTTTTGGGAGTATAGCCAGGTCTAAGAAACACTTCTTTTCATCAGGTTTGAGCACAATAATGCTTGCTTCAAAGTGCTTAAGAAGAACTTCCATCTGGTTATCATCTGCAGCTTCTTCTCTTGCAAGCGCATCCTTAGTTTTCTAAGGCATTCGATTAGGTCAGACAGGAAGGATGCAGGTATAAGAGATGGTGCACCTCCACCAAAAAACACAGTTTCCAAGGGGGCTTTGGAATTTAAAGCAAAAGAACCTATTGCTGCAATTTCTTGCAGATTGAGTTGGTGTAGTTTTCCATTCTAGGAGCCTTGTGGGTTTGGTGGGGATTCTCCGGTACCAAATGCTAGCATTGGGAAGTCACATAAAAAGATCTCTTTTGCAGATTGATTGATGGACATATGCAGAGGTTGGAAATTGTAATGAAGTACTTTGTATTTTCTCTTCTGTAATTGATTTTGTGGTGGAATTTGTATTAGATTAGTTCATGGACATAGGTGTCTTTTTTGTATAATGTTTGTTTTAAGTTTTTGGAGTTTCTTCCCATCCACCCCACCAAACTCTTTCTTTGATAGAGGCTTGCATTCAATGCTACCCTCAATGGTGAAAACAAATTCATCTTGTGAAAGACATATTGGTAGATATTTCTTACTTGAAGGCCCCATGTATGGTAGTGTGGTCTGGCAAGGGTAGGTGGGATGCTGTCCCCATGCATGGAATGAAGACAAAAACAATTCAAATTTTAGAAATTTGGGGATTTCATATTAGTTTTTTTTTTTTTTAAAAAGAAAAACATTAAAGTCAATTAGTGACATATATAATAATGTATATTTTATTCAAGAAATTAATGTCATTTGGCATTTGATGTGATGCAAGGAATTGGGTAGATTAAAAATGCAAATCATAAAAAGAAAAAATTGATGTTTGCGTTGACTGTGTGCTATATAGACCAATGAATTACAGGACATGATATTATTTTAATTATTTAAAATATGAAATAAATATAGACTACAGACTTCTTGTTCAAAGTTTTAGTTCACTGTGATGATTGATGAAACTACTAGCAAAAAAGAATTTGCACGAATGCTTAAGTATCCCGCCTACAGCAGGAACTAAAAATTGAATAGGTTATTATAGTTCTAGTGATGCTGTCTCAAACTGTTATAAAGAACCACCATAATGCAAATACTAGCCACACTTGTGTGACACTTCAAAGCACAAATTATCTTCTCTCTAATGGAAAACGAAAAACAAAAAACTGAAAAAAGAACAAAACTCTTTTGCTAGTATCCAAGCTTTTTCACTTATAAAGCACACAAATAAGTGACATAAATAAATAAAGAAACTAACAATCACTTTAATTTGTTTGTTCACTATAGGCACATACATTGATTAAAATAAACAGGGCTACCATTTGTTGGGGCAAGAAGAGAGTGCTGTCTATTGGGAACAATCAATCTTTTATCACAGGCTGATGTTAAGTATTTAACCTGACAATATACAGGTCTGAAAGTGCAGATCACACTAGACCTTCTTACCTTAAATATAATTGGTGTTTCCTTGAATGATATAACCCTCTAGAAAACCGGTGACTTCTTAGAAACTGTTTGGTATTAGTTGACTAATCTAACACACTTTGTTAGTTAGCATAAGTTATAACACGCCTTACTAATCGCCGATTTCTAGATAGGATTTTATTTGTTAAGTTAGGAAGGGACATGTCCCTTTGAGGGACAAATTCTTTAGCACCAATATTTAAGGATGTTATTGGTGCAGTTAGAGAACACACAGAAATAATTAAGTCTGCTCTTCTAAGCACCAATATCCTGTGATTAAGATCAGAAGATACTCTCATTTAAAAGGTTGATTATTACTTATTGTATCAGTATCAGAGAAGTTCGGTGTTCTCCATATATTACACAATTAAGTTTATTCCCTCAGCAATATCATCACACTGATCTATTGCAGATATATATGTGTCAACTTCTTCAATAATCTGATTATTAGAAGACCATTCTCAGCTTCCAAGTACTGAAGTAAAAGTCTGATATAGAAAGGATACAAAATTTGCAGAATTTTTACATGGTGAATCTGAAATAGTGAATCTGGGTCCCAGAGGGAGAACTTAGAAGAAATTGAAGATGAAATTCAAAATATGAACCTTGAAGAAAATGCAAAGAAAAGACCACTTTGGGCCATTAAAATAGTTGAAGCAGCTCATGACTTTGCTGCACCTTCCGGAACAGTCAGAGAAAGCAAAAGGCCTAAAAGATTTTCTAGTTATGCAACAAACATGAGTGATTTATCCAAAACAGAACCAACCAATCCTTTTGATGCTATTAAACATACAGTTTGGACAGAAGCTATGACAGAAGAATACCAATCTATTATGAAAAATGATTTTTGGGAAATTGTTCCAAGAACTAAAGGAAAATCTGTTGTTTCTTCCAAGTGGATATTTAAAATAAAGTATGCTGCTGACGGTAGTATTGAGAAGTATAAAGCCAGATTTATAGCCAGAGGATTTTCTCAGAAAGAAGGGATTGATTATGAAGAGACCTTTGTAAGAGCAGTCTTGGCAATTGCCGCATCAAAGGGATGGAAGGTACATCAAGTGGATCTAAAAACAACATTCCTAAATGGAAAGATTTCAGAAGAAGTATATCTGGAGCAACCTGAAAGATTTGAAACTCATGATCCTAACACTTTTGTTTGTAGGCTCAAGAAAGCTCTCTATGGGCTTAAACAGGCTCCTAGGGCCTGGTATGAAAGAATTGATAAGTATCTCACCGGCTTAGGATTCTCCAAGAATGAAGCCGTTCCAAATTTATATTATAAAAGAGATAAAAATGATATGGTAATTCTAATACTGTATATTGATGACTTACTAATAACAGGCGATGATCATCTCATAGATCAATGCAACAAAGATCTAACTAAATAATTTGAGATGAAAGATTTGGGACTCCTTCATTACTTCCTAGGATTTCAAGTACGCCAGAATTTTGACAGTATCATACTTAATCAAGGGAAGAACATTAGATATTTTAAAGAGATTTGGAATGTGGAATTGCAAACCTATGTTTTCTCCAATGGGGACTAATCTACATAAACTTAAGGAAGCAACAACAGAATCACCCTCCATAGATTCTACTCTCTACAGATGAATGGTTGGGTCCCTTATGTACTTAGTAAATACAAGAACATATATTTGCTATGCACTTGATGCCTTAAGTTAGTTTATGTGTGAACCAAAGGAGATTCACTTAGTTGCGGTTAAACACATCATGAGTTTTGGACTCAAATACGAGAAAGTTGACTTAGACTTACATGGATTCACTTATTCAGATTGGGGTGGAAGTGTTAAAGATAGAAAAAGTACTTCAAGATGCTGTTTCAATTTAGGATCAACAATGATATCTTGGATATGCAGAAAGAAGTCTTCAGTAGCTCAGAGCTCCACAGAAGCCGAATACATTGCAGCAACGATGGCCTCTCGAGAAGCAGTCTGACTGAGGAAGTTACTTTTGGGATTATTTGGGCAAGCCACATAGTAACACGGGGACGCGTCCCCCCCCTTTTTGCCCGACGTCTCAGAGACTTCAACGCACCGGAGACTTGGGGACTCCGTCTCCCTGTCCCCAGCAGTGCCACTAGATTCCACCACCTCCACCGAGGATGGGGGACATCCTGCTATTCACTATTTGCAAATTCAACTATTTATGTTTAATATTCGATGTTCCAATTCAATGCAATGTTTCAAGTATTCACTCTTTTACATCTTTACATCCTATATTGCAATACATATTTTCATAACTAACATTTTTAAATACCATATGCATAGATATATACACCCCTCTTGTCCCCTGCCGCCGTCCCCCCACCGTCCCCCCACCGTCCCCAAATTAAGGCCCCTCTGTCCCCCCGTCCCGGAAACTTGTCCCCCCGTTTCGCCGTCCCCCCGTCCCCCAGGGTGGTGTAACTATAGCAAGCCATGAATCCTAAGATTATTCATTGTGATAATCAGAGTTTGATTAAGCTCTCAGTGAATCCAGTTTTCCATGACAGGTCCAAGCATATTGAAATTCCTTACCATTGTGTAAGAAATAAGTAGACATGAATTCTATAAAATTGGAATATTTTTGCATTGCAGATCAGACAACAAACATACTCACCAAACCTCTATCTAGAGAGAAGATAGAACACTTCAGGAGGAGACTTGTAATCCATTTGTAATTTTTGATTAGTAATAAAATAATTTTATTTTGTCAGGCTATTGACTGTTATGGGCTCCACCATTTGTATTCACTATTTAAAGAGGTGACGATCTCTGAAATAGTGAACACTTATATAAAAGGCATTATGAGAGATGACGATCTCTTAGATAATGTACTAAACAATAGAGTTTTTCTGTAAGATCTAGATGAGTTCTAGATCATATTGTGATGTTGACATTATTGTGTTCATGAGTCACAAATTGGATAAAGGAAGAATCTTAGTATTCTCTGGGTTTATCCTGTATTCTGGTAGATCTTAAACTCAGAATCTTGTTGTGATATAGAAATACTAGTTTCAATGAATCACAACTTGGATAAATGAAGAGATTACTCTTCAGATTTATCTTGTATACTATCACTAGTAGCAGTGATTTGTCATATCACAGGCTTAGTAATATGACATTGTATCATGTGTTCTATGATAACACATACTAAGAAGATTCAGATAGATATAGAGTATTAATTCCTGCTTATTAATCTGTATTGATGTTGCTAGATATAATATCTCTCTGTATAATTATTAGGTTAAGAGGGAGTGTTAAGTATTTAACCTGACAATATACAGGTCTGAAAGTGCAGATCGCACTAGACCTTCTTACCTTAAATATAATTAGTGTTTCCTTGAATGATATAACCCTCTAGAAAGCCGGCGACTTCTTAGAAACTGTTTGGTATTAGCTAACTAATCTAACACACTTTGTTAGTTAGCATAAGTTATAACATGCCTTACTAATCGCCGATTTCTAGATAGGATTTTATTTGTTAAGCTAGGAAGGGACATGTCCCTTTGAGGGACAAATCCTTTAGCACCAATATTTAAGGATGTTATTGGTGCAGTTAGAGAACACACAGAAATAATTAAGTCTGCTCTTCTAAGCACCCATATCCTGCGATTATGATCAGAAAATACTCTTATTTAAAAGGTTGATTATTACTTATTGTATCAGTATCAGAGAAGTTCGGTGTTCTCCATATATTACACAATTAAGGTTATTTCCTCAGCAATATCATCACACTGATCTATTGCAGATATATATATATATATATGTGTGTGTGTGTGTGTGTATCAACTTCTTCAATAATCTGATTATTAGAAGACCATTCTCAGCTTCCAAGTACTGAAGTAAAAATCTGATATAGAAAGGATACAAAATTTGCAGAATCTTTACAGGTGAATCAAAGAAATTCTGATACTAAGTAATAATAAAGGTTGCACAAATCATCAGAAATTATCATTGATTCAGCAGAGAAGTGATTATAAATTAATAGTTTGTTTTCTATCCAATCATGATTCAGGATGTATACACAGTTATTTCTTCAACATTTTTTTTCTCTAAATGAAACTCTAAACAAGCATAACAAACCAAATATCAAGCTACTTATAACATATTTGCTAAATTAAATAAGTCCAACATAATTACCTTAATTATGATATAATATTTTCAAACTATAAATACGCCATGTATATCTTAACCTATACATTTGGATGTAATATGATAAGTTTCAAAGTTCCTTAAAATGTGAGCCAATGGAGATCACAAAAATGTATACCTATTTGGGGGTTCAATTTTGCAGGTCTATCTAATCTAAATCCTCTCACTAAGTTAATATTTTTTAAGAGATTTGTATGTTACTTTTGAAATATCATGGGTTCAAGGACACGTCTCTTCTATACATCCTTTAGATCCAATGTGCTTGAGGGATCTACAGCTTTTGTATAGTGCAGACAAATGTGTTCCATTATATACAACATAAATTGACAAGTCCTCAATGTTTTTCTATGCTTTAAACTTTCTAGCTTGCCTCTTTGTCACAAATTACTATCTTGACAAAGTTAATTCTCTCGGTAATTTCAGCTCGCATAGGTAATGCTGACTGACATCATTCAGCTCTTCGTTCTTTGTAAACAATAATGTGAAGTTAGGCTTGTTAGACTCATTGTTATTGAGGGATCTACAGTTTGAGGGTAATGAAGAATGTTCTGGTCCATCATTACAATGACAATGGGATGTTTCTCAATATTTGTCAATGCTAAACTTTTTGATCTTAACTCGTCGTCTGAAGATCGTCTTCAGACTTGTTTCCTATCTTGACAAACTCAATTCCTTCAGTAATTGCAGCTCAAGTTGGATGAGATACTAATATTTAGTTCTTTGTTATTTGATTGCAATGATGACACTATGTTGAGATTAGTTTGATTCTTCATTCTATCAACAGTATCATAAACTGGTTTCCTCCATTTGGATACACTCTAGATTCACCTTGGCTTCTTCTCATAAAAGAAAATGAAGATGTGAAAGTATACAAATCAGTAGAACATTTTCTGGATACTTTGACCTGTCACACATAGCCAGATAGCCTCTTAGTCCTTCTATTTATGTACTTTATTCTCTTTCCCCTTACTACATGAACGGAGAAAAATATAATACTGTAAAGAATGTAATTCAACTCTCATTGTGAATACTAAGGCTTTGATCTGACAAATATAACATACCTTATTTGTAAACACGTTCTATTTATAGTCTTCTATGGCAGCAAAATAACTAAATGTCTTTTTTTCCCCTTTCCACTGGGTATTCCATAGTTCCTTAGGTTCTATAAGATTATTAGTTCTCATGTTCAAGGCATCATCTTGTAATAATAATTTTTTGTTTTTGTTGATGTTTGGTAGCTTTAGGTGGATAAAACTATATATAATTATATATGAGATATAGTTTATATATATATATATATATGTGTGTGTGTGTTCGTCATTTATGATATATATATATATATATATATACATATACATATATATATATATATACATATACATATATATATATATATACATATACATATACATATATATATATATATATATATACATATACATATATATATATATATATATACACACACACATGATTAAAGTTTTAATTAAATTAATTATCTAATTGATGAACAGACATGTATGTCTCTTCATTTATTCTCATTATATATACATAAGAGGTTGTTGTCCTTTGGAAAACACATACCGAACATTATTGCAGTTCTTAGTGCATTTGCAGCAGATTCTTAGAAATATAACATGGCATCAAAGCCAGTTCTACAAATGAAATAAAAAGAGAAGCACACCAAATAAGGGCATCCATTGAGCTATGTTTTACACACACATATATACAACAAACATGAGGCATGCCTTATCAATATGGTCTCGATCTTAAAATTGATTCATAATCGTTGTAAAAGATGACCATACACTCATCCTCCATAGATATTGGTGAAGAGAATTGCTAATTTGCGAGATTGCTAGAGGCATGAACATCAAACTCAATAGAAATGGTTGATATCAAAATCTTCAAATAGTCACATTCTATCTAAAGGTAGCAAGAGTGATATGTCCAAGAGTTTCAAGCAATATCAGTGATTTACGACACAATCTAGATAACATGACATCAACAAAGATTATAAATACATCAATGATAATCACGAGAGATGACCCCCATATAAATACATTTTTGAATGCAATTAATAACTTCATGCAGTCCCATCTTGTACTTCGTTAAAATTGAGCCTCCTAGAATACAAAAATTCTAGAAAGTTTACGTAATTTGTTTCGTCTTGATGCCAAAATATTAGGAATAAATGTAGGGACTCTTAAGTGCATTTGAGAAGAGTTGTCTCCATTTATCTTTGGTCAATGAACTCATTACAAATAAATCGAAGTCCTCTAGATAACCAATACATTTATTGAATGTGTATAGGGATTCTTTGACATCTTTGGGAATTGGCTAGTCTCCTTTTGTTTCATTGTCATGACCCTCGATTGGTACAAATCTATCCAAAGTTATATATGTCACTTAAATATTACTCTAACAATAAAATAGAGACATTCTTACTTGATCCGCTATAAATCGCCTATTCTTGATTATATCAAATGAATCAAATATAGTCGTAATAAATGTTAATAATTAATCATCTATAAATAAATAAGAAATAAGTCCTAAACAATTGGCTTCATAAGAAAAAAAAATGACTAGCATATTATTATAAATAATTGATAAACAATTTCTTATGATTACAAACAAATAGCATAATTACTAACAATAGATATAACTACTAAATAGCATCACTAAATAATGTAATTACTAATTACTAAATAATATTATATTGTCAGAAATAATAAAATCAAAATGAACTAAAAATAAAGAATTATCAATTAATCCAAGAGAGTTTGTGATGAACATAATTACCATACTTTATAAGAGCTTTCCAAGATCAACACAAAGGAGGAGAGAAGGATTTTGAAAGGGGAAAGCAAAGAAAACCCCTTGTGAATAATATGAATGAGGCAAATGCCTAAATAATGAAAGGAAGAGAGAGAAGAGAGAAAATGGAGCCATAGACTCATTACAAGAACTACATAGTGATTGTGTGTTTTGAATGAGAGAGAAGCATCTCTTATAAAGAGATGAGAAGAAGAGTTATTTGTAACTCCCAAGTGAATGATTGCCACATTCATAAGTGTGTGCATAACAAGTGTCATAATCCTCTTAAGGAGGAATAACTATTTTCCTTAATAAAGGAATTACAAAATAGACTTGTCCTCACATGTGGACTAGAGGACAAACAACATAAGGGATACATTGGTTTATCCCATTTAATAAATACAACCAAGGAAAGATTACCAATTCTAACATATATAACATAAGTAATCAATAATAATTTAATATTAAACATTCAAATTAGACATTGGATGAGTCATGATGTTGTGCAAGGAGCACATTGGCACATATTAATACCCAAGTACGGGTAGAGAGGAGATCATCGAATAGATTGGAAAAAACAAATAAAACATATATTAAAGACACCAATAAATAAATAAAAATAAAATCATATTTTATAAGGCAAAACAAAGTAAAGGAAAGCAATTTAAAAGGTTTTCCATTGGGATGATCGGTAACCAATGAACTAATGCACCGAATACTACATGGGAAAGAATATTGAAAAATGAAAATACAAATCTTGCATCCTATGTGAATGCCTATCAACGGGAAAGAGATGGAGATAAGGAGTAACAAAATAAATGTACATAAAAGGTCCAATAAACAAGATAGAAAAAGGAAGATCAAAGTTGATATTTTGAAAGAGGATATTTCCACTATTTTATGGGATAAAATAAATATATATTATAAAAGGGAAAATACATACCATCTAAGGAAGATTTCAAATGGCTGCAAAAAGTAATATTTGAATGTTAATGATTATGACATGGCAAAGCAAATATTAATTAAAATATATAAGATAGAAGAACCACAAATGAATAGGGGAAGCCTATCAAGTATCAAAAGGAAATTAGAAAAAAAAATGTCATAGATATTAAAGTTTATCATAAAGCATACTTATTTAAATCTCCCATACATATGGAAAAGTAGGGAGTGTAACAAAGTAAGGGAAGAAGCATGTTAAGAAAAATATAATTTAAAAGAAGAGATAACATATAAGGTATAGTTTGTTCTTATTTACTATTTTATATGTGGATATTATGATTATTAAATATATTTGATAATAATATATAATTTAATAATGATTAATAGTTAAATGATATTATAATCATAATTAAATTATTATTTAAAATTGGAATCATTTATTGTTATTATAGAAATATCTTTTTATTATCATCATAAGAAAATCTCACTATTATTTTATTTGTTATCGGGAGTATACAATGTTACCAAGGAGGAGCTTGTCTAAGTATAAGCAATTGGATCTTTGTCCCAAGATAGGGTAGGGGACAGCGATTCATAATATTTTGTGATGCGCGCTTGGACCTATAAACTTTGAGGGAATCCATTTGCACATTTGGCATCTAGGCAACTTGGATAACATCTATATCTTTTGTCCTATCTCTAAATAATATCATCATTTTATAGCTAAAATGACTATTATTAATATTACAAGTTAATTAAATATCTTCTATAATAGTGGACCCGAAAAGGGGACATTACATTCATGTAACTTCTCATTCATCCACTAATTTTGATCTCAAACTCGATGGAAGATGGAGCACAATGAGCATAAAGGCATGCCACAATGCGGAAGAGTTGTAGGGTATTGAGAATGACAGGATGGATATGACCATCAAATAGGAAAGAAGTTATAGAGCACAAGGGAATAGGAAAAGGGAGATAAAATAATTTTAAACTTTCAGTGATAGGACCACGCAGATCAGATGAAGTGAGAAATAAACTTCAACGCTCATTCTGTTGGTGGACATGGGACCTGCCATGAATGGGTAAATTAAAATATTTAAGGATATTCTCTTTGATGGTTATGTATGCCACGTAGGTATACAGGGACCCACTACTAACTGCGACAATTAGATGGAGAAGTTTTAAAGAGATTTAAGTGAATGATAGTTCTGTGTTTGAAGAATATTACAAAGGCCGCGACGCCACCGTGAAAAGTCATGCGATCCAATTAAGGTATATGTAAAAGAAGAGGACTTGTAAACTTTTATTGGCTTGTCTATTAATCATATAGAGTGGAGATTAGTTTTAACATGAGATCCTACATACCCCCATGAGAAACTGTAAAAGGTAAGAATGCGTTATCAATTCAAATAACATGTTTATAAAGTTATGCTAATAATGAGAGAAATTCCTAATATTATTTTTAGGAATATAAAATGGCATAAAATTCATAATAATGTCGAATATAAATAAGAATGTTATTTTAAATAACAAGAATAGGATTATAGTATTGTTTTGAGAATAGAGATGAAATTATTTGATAATACTATTATCATTATTAGAAAAACTAAATATTATTATTCTTCTTGAGTATTATAGTAGTCTCTCTCAATTTCAATACATATTATAAGAGCTACGTGCCTTGATATTTTTCCTTCGAGAATGTTATTGCAGGAAGAGGGAGATTGAGATTTAGAGGTAGCCTGGCATTTCATTAGAGGCAACCATGAAAGAGAGGGAGCAGATAGAGGATATGATTCAGTCAACCTTCGGTCATCTTGATCATATTGATTCAGAGGGAGTAAACCATGTTGTGATGGATTCTCTAGTGATTAATAAATTGTATTAGTCAAGAGGACTGTGATTCATGAATATACCTCATGACTATGTGATTCTAATGGGCCTACCCCCTGTGTACATCATGAGGAAGTGATGACTTCCAAATGATGTCGCTTGTATTTGCAAAAATTATTGAAATGTGATGATCTTACAACAACTTAATTTTCTATTATGATGGATATCTTTTGATATCTATGCAAATCATGATAGATTATACTTTGCATGTTGGATGTTTATGTGGCAAGCATTATGAGAATGCGTGTGCACATACCTTTTAAACAGTTTTGAATGCATAGTGAATGTTATACAAATTGGTGTTTTTGAGGGCCATTACACGAGGCACTCGGTGAATATCATGCGACTTGATGTTCTGGAAGGCCATTACTCATAGTACTTGGTGAATATCTTGCATCTCAACATTTTAGAAGGCCATTACTCAAAGAGTATTTGGTGAATATCATGTATTCTAGGAGACCAATACTCATCATATTAGATGTGATGTCAAACCTTATTTGAGTACTTGGTGAATATCATGTGTTGATATTCTGAAAGACCAATACTTCTGATATCAAATGTGATATCAAAATGACAGATATCTTCTGATCAAAGATATCCTTAAAACTTGCCATTTCTTGTGTTTATCCTCCCTAGCTAAGAGGGATTGTTGATGTTTGGTAGCTTTGGTTGGTTTAAACTATATATAATTATATATGACATATGATTTATATAAATGTGTTCATATGAGATTATATATATAGCTATGATTAAAGTTTTTATTATATTAAATATCTTATTGATGAATAGACAAGTATGTCTCTTCATGGCTTATTCTCATTATATATATAAGAGGTTGCTGCCACATGGAAAACACATACCAAACATTATGGTAGTGCTTAGTACATTTGCAGCAGATCATTAGAAATATAATAGTTTTTGTTCTCATATCCAGGTCTTCGAAAGGTACATCCTCACATGCTGTTTTATTTTGTTGTCCCTAATGGACACATAAAAAACACTTAGCACTAACAGATCATTATTGACATATTTTCTTTGTTTTGTAAGAATGGAAAGCCTGATTAATAAAGGCTGCTGATTACAAATCATACATATTGCATCTAATTCTTTTTATTTATTTTTTCTATTTAGTGTCATTGTATTAGATAATATGTCTATGTCAAATACATAACACATCTTAGAAATGTATATTCTCACATGCTGTTGTATTTTCTGTTGCTTCCGAGGGATATATTATAATGCTAACAAATTATTGTTGACATATTTCATTAGTTTTTAAGAAAACCTGATCAATTAAGGCTGTGGCTTATTATCATACAGATAAATCTAATTACCTTTTTTTATTTTTGTAGCTTGTATCATTATATGAACTCAGTTGTCCATCTCAAATTGACATTGAACATATCTTAGAAAAGTATATACTCACATGCTGTTCTGTTTTGTGTTGTCGCTAAGGGACGTACTAAAACTCGAACAAATTATTATTGACATATTTCATTTCTTTTGTAAAAATAGAGAGCCTGATTGATTAATGGTTTTGCTTATTGAGCATACATATTGATTCTAATTAATTTTTTATTTTTGTATTTTGTATCATTGTACGAGCTAAATTGTCTATCTCAAATTCATATCACACATACACTTACCAGACATTTGCATACATCTTTACAGTTGTGTCATTTGTTTCCTGAATTCTGGAAAAATCTGTTTGCAATTTTAAAAACTTCAATTTCAAAATCTATTGCTATTTCCACATTCAAAGCAACTTCGTTATGGTTATTCTATGAAATTATAAATCATTCATCTCTTTTAGTTTTAACTCTTCAAATAATGTTAAATAATAAATTGGATATAAAGTTTTTGAGAACTACTTGGCATCATGTATTCTGTTTGTTTTTGATTGACAGGTTCTGAGTTCTTTGAATGGTTTTGAGAGTACCAAAGTTCGGGTTTTGTCCAAGGCCGAGTAAGGAACTTCTGCTAGTTTCAGTAATGTTTGAACATTGAGTGGCTACTATTGGTCTCTTTAACTGCAAGAAATATATTATTTCTTTGTCAAAGATCCCTGTAATTTGTTGGCTGTTGAATAGGTACATTTTTACAAATCATAGGCGAGTATCCATTGAAGCAAATTGTCACAATGCAAATTTTATTTTGCCTTGGTACCATCCTGATTGCAGCTGGTCAAAGATGGTACTTCTCTCTCTCTCTCTCTCGCCTTTAATAGGCTTTTGAAAGAATCACTGAATAATATTGGAAGAATGTATTAAACATCCTTATTTTGTTTTCAAGTTCTTTTCAACTAGAAATGAAATACTATTTAGTGTCCAAGTCATTTTCTAATCAAACGGCTACTGAGACAGGCATGTTGTGAGCATACAGAGCATAAGAACTCCTTGCTTATTCAGCATAGTGCAATTAGAAACTTGAACTTATTCTGTGGGAAAACAAATTCATATGTTTTTATTGTTCAGTTTGATGAGTAAATACAATACTTTCCTCTTATCGGTGGGGTGAGAAGATTTATCAAAGTGCAAGGAAGTAACCACTGGCCATACTACTGCCCAGGGTGTTGCAGTGCTTGCTCACATGCATTGCAATTTGCAATAACTCCATATAGAACCAAATAACTCAAAATAACCAACTTAACTATTAAACAACAGCTTGATACCTTGAGTGAATATTGAGGGATACTAGTGCAGGTCTGAGAGAATTCTACTGCTCCTGTTCTCACTGTAGAATTGTACTGGAATACATATTAATAATGCTCAAGAAATGCAAAATTGAAGGATAACATATACCCAACTAACAACAACTGGAAAGACAGCGTAAATCTCAATGCATCTAACAAATCACTAGAAACGACTCTAAATCATTTTGGTGAGCAATATCAAATGGCTATAGGTCTGAAAATGAAGAACCATCAACTTGTACAGAAGATATTGAGGACTTTAGAATCTCCTTTGGAAAATCTCAACATCAAAAGTTCAACTGATGATTATCGTCCAATAAACTGGAGACGACCGAATAGTATAAAAAATTTGCAGTAAGTGCAGCAGTCCAGTCATAGAATGTATGTGCCTCCCTCACAAGGACAATACTGTTAAGTTTGTAGTTACAGTCAGATTGATATGATCATGAGTTTCATTATTGATGATAATTAGATAAATATTCCTTTATATATATATATACACATATATACATATATATATATATATATATATACATACATATATATGTATATATGTATATATACATACATATATATGTATTTATGTATGTATATACATACATACATATTTATGTATGTATATACATACATACATATATATATTATGTATATACATACATATATATATTATGTATATACATACATATATATATATATATATATATATATATATATATATATATATATGGTTATTTATTTTATTAATATGGCAACTAATTATGTTTAAAGCTTGGAGACATGTCTCTTCATGTCTCCTTCTTTCATACTTATGTGCGATCCAAATCTGCATTTGGAACATATCTATAACAATGGCAATATAATTACATTTGCAGAAACGATCTTAGTTACTCAACATGGTGTTAGAGTAAGGTTTGCAAATGTAAGAAATGTTTTTTCCGAAATTATTAACAACTTGACATAAAAGACTCTTCAAATGGTGGGTGTATATCAAGGGAACCTGCGTTCTGCCAGGATAAGGCCTCAGGATTGATCATTGCCAATAATATGTGAAATAGATGGTCAAACCAATGGAGCACAAGCTGGGACGATGGAAGTCTTCATTAGAGATTCATTGAAAGGGCATAGATTGGATTCTGTGCACTTTCGATAGGGTCATCTTTGTTGATATTATCTTCATTGAGATGAGCTTCTTGGTCTCTACCATTGGACCCCTGACTGTCCAAATCTAAGATTTGTGTATGTAGTCTCCACCATGTGAGATGGATCAAGATGGGCCTCCAAGATGATTCAAGATCTCAGACTGTGATCTGAGACTCATTTCTTGTTGTATGAGAGGAAGAACGATCTGCACTACTGAAACTATTGGTCAGAGATTGTATAAAACTGCAGGAGTTTTTACTAGATCACTACCGCTCAAAAGCATGTGATTATACTATGAATGGAGTGTGCGACTCAATGTGTAAGTTAGGCCTACTGTTTCACAGCCGATCGAAGCCAACTCGACGATAATATTCGAGACAATATAAAATAAACTAAATTAAACTCTGACTAATGGCCATGACCATAAGAGTGCTTGTGAATTTTCCTACTACATACGCGACTATGCTAAATTCAAACACAAATAATAAAAATAAGAAAAACAAGTCATATTAAGCCTCAACTTTCGTATTCGTGAAACCCTGCAAGTATTCATCAGCGGAAAGTAATATGGAAAAAATATAAAATGGAAAGGAACAATCAAGTATCGGACCCCAAGTATTATCGCGACAACCTATATGATACAAATAGTGCTCAGGTGGCTTGACACTCAATTATAGTGAGGTTAATTTAATAGTTAAGTTCAATGTGCATCTATGTGGATATCATGTTCCACACAAAACATCAAATCCCACCAATGGGCTAACCAAAAGGAGAAACATATTAAAAAAGAAACATCGCATAATAGTGAAAACTCACCCCATTTGACCCAGGTCTTATGTGGCAGGCGACCTAATATGAAAGTCATACTTTGGATTTAGAAACATAACCATCAACCATCCAACATGAATCCTCCATATCCATGGAAGGAGGAACTAGGAAAGATACTATCCAGATAAAGTCAAAGAATTATATATTGTTGGAGATTTCTATTTTTATTTTTCTATTGGATCAGATGTCCTTATTTGTCTGTTGATCTGATAATTTGCAAGGCAATTATTAAATAAAAGAAGTGATATTAATATCCTCAAGAGGCAAGATGAGATATATGCCTTAAGAGGGATTGATCTTCTTTAGCCACGCCATCATATGCAAGGAGGAGCCAATATTGGTGACATCTATTTTGTGCATCAATTAAAGGATATGCATGCAATCAAAATATTGAACATTCTTCAGAAACTCTGAAGAAGATTCTTAAAAGATGACGTAAAGTTTTATAACATCGAGGTATGAAAGAATCACGTTCTTTGTTTTATTATATTGCTCATTTTTGGACAACCAAATAAGAGTTTATGATTATTATCAAGGATTGAGGACAAGAAGTCTATGTAAATGTCAATTAAAGATCTAGTATCATCAATTTTTTTTATATGATAGATAGCATTAATTAAAATTAGAATGGGCATACTATCAAAATTGTATGGTTATGGTTGCCAATGCATTTGAACCACCTATGGTTATCCTTTTGATGAACAAAGCTCTAGGTATGAGTAATAGATCCTTGTGGCATGAACACTATAAGCCAAGATATTGCTATATGGTGGATGATTTTAGAGAAATGTCATTTCTCATTTACTTCTATTGATAAGCTTAATGAATGTTTGGATCTTCATTCGATAAACAGACCAAACTAGAAAGAAGAAAGAAGAATTTACTAATAGAGATAGAGGTTGATATCATTCATGGATGATTGTCTCTCATTAGACTTGATATTGATTGAGAAATCTATAAAATGAAGTATGTAGGAATTTTACATCGTGGGGGGATGAATAATTACCTTAACCCAATGTTTCATTCCCATTGGAGGCATTTTTTGATTTGATGCATATAGACCTTATGCATTTATATCAAGGATGTTGATGTACAAATAAGCATTTATTATTCTTAATTATTACATTTATCTATTCATTATAGTCTCTCTCTTATTCATATTTCTATATGTACTATATGAGCTATTTCTGCTGATCTTTTCCTTTGTATCTAAAGAAGATCTTGTAGGAAAAGAAGAATGGTACATTAGGCATATTGTGCAGACTCAATCTCATGATAGTAGCTCCATCGAAGTTGTGATCTAGAACTCATTAGTCATCTGATGTACAAGCTGGATAAAGCAACGTAGGAGCTCTGAAGATTAATACTCAGAGGGAATCTGCAAAATACATGGGTATGACTTCACAATTTTGATGGGCCTATCCTTGTGTACATCATGAGAAATTGAGGACTTCAATTGAACCATCTAAGAGTCTCTCTTTGATAAATGAAACTTAACGTATGAGTTGTAGAGTCATTCAAGTGGCACAATCATACTCAATCAAGATATTGGCATATTGAGGACGAGTTGTGTTCGCTTCTACTATTAAGCTAAATGAATGTTTGGACTTTCAATGGATAAAAACAAGTTAGAACTTAGAAAAGAGTTCTCATATTTGATTAAAAAAAAGGTTCAACAATATAAGAATAAGTGGAAATTTTACATTGTGGGGGGAATAATAGTCAATGTTCCAAACCCCCTTTTAGAGGGGAGATGTTCCATTCTCAAACAATTTAAGAAGAAAATTCCGAATTTTCATGTGCAGATAAGTATTCTTATTCTTGACATTTATCTCTCTCTTATTTGTAATTTCTATACATACTAAAAAGGTTATTTTCCTTGATCTTTTCCTTTATGGTTGAGGATGTTCTTACAGGAACAAAAAGTTGGTACTTTACACATGCTGCCAAATATTGTGCAGACTCAAACTAATAATAGTAGCTCCAAAGACCCTGATGATCAAGATGGATAAAATGAGGCTCTCATCCTTGATGACTGAGATTATGAGATTCTTCTACATTAAGAGGGAGTATGACACTTCTTCGAAGGCAACGAAGGAGCTTAGAAGATTGATACTCAGAGGGAGTCTAGAAATACTTATGGGTGACTGCATGATGTTGATGGGTGTACTCCTATGTTTAACATGAGGAAGTAATGATTTATCACCAGAAAATCAGAAAATTGGTATCAGATTTAGAGTGAGTTCGACAAGGATCCTTAGGTGAACTTGACTTCCTAGGATTGATGATTAGAGGGAGAAATTTTGAGATGCAATCCTTTGTGGATGATATCTTCTCTATGAGGAGAAGTTCTAAGAGAAATTCTTTGTAATGCGCTCTTCTCTATTAGAGAGAAGTATGAGGTGAAAACCCTTTGTTCTACCCTCTAGTAGCAGTGATGGTGGGTCCACCCTTTGACTTGGTTCATGGTGGATATCATGTGAGTTACTACATGATGCTGTTGTAATTATGTCATGAAAAGTGACGATCTTTCATTTAATGTACATATTTAGAGGGGAGTTATTGAAAGGTGACAATCTTATCAATAACTGGGCTTGTTATCATAATAGACTACATTAAGTTGTTGTCACTGTGTGCTGGAAGTTATGATAATTTAAAAAATGTAACTATTGTAAGGTGACGATCTTATCAATAATAGACCTATCTCCTAACACCAAAATGTGTTGGAGCAAGTGTCATCTTGGTTCTTCGGGCTAGATTTTGCCAGACACCATGAAAGTTGTTATGGTTCTTTAGGCCAGATCTTGCTGGACACCATAATTGAAATTTATTATAGACCTCACTTAAGGTGGTGTTTAAACTTATATTAATGTTATAGAAATTTCTTAATTTCCCCCTTTGCTAAATGAAGAAGTGTTGAGAAATTTAGCCTTATTTAGAATCGTAGCAAAATCCATATATAATATATGTGTGTGTTGATGGATTTATGTTGATATCCTTAAATATGCCATTCTACGAATATCATACTGAGATGATACCTTTTCGTATACTCAAGAACATAATATGTTCTATATCAATCCTTCCTAACTTAGAGGGATTGTTAAGTTTGTATTTACTGTCAGATTGATATGATCACGAGTTTCATTATTGATGATAATTAGATAAATATTCCTTTATATACATATATAATGCATATATTATACATATGGTTATTTATTTTATTAATATACTAACTAATGATGTTTAAACCTTGGAATCCGTCTCTTATACTTATGTGAGATCCAAATGTGCATTTGGAACATAGCTATAACAATGGCAATATAATTACATTTGCAGAAATGATCTTAGTTACTCAACAAATACAACCATGGTACGGTCCACACACCCAATCTGCTTCTTATAATTTGCATGAAATTGGTTGCGACCAATAACAATATCTTTCCAAAATGCTTTATAAACTTCAAGAAATGAACCTTCACAATCTACACACAAACATTAGACTCATCAAAACACATATTATCTTCAATCAATCCATCAGAAACTTCAGTTGCAGGTGCACTAGTGATTTATGGATGAAATCACTCTAACGATCTGGGGAAGTTTTTGTCCACAAATTACTAGGTTTTCATCCTCAAGTAATTTGGAAAATAACACAGGTTCTCATTGCAGAGAAAATACCAAATAACCTTTGAAATGAGCTCTTCTCTACGTTTTTATGTTTTATCTGGAGGGAAACTTTTAATAATAAGATGTTAAATTCTTTTCCTTTCCCAGAGTTCTTTTAAAAATTAAATAATCTAATGGAATAATCAACATTTATAGATTTATTGCAGCAAATAAATGAGGAGATTTCTTTGCAAATTCAATGCTCACAACCAACTACAATGTTAAAGTACAAAATAGTGGCAAAGCTAGAGATACCTAGATGAGTCTTATAGTAATCAAACATTTAACATACCTATATGCTGATTACATGAAATATTGAATATAGATAGAAAGATATTCGGTAGAAACCCAGGTTTTCATCCTCAAGAAATTTGCATAATAATACAGGTTCTCATTGCAGAGAAAATACCAAATACCCTTTGAAATGAGCTCTTGTTCACTTTTTATGTTTTATCTAGAGGGAAATTATTAATAGTAAGATGTTAAATTCTTTTTCTTTCGCAAAGTTCTTTTTAAAAATATATAATCTAATGGAAAAAGCAATATTTATAGATTTATTGCAGCAAATAAACAAGGCGATTTCTTTGCAAATTCAATGCTCACAACCAACTAAAATCCAAAAGTACAAAATAGTAGCAAAGCTAGAGATACCTAGATGAGTCTTATAATAATCAAACATTTAAAATACCTATATGCTGATTACATGAAATATTGAACATAGACAGAAAGGTGTGAGGCCGAGAAATCCTAGGTGCCAATGTCAAAACCCACACCATGAGGGACGGCTTGATAAGTGAAAATGTAGCAAGGAGAAAAATGCCACAAAACTGTAAAAGCACTCCAAACTCCAAATCGATCTCTCCTCAAACCCAAACACCATTTCCAGATAATGTAATACTGGCTAGAGATGCTACAAGTTACGCCCAGCTAGAAATGTTATGCACAGCCTCAAATGTCCCACAAATCTACAATAATCTCATCAACCCTCCTTTAATACTCTCTATGAATAATCTCTGTTAATTTGAAGTGCTGAAATGTGAAGAATAAGACTGAATCATAAAACTGTTGAAATACCAATGTGATTTTTTGAATGAAGCCACAACAGGATCTTTGAGATTGGGTCTTTCACCAACATAGACAATGTTGCTTGCAAGGATTTTGCAACAACAAGTGCAACTGGCAAGAGAGGTATCCAAAATATCCAAAATAAGCATATTGAAAGAGCTCCCAAAACTTGCCATTATAGCTCTCCCAAAAGTTATGCTTTTTAATTTAAATTAAAAACCCCTTATGTCCAAAGCGGTGCTCATTCCAATAAGACCCTTTTAAATAAATATTTGCACTTTTACTTTATTATTTGCACCCATATGATCCACAATTAAATAAATTAAAATAATAATTAAAAATATATAATCTAACTTTATAATATAATAACTTTTTGTTATTTATTTAAGAGCATTGGACTGTATGTCATTAATTGCATCCACCAACCCATCTAAAAATAGTAATTTTGACAATTTGTTTAGATGGTCCAGAATTGACTTACTAAATATAGGATGGGAAATTTATCCAAAGAAACACTAGTCAATGCTAGAACAAACTAGCATCATGAGTTTCCTAACGCTCTTATTGGTCTATATGAACCCATTGAATAAGCTAATGGCTCATCCAATTGAAGTACTTAGGAACAGAACATTACAAGGCATGCCATTTGATGAACAATTTAATCTTTTTAATACATTTAAAGTAATCACACCATGTTGTCTTTTTAATATTTTCATCATTAGACAACTTACGTAATAATTAATTTATAACTCAAAAATTATTCAAATTGCAAAAAGTATCAAATCGACTCAAGTATGCAATTTTGACCATACCAAATTATCCTGGAGTTTTTGGATGATGATTTGAATCAATTGGGCAACTTCTGAAAAATAGCAAACTTGAAGAACTTAGGAAAGCTTGCAGAAGGTCCAAAAATCAGGGTTACTAGAAACGCGACGCCCTAATTTTTGACATGCGCATTGTCGTATCTGATACGGATACGTAGACAAAACGGAGGAAATACGAGTGAAAATCGTATTTGCGCGTTTTTGGAAAGATGCCATTTTCAAACCCGTGCCAGAAACGATGAAGACAGATTTCCAAAAAGTTTGAGCCGAATTTCTTAAAGAATGTCGTTTTAAGGAAATATCCACCAAAATGCCCGTTCTACTGCCGTAATCGCTGGGAAAAATCCAAAAATATCCCGTAGTCGCTAGGAAAATCAAAACCTTTGCAGCTATAAATAAACCCCCATCAAACGATCAGAAAATAAATGAGTATGGGTGTTTTGCATGAGCAAATCCTATGCATGGTCTGATTTCTTCTGTTTTCTCCAATGTGTGGCTTGCATCTCCTGCGCGTGGAATCGCAATACATCCACATGTAATATTTTTAATGTTTGTTTCAATGTTATTTTTTTAATCCACAGGTAATAGTTTAGTTTGATCTTTTTAATGTTTGTTTCAATGTTATTTTTTTAATGTTTGTTGATGTTTTTCAATTTGATTTTTTTAAATGTTTGTTTTGGTTTTATTTTTTTCAAGGTTGCATGGGTACTCGTACCCACACCCCTGGTACTCGTACCCACGTACCCAAGTACCGGGTACATGTATCCCACATACTGGGTACTCGGTGGAGAGCATCATAGCTAAGGACCTTGATTAAGATTCTGATTTATTTTTCGGTTTTTTAATTTTTGTATTAGCTTGTTGTTTATCAAACATAATTCAATACCAAATCAGTTTGAAACTTTGGTACTCATTAACAATAAACTTTATCACTGTTCAAGTCATAAGTTTATCATTTGCAATATGTCATTGTCATATTATTTAGGATCTTCTTGTTCATGTTTAAAGTCTGCCTTCTTTGTTATGCATCTAAGCATTTATCATGTATTATTATTTCAAACATATAGCAAATCTGAAACTGAAAACAATACATTACATTTGCAAACTTTATCACTGTCCTTGTTTTGAAAAACCATTGTCATGACTCATAATTTCAGAATTTTTATAAATATAAAAGTATAATTTTTAAATAAGTTTGACATACCCAAGTACCTCCGTCCCATATTATGAAAAATACTTTAAACATTAAACATTCAGCAATAGCATATATATATATATATAATAATAATTTGACTTAGGGCTCATATTTTCAAATTTCTTGTTTTGAATGCTCAATGTCATGACTCATGACATATATTTTGATTTTTATATTTTCTATAAAATATTAATTATATAGAAAAAAATTAGGCATACACACGTACCGCCGTCCCCTATTTTGAAAAATATGCGTACCCGTATCCGTACCCATTCCCGTACCCACGTACCTTTGCAACCTTGATTTTTTTAGTTTTGTTCAATGTTTAACATATAAAATTAACATATTACAATGACTTTTTTATGTAGTTTACCAAAGCTACATATTAACATATAAAATTAATTACATATTAACATATAATAATGACTTTTTTTTTATATAGTTCAAATAAAATTTACAAATGTACATTTCTAAGTTTTATTTTACAAATATAAATAAATATAAAATTTAATAGTTTAATTTTAATAAATTAATATTATTTAGTTTTTAAAATAAAATAAAATAAAAATAAAAATTACAATTATAATTATTAAAATTTAAACTAGTTTTATATTTATATTTATTTATATTTTTTTAAATTTAAACTTTGTAAAATTTAATAAATATTAAATACCAATAGTATTATAATTTATTAATTATAGTAATACTGTTTAATAATTCATAAAGCCCTATAATTGTTTTAGACTTTAGAGTTACCATTAGAATATTAAATTTATATTTCAACGAAATTAATTAACATTAAGAGTATATTTAATTTATTTTTAATTAATAAATAATTTAGATTTAAGTTTCAAAGTTATATTCTTGTAAAATTAAATTTGAAATAAAAATTATTGCACATATATTTAAATTTAAATTTAATCAGTTTATAAATTATTATATTAGTTTTAAATTTGTGCTTTATAGCTTAATGCAAATTTGTTTTGATTTCATAATTTTACTAATTTTTTATTTTTAAGGAACCTAATCATGGCGTCATCGTTAGCAGATGTTAGAGCATCAGAAAATGACAAGTGGATCAAACCAATTGCTAAATATCCATTATGCAAACATGTAACCATCATCGAGAAATTTCAAGGCGGCGGAGGTTTTAAATGGAGGTGTCATGAGTGTTTGATTGATTATAATGGTTCTTATACTAGGGTTCGTGGACACCTGTGTCACATAAAAGGTACAGGATGTGAAGTGTGTCCTGGGCCAAAGGTTGATGGTCAACTAGGGAAAGGATTGTCATGTGAGAAGATTGCAAAGTACCAAAAAGAAGAGGATGAAGCTAATAGTCAAGTTCTAAAGTCAACACAAAGGTCAAGTCTCAATAGACCTCCTTTGCATCCAACTTCAAGAACATCTGCCGGTGACAAGAGGCGTAATTTAGGACCTCTTGAAAAGGCATTTAATTTGCAAAGTTGAGAGGATACAGCTTAGAGTATTGCACGTTGTCTATATGTGAATGGAATTTCATTTAATGTGGTTCACTCGCCATATTGGCAAGAGATGGTTATGTCTATTAATGAAGCTCCAAAAGGATACAAAAGCCTAGGGTATGAGAATGTTCGTACTACTCTTTTGATTAAAGAAAAAGAGATTATTGATAGACAATTGCAAGTGAATCGAGATTCATGGAAAATTTAAGGAGTTTCCATCATTTGTGATGGATGGAAGGATGCTAGAAATAGGCCACTAATCAATGTGGTTGCAATGAGCCCAAAGGGGGCAATGTTTTTGAGAGCAATGGAATGCAATGCTGAAGAGAAAGATACACAGTTTATTGCCAACATTCTAATTGAAGCAATTGAATCTGTGGGGCCAGAAAGTGTTGTTCAAGTGATCACAGATAATGCAAAAGTATGCAGAGTAGCTGGTTTGGTTGTGGAGGCAAGATATTGAAAAATTTGGTGGACTCCTTGTGTAGTTCATTCTTTGAATTTGATGCTACAAAAAATTGGCAAAATTCAATGGATACAAAAGATTTATGAAGAAGCCAAAGAGATTTAGATGTTTATTTGTAATCATCACATGTCACAGGCCATTTATAGATAATTTGCTAAGCTAGAGTTGTTGAGGGTAAATGTCTTGTCTCAAAAATATTCAATTTGTTTTTTTATTGAAATGTATTTAAGATTTATATGGTACAAAAATGTTTTATTTATTTATTGAAGGTGGTTGAGACATGCTTTGCCACACACTACATTGTTCTCAAAAGGCTTGTTGATGTCAAACAAGCTTTGAAAAGTATGGTGATTAGTGACATTTGGGTAGTATGGAGACAATGACAAACAGATAGAGCAAATAATGTCAAGAGGTTAATTCTTGATGAGGATTGGTGGGCTAAAATAGATTATTTACTATTTTTCATTGAGCCAATATACACCCTAATCCGTCGGTGTGGTACCGATAAGCCAATATTAGGTGACATCTATGATTGCATAGATACAATGGTGGAGCAAGTTAGAGATATTATTATAGAAAAAGAGCAAGATCCCTCTGAATTTTTTTATAAGAAAATATATGATGCAATTAAAAAAAGATGGGATAAAATGACAACTCCATTGCAACTTTTGGCATATGCTTTAAACCCTAAGTAGTACCATGCTGATATGTTAGCATTGCCAAATAAGACAGCACCAAATAGGGATGTTGAGGTTGTTGAAGGATATAAAAAAGCTTTCGAGAAAATATTTACAGATCCTAGAGTTGCTGCGGAGATTCGACATGAGTTTGGGACATTTGCTTCCTCTAATGGAACTTATGCAGATGTTGATGCAATGGCAGATAAAAAAGAAATAGATCCTATAAAGCGGTGGAACTTCCATGGTGCCATGACTACACATTTGCAAAAGCTAGCAATCAAGCTTCTATCACAAGTTTGATTTTATACTGATTATTCTAATAAGAATTATTTCTTATTTCAAATGTTTTTGATTGTTTGCGTCTTTGTAATTGTAACTTATAAATTATAATATAAAACTCTTTTATTGCAGGTTTCTAGTTCTTCTGCATCTAAGAGGAATTGGAGTACATATGGCTTTATCCATTCTGTGAAATGAAATAGGTTGGCAGCCAGCAAAGCAGAGGACCTTGTCTATGTGCACTCTAATCTTCGTCTATTGTCACATTCCTCCACAGACTACATCAAAGGACCTAATAGACTTTGGGATGTACAACCTGAGATAAGTGACATTGATGTATCCATAAATGCATTGACACATCTAAACCTCAATGTTTAGAATTCTGACATGGTCAGAGGACCCTTTGCTGAATCGTCAATGGGTTTTGAGAGTCTAGGTGGTGGTCATTCTCAATCCAGCTATCCTAACTCTTTAGAGAATCTTGATGATCTAGATCTTGAGTTTCAAGAGAACAGTGATGATATTTTTGATAGCATGTGATTCTACCAAACTATTTCTGTATTTGAATTTCGTTTTAATAATAAAACTATATCTGACTATAGTATTTTGGAATATGTCGCAATTATGTGTTCATATTGCTTTCATTATAATGAAAAACTTCTTTAATGACTCTGAAAATTTGTTTATATATACATGCTTTAAGAATGTTGTGTTTGCCGTTCCCAAATAAGAGGTCTCAAAAACTGGCCGTACCCGTACCCAATACCGTACCCGTATCCAATACCGTACCCGTGTCCATGCAACTCTGCCAAAAATAGTATTGAAAGAATCACAAGGCTCATGGAAACGAATTGAGGTGAGTGTCAGCAACTCCTCTTTAAGATCAATCTTGTGTTATCTTACTAACAAATTAGCTAACAGGGAAACTCTGAAAATAGGCCGATTGTCCACAAACTAATAATGCTCAAGAAAGGCAGATTGTAAATTGTGGCTGATTGATCTTTTTCTCATTTATGTTTCAAGTACATGAGAGAAGATGGTTTGGACTTTGGTGCATTGACCATTCATTTCATTTTTGGTTTATATAGAAGCTATTTTGGACCATTGGCATATCTTATATTGGCATAGAACATGTTTTTTTATTCTCGTGGAGGACAGTAGTCATGCAATTTTTTTGTGGCCATTCAATTTCCTTATGTTATCATGACATAACTTGAAACATGAGCATATGTATAGGGACTTTTTTTCCTCTTAGTAACCATAACAGTTTTGAGGCTTTAAACACATTTGTACTTCTCAACCTTTGTTTTTTGATGAAGCTGATCTCCAGTGATCTGCTTTAGTGACTTGAATTGTGTTTTGTGGGAATTCCTTTCTCTGCTATGGAATAATAGGTCAACATTCCTAGGATTCATTTGTAGTTCGAAAGGTTTCATGTTTTGTTGCTAGACTTATGGTGTATATTAACCAGGTACATTAATATCTGGAACCTTAGTCATTTTCTTATAATAGTTGTACTATGTTTGCTATATAATTGTTGAAGTATGCGATGATAATTGCTACTTATAAAGTTTATCTTTTTGAAAGCAGTTGGCCTGCTTATAGATAAAATGGCAAACATTTTTCTTGGTGAAATAGAGTAATAAAACAATTTTTTATTTGTTCCTTTCCCCTTGCTATCATTTGAGAGAAGAAATGCATGTGTAATAAATCATAGAATGGTCTTTCATGATTTTGCAGTGTCTTTTCTTGTCGAATGTGGTTTTACTGACAAATTTTTATACATGATTTTCTTGTGTGATGCACTGTGTACAAAATTTAAAAGATATGTTCTTTAACCACTTCTTGGCAGGTTTTTACTGTGGAATCTATGCATTTTGTGTCAGTTCTTAGAGAACGTGCTGCAATGGACAAAGTTGAGCTTGAGAAATTCTATACCCTATCTAAGAACTTGCCTCTTAATTCCATCTTTGAGGAAGAAAATTATTGGAGGGTGCTTCAAAATTTCTATGATTGTTTTCAGATACAGTTATCCGGCATTCAGGCAAGGACTTCGTCATTCATGATATTCATATTTGCTATTGACTTTGAGACCAGTTATGTTGTAATAAATATGTGCTTAATCAATGTGGGTGTGAATATGGCAGGGGAAACTGCAAAGATCCAAGATGTTACCTGATGTCAGTTTTATCAAATCTGATGCGTTGGTCACGTTTGATGTCTGTATTCTGCAAGATGAGCCCACTATGAAACAGCTGAAAGTAAGGGATGTCATTACATCACATCTGTTGCCTTCTTCTCTATTTTATATAGGATTGTTATGAGGAAGTAAGAAGAGTATGAAGAAAAATATTAGGTTTCTATGAATGTTGTTAACCTATATGGGCTTTAAAATTATTTCCAGAAGTTTATAGTGATTGACATGGAGGTAGACTATATTATGCACATTGAAAAATAAGCAATTATTTGCAAATTTTGTTAACCAAAAGGAATATGGATTGATTTATGTCAGTAGTTGATATGAAGATGTTGGATATGATGCAAACTCTAACCATGGAACATGCATATATAGTTGAACAAGTATTTTATGATGAAAATAAAAATCTAATTTTAGAGTTTTTATGGTTGCATATATACTTGTAGGAAACATTTCTATACACTGCTTTTGCTTGATATTTATGCAACAATTAGTCAGAACCTGCATCGTCACAAGGAATCTTCAATTTATCCCATGTCATTTGAAAAGACATCAAATTATGATCTATAACAAATTTAAAGAATTGCCATTTGCTGGTTAACAGATTGTTCTTCTCAAATACTTTCTTACTTTGGCTCTTTGTGCCCGAATGACAGAAAACAAATGTTCCCAACAGTTGGGAAGTTGTGTATGCTGCTGAAACTTCCCTCTGAATTTTAAAAGGTACAGCTCCCTTCTAATGAAAGATGTGCGATGAATATGTTTGTATTTCCTAACTAACATGGGTATGGTCTTAACCTGAGAGCAGAAGAGACAATAACCAAGTCTCCCATATTCATAAAAGACTCAAGCATAAATTTGTTTTTACCTGATTTCACCCCACTCACAACTGTGAACGTGCTGGATTTTTTCTTTTCACTTTTTCTTACTTCTGTATGCAACTAGCAACACCTCTATATGAACACCTCACACACAATGACAAATCTATCTTTAAAAAAACAAATGAGCAATGAAAGTAAATGTAATAGAACCACAGTGATTCTCAGATTACTTATTGATTACCAAAATTTAGAAAGCTTCTACTCTACTGAAATCTAACAACCATCCAGTCCTGTTAACATTTTATTTATCACATTAAAGATGAAATAACAAAAATAGATGAACAAATCCTGACAAGATTCTCAAGACTCACTTAGTTGTCTCATCAATAGGGGGAGAACGCACACCAAAATTTGCCGATCCCTTCCATTAATTTTCAAAATAGTACATATAGGTCCTTTGTCTTCTGGCCGTTACAAACATTACAGTTCTTTAAGAGAAACAAAGCGTATAGAAAGAAGAGAGACACTTGTGACTTTACAATAGAGAAAGGATTACAAGGGAGATTAAGAAGCCGAAGCATCAACATTCCCGCCATCAGTTTTCTTGGCGGTTTCTTGATTTTTCTTATAGCTTTTCATGGCCTAACTGAAAGGTTATGCACGAGAGGGATTTGCACATTGTCGGAGTGGATCATCCAGTACTCATTACCATCCGCTAGCTTATTGACATTATCAGACCTTGATGGCATCTTTTCTGCGGCTTTTGCTAGCATCCCATCATGAAGTTTTGAGGTTTGAAATTTTGAATGGCTCACTGACTCGTCAATGAAGTCCTGGAAAGAAGTCTTCATGTGGTCAATGTCATTGACATCCTTGTTTTTGCTCACATGCGACTCAGTGTGCAAATCTTTGAGATACTTGAAGAGAGTTTCTCGCTCTTCCTTTGCCGACTCATATACTTTCCTCAAATGCTTCTGAGCCTTGTCTATGCTCTCTCTTTTAAATTCAAGTGAATGTAGCCGAGCAGCAAAGGCTCATTGCCGGTCTTCAAGACTTTGATTTTGATAGCATTGTTGACCTTCAAATCTATAATTTTCTATAGCAACACAATGATTTCCTTGTACTGACCAATATCCTTTAATGCCTCGAGGTTGGAGAACATAGTCTTTCCCACTTCAAAGTTTCCATATAGAGGTTACCAAGTTTTCCACTATGGGTAGACATCTGATGTTCATATCTTCAACCCAACTTTGCCCAAAATGCTTTTCCTCTTGTAATTTGGCTAGCGAGGCTTTATTTTCTTTTGTTGATGGGTCGAAAGGCTTGGAGGTAGAAGACTCCCCTAGCATGAGGGCTAGTGGTGTGAACAATTGTTTGATATATTTAGACAACTCCTGGTTAGATGCTTTCAGACATGCCTTCAACACTTTTAACTCTTCTAGCTCCTCCTCCACCTGCAGGTTCATCAATTTCCACATTACTATGGTGGTGTCATGCCTTGGAGGGCCTATGTCATATGTCTTAATATTGAAGTCAGCTAGAGAAAGCTCTGCTATGTTTCTCTCACCTTGAGCTTGAGCAATCTCCATTACCACATTCCCTGTAGTGGTATCTCTCGCTAATGCAGCCAAAATACGAGCTTTCTTGGCCTTTTGAGCTGGTGGTTGTGTCTTCAGCACTTGGGTGAGTAGGTACTTGGGAGGAATGAGCCCTCCGCCCTCATTTTCTTCTCCAGTGTTCTCCAATCATGACTCCGTGGTCAAAACATTGAGAGAGGACTGTAGAGAGTCTGCATCGAAGAGGTTCCTCACCATAGGAGGAGTATTCTTTTTCTTAGAGGAAAAGGGGAAAATGATTGTTTTAGAGGAAGTCGGAGCAGTAGGAATACTACCTTGATCTTCTTGGTCTTGTGGTGTCTCTTGCGGTTGTGGGCCTCTATTAAGCCCATTATAGGGCTGGTTACCATTAGGTCTGTCTAGATTGATCACTTCCACATTTGCCTCTTTTCCTTTCTCTACTTCTTGTGCTGTTTCTTTATCCTTCTCTGTATCCTCCTCTACATCCTTATCCTTATCCTATTAATTTTGTAACTTCGATCTCATACTGATCTGATTGTGCAGATCGTACAATTCTAATGAAGCATGAAGTTCCTTTATAGGGATTGGCCTCCTATTTTATCTAACCTAATCGGTGTCTAATTGTGGAAGATATTATAATGTGTTTATGCATGGTGTTAGTAGCTTTACTAACTAATATATTTCCTTTAAGAACGCTGTTCTTGGACAAGATATTTATTAGGTTATATTGGCCGACTTGGGAGGAGACATGTCCTTTCTAAGGACATGCCTCTTGAGTGCAATATATAGATGAGGTAAGGATGAGGTTAGAGGACACACAAGCTACAATTAAGTCTGCTCCTCTATATTGCTGCCTTGTACGATTTATTGCAGAGATAAGAATATTTCAAAATAGTAATTATACTATTGATTAAACTTCATAAATAGGTCTGTAGATTGAAGACCATCTTCGGCACTATGAAGGTATTATCGGAGTCTGATTTATAGCAGAATTTGCAGAAACTTTACATGGTATTAGAGCTTTGGTAGTCGAACCTAGGCTCTGCAAATTGACAATCAGACTTTATATATCTAGCAACATCCTTCTATCTTCAATGGCAAGCGCAATCAAACACGAGGACAGGTTTGATGGGAAAGAACGTTTCGTTGCTTGGAAATTCAGAATTATGATGATTCTTGAAGACAATGATGTGAAACAGTTTGTTGATTCAGCATCTAAGCAACCTAATGTTGGACCTAATAAAACTATCTTGAGTAAAGGAAATAGGAAAGGCATGCAAATCATATTAGATTGAGTGAAAAATGAAATAGTACCTATGCTAATGAAACATCAAACAACATTTAATATGATGAATGCATTATTAAATGCATATGAGGTTAACAATGCAACTAGAACCCTTGCACTAAAAAGACAACTAAATCATTTATAGATAAAGAAGGGAGAATCTATGAATTCTTACTTCCTAAGTGTGGCTAGTCTAAGAGACGAACTTGCAAGTATAGGGACCATAATTGAGGACAAGGAACTAACACTTATGACTATAGAAACATTATCACAAGGTGTAGGTGCTGGAGACAATCTTTTTGACTTCAATAGACTTGAAGGAGATTGCCTTCAAGAAGAATCTAGGAAGCTAGAGACAATCTTTCTGACTTCAATAGACTTAAAGGAGATTGCCTTCAAGAAGAATCTAGGAAACTTAAGAGAGGGGGAAAATTGAAAATCAAAGATGAAGAACTTCATGTTCTCAACACAAATTCCTATAAAGGTAAGAAGAAGCACTTCAAGAAGAAGAAGGGTAATCAAAGAAATGACAAACCTAAGAAACATGTATCGAAAATAAAATGCTTCAAATGTGAAAAATTTGGACACTATAGATCTTCCAAATTTTTTATATTAGCCTCTAACAATGCACATGTATATAAAACTTACAAAACTGAGAAGGCAAAAGGCTTTTATCAACTATTTTGTCACTCAATCTTTTGTGATGGTCACTGTGTTGGCAATTAATTTTTCACGGCATGGTTCTAAGCAATGCACAAATTTGTAACATGAATGAACTAGAGTTTTGAGTGCTGAGGTAAGGTGTTGCATAGGATTCTATATAAAATTTTGAAATGTCCAAGATGTGTGATACCGCATGTAATTGAAATGTTGCACAAAAGCTAGGCAAAACTATTTTCAAAGCTACGCGATATGATCCTTGATGCTAAATGGGTGGCACATGAGGCAAGGAGCTGCATGTAAGGTTGGGTTTGTGAAGGGCCATGGAGCTCTAAGAAAGTATTTTGGCTTGTACATTAGTGCATAGATCATTGACCCATTCTTAAAAACAAATATCTTGATTACACAAGTTTAGTAGGGACTTCTGTAGTCTGGTTAGGTGTTTGCATGCCATGTTTAGAGTCTGGAATCACGTCAAATTCCAGACAACTCTTGCTGCTCGTTGACATGGTGATGCTTTGAGGATTGGTATTCTACATGCATAGGCAACAATTTGTGCAGAAGACAGCTCCTCCTTATCTGGGCCTCACACATGAAAATCCCTTTATCCCCAAGGTGTTGAGCTATTGTCACTGATGCCCGTTCAATGAGATTGATGAAAATAGATATCATTGATGTAAATTAGAAATGGAAATTATGAAGAGTTCAAGCCCATGGATACATTGAGCATATACATACACTTCAGTATAAAGCTGCACTACAACAACTAGAAAAATAATGGAAATAAGAACAAAGGACTGTGACAATAACAGAATGAATCAATTAGAACAAATTTGAAAACTATAATGGTATATAACAGTCAAATTTGGCTCATCACCATATATGCTGCAAATATTATGAATTTACTTCGCACCAGCAGAGATACTGGTACGATAAGCATGTTGATGGCAATGTTTTGGAGACTTTATAAATCATGATGACAGAGACAGGATAAATATGTATGTGCCAGGACAAAGAAGAGAATTATTATAAATAAAGCCAGAATAGAGAAAGATTATGAACCTCTGCGAAGTATCACTACATATGGAGCGGTAATAAACAAGGTGGTTCAAAGAGATTTTCATGAAGACAAAATTCAATGTCTCCAATGTACAACAAAATCATAAGGATTATAAATGACGCAACAACATGAGGATAACATCTCAGCAACAACGAGTTATGATTTCAGGTGCCAATCAACATCTTACATTCAGCGGTTTGTAATCTAAGTTTGATTAACATTTAAATTATCAATAGTGAAATGGAAATGATTTGTTAAAGTTTATCTTCACCAATCAATAGAGAGGTCATCATACATCGTGCCTATCCTTGTCAGCATTGAGGAGCAATATGCTGTTGGAGTGATCAGTCAAGAAGTGACCATTTTAGAAGGCAGCGATCTTAATAAAAGAAATCATAAACAAGTGATGCGATATTCGTATGAGTAAGAAAAATATTAAGATATGATGGAGATGAGAAATATGGTCAATACTTAGTTATAAGGGAAGATGAAATTAAAAGGTATGAAGATTATATAAACTGATAGAATAACCATTAGTTACGAAAAATCATCAACTGTAAAAAGACACATCTATTCATATATGAAGAGTTATAACTTTCTAGATGCAAGATATGAAAGGAAGATATATAAATAAAGAATTCAGTTTTGAAGATAAATGTGTGGAAGAAGTGAGAGAATATAGAGCAGATCGGTGCAGTAGACTAAATGAGAACTATTTAAGGGGGAAGAAATATGAAAAAGTGCTGAATATATATATATATATATATATATATATATATATATATATATATATGAAAAGCATGAGGTAAGAGGGTAAAGTTTACAGATTTAAAGAAAAGAATATAACAGGCTAAAAGAAGTATGCACAAGCAGTGTTGTTTGGAGAGGGCTAAAAATTTATTTATCTTCAATTGAGTAAGCAACAATATTAAGGCGGAGAATCGGTTTGTGTGCAATGGGTTGGTGCTCACAAAGACAAGTAGTGGGAATTGGTGCTTCTTGTAGGTTGGTACCTACAAAGTGTGGAGTTGGAGCTTCCATTGAGTCGGTGCTTATAAAAATAGAGGTTATAGCCTCTAGTAGGTTGGTGCCTATAAAGCATTGTAAAAGAACAAGTTTATATAAAAAAACAATTATTTGTTGTGGTTTTCTCGTGCACTGGGTTTCCATGTACTCATTGTGTTATTGTGTTCATATGTATAATTGTTTATTTTAATATTTGAAGATATTGTGTGGATAAAAAGTTTAAAAAGGTAAAAGTGTTATTATACTGATTCACCTTATAAACGTGCACCCTTCACAAGGCCTATGAAGTGAAGTTTGAGTCAAGAATATGAGCTAAGTTTTTGTAAATTACATTAATTATACTTTGGAACTATTGTCGGTGAATTCTATATTGTAGGCGACGGGTAGAATTATATTCGAAAGTGTGTGTGATGGTTGAGTCACCCCTTCGGGAAAGTATATGTACACCATCCGGAAGGGACTTTGGATCATCATTACAATCATCATAATCATATTGTAAGCATTGAAGTACATATTGCATATATGAATAAAGTATCTGTTCTGTGTTATATCTTACTGTACGACATGCGATAACCTTGTATGATAAACATTTGGCACCGTTGTTGGGGATCGAACTCGGGTCACCTGTCGTTGCCAATCAACCTCTTTTAATCTCGCAAATTCTTGTGGCATGTCTGCATAAAGGAGACCCTTTGTTAATTTCCTTCCCCTCCTACTGGACAACAAGGCCCATAAAGTGAAGTCACTTAAGAATATGATAATTTTTTTGTTGTTGATAAATTACTATAATTATACTTCCTAAACTACCCCCACGTCTTGCAATTTGTGAAACCCTGCGGTATGTCTCTATAAAGGAGATCCTTTATTAATTTTGAACTATTGGTTTCATTTTCCACCCACCAAACTTTGACTGCTGGCAATCTATAAGAAATCACGTAAGCATACAAGTACAAAATAAATATTAAAACAAAGAGTTAAACTGTTTCTTTGTAAAAATAAAAATAAAAATAAAATAGAAATAAATCATCACAAACTTGAAACAATTTATCAAAATCTAAAACTTTGTTAAAAGACCAGAAAATAGGGTCAAAAGCTTACCTTAGACGCTTATATATTCTTTGGGGAAGGTATATGGCACTCCACAAGTGATCTCCTTTGGAAAACTACACGTCCTTTGAAATGCCAAAATGGAGATAAAATGAGTAGAGAGCAAATGAGCAAATGAAATGATATGTTTTAGGTTGAGTGGTTTCATAAAAGGGTCATTTTATGGTTTTAGCAAAAAGGAAACAAAAAAACACACCATTTTTTTTCTCTTTCGGATGCATCTAGGCATGCATCCAGGTTTGTGGATTTGCTTGGCATAGTTGAAAAACGCAAACTCAACAATAAGTTGACTTGTACAAAATTTTAAAAATCTCGAGACTCACCAAAAACTCGACACAAGAATTGGCACTTTATTAAACTTTTGAAAATATATAATTTCTTAAAAAGTTCTTTAAAAACATACATATACACCAACTTTGTAGAACATATACCTATTTGAGATTTCCATCGTATAAAAATCAAAGTTTTGAATTAAATATAGTAGTAAGAATTAAGCAAATTAGCATAAGTCATAGACCAAAAAGACTGCAATATTTGATTAAAATTGAGTTCAATGCATATTGAAGTCCAACTCCACAAAACAAATACAATCTTTGAATACATATAAGTTCATGTTTCAGTATCAAGACTCTTGATTTCACGGTTTGATACATTTAAAGAAATATCATAATTTTATTTTAAATACAAAATTAATAGGAAACATGAGCTAATAAAAATTAAAGAATTAATTAATAATTAAAAAATTAAAATAACTTAAATTAAACTAAATACCTTAAATGAATCAAATCTAATAATGTAAATAGAAATTATGTAATAGTAAAATATTGATAGAAAAACATTAACTAACTTGTAGTTGCATATTGAATTTCTAGTTACAACTACTTTGCATAATAATTCTTCCTATGTCAATGCATTTGCATTGGTCCGAATAGGGTCAGACGAGGCTTCACAAAGTTGGCCTTGAAAAGTTGGCGATCGAAACCCAACTGGTATCTGTGTATTGCATGGAGAGTTGCAAAGAAGATGCCATTTGAATCTACCATTTGCCTTTACAAATTTGAGGACAACAAAAAGACCAAATTATTGCCTAGATTATGAACCACTGATTTCCTAAGATAATATTGTGTGTTTTTGTGACTCTTTTTGCAAAAACTATGCGATGGTTTTTATGATGGATACAATTTCATATGGGCCTAAATCATTTTCCCTAGTGGCTCATGATATATTGCTGTATTCACTTTATTTTCAACTATGGCAGTTGGTGAACATTCAGCCGCATTGCTGAAAGGAATTATGTCAAACAGTTTGCATTCAACTTCTTATTTCTCCGTTTAATGTTTTAAACCCCTTATAACTCCGGAAATCAAACTTTTATTGTTTGTTGTGTTTCGTGCATGGAATTGGTATCATACAACATAAACAAGAAAGAAACTACAATGATATGCAAAGTGGAAATGAACTGCTGCTAATAAAATGTTATTTTCAGAATTCATAAAACCAAATACATAGCAGATTTATCAACTCACTAATTACTTCAGCAGTATTGACATAATACTCCAGCCCATGCTTACGAACTTGCTGCTACAATACTTTGTCCTTCAATCAGTCCACTACCTTCATAATACCATTCCCTCCAAGCGGCATAAGCGTCGGACAAGTAGTGAGGAAGATATGAGCAAAATACCAAATTTGCCTGTAGCCGGAAATGCAACTAAACTGCCTGATAATGAAGCTAATAACAAAGAATTCCAAAGGCCAAACCCCAAGGGAATGACGTCTAGAATGTTACAAGAGAGGATAGACGTCCTCAAATGCCAAGAACGGAGCTGCAACTCACACACCAATTTCTTCTCATATTCAACCTGCCTAATGAAGCCACAAATGCTTCCTTTTATTCTATTTCCAAGGGTCCGCTCAACTCATATGGACAATGTGGGATAAAAGATGTGTAATATATAAAACATATATTAAAATACCCCTTATGTCTCCCTTGGGTACACATCACCATAAAATAAATATTAAAGTAACACTTTAATATTTTACAATTAAATTAGATGTTACTTTAATAAAACTTCAGGCATAAAAATATATTAGCAATCGGACTCCGAATAATGCGAGTGATAGCTCATAGGAAAGCTCTCACCGAGGAGTATCGAATCCAATCACCAAAATTGACCTGCACTGTGTCCTGCCGACTTACTAAAAATAGTAAGTATGCCTGAAACTGAGTAAATCAACTTCGTTTTGGCCCAAACTGGAAATGACTAGGCCAAAACATTCCAGGATCCCATTAAACCCTTCGTTAGCCCTCGGGACCATGTAGAACAAGGCTAACGCACACACACTTGGTCAACTGCTAAAATGGGGACATTACACATATAGAGAGATATCATCTCAATATGATATTCTTGGAATGACATATTTAAAGATATTAAAATATATGCATCAACTTAGATGTTATCTTTTGATATCATCCGAAGTATGAATTAACAAGAAATATCATACTTATATTCTCTTGGTATGTGCATTGACATCATGTTCATGATGCCTACCAAAAGATTATGTTATATCCTAGAAGGATATGAGTTAACTGATTTCCGACATACTCTGGGACAATAATTGAATGTAGTCTATTTGATAACAAGTAATCAAAATGTCATGATCTCCATCGTGATAAGTATCATGATCTCCAACACTTCGGGACAACTTAATGTAGTCTATCGTGATACTTCTGTTATCATGATATCTGACACTCTAGGACAACAATTTAATGCAGTGACTTATGATAATAAGCAATCAAAATGTCATGATCTCCATCATGACAAGTATCATGATCGCCGACACTTTGGGACAGCAACTTAATGTAGTCTATCATGCTACGTTCGTTATCATGATATCCAACACTCTGGGACAGCAACTTAATGTAGTCAATCATGATAATAGGTCAAACCATTGTTAAGATTATCACCTTGCAATAGTGCCCTCACAAATACATCAATGAAAGATCTTTACCTTTCATGACATAACCCACATATGCAAAATAGTAATTCCTATGATATCCACCACGAATGAAGTTAGAGGATGGATCCACCAAAGCTACTCCTAGTGGGTGGAAGAAGAGCTTTCACCGCAAGCTTCTATCTGACGAAGAATGTATTACAGGGAATTTCACCTCGAACTTCTCCCTCTCAATCTGTTGATTTTTTCCTTTCAAGGTTGCTTCTGATTGGAATGTCAGACCCCCTTTGAATCTAATATCAACCTTCTGACCTCCTTGTACAAGGTTGTCTCTAATGAAGTGTCAGACTCCCTTTTTATATAGGATACTCATTATCTCAATCGTCAAGGATATTTGCTTCAAGAGCCTCACTTTATCTAGCCTGATCATCAGATGGCCATTGAATCCTAGATCCAACTTCTTTGGAGGTATTGTCACAAGATTGATTTTTGCACGATATGCCTAATGTACCATTCTTCTTTTCCTGTAGGGTCATCTTCAGATACAAAGGAAAAGATCAAGGTAAATAGCTCATATAATACATATAGAAATACAAATAAGAGAGAGACTATAATGAGTAGATAAATGGAATACTTAAGAGTAATAAATACTTATTTGTACATCAACATCCTTGATACTAATTGCTCCAATGAAGGTCCATATGCATCAAATTAGAAAATGCATCCAATGGGAATGAAACATTGGTTAAGGTAAGTATTCACTCCCCCACAATGTAAAACTCCCACATACTTCATTTTATAGATCAATCAATTCGAACCATCAAATGGTCTAATTCAATAGCTTTGAAAAGAACATCACTTCCACTTCTAGATGAATATCCATTATTATATTCCCATCCAATCCTCTCGGGATGGTCCTTGTGTTCTTGCTTTGGTTCTATACCCATGTTTTGAGTAATAACAAGAAGAATACCATACAACATATTATTCTTCCCTAATGACTTTGAAAATTGAAGTTTCCTTCTCAAACTTCTTGAATCTTCTCTCACCATAATCCATATCCCTGCCCTTTGACAATTCTTCTTTGTGCTCTTTACACTCTATAATACCAATCTTTAGTTCAAAGGTACTTATTTCACCACTTATAATAATTATATATGTTTCTTTAGTAGGATCATTAACTTGTCCTTAATTAGCTTCTCCCATTTCCAACCAGTATCTAATGCGATAATTTCTTGTGTTTCCTTCCTATCTATTCTGTGATGTCCATATTATTTCTCTTTTCTCCTGATAACATATAATCGACACATGTGTGTTCACTCAGGCATTTCAGATTATGATATTTGAGACACGTTTTATAATAACCTTGAGAAGATAACTTAGTATTCAACCCAGTTCTCTAATTTACGAGGAGGATTGTTTCATTTTACACATATATTTCCAGTATGATATATTAATAGATACAATAGTATTATCTTTGCCCCAATATCTCAAGTATCAATTCATATTACTGTGATTTGCACTCTACATGAATCACCATTCCATGTCCTCGTATTAGTTGAGCTTTGTGATGTCCCCGTACTTATTCCTTGATAGTTGAAGACATTATTCTGAAATTTTAATCTTGATCATATCTATTATCGGCCTTGTATTTCTCTTATAGCAATAAAGTGTTGTATTAAACCTCATCCATGTAACTTGCAAGGATGGTGCTTTCTCAAATTCGTACTTTACATATGTGTAATTGAGTTATGCCCATTGCAATAATCCACCGCATTGAATGCCTTTTAGATTATAATTTCTATCATAGCAATCTGCAAGTTGAACTGAATGCAAGTCTTGATTTTGATATGAAAGTTGCTCTGTTCTGAGAATTTCAGGATCATATAACATATACAATTCAATCTTTCCCTTCAATTATTTCTTATCGTTTCCATGATTTCTGGCAGCAGTCTCTTCCTGAAGAGTGGACCTTCCTTAGCAGTTACGAGAATTTTCTCCAACTACCGTTACCTATGTGCTGGGACGCAAATTTGTTGTTACAATTGTGAAACAACAGACTTGATTCCTCTAACGATGGTTGGTTCCTATTGCTTCTTTGCAAATAAATCCCATCATTCTCTATTATGCCGAACTGTAATACATGCATTTTGGCAGTTATAAGCTTTCGCAGAGGAAATAAGAAACGTATGCGTTTATTTAGGGACAACAGTTTATTAAACTTCCCTTCCAAAATTGCCATGTAAAAAGAGATCAGATAATAATTGACAACATTTACTCGGGCCGTTTTTAGAAATTAGCATTATATACATTAAATTTTAGTGCTAACTAAAGATATCCAAATATGCTTTGGGCACATGCCAATATTAATTCCACCTGGAAAAGTCCTCTACAAATTGATAGAAATAATCAACACGAGTTAATGATTTTAATTAGCTACAAGGTGGAATTATGGTGATGTTACAAAACTTCTTGTCAGAGCATTTGCTACTTCTTGCATTTTGTTGAGACGTGCAAAAATATACTCTCAACAATAAGAACACAAATTTCTTAGAATGATTGCAGCAAGATCCATGGGTATGCTAACATTTGATTTTTCACACTAGTTTTCTCATCAAACTAGCCTGATGTGAAGTGATGAGGTTATAATACTTTTATTTACAGCTATTCTGTGTAATTATGATGAGGCTACAAAACTTTTGTTTACAGTATTCTTGGCTCTTGCATGCTGTTGAGATATGCAAAATATATTCTCAACATTGAGAGTCAAATGTGTCCCACATGTGCGTTAAGTGGTTGGAGTGATATCCACGGATACTATCACATTTGATCTTTCACATGTAAACTCTTCTCATGAAACAAGCCTGATTGAAACAAAGACATCCTCCATACGTGCAAGACCTATGAACAGAAACCAATGATGGAATCCATGCTTAGGTTGCTGAAGATATAGTGTTACATACATAACTATTGTTTAAGATGTTTTTTATTTGTATTTGTTTCTCAAAAGACCAAGATCTATCTGTCGTATATAGTTAAAAATGGTTTTCAATTCGATGCTTCATAAGGTCACCATTTCTTTTTTCAGTGTCACCATTCCTGGTCAACTTGAGGAATCCATTAAAAATGACTGCTGCTGGTTTTTGATTCATAACGCCCATTTATGCCTGGTTTTCTGAATGGACAGGAGGATTCCTAATTACAGACTTGGTTAGAGATTTTTGGATTGTACATTTATTTTTACAAAGGGTAAATTTTCTATGAGTTTACGTAGCAATGATTACTCTTGCGTCTCTGCTTGAAAATTGTGATCCAATCCCAGTGGATCCTTCCAATCAGTTAGCAGCATGGTGAAACATTGTATGGATTTCTTCTTTGCTGATATGGAACATGAATTGCACACAAATCTGTCCATTTCAATCACTTATCTTTAACTGCCAGCTCATAAAACTGAAATTATTGTTATCTTAGTCACTTTTATAGTATCTACAAAAGTTTGTGATCCCTGCAACTTGAGTACTCAAAGTCCAGTTTTTTATCCTTTTCTTTTTAAGCCCCAAGTAAATGTGGCAATTTTGTTCGCTTTGTTACATTCTATATCACTTTTTATTGGGTCTTACTATTGGCACGGATAAATTTGTAAGTTTTTCATGTAATTGATGTACCAGGTGCATGGAGATTTGTCATCAACACATATCATTCTTTCTTATACTATATTGAAAGCTCTAAGGGACATGACTATCAATTTCTCATTCAAGCATGTCGACTCTAAAAGTGAACACACGGAGAAGTTTCCTGAAATGAAAATTAATCAACGCGATCGGCAAAAACCTGAAATCATTGACAGCATGTGTAATAGTCAGTCACATATTCCCTTGAAGAGTCAAATGGCTGCCTCGGAGATGAACAAAACTGTGCGGCTTCAATCGATTTTTCAGTTCACATCAGCATTGATTGAATTATCCTTTGATGATGGTGGTCAGAATCACCAGGAAAATCTCACATTGCGTGCTCAGATTGAAAACTTAACTATTGAGTATGTATAACAATTATTGTAGAGGAGGACAATCATCATTTTATATTTTTGCAGGCTAAATTTTGGCTGTTCATTTTGTGTAGTCTATATGAGGTTGCTGTAAATTTTAAATCATTATTCATGATTGCATAAATTTCCTTTCTGTTGCAGATCAGCCCAAGGAGCATTAGGGCGTGACTTCAGGATTGTTTTAGAGACAATAAATATAGACGGTCTTAATTTGGCAGGGAATCCAATATTAAGTGTGCTGCATATGAAGAAAATTACACCACCCAGGTCAACTAATTTACGAACAGATGAAGATTTTGATTTAAATTTATTAAATGCTTTTGGCGACAAAAAAGTAAAAGTTGGATCAGGGGGAAAATGCTTTTGCTTACATTACTTTAAAAAGTGGCAAAAAGATTCCCTGGAGCCTCCAATGAAAATCCACTTAAATGATTTAGAATATGAGTTCCATCCAAAGGTGTTTGGAAGATTACGCAGGTTTTTCTCACTCATTTCTAAAGAGCTTTCATCATTTGTCATCAACACTGTGGAAAAAATTCCTATGCAGGAGGTGAGGAAGAAAGAGAGAACTTGGCAACTGCTGGGATCAAAAACTGAAAACCCAAATTCGGATATGTCTAGTATCAGGCTTGAGAAACTTTCAGATACTTCCGACCATTTGCTTGAACATTTTCCTTTTGTTTCCTTTCAGCATGCTGGAATTTCTGAAGGTGCAGTCAAAGCAGGCCGGGCTGATTCATCGAGTCACATTGAAAATACATCAATGTTTTGTAAATCTGGAAAGTCAGAATATACATCTGCGTGCATGGCTTCATCACGGATGAAGAGAACAGTGAACTCAGAAACTACAGATGTGATGGGTATATGTGCTGATTTTGATGAAACTGATTATTGTGGTAAATATGACTTTCAAATTGAACTTGAAGTGAATAGCAGCGATATTCATTTTTGTGACTCTTCCTGTATTGTGGCCACTGCCCAGATATGCAGATCCAAGACTTTGATGTTCCTTTCAGAGGAAACTGGCTCCTTTGATCTGATGGGCTGTTTTGAGGATATTAAATTCTCATCTTCTTGGGCACCTTCTTGTTATGGTGGCATCCTGTGGGGACCCTTAATTCACAGGCCATCCCCTATTCTGAACATTCGATTAAATAACAATGTGCCAGTCACAGGATATTCCAAGCTTGAATTGAGTGTAAGCATTCAACATGTACGCTGTGTATTACCCAGTGCAATTTTAGCTATGATAATTGGGTACTTTACTTCTGACTGGGAAGTAAAATTGGAAAGTAAAACAAATTTACTGGAAAGAAAAGAAGATTTGGAACCTGAAAGTACAGAGATGCATTTTCTGTACAAAGTGGAAGTTGTGGATTCAGTCATCATTCTGCCAGGCGAAACAACTTATAATGAGTTGCTTGAAATTGTTTTGCCCCATTTATCCTTTTCATATCTTCCCAATGGTATTAATCCAACTACGAGTGGAAATATGCACAATGACTCTGCTTCTGCACCATATTTTGATGCCTCAAGATGGGATTCTATTGATATTACTGGCAGCCAATTGTCACTCTCATTTTGTTCAATGAACAGTGGCAAACCAGAAATGCAGAGGATTGATGAATGCCATGTGAATTTTGACTTTCCGTTGATCGAAGGACTTGAGGCCACATTGTCCATTAGAATTCCGTGCACAGTGCAAGGATCATTTGCACCTACAGATGCACCAACAGCCATTGTGTTTAATGCTCAAAATTTTGAGGCAAATGCTCCAGGTAGTACTCATTCTCTAATTAATTTTAGTATTTGCTAATCTCAATATAGTTTTATATGCTACATATTTCTGTTTGTTAATTTAATGCAACAGTGTTAGAGATTCACACTATAAGAAATGAGGAAGTTGAATACATTTTATTTGCTTAACAGGCTCCTCATTTTGTCTGTGTTATATTTTTCAGAGGAATCTTTTCTCAGGGCACTGCAAGCTGTAAACGATGTAGCCTTGGAACTCTCATTTGTAGGCACAAAGTCTCGCTTGTTTGCGACAAATGTGGCTGAGTTCATGGAATCAATATCAGTGTTTAAGAAATCTAATGCAGTTGCCTCAGAAGTTTCTAAGGCAACTTCCATAGACATAAAATGTTCCATTACAAAATTTTCACTTAAGCTGCAAAGATCCAGTAAAAATTATCCTGCTGATTCAGAGCTGATTGGAAAAGTAGATGCAGAGACCATTAAAGTGTCATGCTTCTTGAGAAACGATTGTTTTGATAATTTGTCTATGGATATGTTCAGCTTATGTTTAGTATCAGGCATCAATTCTTTAGCGCTTCTGCAATGTGTTTCAACAGATTCCTCTCATCCGTGTATTTGTATAGATATATGCACGTTGCATATTGGGCGATATGGTGGCTCCGTTTCTGTACCTTACACCAATATATGGGTACACTTAAATGCTTGGAATGAAATTGCTTTGTACATATCTACATGCATAAATTCACAGGGAAGAATCAGACAAGATGCTCCTCCAGAAAATTTAGATGTAGGTTTCTCTGATGCAGGGATCTTCAAGGATGTGGAAATTTTAGATCCTAACACAATCATATATTCTGGGGCTCTTCGCTTGAAGTCAGAAACTCTAAATATATCTTTCCATATTCCAGATTTTTCCTGTGAGGATGATGTTGCAGTTTCTGCCAGAAATGGTGGTGACATGCGTCATGAAGACTCCTCTTTAAGATTGGATGTCATTGAATCAAATTATGTTGAACCTGAAAGACAATTCTATAGATTTATCTTGATCTCTCTCTCTGTAATATTTGATGAACTGATTGTTACTGACTGGGATTGGACATTCAAGGCCAGAGTTGTACAGATAGAAGGAAAAACAGAGACTTTCCAGAAGAGTTCAGCTTACCATATACCATTTTGTCACATTAGTGATATTGGATTAAAGGGGAAAATATCTAAAAAAGATCAAGAGCCTCTGGAAGTAGTTGTTGATATCCAAGCTGATAAGATAGATATCTGGTCTTCTTATCCTATTCTTTGCTTTTGGCATAACTTCAAATTTGGGAACTCTACAACAGTGTCTTCTACATCTTTAGATTTCAAACTGGATGTATGTATTGGTGTTCAGAAGGCTGCATTTCTGTTAAGTGATGGGAGGGTAAGTAGTGCAAAATAGATTCATTGAATGACTTTGTTGATGACTTTTGATATTTAATTACATTGTCAACAAGATAAAAAGTTTAATACTGTCAAAAGTCAGAACAATATCTTGGAAAGTTGGAAACTTACACAGATTTAACTAATTCATATTTAGCTCATATAATGAATATTCTGTCAAGTAAGTACTCAAAACAAGGTTTGGATTTAGTTATTGAAATATAAAATTATTTACCTAGGCAATACGCTGCATACTTCAAAATACTTTCTAGGATTTTTCTCAATCAATGTGGATCTTCCCTATTTTTTCTTCCTTTGCGTGTTTGTTACATAAATGTCTTGATAACAACTAAAAGGATGTGACTGTAGACCTTGATTTGAACATTATTTAGTTATCTTTTAGGTATGTTATTTAGCTCAACAATCACTTTAAGACTTAAGTTACTATAAAACAACCTGTACATTTTAGATTTTTGTTTTTTACTTCAACTCTGAGAAATTGAGTTGAATATCCAGGCTTTTTCACCTTAGAAATATGGCAGGTTGAAAAGCAATCCAGTATCGCTTGATGAAGAAGATAATGAAGAATGGGAAAGGGTTTCACAAGATTGCAAAGGAGTTATCATACATTATGGAGCAGAATTGCCAGTTTTATGCAGTCTTTACCATTTGAGCATATGTAATAGTGTAAAAGCATGGACGACATTGGGGAGTGTCACATGTCAAAACATACAATGGTCAAAGCATGGTTGATTATGATATTTGTGCAGAAGTTCCATGCAGAGGCTGATGGAGGTAGAAGTGAGGGGCTGCCCCATAGAACTGAAATTTGATCACTTATTTAATTTTTTAAAGATTGGTATGCAGAATATATTCAACAATGAGATAGGCTCTACCGAAACTAAAAACAAAACAGCCTCAGAAGGGACTATTCCTATTATGCATGAGAACCAAGAAATATTTAGCACATCACATGGAAAACAATTGAAGGAAATTAAAGATTATTGCATATTTGGTTTAAGTAGAAGAATAATAAGTGATGACTATTTGATAATGGTAATTCATAAAGCCCTTATTCTATGCAAGGCATCTGAAGCTAAGAGAAGTTACAAAAGTATAGCTTGTCTGGAAGTTTGTGGTATGCAGAGATAGTAAAATAGCTAAAGGGAGGAAGAAAATAAAATGGTTTATTGAAACATAGTAAGGTCCAAACCAAGGTTACCAGGAGACTGGGGTACTTGGAGACCTTGGAGATTGGTACTGGTACTGGTACGGCTAATTTTCAAAAATAGGAGATGGGGGTACTTGGAGACGTTAATTGTTGTTTAATAAAGAAATAATTATACATCATTGACAAGTCTTTCTAGAGGCAATTAAGCAAATTGATTGGAAAACTATAGTGGCTATCATTATAATTACTAACATATATGATATAAGTAATAACAAATTTTTAAGGGTTGATGATAGAGGATAAGATTTAGGAGTTTTATGACGCCTTATGCTCAACATTTTTGGTGGGAGACATCAATTGTTGGTTGGGGGACTTTGGAGATGGCAACCAAAACCTCGTGCATCCAAACTTTTTTGGGGACGTCTCTGGTACCTAGAGACGTGTCTCCGGTACTGGGAGTCTTGGAGATGGGTCTCCAAGTGTAGGAGATGGGTCTCTTGGTAACCATGGTCCAAATAAAAATAGTAGATGCAAACAAAGAGGGAATAACTAAGCTCTATTGGAAAGCATAGTCCTAGAGGCATTTGAAGGGAATTGCAGCAAACTAATAAATTTGTAGAGAATAACATTATAGGTTCTCAAATTCTTGAACATGCAAAATTCCTTTATGAATTAATTCACTAGGCCCAGGAACTATAAAGAATGCTATGCTCTCCTTGGGAAGTCGAGGCCCCCACCTCTTAATGTATATGTAGTTGAGTTGGAGTAGATAGTGGGGGCCCCTATCTATCTCTATTCAATGGGCTATGGGCCTGCATGTGCCAACTATCTATAGTTTAGTTCTTGTCATGAGGAAGTCAAGCCATCTCGACAAGAGCTGAACGTGCATATCAAGATGGACATCTACTGGCAATATATTCTCACTACTTGGGCTAGCCCCCTTAGGAGGCTTTAATTGAGGATGACATTCAAGGTGGAGCACATTCTTGAGTTGCAAGATGGGATCATTGCTTACTCCTCGTACCCATCTCATGGGTGGGTGGTCTCATGCGCATTGTATCTCTCTTGGTTTATTTAAAGCAGGCTTACATAGGCTTTGTATTTAGTTTGACCACCATTTCCCTGGGGCGGATAGGATCTGCCAGATTGATGACCTGGGGGAGGCTGAGACGGAGACTCACTTTAGTTTTCGCTACCCCATTTACTATGAGAGCAAAGGGAGATTCTATTGCTTATTTAGGGAGACTTAGTCTCTCCTAGCCTTGTTCAAATATACGGACCACAGGTGCTTTGTACTCCATCTTCAAGAGACATAGAGGCTCCAAGACCTCACTTTGCAACATTTGTTCTCATGGAGATTGCACTCCGATCAGTTCATCACTTCATTCTTTATAGTAGCTCTCCCCACATTGGGTACCAAGTAGGCACTGGGTCCTCCTTTTGGGGGTACTAGGGATGTGAGACCCCACAAATCCTTCACTCAACAATGACCTTCTTCTAGCGCTTCCAGGGGTTCTTGAAGATGGTGTGGAAATTCTTGTCCTAGGGCTTATTTGACAGTTCTAGATAATTTCTTGGTTGCTTGGTGAACTAGCTGAGTTGTTTCTTTAGTGGTTTTCTTTTTTGCTCTAGTTCTTTGTATTCTGCTCTATCCTTTTCCCAAATAGCTTTGGTGTTCCTATTGTATGCTATGTTATTGCTTTGTTTCAAGCTGTCCCTCAGACCTGCTTGTTGATCTTTTGTTGGATATTAATAAATTTATTTTATCTTATGTTATCGTAACCAAGATAAAGACATCCCACCCATAATTAATACAGTAGCCAAACTCTTCCCTACAAGGGAATATTAAGGGATTGAGAAGCTAGTACTAGGTAAATTGCATGACTATAATGGTTGACAATCCTAATGCCTGGACTGTGGTTTGGGAGCTAATGACACATCAAAAGAATATTCACTGGGGTAATTAATAATGTTTTTCTAGGAAATTAGATAGTTAATGACATCATTTCTCATCTATAAAGTGAAGTTGTCAACAACCCATCAACTATCGTACCATAATGATCAATACTCTTTTTAGAAAATATTTCGGGAATATGTAGAGCTTAAAATTTGCAATTGGGCACAATTGGAGGAGAGAGGGTAAAAGGCAAGCATGTTTTTGGCAAAAAAATTGAGAGTTTATAAGTGCATTGTTCTTGGGCACATGATTGTAAATGTATGGGACAAATAAGGGGAGAAGATTTCTTTTCTTTGTTAATTTTAGAAAAGCATTTAATGTTGCAGCTAGAAGCAAACTTTGTAGTAAAATAGAAGAGTTGGGGAGTACAAGGCAACAATTTGTAGGCTCTATGATAAGGTTAGAACTGAAATTAGAATAGGAAACAATTATTAGAATATTATGGAGCAATATTAGTTTCAAGCAAGGGTATTCACCGTCTTCCACTTTTTTGGACTATAGCCTATATGTATAGACAAGCTAGAGGACTTGATAACCAAATATAGAGGCGTGGGAGTTTACTTATCCTATGATGTAATAAAGTTCTATATGTAGAAAATCTTTAACTTATTGGAAAAGATTTAAAAAACTATTTATACCCTAAGGAAATACTTTAACTATAGAATTTCTTTTTCAAGACGTAATGATGCAAGTGAACAAAAAATAAAGGCTATGATTTGTTATGGTCTTCACCATTTGAAGCAAAAGAAGATTTTTTTTATATATTTGAAGTTTTTTGCAAGTGGTGGATGAGTGTATATTGGTCTTGTGATTTGCTAGTTGCCCAGTTGAAAGGTTTGCAAGGGAAAAATGTAAAGTTTCTGCAAATTCTAAGTAACCAGATCTGAGATAATACCTTTCTGTATGGTTGGTGTTCTGATCTTCCTTCTATCTGACCTTGAAATGAGATGTCAATATTAATTGTTATTCTGAAATATATTTGTCTCAGTGAGTATTCGATTTGTGGCAGAGTTGCTTAAAGGAGCAGACTTGATATTCTATTGTGTGCTCTTTAACTACAACCACACCTTACTCATATAACATAACCAAAGGGCATGCCCCTTAAAGGGACATGACCCTATCTAGGTTGGCCTACAATGCTCTCTCATAATTGATGCCTAGAAGGAGATATAGTTTAACAAACAAAACTAAATTTAGTTAAGGTTAATGCTAACATATCACAATAAATTGCTGATCATGCATTGTCGAGGTGCAATATGTTAATAAGCCTTCAGACGGTATTACATGAAAGATGAAGTCTATGCGATCTGCACGGTCAGACCAATATGATGATCGTAGTTATAGTTTTAACACTTCATCTTAACTTGATAATCATACTGAGAGATAACGTATCTAGCATCATCAATTACAATGAATAAGTATAGAATGATACTCTATATCTATCTGAATCTTCTTAGCATGTGGTATCATTGAACACATGACACTATGTCATATTACTATATCTGTGATATGACATATCACTGATACTAGTGATAATAGTATTGCAATGAATACAATATATAGGATAACATCGAAAGAATAATTAAATTCTTCATTTATCCAAGTTTTGACTAATAGGCACTGACATTCCTATATCACAGCATGATCCTGAGTTAAGATCTACCAGAACACAAGATAAACTCCGGAGAATAATAAAATTCTTCCTTTGTCCAAATTGAGACTCAGGCATAGCAATGTCTACATCACAATGTGATCTTGAACTCATCTAGATCTAATAGTAGATCTCTACTGTTTAGCACATTATCTAAGAGATTGTCATCTCTCTTTATGTTTTTCATACAAGTGTTCATTATCTCAGAGATTGTCACCTTTAAAATAATGAATACAAATGGTGGAGCCCATAACAGTCAATAACTTGACGATAAAATTATTTTATTAATAATTTAAAGAATACAAATGAATTACAATTCAACCATACCGAGTCTTTTTCTGAAGTGATCTATCTTCACTCGAGAGAGAGTTTTGATAAGGATATATGCGGTCTGATCTGCAGTGCAAATGTATTCTAATTTTACAGTATTCTTTTCTACTATATCTCATAGATAATGTTAAGGAATTTCGATATGTTTGGATTTGTCATGAAAAATTGGATTCACAAAAAGCTTGATTGAACTTTGATTATCACAATGAATAATTGCAGGATTCATGGCTTGACCAAATTATCCACAAGTAACAACTCTGCCAAACTGCTTCCTGAGAGGCCATCGCCACTGCAATGTATTCGGCTTTTGTGGAACTTTGTGTGCTATTGAAGACTGCTTTTTGCATATCCATGGTATCATTGTTGACCCTAAACTGAAAAAAAATCTTGAAGTGCTTTTCCTGTCATTAACACTTCTAGCCCAATCCAACTCTGTGTATTGATGTAGGTCAAATTCAACTTTCTCATACTTGAGCCCAAGGTTAAGAGTGCCTTGTAAGTATCTCATGATGTGTTTGACTACAACTAGGTGAATCTCCTTTGGCTCACACATAAATTGACTTAATGCATTAACAACATAGCAAATATCAGGTCTTCTATTTACCAAGTCATAAGGTACCCAATCATCTGTTTGTAAAGAGTAGAATCTATGGAAGGTGATTCTTTTGTTGCTTCCTTAAGTTTATGTAAGTTCGTCTCCATGGGAGAAGACATAGGTCCGCAGTTCCACATTCCAAATTTCTTCAAGATGTTTAATGTATACTTTCCTTGATTGAGTATGATGTTGTCAGAATTCTGCCATACTTCCAGTCCTAGGAAGTAATGAAAGAGTCCTAAATCTTTCATCTTAAATTCTCTGATTAGATCTTTCTTGCATTGATCTATGAGATGATCATCACCTGTTATTAGTAAATCATCAACATACAGTATCAAAATTACTATATCATCTTTATCCCTTCTATAATATAGATTTGGATTAGCTTCATTCTTGGAGAATCCTAAGCCGGTAAGATACTTATCATTTCTTTCATACCATGCCCTTTGAGCCTTGTTAAGCCCATAGAGAGCTTTCTTGAGCTTGCAAACAAAATTTTTAGGATTATGAGTTTCAAATGCTTCAGGTTGCTCCAAATATACCTCTTTTGTAATCTTTCCATTCAGAAATGTTGTTTTTTACATCCATCTGATGTACTTTCCATCCCTTTGATGTTGCAATAGCTAGGACTTCTCTTACAGATGTGTATTTGGCAATAGGAGCAAAGGTATCTTCATATTCAATCCCTTCTTTTTTAGAGAATCCCCTAGCCACGAATCTGGCTTTATAATTTTTAGTGCTACCATAAGTAGCATGCTTGATTTTAAATATCCACTTGGAAGAAACAACAGATTTTCCTTCAAATGTTGGAACAATTTCCCAAACATCATTCTTCATAATGGATTGTTATTCTTCTGTCATGTTATCCTTCCAAGCTATATGTTTAATAGCATCTGAAACATTGGTTGGTTCTTATTTAGACAAATCATTTATGTTTGTTGCATAACTAGAAAATCTTTTGGGTCATTTACTTTCTCTGAATGTTCCAGATGGTGCAGCGAAGTCTTGTGCTTCCAATATTGTCTTATTGACCCAAAGTGGTCTTTTCTTAGAATTTTGGGTTTCTTCAAGATTGAGGTTTTGAATTTCATCTTCAATTTCTTCAATGTCCTCCCTCTGATACTCAGATTCAGTATTTTCTATAGAGTATTTTCTTGAATTTCATCTTCAATTTCTTCAATGTCTTTTCCTCTTGTAGGGTTCTAACTTAGTTCTCTTTTCTTTTGGAACATGTATATATAGTGGAGTTCAAAAAACCCTAAGATTACTTATATTAGGTTTAACGGTAGTAAAGACTTCTTTAGGAGTTTTATATCTCAGGTGGGAGTGAGGACTTCCGTTTTGAATATAGACAATAGTACAAGAGGCTTTTGCCCAATGATAATATTCTAGATTTTGATCAAATATCATAGCTCTTGCAACTTCTATAATTGTCCTATTCTTCCTTTCTGCTACCCCGTTTTGTTGTGGGTTATAAGGAATGGTATAATTCCTCTTTATTCCTATTTCTTTACAAAACTCTTTAAACAAATCTAAGGTATATTCCCCTCCATTATCAGTCCAAAGGTTTCTTCATAATCAATCCCTTTTTTTGAGAGAATCACCTGGTCACAAATTTGGCTTTATATTTTCCAACGCTACTGTCGGCAACATGCTTGATTTTAAATATCCACTTGGAAGAAACAACAGATTTTCCTTCAGGTCTTGGAACAATTTCCCAAACATTATTCTTCATAATGGATTGGTATTCTTCTGTCATGGTATCCTTCCAAGCTGTATTTTTAATAGCATCTGAAACATTGGTTGGTTCTGATTTAGACAAATTATTCATGTTTGCTGCATAACTAGAAAATCTTTTGGGTCGTTTGCCTGAATGTTCCAGACGGTGCAGCGAAGTCTTGTGCTTCCTCTACTATCTTAATGGCCCAAAGTGGTCTTTTCTTAGAATTTTCAGTTTCTTCAAGATTGAGGTTTTGAATTTCATCTTCAATTTCTTCAATGTTCTCCCTCTAAGACTCATATTCAGTGTTTTCTTCAGAACTAGGTAAGAGAGAGGGTTCTTCATAACTTAGAGCTCATTTGAATGCTAAATCTTCTTCAAATGTTACATCCCTACTAAGTTCAATATTTTTCTGACTATGTATGAGAATCCTATATACTTTAGATGTTTCACTATACCCAACAAAAATACCTTTCCTCCTGGAGAGTTCTAACTTAGTTCTCTTTTCTTTTCGAACATGTATATATACTGGACACGCAAAAACCCTAAGATGAATTATATTAGGTTTAACCTTAATGAAGAGTTTGTCAGGAGTTTTATCTCTAAGGTAGGAGTGAGGACTTTTGTTTTGAATATAGACAGCAGTACAAGAGGCTTTTGCCCAAAGATAATATTCTAAATTTTGATCAAATATTATGCATAGTTCTTGCAGCTTCTATAATTGTCCTATTCTTCCTTTCTACTACCCTGTTTTGTTGTGGGTTAGAAGGAACAATATACTCCTTGATTCCTGTTTCTTTAAAAAACTCTTTAAACAAATCTGAGGTATATTGCCCTCCATCATCAGTCCTAAGAGTTTTAATTTTATGTCTTGATAAGTTTTCAGTTAAGGTTATAAATTCTTTAGATCTATTAAGGATTTCTTTTGATTCTTTACATTTTAAGAAGTAAATCCAAGTTTATCTAGAGAAGTCATCTATAAAATGTATATAGTACCAGAATCCTTCAAGAGAAGGAACAAACATAAGTTCACATATTTCTGAGCGAATTAATTCCAAACATTGTTAGTTTTTCTAGTGCTATCATGAAATGGACTTTTGATGTTCTTACCCAGAGTGCATCCTTTGCACATGCTTGAATGATCTTTATTTAGTTTAGGTAAACCTGTAACGATCTTCTCCATAGTTGATAAGGTTTTGTAATTTAGATGTCCTAACCTTCTATGCCATATTTCGTTTATATCAACAGCTTCATGAATTAAGGCTTGAATGGGTCGACTAGGTTCTGAATTTAATTCATACAAGTACCCCTTTCGTTGACCAATCAATTCTGCTTTCTTCAATGAAGAGTTCTTAGCCCAGGTCATTACTTTACTGTCCATGAATGCAACATTATCTCTGTCGTCTTCAAGTGCTGTAACCGAGATTAGATTTCTTTTTATTCTTGGTACATATAGTACTGTTTTGAGATGTAGAGAACTACCCGACTTTAGTTTCAAGGTGCAACTCCCAATTCCTTTCACTGAATGAGCGGAATTATCACCGATGGTAACTTCGCCATCGACTTCTTCAAATATAGGGTCTAGTGCTTCTTCTTTTTATCCTGTAATATGTTAGGATGATCCACTATCAATCACCCATGCCTTGCTTGATACTTCATTTGGTAGTGCTGAACACAATACACAATTCTCAGGATCATAGTTATCTTCTTTAGTAATGTTTGTACTATTTACTTGTTGTTTAGAATTCTCAGGGCAATTAGATTTGTAGTGTCCAAATTTTTCGCATTTTACTTTGGATAGATCTTTCTTAGGTTTGTCATTCCTTTGATTACCCTTCTTGAAATGCTTTTTCTTACCTTTATAGGAATTTGAGTTGAGAATATGAAGCTCTTTGTCTTCAGTTTTCAACTTTCCCTCTTTCTCACGTTTTATGGATTCTTCCTGAAGACAATCTCTCTTAAGTCTATTGAAGTCAGGATGATTGTCTCGAGCACTTACTCTTTGTGCAAAAGTTCTAGTAATCCATCTATAGCCATCAGTGTTAGTTCCATGTCATTAATTATGGTTCCTATACTTTCATGTTCATCTCTTAGACTAACAACCCTTAGTAAGTAAGAATTCATCGATTCTCCCTTCTTTATCTCTATATGATTTAGTTGCCTTTTTAGTGCGAGGACTCTAGTTGCATTATTGGCCTCATATGCATTTAATAATGCTTTCATTATATCAAATGTTGTTTGATGTTTCATTAGCATGGGTACTATTTCATTTTTCACTCCATTTAATATGATTTGTATGGCTTTCCTATTTCCTTTACTCCAGATAGTTTTATTAGGTTCAACAACAGGTTGTTTGGATGCTGAATCAGCAAACTTCTTTACATCATTTTCTTCAAGAATCATCATAATTTTGAATTTCTAAGCATTTAAGTGTTCTTTCCCATCAAACCTCTCCCCAGGTCTGATTGTGTACACCATTGAAGATAGGAGAATGATGCTAGATATACTAAGTTTGATTGTTTAATTTGCAGAGCCTAGGTTCGACTATGAGAGCTCTGATACCTTGTAAAGTTTTTGCAAATTCTAAGTAACCAGATTTGAGATAATACCTTTCTATATGGTTGCTTTCTGATCTTCCTTCTACCTGACCTTGAAATGAGATGTCAATACTAATTGTCATTCTGAAATATATTTGTCTCAGCAAGTATTCGATTTGTGGCAGAGTTGCTTAAATGAGCAGAGTTGATATTCTATTGCGTGCTCTTTAACTACAACCACACCTTACTCATAGACCATAACCATAGGGCATGCCCCTTAAAGAGAAATGACCCTATCTAGGTCGACCCATAATGCTCTCTCATAATCGACGCCTAGAAGGAGATATAGTTTAACAAACAAACATAACTAAATTTAGTTAAGGTTAATGCTAACATATACTCATCACAATAAATCGCCAATCATGCCTAGTCAAGGTGCAATGTGTTAAAAAGCCTTCAGACGGTATTACATGAAAGATGAAGTCTATGCAATCTGCATAGTCAGACCAGTATGATGATCGTAGTTATAGTTTTAACAAAAAATAATACAAGAGTGATGGAAGGCTTGTTACATGCTACAAAATATATGTAGGAATGTAAAAGTATAGGATTGAAAAATGAATAGGGCCTTATTTTGGTTGCTTGTCATAGTAGTGGTGCCTTATGGATGTAAAGTTTTGGGAAGCAACATCCTAGAACTAAAAGGAAGAAGTGTAACACTAGTACTGGGGTACATCGGGACGGTGGGACAAGTTTCTAGGACATGGGGGGACAATAGGCCTCAATTTTGGGACGGCTAGGGGAGGACAGGGTAGGGAGGGGTGTTGTATAATATACATGTAGAACATGAAATGCTAGTTATTAAATGTTGTTTCAAAATAACACACCAAAGCAAAATACTTGAACATGGTAAAATTGCAACACAAACTAGAATCGTTGAACATTTCAACATAGTTATTAGTAAAATAGTTCGTACCCAATTGTAACACTCAAAAATTAAAATTCAAGTAGAAATTCAAGCACCCATTCCAATGGTGGCATGTTTGTGGAAGGGAAGAGGTGGGGTGCTCGGTTACTCCAAGTATCTGGTGCAGGGACTGTTAGTTTAGTTAGCTTTGGACAGCGGTTTGTCCATTTGTTATTATTTAGCAAGTAGTTGTTTTTCTAACTAATTGGTTAGGTTAGAGACAAATATTTGTTAAATAATTGACCACTTTTGGAAACTAGAAACCGACTTGGTTAGGGTTGTTAAGTTGTTTTAATCTCAACCATCGATTGAGAATCAATCTCGGCCGTTGGTTTACCAAAAGGAGTAGTATAAAAGGAGGTCAGGGAAGCATTTGGAAGAACAAGGAAGAAGTTTGGAGAAACATTTGCAGTGCTAGCAAATGAGTTTGTAAGTTTGCAGTTTTAGCAAGGGCACAATGTTAGCGTGGGATTAGCAGTGGGGAATATCAGCGGGAGAAATTAGGATGTTGTCGGATTTCTGCTAGTGAGAGGCAATGAGTTTTGTATCTCTTGATTTGCTGAAGTTTAATATAATTCCTCATTTGTAGAACTGGTTTCCCTTGGGGGTTTTTCCAGGGACAATTTGTTCGAAAATATTGTGTTCCTTGTGTTGCGCATTTCTTTCCTTATTTTATAAGTGAAGTTGCAGTTGTGTTATTTTTCGATATTAGCTGGGAATATTTTTTCCGTAGGTTAATAATCATTTACGATAGGAGATTAATAATCAGTGACTGCAATAGTTAATTTTTCACGTGGTATCAGAGCATTGTTAAGGGTAGAAGAGTTTTGCCCTAGGAAAGAAATTTTGATCTCTTTAGATTTATTATTGCTTTAATCCCTTGAGATGGCTTTAGCTGGTTTGAGAGATCAGGATAGATTGGATGGTGCCTTGAATTTCAATGTCTGGAAGGCTAGAATTTCTTTATTGTTGGAAGCGAATGGTATCAAGGATCGTGCTACCAGTGTTGTACCTGTACCAACGGATGTAACACATCTTGTAGCACATAAGAAGGATGATGCGAAGGCGAGGAGGATTATCCTTGATGGTGTCAAGGATCATATTGTTCCACATATTGCAGAGCTAGATACGGCGAAGAAGATGTGGGACACCATTCTGAATCTATACCAGAATGCTACCACAAACAGGAAGTTGATTCTTAGAGAGAAGCTAAATAATACTCGGATGAACCAGGGAGAAGACGTCACAAGTTACTTCACTAGGTTCAGACTTGTCAAGGATGAGTTAGTAGCTGTTGGAGATAGCCCTAGTGATGACGAGCTAGTGAGAATAGCCCTAAATGGGTTTACTAAACAATGGAGTATCTTTGTTCAAGTTGTTAGTGGACAAGATACTTTACCGAGTTGGGATCGACTATGGACTAATTTCACTTAGGAGGAGTTTAGACTAAGTCTTGTCAATGGGGCCAACAAGAGTTAGAAAAATGAGGTGGAACAAGAGAATGTTGCCCTAGCGGGTAAAGGGAAAGCAAAGAAGGGATCTAGCAAAGGATCGAATTCACAAAGCGAAAAGAAGAAGAAGGACCTTTCTAAGGTCAAATGCTTTGGATGTCATGAGTTGGGCCACTATGTTAGTGATCGCCCAGAGAGGAAGAAGGGTAAGAAGCAGGTGGCAGCTTCAGCAAGTGCGGAAGAACTCTCCAGTTGAATGGAAGATGAGTTTGTACTCATAGCTTGTATGGTTAGCTCAACCTCACAGTGTGTTTGGTATATAGATAGTGGGGCATCATTTCATATGACAGGAGTTAGAGAGTACTTCTCCAATTACAAGGAGGAGGACACTAACATCTAGATTTCTATGGGAAACTTGTCCAAACTCAACCCAGTTGGGAAAGGGACTGTTCAGTTTCAGAGGGAGAATGGAAAGATAATTCTACTTCATGATGTGTTGCATGTGCTAGGTTTAGGTATGAATTTGATTTTTGTATCTGTTCTTTAGGATAGGGGGTATAATGTACTCTTTAGAGGGACAAATGTGTTGATTAAGCACAAGGATTGGAAATCACCCATAACTATTGGAGTTAGGAGTGGTCGTATTTATAGATTACAGTTTGATACTCCCAAGGCACTCATGAGCAACAGTAATCCTAGAGATCTCAGAGAGCTATGGCATAGGAGGATGGGCCATATTCATCATGGAGCACTTAGATTGCTTCGTGAGACAGTGACAGGTGTTCTAGAGGTGAGCAGAGAGCATGATGATGTATGTAAGGGATGTGTGTTGGGGAAGTTTGCGAAAGCATCATTTCCCAAAAGTGACACCAGATCTAAGGGTGTTCTTGATCTAGTACATTAAGATGTTTGTGGACCAATGTCGATGAAATCTCTCAGAGGATATGAGTACTATGTTACTTTTATTGATGATTTCTCTAGAAAGACTTGGATATACTTCTTGAAGACTAAGGATGAGGTTTTTAGCCTATTCCAAAAGTTCAAGGCTCTTGTGGAGAATTTGATAGAAAAGAAGATAAAGGTTCTTCGGTTAGACAATGGAGGTGAGTACAAAGGAAATGTCTTCTAGGAGTTCTGTACCAGAGAAGGAATCAAGAGACAATGGACTGTTCCTTACAATCCATAGTAGAATGGAGTTGCTGAGAGGAAGAACCGTTCTATATCGGAGGCAGCAAGAGCTATGCTACATGACCAGGACATGCCCCGTTACTTATGGGCAGAGGCGTGTAATACAACATTCTACATCTAGAACAGAGTTCCACACAAGGTGCTAGGGAAGATGTCACAGGGAAGAAGCCAGATGTTGGTCACTTCGGGATATTCGGGAGTTTGGCATATTGTCATATTCCTGAAGATACACGTACAAAGTTAGATCAGACTGCAGAGAGGGGGTACTTTGTTGGGTACAGTAAGACCTCAAAGGCATATAGAATTTTCATTCCATGGACTAAAAGAATTATTGTTGGACATGATGTCAAGTTCATTAAGGACAAGGCATTTAGGTGATCAAGAGATTTGCTAGTAGATGATCAGAGTGAGCAGCCAATAGAAGCTCCAAGACTGAGTCAAGGGCAGCAAAGCTCAAGTACAGTTACCAGTACGAGTTTAGACTCAGGTAGTGAAGATTCACAGAGTATGGAGCAGCAGGTGCAACAGGAAATGCATCTAGAGGACTTAGAGGTTGACATTTCATCCTTTACAGTTGGCAGGAGGAACCATGAGGTTCCAGATATACACAAAGGGATACTCAGGAGTTTGTGGGAGCTCCTAGGAAAAGTACTAGACAGAGGAGACAACCAGCCAAGTTCGATGAGTATGTGGCATTAGTTAATCAGTTGGTAGATAGTGAGCCTTCTAGCTATTAGGAAGCTGCAGAACATTAGGTATGGCGAGATGCTATGGTTGAGGAATATTCCTCAATGATGCAGAATGATGCGTGGGAGGTAGTTCCTAGACCAACAGATAGGATAGTAGTTGGATCACGTTGGATCTATAAGATAAGGCACGGTGCGGATGGTAGCATCAAGAAATACAAGGTGAGGTTTGTGGCAAAGGGGTTCTCTCAGAAGGAGGGAATAGACTATGAGGAGACATTTGCTCTAGTTGCCAGGTATACTTCTATACGAGCTGTAATCTCACTTGCAACACAGATGGGATGGCAGATCCATCAAATGGATGTCAAGACAACATTTCTTAATGGTGAGTTGAAGGAGGAGGTATACATAGAACAACCAGAAGGCTTTGTAGCACACAACAAAGAGACCTACATGTGCAGATTGAAGAAAGCATTGTACGGACTCAAGCAGGTTCCTAGAGCGTGGTATGAGCGCATTGATACATACTTGCAGAAAATGGGCTTTGTGAAGAGTAAAGCAGATGCTAATCTCTACTACTTGATGGTTGGGGGAGAATCTCTTGTTCTTTATGTGGACGACCTGTTTCTTACAGGTTCACTAGGGCTCATAGTGGATTGCAAGAGGAACCTTGCAGAAGAGTTCGAGACAAAGGATTTGGGACTTATGCACTACTTTCTAGACATGGAAGTGTGGCAGATAGATGGGGAGATTTTCCTTGGTCAAGGGAAATACTGCATTGAAATCTTGAAGAAATTCGGGATGGAGGATTGCAAAGCCATGTCTACACCCATGATCACAAATTGGAGGAAGGTAGATACATCCAAGAAAAAGGATGTAGATCCCACTTTATATAGACAATTGATTGGTTTGCTTATGTATTTGGTCAACACTAGGCCAAATATAGCATTTGCAGTTAACTCTCTTAGTTAGTTCATGGTTGAACCAAAGAGAATGCATTGGATAGCGGCCAAGCATGTATTATGTTACTTGCGTGGTACAGTTGAGTATTGGATCAGATATGTTCGAGGTGAAGGTATCAAGTTGATAGGCTATACTGACGCAGATTGGGCAGGAAGTACGGACAAAAGGAGCACTTTAGGGTGTTGTTTCAGCTTGGGATCAGGAGTTGTTTCTTGGTTCAGCAGGAAGTAGAAGTTTGTGGCTTTGAGTTCAGCAGAAGCAAAATACATAGCAGCTAGCATGGTGACATTTGAAGCTATATGGCTTCAGAAGTTATTAGTAGCTTTGTTTGGTTAGAAGGTTGAGACTACTGTGATACATTGTGATAATCAGAGTTGCATCAAGTTGTCTGAGAATCTAGTGTTTGGTGATAGGTCTAAACATATAGATATCAGATATCACTTCATCAGAGAATGTGTACAATGGGGAGTTGTCCAGCTACAGTACATACCTATAGAGGAGCAGGTAGCAGACATTCTGACTAAGGCATTGGGGAAGGCAAAATTTATCTTCTTTAGAGATAAGTTAGGTGTCATGCAGAACAACTTCCTCACTAAGAGGGAGTGTTAGTTTAGTTAGCTTTGGACAGTTGTTCATCCATTTGTTATTATTTAGCAAGTAGTTGTTTTTCTAACTAATTGGTTAGGTTAGAGACAAATATTTGGACAAATATTTGTTAAATAATTGACCACTTTTGGAAACAACTAGAAATTGACTTGGTTAGGGTTGTTAAGTTGTTTTAATCTCGACCGTCGATTGAGAATCAATCTTAGCCGTTGGTTTACTAATAGGAGTAGTATAAAAGGAGTTCAGGGGGGCATTTGGAAGAACAAGGAAGAAGTTTGGAGAAACATTTGCAGTGCTAGTAAATGAGTTTGTAAGTTTGCAGTGTTAGCAAACAGTCTTGCAGCATTTGCAAGGGCGTAGTGTTAGCATGGGATTAGTAGTGGGGAATATCAGCGGGAGAAATTAGGAGGTTGTCGGATTTTTGCTAGTGAGAGGCAAGGAATTTTGTATCTCTTGATTTGCTGAAGTTTAATATAATTCCTCATCTGTAGAACTGGTTTTCCCTTAGGGGTTTTTCCATGGACAATTTGTTCGAAAATATTGTGTTCATTGTGTTGCGCATTTCTTTCCTTATTTTATAAGTGAAGTTGCAATTGTGTTATTTTTCGATATTAGCTGGGAATTTGTTTTTCGTAGTTTAATAATCATTTATGATAGGAGATTAATAATCTTAGACTCTTGTTGTAGCAGCATGATATGACAAGAAGTGGGTTGTGATATGTAACCTTACAAATGTTATTCGAGACAACTTCCCATCTACATAGGTGGCTAGTTCGGTGGCTATAACTGCTAAATGATGGTCCTTGAGACGGCTCGACTAGGTGGTTTAAAACATGGGGTCCTTACACATCAACGACTAGAACAGTAATGGGTCCTTTTTGGTCTATGTTAGGTTTACTCTAGGACACAACTGATTTGATTGACCTTTGTGTCATTGAGACTCATGAGAGTCCTACTTGATCTCTTCTTGGCGTCATGGGCAATCACTAGATGTTGTCTTGCAGGGATGAGGTTAATGGTCTAGCATTGTCAAGGGTTCCAATAGGGTTGCCTACCTTGTTAGCAATAGGTTCCATTGTAGGAATTTTGTGGTTCACGCCGATAGTTTCACGAGATTTATGCTGGTTTGGGTGCGCTCAATGGCCTCTCACCATAGAGATATTTTCATTGCAATTTGCTACACCCTCCTCCCCATATACTAAGCATAATGGGATGGAAGGGGACCCCTGCATTGACCTTTTTGACAACATTTCTAGGTTTCCTGACCTGGGAAACATTCTTATCATTGGTGGCTTCAATGCACAAACTAGGGACTTGTAGGCTCCACTTCATGATTGAACATTCGATCTAATTTGCATCTCTCCCTATGTCCTTGGGTCTTAGGAGATTATTAGATGATACTATGGGTTACAACCACCACCTTTAATTGTGCGAGTCCTTCGAGTTGTTGATCTTAAACCGACTGCCTAACCTTCCCAACTCTAGTTCATTTACTTGTTGGCCCTACTGTGGACTACACCCTCCCGAGCTTTATTCTCATCCTTGCCTTCAACAACTTCACTATCACATGCTTCCCCTTGGCTGACCATGCCCTTCGCATCACATTTCACGCTACCTCCCACACCCACCCCTTTGTCGCCCCCGTGCCCAGCCCCTCCTCCTAAACCTTCGTCCCATCCCTCCCTCATCTTCCTTAGCTTTGATGGGGGACCAAGATGTTTACCACATGCACCTTAGATGACTCCTTCTGATGCACTGCTTTCCCCAGAATGAGAGCACACCCTTCTGGTTTAATTGCCTTGCCACCTCCATTTGGAGTACTGCCCTCCTCACTTTCCCTCATTGCACCTCCCCTTGGTCCTCATCCCTTGCTGCAGGATCACTTGCCCCATGAACCAGTGGTTTGATGATGATTGCAAATTCTTCCACCACAAGGTGCGTAGAATTTCCACTCTCCACCCTCCACCCTCCACCTAGATTCCTCTAGGCAGGTTCAGGACTCTTACCACCACCTCCTTCGCTTCAAGAAGCGCCCCTTCATCTTATCTCGTAGTTGTCCCCTTTTTACCTCCCTCCTTCAGTCCCCCATGACCTTCTAGCGTACCCTCTTCCCTGTTAAATCTTCACCCCTAGCCTTTCACCACATCTCCTTGGTTTCCCACGTCTCCACACTCTACAATGTCCCTGGGCAGCCGTCGCTCATTGTCACCCTTCCCCCCACTGCTAGCTTTTCACCTTCTCCAACATCTGCAAGGTGGTCAGATCCATGAATAGTAGCAGAAAGGTGGATGGGGAAGGGTTTTGAGAGGAACTCTTCAAACTTGGGATCATGTTTCTTGGCCCTCATCTCATAGATTTACTTAACGGGGTCAGCTACACAGGATTCCATCCCTCTTGGTTAGAACACAGTATCCATCCAATCCATAAGGTAGGGTTGGCTTTTGATCCAAACAACTACAAGACCATCATGGTGGGGTATATGTTCTCTAGTTGTACACCATAGTTTTGCATGAATTCTTTCTTGCAAGCATAATCAGTGACATGTTCGCGCTCGGGGATAAACAGGCTTCAAACCACATTACTAGACTATGGGCCACATCTTGACACTTAATGCTATCGTTGAGAAGGCGTTGCATCACTCCTTGAAGGTGTATTGTTGCTCTGTGGACTTTCACAATGCATTTGATTTTGTCCCTACGAGGTCCCTTTTTTAGAGATTATAAGACATTGTCATTTTGTTGATGCTCTTGAGTGCCATCATGAGGTTCTATGAGACCGTGGTCAGCCACATCAGGATGACCCATGGGTGATCGGACTTCCTCTCTTGTGATGATTGCTACTTACATTAGACTTTGATTTCTATCTTGCTCTTTGTGAATGATGTGATCCTCGTGGCCTCCTCTCCCGAAGGCTTACAAAGACTCCTTGATGGCCTTGACTCTTTCTATGTTCTATGAAGGTTGATGCTGAACTTGGAGTAGACCAACGTGACGATCTTCAACTATCTTAACTGTTGTATTGAACTTTTGCATTGGCACTATTAGCCATTTATATGAAGGTTGTACTAACCTCTTGCACTGGTACTATGAGGTGTTATTCTCATTAGCCGTTTATACGAGGGTTGTATTGACCTTTTGCATTGGCACTATTAGCCATTTATACAAAGGTTGTATTAGCCTTTGACACTGGCACTATGAGGTATTATTCTCAACTAGCCATTTATACAAGGGTTGTATTGACCTTTCAGACTAGCTCTCTTAGACATTTATATGAGAGATATACCTCCCTACCGCATTGGCTCTATGAGGCCCATGAAGTCCACCTCAACCATGTATATAGAGATGATCCCAATCCTACATTGGCACTTGGCCATTTATATAGAATTGATCACAATCGCTATTCTGACACTATGAAAATTTGGTCTATTATTTCTTTATACTCATTTAATAAACACAATATGAAATGTAACAATTCATCCAAATATTTTTTTTCTGATATAACAATTAATCATTTATGAATATTTGATAATGCTTAGTTATTCATATATATATATATATATATATATAATTACTTTTTTTAGACTTAAAACCAAATAACTTACACAATTTATTTTACATAAATACTTACACAATTAACTTACCTAAATACTCACCTTCATTTTGCATGTGGCTTCATAGTTTCCACCAGCTTATTAATGTTGGAATGGAGTATAAATTTACCATGGAGTATGTTATCCTTAAATCCATTTTCTCCCGATAGGTAGTCTCTCCCACAGTATATTACTTCTCTCTTTTTATCCCTTACATTATCCTCTCTTACTTCTGCTTATATTGGCTTCCTTATGATGAATCCAGGATAGTTATTCAGTTCCCATTTCTTATTGATTACTGTGTGAAGAATTGTGTTTGCAAATGTATGTTCTCCCCTTATGATTTTTCAATTCTATTATGACTGTCATTCTTTTTCAGCCTTTTTAAAATGTAAATTCTATGCATGGAGATTTATCAAATGTTGTTGGTGAATATATATTTTTGTTCACTGATCATTTTCCTTTTTATATTCTATTTTATTGTGAATCCTTCCTTAGGTTATTGCTTTTATTCCCTTTTAATCTTCCATGTTGCTTCCTGAAATACACTTCCAGGCATCATGTCTTTTCTTGCCTGCTCTTGCAGGGTTTGCTTTATTACATGCCACCTTTAATTTGAATACTATTACTTATTTTTTTTATTTGTTATTTGTTTATTCATTTAATATAATTTAACTAATTATGGGTAGTATCAATATTATTTTTAATAGTGAATATTTAAATATTAATTTTGTTAAAGAATCAACATTAATTACTGCAGTGTCTTTAATATTGATATTAAATAACATCAAATAATATAACATTGATACTGAAGAATATATTGGTCTAATGTCTTTAGTATTGTTCAGTGTATATTTCATTGGGAAATCTTCAACGTAGGCAAGGCCCATTGCACCGTGTTTGGGGCTATGTGTTCAGACTCGGTACCACTTTTGACCTGGTCTGGTTCATTCATCACCTGCAGGGATTTGTAGACTCCTTGGAGGGGCGACACAAATACTCTTACCTGGCTCTCTGCTCCTTGGGCATTGCCCGCTTCGAGCCTACTGGCTGCGCGCTTTGCTGGTTTGTGCGTTTGTCAACTTTGTTGGGTTTGATTGGGATTGACATCAATTGCCTCCCTCCTTTCCAATAATCCTTGGGTGCCCCATTTCACCTTTTGCCCACTTGGCAGGAGATGAACATGCATATCAGGACTGACATCTAGAGACTGTATATCCGTATTACTTGGACCTGCTTCCTTGGGGGGCTTCGTCTTAATAGGTGCTCATAAGCTTGGTTCTTAATCCAATCTGTTTTTTGAACCTGTCACTGCACTTTTTTGTAAATGCCTTAGTTTTGTATAAAATAAACTAGTTTTTAATCCTAATGACATGCAGACCAAATCTATGATTATATTGTTTTTTTTTGATACTGAATCATACAGCTCTTCTAATTTAAAGGACCCATTTTTTAAATGTTAAAATTACTACATCCAGTTTTGATATTGATAACCTTTTCTGTTCACTGAGCTGATAAGTTTATTAACCTAGTTTATCTGCATCAGAGAAAGCAACAAGTATGAAATAGAGTAATTACATAATTCTAATTTTCTAATTTAGTGGCTGCTTTTATCAAATGTCTTGGTACTGTGTGATTTGAGCATTTACCTGTTGGTTTGTTTTCTTCTTTTCAACAATTTACTGAATGCCCTTTGGTTTTAAGTGAAAACCCTACTGAGAATGATGTTAGCACTGAAATAGGATTATAACCTGGATCCATGCTAAAATGAATTCTTTTCTTTGACTTTGTGTTTTATTTTTCTAATGTGGGTGCTACTATGGATGTTTTCATTTAATTTTGATTGGTTTTTTTTTTAGACTTTATTTCAATAATTATAATATACTAAGCTATGTTCTTTCCATGGTATGATTCAGTGGAGTTGCAATGCACCTATCATGGAAACTTTTATAAGGCATACATCTGTCCGTGCGATATGGATTGATGGAATCATGGACACTTCCTTCTCATTGGAGCTGCAAATTAATTATCACAATATTCACAAGGTTATACAGTGATACCATAAACAACAGAATCTTGCGTCTTGAATATATTGTTTATGTGTGGCTGGAGCCCATCGATTACAAAATTTGTACTAAATAAAAATTGAACTTGCAGGTTGCATGGGAACCTTTCTTGGAACCTTGGAACATGCAGTGCCAGTTTGTGATAAAAGTTGGATGTGACAGCCTGTTGAGTGCGACACCTGCAATAAATATTGATGTCAAATCTTCATCCAAGCTTAATTTGAATCTTACCGAAGCTCTAATGCAGGTGATTGAAACATTTTTCTCATTGCTTTTCTGGTGCTTTATATTACAAAATCCCATTATTATCATTCATTCTTTGTGTGTGCCTTAAACAGGCTGCTACTCGAGGATCTGAGATTATCAAGGATGCATGGGGGGGAACACAGCCGGATGATTATTCTGCCGATCATCAGAGCAATTATAGTCCTCTCAACAATACTCATGTACGGAGATATGCACCCTATTTCCTTCAAAATGACACTGGCATGCCCTTAAACTTCTGGTTGATTCATGGTCCTATATTTTCAGAGAGCAATGAGACATTGGATGGAGCCGTGCTGAGTGCTGTTGAACCGGGTTTTACAGTGCCTTTGTTTGTTGAGGAAACTCCAGAAGAACTGTTTCGGAGGTGGAAGCCTAATCATTCTACTGAAAGGCTTGCTGATAGGAAAACTTCAGGCACACAGCATCATATGATCCGTGTTCAGCTTGAAGGAACGTCAAGAGCCTCTATTCCACTGTCAATGGATCTTGTGGGATTGCGATCATTTGAAGTAGATTTTGCTAAAAGTTCACACACTGGAAAATTCCCTGAAGGAAGAGATTCTTTCACAAGCGTACAAGAGGAGAATGTTAATAACATAGATTCAACTTCAAAATTCATTTCACCTGTTATATTTGAGGTCTCAATACAACGGTACAGCAAGTTAGTCAGGCTATACTCCACGGTCAGTAATTGATATAGTCATTTTCCTTGTGTTTTATATTCGAATTTCAATTTTAAACCAATAAATAACAAAGTCTCAATCTCAGGTCACGCTTGTGAATGCAACCTCTGTTTCTTTAGAAGTACGCTTTGACATTCCATTTGGAATTGCCCCAAAGGTAAGAATCTCTTTCAATGTTTCTAGGTTTAGAGGATCAAACTTAAGCTTTTACAATGAGGGCCTCTTTTATAGGAATGTGCATTTAGCTTAATTAAATGTTTGTTGCAGATCATGGATCCTATGTTACCAGGGCAAGAGTTGCCACTACCTGTTCATCTAGCTGAAACAGGACGAATGAGATGGCGTCCTGTTGGTAGCAGTTATCTTTGGAGTGAAGCACAGTCTCTTTCAAATATATTATCACAAGAGAACAAGCTCAGTTTTCAGCGATCTTTTGTTTGTTATCCTTCACATCCCAGCAACGGTCCATTTCGTTGCTGTATATCTGTTCAAGAGAATCCAGTTCCTTGTTATGATGGCATCAAACAATGTTCTTTCAATAACCAAGACCAAAGCAATGGAAAACATTTAAATGGTAGTATCCTTGCTGGGGGTACCATTTCTCCAAAAAAAGTTAATACTAGCTTAATTCGTCAAATCATACTTACTGCCCCTTTAGTGGTAAAGAATTGTCTTCCAGTGCCACTTGAGTTTTCAATTGAGAATGGTGCAAGCATTGTGGAGCACATATTTGTATCAGAGGTTAGACAACCAAAATAAAAGAGATAGTTAAATCATTCACCTTAATTCATTGATTTTTATCTATTTGAAATTATAGAAAATGTTTAATGTGAACTTGTATTTGATTCCATAATATTATAAAGTATTTAAATAACATTTCATATAAAAAAATTATTCACTTTCCAGGGAGATGCCGTGTCCATATTTGACGTCGATTTTGTTCATGAGTTGGGCTTACGGTTCCAAGTTGTGGGATTTTCACCATTGCTTGTAAAGTTTGGTCGTGCAATGGTTTATACTTCAGAGCTTGGAACTGGCAATTCACAGATGGAAAAGATTGTATCAACGGATACATTGATTCTTACTCCAGATTCATTCAAGAGTAATTTTTTATCTTTGTTTCTTAATGATATGCTATTTTGAAGCTTTTCAGTACATTTAGTGTTAATTCTCAGTACCAGTTTTTCAGATAAAGCATGTTATTTATTAAATCTGTTTTTTGAAGGTCCTCCCGTTTTTGTTAAAGCTGAGAAGAGAGCGGATCCTTTGTGTGGCTCTCGTGAACTCTCTCTTTCTGTTCCATTTTGGATTTACAACTGCAGTGGCTTACCACTTGAACTTACAGATGGTGACATAGATCAGAAAGTTGGCAAAAGAGTTCTTAATCCCAGTTATTATTCTATAAGACCTGAAGAATTGACAAATAAAAAATGTGGCATAGCAATTGCTTGTGTGGACTCCTACGGTGTAGTAGGAGTTAAAGATGGAAAGACATTTGAGGAAGGAATGTATTGTCCAAATCGTGATGTACCTTGTAAAATCAGGAGCCACTTGCCTAGTCATAGATTACTCTTAGGGCCTTACAGATTTTTGGAGAACGATAATGTAAGGTTTTCAAGCGATTCTTCATTCAAGGTAATGCGCGAACAGCAAAGAAGGGGAAGCAACTTTTCATTTTCTGATCTTAGTGATGCTAATGTAGAGGTGGGAGGCAGAGAAACTGACGAGATGCATAAGGTCAAGGTATGCATGCATTCCCCATTGAAAGATTTGGAAGCTGCAGAGGCAACTATCAGATTAAGAATTATACAATCAAAATCTGCAGAAGATTCGACGGAGGGATCTATCTGGTCTGATGCATTTTCTCTCAACCCCCCTAGTGGTTCATCAACGGTGCTTATTCCTCAGATATCGAGCCCAGGGGCTTTCATTATGTCAGTAATATCAACTCCTGTCTTAGGAGCTTGTGCAGGGAAGACCATGACAATTACATTACAACCCAGGTAAGGATGTCTTTCTTGTAATTGTTGTTGCTCCTTTAAGTTTTGCTCAATGAGTTGAAGGATAATGAGTAAAGGTATTTCTGCAAGGCTAAGTTTGATGAAATGGAGGAAATGAGTTATAGGAAACAGTGCAATAATGATAAATACAATGTAATTTGTATATCAAGGTCATGCCATGTAAGCATTTTATTCATATAGTGCCAACCCTTTCCCGAGCTTAAGTCATAGTGTAGTTGGCACCCTGGGCATGGTTTTTGTGCTATGTTTGAATTTGGCATGAATTCTGAAATTTTTATGGTTATATATTTTCTTGCTTTTTTACATTTTTTTTTGTGCAGTTTTTCATTTTATTTGGTGTTTTGATATATGCTGTTTGCAATTGCTGAAATAATGAACAATTCTTGAAATAACAATTACAACTAATGCAACCAACTCTAGGCTATTGTAACTAAGTCCAATACTAAACCGATTATTAAATACTGATTTTATTTAAATTCCAAGAACAATACAGAAACTGTACCAGTGGATTTTGATGCTGTTGTCAGGAAGTGTTTACAACTTGGTTTTTTGCTGATCTGTCAAGCTGTCTGTTGCTAATGGTTACTGATCCGACTGCTGACACTGTAGAACCCCTTTGACACAAAATTTACTGATTTAGTCTACCACGTCCAGGCTGGGGCTGCATGGCTGACTATATCAGTCAGAAAATGTACCAAACCACTGAATTTTCACTGCAGACCCCTATGATGTACTTATTCTGCAAAAGCATTAATTAAAATATACAAAATCTGTCCAATTAATGTCAAACGTTGCAGCTAGTTGATAGTATTTAAATGATTGATGAATAATGCACTGTAAAAGCATCGATCTGCAAGTAATTGGTTGGTAGTTTCCCTCTCCTATGTCAGATCTGAATAATCCACTCAACCATTGGACCAAATATAATAGTCAGTTTTGTTATTATTTTATCAACCCCAACTTACGAATAAAATTAAATTATTCCCAAATAATTCATAGCTCACTCATTTGGACTCCCATCACCCCTCATCAATGTTCTGTCTAATGACCCTTGTCTATTGATGTCTGAGCAGCGCAATCTAGCTGAAAGTCTTCTCCTATAATTTAGGAACTCGTAGAATTGAGGAACTGTGCTAGAGTCTTGAGGTTGATCCCAAAGGTCTCCAGGTGCATCCTAGTCAACTCCCAGTTCATTCCCAAAAATTAGGGATTCCTTGTAAATCTAGGAGACTGCCCAAAACCATTCAAAATGGCTTATAAAGCCCTGATATGTCTTCATAAGTCCCTTAAAAGGTACCATTCATAATCTACTACCCTAGGAGAACCAAATGATAGGCCAATCTCTATTGCCAAATGACCTTCCTAAGGAGGGGACATTACACATACTTGACACCACTAATGATTGAACTTATAAAATAAATATTAATGAATCATATAAATTGAAGAATTTATTGCCTTTAGTCCTTATGAATAGATACTTGTAACGATAGAAGAAAGTATATTTTTTGGGAATTCTCAACACAACAAAAGATAAAGATATTTTTAATTTCTTAGGGTATTATAATTAGGATAATACCAATTCACTATTTTATTTAAAAATCGAATTCAAACAAAGTATCATTTACCTCTATCCACTTTACATTCAATTTCTTCTCTTCTATTATGAGATAAGGGGGAGGTTTCACTGCTTGTTTAGAGATTGCTGGTCCCTTTCTTCATTTTTCAGATACACTAATCCGTGGTGTTTGGCCCTCTACCTTTAGGAGATCATGCGGCTTTGGGATTATACTTTGTAGCTGCTATTCTCGTTGAGACAAACTCCGGGCCGGCAAATCACCTCCTTCGCTCCTGCACCCCTTGCCAAGGGGATGAAGCAGACACTTGGCCCTTCTTCGAGTCACACCAGATCTGTGAGACTTTGTAGGGGTCACACTCGGCAGTGTCACCCTAGCTTCAACAGCTTCGAGAGACAATCTGGGGCACTTCGACACTCCGGATCGTACCATTCAGTTTTGTTTTTCTTGTTTGTGAGGAGTCTTTAGGCTTATCTTGTTTTCTTGTTCTTTTTCTTTCTAGCTTGTTCTTTCTGCAGACACCATTTGGTGCTCCCGCTGTTGGCTGCGGCCTTGTTGTACTCTTTCCAGTCCCTTAAACCTTAATGGTCTCTTGTTGGACAATAATAAATTTATCTTATCTTCACATCGTTTATTTCTTCATCTTCTTTGGCTCTCACTATGTATATATGCAAATCATCATCAACTTTAATAGAATATTCATAAAAGTTGAACTTTACCTTGTCATTTGTTACCACTGAAATGTCTTATCTACCCTTAACTACAGTGCTCAATACAATCATATCCTGCAACAAACTCTCTTGAAAAGTTGAATTTTTATCCAATTTTACCTTGGCTATATGCATAATGTCACTTTCAAACAAATTTTATGAGAGCAATAATATAACTCGACGATATGCAATTGCTATCTTTGTTCATCCTTCATCAAAGTCTTAAGTGCTACTAAGTTTGGGATACTTGCAGAGCACAACTTCTTTTGTTCTATTGCTCAAACACACCTTTGACTTGTCTTCTTCTTCACCATCCTTCAATAGATTGAAATAATATTTTCTTCCATTTTTCTTTATTTTGTATGTATTTATTCACCATCATGAACAACTTGCCTATTGAATTGTCACGGTCTTCCCAAAAGCAAATGACATGCATCTAGGGTCACATTAGACATATTTCATCTTTTTAACTGCCAATTTGAGAACTTACCAATATTTCTCATTCACCATCAAATGATGCTCCTTTTGCAACTGTGAAGCTTAGGATGGGCTAGGGTGTTTAATTCTTTTCAAATTCATTGTATTACCATCTCTTTGGATGCTATGGTTGGTTCCACTGCTGTCCACAATGACTATAGAACATATTAGATTCACTTCACACCTTGTTTGGAATAGGCTTTTGTGGCTTGGTTCCAATTTGAGCTTGTTCAAGGTTAACGAAATTCTTTGCATCATTAATGACACTCCTTCAAGATCTTCTCCATGCTTTGAGGAATTCTCCTTTTCATTCCTAACTTGTGCTACATGCACTCTTGACTCTTTCCAGTTTTCCTTTTTCCCCATCATATTGGATTTGTAAACATTCAAATACCTGCTGTTCCATTTTCCCACATTGGAAACACATATGTTGAAACCAGCGTCATAGGACTCGACAAGTCTCGAGGTGAGCTAGGAAAATCAAGGCAAATGGCCTCTTGACTTGGACTTAGCCGAGTCCTAGCTGAGTCTTGGCTGACTCGCCGAGTTAGCTGACTCAACTAACTCACCAAGTCCCGTCAACCTGCCTTGGCTGATTGTCAACATCTAAAAAGGATCAATTTTGTTTTTTTGTTTTTCTTGGTATGTGAAGCACAAGTACGACCTAAAAAAGGTCATTCTATTACTTGCAAACACAAAGAATAGAGAAAGAAGAGTTAAGGGAAGATTATTGCATTCGCAATTGGAGTATGTTCAACAGTCGAAGAGGTGCAACAATTACCGGCAAAAAAGTTGAATGATCTTGTTTTTGTTCACTACAACCTTCGCTTCTGTTTGGGTACCAACACATCTACTGTATTAGAGAAGGTTGATATAGACAAGTAGGGTGAAACATAGAGGTTAATGATCTTGCCTTCAGTGATGAAGAAATGGAGTGGGTTGATTGGGTTGATTGAGAAGTTGTGGTGATGGTAGTGGAGGAGGCTAGAGCACAAGGATACCCAGTGTAGGACCTTGAGGCCTAGAGTGATGGAATTGACTTTGATGATGAGGATAATGAGCATGAGTATGAGGATGAGGATGAGGATGAGGGGGATGATCATGATGAGCATGTCATTGAGGTTCAACCTCAGACACAAGGAGAGCAGATGGCTCTAGAGTCTTCCATGACTTATCTTAGGCGTATTTGATATGCTACTGAGTCTTTCTTTTGATATATGTTTTGAACTTTTGATTCCATGGATATTGTAGACATTTGACAGTTACACTATATCTTAGATTTCTATTATGTTATTCAGTTTAACTTTGAGTAATTTCTTTGAAAAATTCGCATTTATACTTACGTGATCTATGAAAATTTGTATATGTGTGTAAAGTAGCTTCTATTTATCTCAATTATTGTGTATTTGATGTTAATTGGCTAAATGATTCATAAAAAAAATTAAAACCTTTAAAAATCTTTGAATTTCATGGGTTTTTTTAATTTACCAAGTCTGGCTGCCGAGACCAAGTCCGAGCTCAATTTGGGCCTGACCTAGTCTGAGTCGAGTCCGAGGCTGGTAACACTAGTTGGAACCTCTTCCTCTACATCTTACAAATGCCCTCCCACGAGAGTAATCTCCTCTTCCACTAGCTATATCTCCTCTTCCCTTACTTTCTACCACAGTTAGATGAGATGTGCTCTCTTCATCATTCTTATTTTGGTAATCTCTACTCGAAACAAATTGTCCTCTTCCTTGTGAAGATCTGCATCTACCTCAGGATTTGTTTTGTTGTATCTTTGCAATGTATTTTGATATGCTTCTTCTACACTAGCTATTTGTACCAAGCTTATCTCATCTTTAAGTGAATTGTATGGCCCTTTCACATAGCTTGACACCTCCATATCATCTTCCACATTCCCTGCCCAGATCTTCAATTATAAAACTCATTGGTATACTCTTGTGCATTCGTCTCTGTTTGCTACAAATTTTTGCATCATTTTGAACAGATTAATTTAGTAATCGCATCCATAAATTTTGCCTTAAACTTTGTAACCATTCTCTCCCAAGATTTAATTTTATATTTTCCTGTATGCAGTCCACTAGTTTGCATATGATCCAACCATAAAGATGCACGTCCCTTCAACTTTGTGCAAGCAAATTTAACTCTTTCGGGGTCTTCAATTGACTCATAGTTGAAATACTTCTCCATTTCTGATGGCCAATCCCTCAATTCTTCCCGATTCAGTTTTGCATTATAATCAGAAGGATTGAGTCAGGATTTGCTTCTGATTTTTACCATTGCCTTCAAAAATCTACTCTTTGCTTCATTTTTGCCTTCATCTTCTATGTTAATTTTAGGTGCCACTACTTTATCGTCACTGATGTCCGCCATTGGAACTTTTCTGCTTTGTGTCATCTCCATTGTATTCAACTTTTCTGTGATTCCTCTCAGCATCTCCAAAAGTGGGAAAACCCAAGTCTATAAATCTGCAACTCTGAACTAAAGAAGATGATCAATCAAACATGATTGAAGCTCAGTTGTGGTCTCTGTATAATAATCACCTAGACATTCTCCGGATTATTTATCTCAATAATGTGGAGAATTTTTCCTGCAAGAGGTTCTTCTTCACAAATCAAAATAGGTCAATTTTCCCCCTAAAGAAATTGCAATATCAATATATCAAACTCAGCGTACGAAATATCCTCCATAAAATTGCTATATAGCTCTCTCAAGAAGTTCAAATCTTTTCACTTTTCGTTTTTTATATAATATTAGTCACTTTTATTCTCCTGGTTTGGCATCCAAGTGTAAAAGAACGCATTCGTTTAACATAGAACTTTTTTCCTTTCTAATTGGCACCATATAGTCCCATTATGTAATAAATTAAGATACTGAAAAAGTTAAATCTTTAATTTAAGTTTATTAATTAACAACTTTTTTTGTTTAAACCCACTGGACTATATGAAATGTAGAGACAATATCAAAAACTGAATCCACTGACAATACTATAAATAGTAATCCTGCTAGTTGTCTCAGTCAGTGTCCGAAACCAGTTTATTGAAAATAGCAAGTATGGGGAAACTGAAAAAATCACCCTAGAAAATGGCATTATGCCTATAACAACAATCAGAGCTCAACTAAACACCAAGTTACCAATTTGGGTGTGGATGTGGATATGATAATTATGTGCGTGGATGTGTGCAATTTTTTTGTCGGGGGTTTTGGATGCGTGTGTATATAAACACACAAAAATAACTGCAAGAAATATACAGAATTTAATCAATTGATAGTTTTATACTTCATCATTGATCAAGATACATATTAAATGCCGATTGATATTTTACAAATATTCAAATTTCAAATAAACCATATCATATCATCTATATTCACAAGAATGGATTATTTTGGAAACAGATCCTAAAGTCATCAATAAAATTATTTCTAAAATGCATGTCAACGAGACTAATGAATCTCTCATTAGCTTTCTGACTCGGCTATTATTAGTAATATTGTGTTGAGATTCATTCTAGAGAAAATGAACTACACCAGCTCTTAAGAAACACCTATATCTTTTTGGAGATCTACTGCATTGTAAATCTCCGTTCTTGTTTAGCAACATTGAGATCTAGTTCATGAAATGTCAAATGATTTCTTTGCCAGTTCTCCATGCAATTGTTTTCTTGGCCTTGTTTTTAATTACAAACATTCTTCCATGGCATCTTTTAGCACATGTTTTATGTTATTCTTTTAAAGTTGAAGTCAGTTTTGGTGCTTTTACTGTTCTGCGCCCTGAATGCTTGGAGATGCCCACAAGGAGTGTTACACAGAGCATCCACAGTGTACCCACAGGGAGCTGTAGCATCCACACGAATCAGAATCAGCACCCGCATCTGAATGGATCTGGATCCAGGGCCTCTGGGATAACATCTGCTACCTAAGACTAGACATATAATACTGACAAACTTCAGACAACCTACCTTGAAAGTTCCCCAACCCTAACTCATTAGGCTGATGGTCCACCATGCCAGTTGGTTAGGAAGGGGACATCACAGGTCTTCTTCCAGCCAAACTTTAAAGTTTTGAACATGCATTTATGCACTAGATAGTTAAGGATGATTCTGGCCTCGGAAGTAAGTTGACTTTCTATATGATAATCTATCTACTCAAGGCTGTGCGCATATTTTTATATGCAGAATTTTGTAAGAAATTACTAATTTATTATTATGCTGCTTTCTGAGGAAGTATGTTAGCTCGTTGCAGCTGACACACAGGGATGTATTCCTAAACATAAGAAATCAAGAATAGACCTCATGTATGCCAAACTACACAAGCACAACAAATTTTCAATTATCAACTCAGATCACAAAATGGCAATTAGATTTTGCGATGCATGGAGTATTGATACTAGAGCAGCTTTGGTTTTCCGTTTCACTTTTCTGTATTGAAGTTTTGGTATGGCATACAACAGGAATATACCTTTCTTGTTTTCTTTTGGCTGGGTTAACTGAAAAATACACAGCTGTACAAATGTTGTAGCTTTTAACTGCTTAAAGCATTGCAAAGAAGCAAGAAGTGTTTAACATTAAAACTAAGTTATAAAAGGATGTTTCTCTGAAGCTGGTGCTCCAAATCATCCTCTTTGCAATTCCAGCTATTGAATCTCCATTTCAATTCTTTGCAAATCAAGAGGGAGTTCCTCAGTCATGGAAAGGTGTATTATATTGGCCTGATAAATCCATATAATACCTAAGGAGTATTTGCCATCAGGGGTCCGTTCTTCGTACTCCTGTGAGATTCGTAGCTTTAAATGAATTATATATCTTGTAGATCCTTGTTGCCAATCAATGTATTTGCATAGCTTTGTTTAGCAATACAGTCTTCATTTCTCTGATAACCCATTGCAGTGTTTAGCAATACTGCCTCTGGAAAAAACGCATTTTCTCGCTCAGTTTCTTAACAAATGTCATTTCCAAGGCCCGCAGAAAGGAAGGCCTTGTACAAAGAACAACCCAAAAATCTAATTTTTAATTTGGCAAAGCTCATAAAGCTTTAACTTATAACTGTTTTCATTCGCAGAATATGGACTGGTCTGACTGATTCAGTTGGCATACCTACTACCAGACTAATATTGAGATTTTATGCTGATTTTAAAATCCCTGTGAATTTATTTGAAAACTTGTTCCAAATGAAGAGGGATGCTTTTCATAGAGTGTAAATAGAGATGGCAATGCCTTAAACAAAAAGTTTATCAATTCTATATGGTTAGCAAGAGATAATTATCTATCTAAAATCCACTTTTAATGGTATGCTATAGTGGTCCTTTTTGTCACATTTCTATATGGATGAGAAGTAGAACTAAGAGCATTATTAGTTGAAATGGGGATTTATTTTATTACAATCAGAATTATCTTCCTAGTGATCAATGCATTATTAGTTTGAAATGACTACTCTGGGAAACTCATTGTGTGTATTATCATTATAAAATTTTGTATTAGAATTAGCCATGCTTACTAAAAACATATCATGTATTTGTATAAAAGTATTAAGCTAAATGGTATTATACTATGTTTACAGGTATGTGATCAGCAATGCATGCAGCAGAGACTTATCATACAAGCAAAGAGGAACTAAATCATTTCAACGATTGAGAACTGAAGAGCACTCCAGTCTTCACTGGACTAACGTTAAGAGGTATTAATGACACATTCTGAGAAATAATCTTCCTTCGATAACTTACTAGTTCTGGACCATCGCAATGCTTGCAAATAAGATTATATTTCACTACTTCAGTTTTGTACACATTTGATATGAGGGAGAATGAGAGCTTGTAGTGGCAGGTTATATTTGTCATGTCAAATTATTTACTTTACTCGGTCACCGATAAGACGGCTAAATGACAGATATTGCAAGCTTAAAGGTCTAAGTAAGGTGAACAATTATGTACATTTAAGAGTAATTTATGCGGCTGTGAACCTATTGCAGATTCTTGTCTCTGGCTCTTAATTTTTTCATATCACATGCATGAGGTCATTAATAAGCTTATATTACCAATTATAGTACCTTATACTGTAGGTACACCATTAAGGCTGAGGGAGATTCATGAGTTACATGTCTGATACCTGAGTTGTTTGACATTATTTCCTGCAAGAATTGGCAATTGTGTAAACATGTGTACTTCTATATATTATCAATGGTTAATAGTAATAGAAATATTCAAGGTTGAACATTGTGTAAGCATGGTAATGAGAGATATATAGACCAAATTCAATAGGTACGCATGCTTATTTGTCTAGTGCAAATGTTGTGAAAAGGACTGAAACTGGAAAATTAGCAATATATAAATTCAGAGTAACTTGTATTTAGTTTGATAATGACAATTTCAAATAGAATTGTAAGAAACCAAAATATTGGGATATTGTATACTTTATTTTTTTATCAATATTGGTCACCGACATGCATGCTTATTGCTAAATATTATTCTGAATACTGTAAGGAAAGCATCATTGAAAGGGCGATTTAAATTATTAAATGTTTGATTTTGTGGAATTTTTTCGTAGAATGATAAAGTTCAATGCTTCCAAATTTGTGCATGCGGAAAGGAGTATGCGAAGATAATTCTATGGTCCGAATAGTTTGAACAATAGTTATTTGTGAGCCAAAAATGAATTTAGTTTTGAGATTCTCTGATATATTCAAGAGAGGTCAACTCTAGTTCTAGTGGTATACCAATGCAAAAATAAGTTCTGACATTTTTGGAGTATTTACCCTTTATCAAAATGCAGTTTTATTGATAATTGTTTTCTCTGATGATACCCATAAAAGGGATTTCACTGTTTTTATTGTCACTGGAAAGTACAACTTTTTTTATAATAGACCATCGAAAGCCTGTTTCTATTGTTTCATCGACATTCTTATTGTTTCCCTTTTGTAGAGAACTACTTATATCTATCCGATTCGATGAACCTGGCTGGGATTGGTCTGGAAGCTTTCTTCCAGATAAGCTTGGAGATACCCAGGTAAAAATGCGAAATTATGTGACTGGAGCATTACAAATGGTACGCATTGAAGTACAGAATGCTAGTGTTGCAGTTGGAGATGTCAAAGGTGTTAACAATTCAGATGGGAGTCTTGCTACTTACCTGGTTCTTCTCTCTGATGATGACACTGGCTTTATGCCTTACAGAATTGATAACTTTTCCATGGAGGTATGTAAGTAGTTATCAATTGCATTACATTTGTTATAGGGTATTTTCATTGTGTTAGAGATTATAAAACTAATTAATTAAGTTATCTCATTTTCATATATACCTTTATATATTTTGAACTATACTGAATTGTCCCACTGGGGCTAATAAATTTAAGAAATTTTTTTGATCCCAATGATCTGTTCATGTTAGCTAGCTTGCATTATTTTTCTTGATGAAATGGTATTCATACAATCTCTTTCGTTCAGAGAAATTAGGTTTATTATCAAGCTTAAATTCTGGCTGGACAAGGCCAAGCATTTTCAGTGTGCTTTGAATTGGGCATGCACACAGCCCTTTGATAGTTAGCAATTTAGCTGTATTGGTTAAGGAGGATTTATTATTTATTTGTAATACTCAGGTATGTGGAATGAGGAGGATCATGGGAGAAAAAGTAATTTTTGGAATTAATTAACAAACTAATAGCATTATCACAGCTTGACTTGACTTGCTGTGGAAAATATGTCCTACTTATCAATTAACGAGCTTAAGGGACTTAGTAATGATAGTTCATTGGCACAACACTTGCTGAAGGTTTTTCAAATGTGGTTTCAAGCAGAGTGGGTTTAATCATGCAGGAAACTCCATACTTAAGCATGCTTGAGCTGGACTAGTACTGGAATGGGCAACCTCCTAGGAAGTCCCAGTGCTTCAACTCTGAAAGCATCACCTAGATGTAATGAGTGCTAAGTGTTCCATTCATTTTCATGGTATGGGTTCATGTGAACCACTACTCATGAAACGTGGGCCAATGGGTTTGACTCAAAAACTACATAGCTGAATCCTAATAGCAATATCTCATTTTGACTTCTGGAAAATATCTCCTACTTATCAAAATTTAAGATATTTGTTCAAATCATGGGCCCACATTGATAATATTTATTAGCCAATGATGACTTATATGATATTTCTTGTTTTAAAAGCTTTGCCAATTAGAATAGATGCTAGATAATGAAAATCTCAAAGCAGTAGGTTTTCAAATTTTAACTGCTTCCTGTTCAAACTAATAAATGTTTGTGTTCTTTGTTGGTACCCTTATGATTATTCAAAAATTCGAAAATAATAGCACTTCTGGGAATTGCTTATTGCAGATATGACTTTAACTATACGGGTTAAAATCCCTCAAAAGATAAAAGTTTAGTTAATGTGATCATGGAAGTCTCCATTTACTAAACAATGTACATTCCCCTGAGTACCAGTTCTGGGTTAATGATATTGTCTATATGAAAAGACTCTATTAGCAACATGTTTTGTGTAGTTCTTATCCTACATTATGTCATTTGCATAGTAGTGCCTTTAAGCATGCAAGGTTGGTGTAGCAGATTTGTGTTTTGATTTTAATTTCAAATATTTGTAAACATAATGATAAAGAGCTAAGTTTAGTTTATAATGCAGTATAAATAATATAAATTGCTAGCAAATGTTTTTATAATAGAAACTACGAAAACTAACAGTGATTTTCTGTTGTCCAGAGATTGAGATTTTATCAGCAGAAGTGTGAGAAGTTTGAAAATATTCTACAACCATATACAACATGCTCCTATGCTTGGGATGAACCGTGCCATCCACACAGATTGACTATAGAGGTATTTTAGTTTTCTCAGATTTATTCCTTTTCTCTTTTGAAATACCTGCAATTGTAATATTTTGTTTCCTATATATTGTCAAGGTTCCTGGTAAAGGTGCTCTTGGGTCGTATGGACTTGATGATGTGAGAGATTACACATCAGTACACTTAACGGAAACGCCTGAGGTAAGCTGTAATTACCTTATTCATTCAGATTGTAAGATGGCAATATGAATACACTATAGGTTAACAACTTAACATTGAATTTTAGGCACCAATGTGAAGTATTTTGATAAATCAAGATCAAACTTGGTGCTATGTATGTCTGTCAATTTTAAGTATTATGTAATGTAGCCTATACATTATATACCTACAAATTTTAATCCATGTTAGTGATGCAATAGCACTACATTTGTTATGTCTGAAATGTAAGTTACAACAACTAATGTAATTTTCTGTCATGTCCTCATTTTAAGATAGAATTTTAATAATAATTAAATAAATAATGATAATAAAACCTTATTAAGACATGAAAAATTGAGAAATAATAATTAAATATATATCATCTATTATCAATAAAATAATAATTAAAAATATTAAATATTAATAAATTACATTGAGTGAATAAATAAATAAAACTAAATATAAGAGAGAATTTTGTAGAAAGTATGTTACCTTTCTAAATAGGAATAAACACAAAATAAACAAGTAAATAAATAATATAGTATAGAATAAGATAAATTAACTAAATTTAATGAAAAGTCAAGAGATATGTAATAAAGAGATGTGGCTTCTTCAATTATTTTAAATAGGAAGGAAGAAGAGGATAAGATAGGAGTTATAGGATTAATGGAAGAGGAAAGGCATGAGAAGAAAAAACAAACTGGATTTTTCAAATGGTTGCAATGATGAAAAGATGTGACTCTTCAAAATGGTTGTAATTATGAATGGTTGTGACTGTTCGAAAAGATTGTAACTATGAAGTGTGGTGACTTTTCAAAGGGATTGTGATTATGAAGGCTTGTGACTTTTTGAAAGAATTGTGATTATTGAAGAGTCATGACTTTTCAGACAGGCATGGATGACAAATAAAACAAGATTTATAAATTACCATTGAATATGAAACAAATAAGGAGAACTTATGAGTCTGAAATAAAACTTAATTTAGATTGGAATCATTCCAAAATAGAATAAGATATAATGGTATCAATTCATATTAATAAAATGTGATCCCATTCAAGGGAAATGTAGGGGATTTAATAGGTAAATCCTCTAGACCTTAAGGGATACATTTCCAAAGAAGCCACCTATCTAATTGAGGGTCGTTCTGCAGAATGCAGGGGGTCCTCCCAGAGGTCTGTGAAGTCTGAATTGAATAATAGTTTCAAGGAAGATGAAAGAATAAGTACAGTTCTCCAGAACACAAGGGATCCTCCTAGAGGGTTAGGAATCTTGATTTGAAAGAATCCTCAAGGATTATGCAGAAACAATTCAATATCCAAATATTAATTACTTCATTTAAATTTAATAGTTTTTACTAACAAATCTTTTTAGGTTAATCTCATTGAGAAATAACTGAAGGAGGAGGGATATTACAATGGTATCAAAGCATGATCATTCCATTGTGTAGGGTAAAAGATGATATAGAAAAAATATTCATATAAAATACTAAGGTGGAAAGCAAATGAAGATTAGAAGAGCTTCAATCATATCCATGACAACAACCTACGAATTTATACTAAAATATGCACATTTTTCAAATTAGTAGAAGAGATTATTGAATTGCTTGAGCGAAAGCAATTTGAGGAAGGGAGGACTGTCATGTCCCCATTTTCTTAAATTTGGACCATACAAATATCAGGCTTCAATAGAACCTTGAAAACCAGTTTATCCTGGGAAAAGCCCCATTCAGAGAAGGAAACAACCCAACCCTCAAAACCTGTTCTTTTATTAATAACAGAAAGTTTACAATGCTCTAAAATATAAAGTTTCAAAATTCATATGCAGAGGTGACAATTGATCAACACAAAACTGAACAAAACATTCAACTATTCTCTTACAAAACATGCATAGGTGAAACTCATGCATTCAAAAGTTTATGTTCAAAGACACTTGAGAACATAAATACTTTCTGATAAAAAATGACCCAAGCATGAATGTTCGCTTGAGTGAGTTCACTGAAACAACAAATATGTTTATAGATGAAAAACATTCTTCCTGCACATAGCTCAGGTGACAAATATGAAGGAAAACATTCAGATTAATTTCCCTCACACAGTCCTATTTTTCTTGTTCTCTTACAAGAATATGAACGAATCTTGTGTCCTCATTCATGGATGAAGTCATTATCTTTCAGGAAGCTAAACGGTGATCTTTTATCTATCTTTGATGGAAATGCTCGACGGTTTTCTTTATGGGAGACAACAAAACAAATCAGAGTTCCTCAAAGAAAAATGACACGGTAATCAAAAAGACTTCCAACGTCAGAGCAGTGAGAACACCAACAATTATAAAGATGCTGCGATGGAAGTCCACGTCGGCAATAGTTAGGTTGGAACCAACAATGGTAGATCATTCTGGCAACAGATAAGACAACTTAGGCTATATCCCTTTAGTTTGAAAATGACCTGGGAAAAAAACACAACCAATATTCTATGTCAATGATAGAAACAGTTAGAGTAAGCCAACTTATAATAAAATTTTAAATTCAGTATTTCATATGAAGCTAATAATTTAACACTCCCTCTTAGCAAATATGAAATCATTTAAACTCAACAGTCATGGACTCTCTCAAGATGACAATAAGAGGACATTACTCAACATGATAAACTTGTAAGAATTAGAGCTAAGCCTTCAACCACAGGCACTCTCAACCTGAATTTTCATGGAATCTCTCAACATGACATCTAGCTCCTATCATGGAATCTCTCAACTTGATGTCGTCATGGACTATCTCAACATGATGTTCACTTCCTTAGAGTGAAGGATTTATTATAGCTGATCTCACAATATTATTAGTTCTCACAAGAATAAAAAACCATAACCACAATAAGAATTCGACTTAGTTCCATTTACATCTCAAGATCAACAATACCTATCTTGTCTCTAAAATAAGAGAACTTCATCTTTGGTAAAGGTTTGGTGAGAATATCAACAGCTTGCTCATTGGTGCTAATGTATTGCAGTTCCACGGCCTTATGGAGCACCAAGTCCCTTAATTATGGTACTTAAGTTCTATATGCTTGGAGTTATCATGAAAGACAAAATTCATAGAAAGCTTTATACAACTTCGATTATCAAAAGAAATTATGGTAGGATCTAGAGCTTTTTCCAAATAATCAACCAAGAATTTTTCTGAGCCACACAATGTCACGAATTGTTTTACAGGCTGTAACATATTCAACTTCTGCTGTACTTTGAGCAACACAACCTTGTTTTCTGCTACACCAAGAAATCATGGCAGATCCCAAACTGGAACAAAAACCTGAGGTACTTCTCTGTCTAAAACACATCCCGCCCAATCAGAATCAGAGAAACCATGAAGATGAAGCTCATTAGAACTTGATAACTTCAGACCATAGTTCGCTGTACCCTGAACATATCTCAATATATGTTTAGCAGCAATAAATGAAAATTTCTAGGCTCACACATAAGCTGTCTTAATGTGTTAACCGCATAGCAAATGTCAGGCCTGGTGTTGACAAGATACATAAGGGAACCGATTAGCTGTCTATATAATGTGTAATCAATTAATTTTGAAACACCATCATCTTCTTGAACTTTCTTCAAATTTGCCTCCATAGGTGTCACATTTGGTTTACAATCATGCAACATGCTAATTTTCTATAATCTATTTAAGCATTAATTTAATGAAATATCATTACAATCTTAACCGAACGAAAGGAGTGACAGTTATATCAGTTATTCTACTCTTTCACATAAAAGGGAAAATACGAGTTAACCATAACTTATAATTCAAATAGCTGAAAACTAAACTAACATTTCAACTACTAGGTTCACATGATATTTAGTTGGAATTACCATATCATTGCATTTCTATGTATCTTATTTTCTCACGACTAGAATAAACAAATAACAGAATTTAAAATAAATGATGATAAATATATACATCGATTGAAATGCGAAACATGAAATAGATACCCAATAAAAGTAGATGAAGTCCTTGTCTTGTGCTAGTCTTGTCATCTGGAAGAGAGGAGAAGCATTGTCATAGGCTTAACCTCCCAACCGCTCACCCTTAAGTATCCCCACACAATTTCTATTGAAAAACACCCTCCCTACCCATGGAGTAGGCTTGGGACACCACTGTCCTGCCACTGAGCATCGTGGTGCTAGAGTGTCGACTAGTCAAAAGATGAGGTTGTGGACACCTTCGAAACAACCTATCTTCAAATTGTTGACACTCTGATCTCTGGTGATCACAGTGGTAATCATGCCATTAACCTACTTTGGCCAAGGATTTCGGATGGGCAACATAGATGCCCAATCACCCACCGCTCGACTTGACAACAAAAAGTTATGCAAAGGATTCCCATGAGGTAACTTATTTATTGAGATTAGAGTATTGTTACTGATATATGTTCACTTTTCATTGTAGGGATATTTCCATTCACTCCCTTCATCTCAACCATACTGGTCCTGATGGATGAATTTTTGGGTGGTTTCTTAAGTGACATTTGGTTCATAGAATATAAACATTGCCATCTTTCATGCCCAAACTGGTGTACTGTATTACAAATGAGATATGCTTTCATTCTGATTAATTCATTATCATACGGTGCAACACTCATCTTAGAGGTATATTGACCATATCATTGTATGAGTTGACATTCTTTGTCAAAAAACATAAGTACAATCATATTCAAAATGTTATCATAGGCATGATCTTTCATTAACAAGATGACTCTTTCTTATATCAGTTTAATAGAAAGAAAAAATACAGGTTGAATCATTCCATCGCTGTATTCAAGAAAAAAAATAATGAAGCCTTTTGTAATAGGCAAGTTGGTAATTCAAATGCATGACTTCTGATAGATAAAGACAGTAATCAGATTATAATGCATGACCTAAGAATGGTATAGTTCGATTTGGAGAATGCAATAAGTTGGCATTGAGTATGTCGCCCTCTTGTGCACATCCAGTCTTATATTCACATCTAGTAAAAGGGACACTGGGTAACTTAGACAAGCTTGAATTTTTTGGAACAGTTGTTGTATATGATCACACTTCAGCTTGAATGAGCAGAAATTATGGTGAGCAAAAATGATTCACAATGAAAGGTGAAATGATACTTGAAAGAGCTGCCTGAGAAGGTAAGAGGCAATATTAATAAATCCTTTTGTTGAGGCGAGCGAAGATATGCAAAAGGCATTGGCGTGCGTGCTTGGTTACGCAAGAATAACTGAGGTTGCAAGGTGTTCATAAAGGCCTTCTATTCAAATTTATGGTTAAATTATGGTGAAAAATATATGGCCTGATGACATAAGAGAAATAAGAAATGGTGGTCGCTCAAAGGCAAACTAAATAAACTATTGCCAAGATCTAGAATAACAAGGTTAGCAACAAAAAGGTCATTCATGTCTTAATATAATAGTATTGCCCCTTTATATTCATGCTTTTTGAGTAGTCTTAACATGTATGTACATAAGCCAAATTAGAGATTGCATACACGCATGTGCATATGTGCAGGTGTGTACATACGTACATATTTTATACCCCTACAAGTATGAGTATAGACATGATATTATTATACTAAGACATGATAGAATTAATAAGATATACTGAAATCATCCACATTATGAAGGTAATCTTTCTTATTTGGGTCTTTAATGTTATGATTTTAGTTAGCTCATAATCATCCTTTGTACATTATTGCTTGTCTTTCCGTTTCATCCTTGATCAAGGTGATTAGATTTCATGCCTGATGGTTTGACACACACAAATATATATATATATCTTGTGTGTGCGGGTGTGTGTATATACACACATATTTTATACCCACACAAGTATGAGTATAGGCATGATATTCTTAGACTGAGACATGATAGAATTTGCAAGATATACTGAGATCATCCACATTATGAAGGTAATCTTTCTTATTTGAGTTTTTAATGTTATGATTCAATTGGTTAGCTCATGGTCATCCTTTGTACATTCTTGCTTAGATTTCATGCTTGATGGTTTGACAGTGAAATTGGGTGTCCCATTCCTAACTCCCATTTTGGAAACACTTCCCCCCTTCCTTGTGCTCCTGCAAAAGTAAAGGTTCTAAAGTAATAACATATTTCCGTAATTCGATGTATAGATAAATTTTCAAAATATCACATAATCATTTTCAATTTCCAAAATATTCATTTTCAATTTCCATCATAATGACTAACATGTCATATGAAATAGTAACGAAAACGTCGAAAAGCCATAATTTCCTTTTCACATGATCAAAGATCTCAATAGTTTTACCGGTCAACAAACTTCACATGAATTCTCGACGGCTATGAGACATTTGAAATTAAGCAAAAATTTGGGATGTAACAAATCAAGCATACCAAACCTTTTAAGGATATCTACTGCATACTTCCCTTGACTAAGAAGAATTTCGTTAGGCTTTTGCCAAATTTCTTAGCCAAGAAAGTAATGCACTAAACCAAGATCTTTCATCTCAAATTCAAAGGCTAATTCTTTCGTACATTTCGCAATTAACCCATCTTTGCCAGTGATAAAGATATCATCAACATAAAGAACTAATATCAGCATAAGATCATTATACCTTTCAAAATAAAGATTTGGATCAGCCCCATTTTTCATTATAATTTATAACTATCAATACGATCATACCATGCTCGAGGAGTTTGTTTAAGACCGTACAATACCTTTTTCAGTCTGCATACAAGAGATTCTTTGTCATAAATTATGAATCCCTTAGGTTGTTCAACATAAACCTCTTCATTAATAACACCATTTAGGAAGGTGGTCTTGACAGCCATTTGATGTAGCTTCCATCTTTTAGTAGCAGCAATAGCAATGATGGTTTTGATGGAGGTACATTGGGCTACCGGAGCAAAAGTCTCATCATAATCTATTACTTTCTTTCGTGAGAACTGTCTGGCTACGAATCTGGCTTTAGATTTTTCTACACTACATAGCTGCATGTTTAATTTTGTACAACCATTTAGAAGAAACAATAGACTTGTCTTTAGGACGAGGAACTATTTCCCAATCATCATTTTTCATAATGGAGTCATACTCCTCTAACATTGCATCTTTCCAGACCTGCTGTTCTATAGCTACATTGAAACAAGATGGTTCAGACTCAATAAGCTCACACATAAGTGCAACATAATCATCAAGCCTCTGGGGCCTTTTACTTTCGTGAAATGTTCAATGAGGAGCTGAAATTTTTTCAGCATCTTGCATAGTATGTCTTGCCCATGGTGGTGTCTTCTTTTCATTCAATTTGACACTTGGACCTGCATCTGAAGTAATCTAATTTTTAGGAGGAGGACAATCTCAAATAAGATTCTCCCTCTCAAGTTTGCAAGGGGAAGAGGGAGCAGCAATAGAAGGTTCTTGGAAATTATCAGAGTTTTCCATTTCAAGTGAAGAGAAGGTATAGATTTTCTACAATCAACATTCTCTTCAAAGGATACATCTTTGATTAATTCAATCATCTTTTGTCTCGGGATATAAATTCTATATGTTTTAGAAGATTCGCTATAACCAACAAAGATTCCTTTCTTCCCTGAAGGTTTTAGGGTAGATCTTTTGTCTTTGGAAACATGAATATAAACTGAACAACTAAAGACGTTAAGATGAATTACATCAGGTTTAGAGCCAGAAAAAGCTTCTTCCGGAGTCATGTCATTTAGAATTTTGTGAGGACATTTGTTTTGAACATATACTACTGTTCTACATGCCTCAGCCCAAAGAAAAAATCTGCAATCATCGATCATGAATCATGGCTTGAACAGCTGCAACTATACCCCTGTTTTTCCTTTCAGCAACACCGTTCTATTGAGGATTGTAGGGGACACAAAACTCCCTTTAAATTCCCTCTTCAACGCAAAAACCTTGAAATGCACATAAAATGAATTCACCTCCATTATCAGATCTGAGTATCTTGATTTTGTTCTTTGAAATGTTTTCAGCTATGGCTTTAAACTCCTTAAACTTAGATAAAATTTCATTTGATTTCTTGGATTTAAGAAAGTAGATCCATGTCTTGCAAGAGAAAACACTAATAAATGTTACATAATACTAAAAACTCACTTTACGAGGTGGAAGATATTGACCCACACAAATCAGAATGAATCAGCTCTAGAATATGCTTAAGCTTACTTTTATTGGAGTGGAAAGGACTCTTAGTATTTTTTCCCAAAGCACTACCTTTGCAAATACCATCATGAGCAGCACTATGTTTAGGAAGTCCTACAACCAGCTTATCCATTGAAGAAAGAGATTTGAAGTTAAGGTGACCAAGCCTTTTATGCCATAGCAAATTATATTTAGAAGCATCATGACTTGAACTTGATTTGCTGAAAGTTTATAAAGATTTTCATGATGAACTCCAATCACTTGAGCTGAGCTACAATCAGAATTTTTCTTCCAAGCAACCACTTTTCCATCAGTGAAGGCCACATTAAAACCTTTATCCTGTAAGGTTGAAGTAGAAATTAAATTCTTTTTGATTGCTGGGACAAACAAAACATTGCTAAGGTGTAAAGGAATACCAAAGTTTAATTTGAATGAAGTCTTACCAGCTCCTTTTATGGAGTAAGATGCATTATCACTAGTGATAACTTGCAAGTGAGAATCCTTCTCAATCAGATATGAAAGGTGTTGCTTATAGCTTGAAATATGACGAGAAGTGCCACTATCTATCAACCAGGTATTGCAATCAAATGGTATATTACTAGACAAGGCTGAAATGAATATGAATCCTTTTGAATAGTTGCTAGAATTCTTGGGTGGAGATGAATCCTTCACATTTGTGACAGCTACTTGATGATTCAGTTTCACTTTGCAATTTCTAGCAAAATAACCATACATTTCACATCCAAATTATTTCACCTTGGATATATCTCTTTTCCTTTTACAATTAGAAGAAGAGGAGGAAGGATTCTTATTATCAACTTTCTTAAAATTCGTTTTCTTCCCTCAGTTGCTTGAAGTATGTTCAACAAGAACTTGATCCTCTACATTATGAGATTTGCTAGAATTTCCTCTAGCCTCCAGCCTACATTCCCCTTGAATACAATCTGATCTTAGTCTATAGAAATTTGACAACTCATTTCTACCACTAATGCCTTGGATGAATGATTCCCAAGAGTGTAGGAGACCGTTCATGGCAAGCATGACAAGTTCTGTTAATGATTGGTAGCTTTAGTTGGATAAACTATAGTGCAAATTTATATGTGTGTGTGTGTGTGATATAATATATATATTAATATATTCAATTCTAATGAATAGACATGTCCATACTCTATCCTATATTAGAGAGATGGCTGCCATTTGAAAAGCACATACCAAACATTATGGCAGTGCTATTACATTTGCAGCAATCCGAAGAAAACAACATGGTATTAGAGCCAGGTTGACTGTAAATGTACTCCAAGTAAAGATTGAATTTTAAAGCCTAAGTCAATCATCCTTTTGAAGGAGTCATCACAAGAATGCTTATATCAAGATAATTGATATCCACTCCTCTGGCTTAAGATAATCTGATTGAATATGGCAGAACCCATGGGCTATGTGGCTTGTCAAGAAAGTAGGCTCATTGTGTTTGTATATATTCTCTTTTAAGAATTCCTTTTGCTTTAACACACCATGAGAAAACGGTCAGCTCTCTGATCCATAAATAGAAATAACTCTTAAGCTTCTTCATTTTTGTTATCGTGATCTAGTTCATATCTTCTAAATGACTCCCATTCTGTATTATTCTCATTGGCTTTAAAACTTGAAATATTGAGCACTTCCAAATAGTCATGCATATTGATTCTTCTCTGTGATATATTTGCCGCCTAGTCTAAATTTTTATTAGACGTTAGATTTTTATGAGGGAGTATTGCATGTTAATTTAGAGACTGTTATTGACCCAAGAATGATCTGCCCACTTATGCTTTATATTGCGAAGAAATCAAAAGATAAGTTAACTAATTATAAATAGGAAAAGGAGCGATGAAGGAGACCAGTGTACACCACACAGGAAGTGTCTCAACCAGAGGAACAAGAGATTAGTTCCTTCTGATTTAGCTCAAGGTATTGATGCTGGACTGTTGGAAGTTATCGTTGATTCCCTCTGAGACAAATGGAACATGTTGATATTGAAGACTAGCAAGTAAAGACATGTGCTATGTAGAAAACAACGATTCATCATCTTAATGCTACCAAGTATCTTTTCTCAGGTCAATATGTTAGACTATACTCAGTGCAGCCAACCTTTGTGGAGTTATTGTCGTTTGGATGCGTGAGTCATTCAGTTTGAAATATTGAACTAGTGAGTGGATGTTGATGGGTTGGGCATCGTATGTGCAAGTACGTCCAAGAAAATTTTAATTAATGTTGCGTCAACAAGATACTATGATAAACATTAAGGTATGTGAGGCTCATTAAATTATATTATATTTATTGCTATCAAAATGTAATATATCAGAACTCTAATGTTATGTTGTCTCATAATTAAAAATGTATATTGAGATGAATTTATATGTAAGCATATGTGATTCTAATATAGCTATGGATATATAATATGTTTATGGAAATAAATTATAATAGATATATTAATAACTTCATCGAATATTGGTTAACTCATCATGAATTAAGTATAGAATCAAATTACTAATGTTCTTATAGTTAAAATATAATAATATTATTATTGAGAAAATTTATTAAAAGTGATTTTATTACTATAAGAGTAATTTGCCTTGATCTTTTCCTTTGAGAATGTTCTTGTAGGAAAAGGGAGATTGAGATTGAGAGGGAGCTTGACATTTCATTAAGAGGCAACCTTGAAAGAGAGGGAGCAAATCGAGGATATGGTTTTGTCAAACTTTAGTGATCTCGAACGTATTGACTCAAATGGACTAGATCATGTTGAGAAGGATTCTCTAATGATCAATAAATTGTAAATAGTAAAGAGGACTATGATTTATGAATATTGTTCATAATTGTATGAGCCTATCCTGTGTGTAAATCATAAGGAAGTGACGACTTCCAGATGATTATCACTTGTACTTGCAGAAGTTATTGTAAGGTGACGATCTTATAATAACTTCATTCGAATATCAAATGCATTGACATTCAAATGTCAAATGAGTTGACATTCAAAAAACCTTTTTTTACATTGAGGTAATATGTTATTCATATCGTGTATGAATCTTGTTTATCCTTCCTAGCTAAGAGGGAATGTTAATGATTGGTAGCTTTAGTTGGATAAACTATAGTGCAAATATATATATAATATATATAAGTGTGAGATATAATATATATATTAATACATTAAATATATGAGATACTTATTTGTCATTATATTAATTAAATTCTAATGAATAGACATGTCCCATGAAGGGACATGTCTTCATGGGACATGTCTATCCATACTCCATGCTATATTAGAGAGATGGCTGCCATTTGGAAAGCACATACCAAATATTATGGTAGTGCTATTACATTTGCAGCGATCCTAAGAAAACAACAAGTTCTTTGTCATTAATGGAATCTCCAATAGTACTCAACTGATCTTCTAATTCTATAATTTTCACAAAGAAGGAAACAATGAAGTCTACTTTGTACATCTTGATGTGGAGTAGTTGCCTTCGAAGAGCCAAGGCTCTGTTTGTGTTATTGAACTCATACATGCTGTGAAGATAATTATACATCTCAGCAGAATTTAACTTGGAGATTGTTGAACTAGGTGATGTTTCATAGAATCAATAAATGATCCTTTTTGCCACAATTTTTTTCTTCTTCTAGGATGCTTTCTTTGCAGCATTAATGGGCTTTGTTACATTAAACTCCACATAATTAAGAAGATCATTTTCTTCAAGAACCGATAAAATTCCAGGCTTCTAGGATATAAAATTTGAGGCTCCTTCCAACCAATCTTCAACTTTAAGACCAAGCACCGTAATGATGTTTATGAACTAACAGGAACGAGTAAGAGAAAACGTTTTGGTTAAAGCTTGGTGACACTAACCGAGCATTGATACCATGTTAAATGTGGACCAAACAAATATCAAGCTTCAATAGAACCTTGAAAACCATTTTATTCTAGGAAAAGCCCTCTTCATTGAGGTGAACAACCCAATCCATAAAACTTGTAATTTAATTAATAAAAGAAAATTTAAAATGCTCCAGAATATAGAGTTCCAAAATTCACACGTAGAGGTGTTTTGATCAACTCAAAACTGAACAAAACGTTCAACCATCTGGCTACAAAACATGCATAGGTGAAACTCATATATTCAAAAGTTTATCTTTAGAGACATCTGAGAACATAAATACTTTCTGATAAAAACTAATGCAAGCATGAATGTCTGCTTGAGCGAGTTCATTGAAACAATATATATTTTTATAGATTAAAATCTTTCTTCTTCTTGCACATAGCTAAGGTGACAAATAGGAACGAAAAGTTTCTTGATTAATTTCTATCACACGGTCCTTCTATTTTTCTTGTTCTATTACAAGAACACAGACAGATATTGTATCCTTATTCATGCATGGAGCTGTTATCATTAGGTAGTTGAATGATGATCTTTTATCTATCTTTGGTGGAAATGCTCGATGGTTGTCTTCATGGGTGACAACACAAATCAAGTGGAAGTTTCTCTAAGAAAAACATGGTAGTCATAAAGACTTCTAACGTATGAGCAGTGAGAATGCCAACAATTATAGGGATGTTGCGATGGAAGTCCACGTTGACAACAATTAAGTTGGAACCAACAACATTAGATCATTTTGGCAACAGATTAGATGATAAGGTCATATCCCTTCAGCTCAAAATGATCCAAGAAAATAAATATTTAACCAATATTCTATGCCAACTGTAAAAATAGTTAGAGTGAGTAGCTTATAATAAAATGTTAAGTTCAGTATTTCACATGATGCTAATAGTTGAACACATTTTAAGATAATTTTTTAATAATAATTAAATAAATAATGATAAGAAAACCATATTAAAATTTTAAATTGAGAAAGAGTAATTAAATATATCATCTATTATCAATAAAATAATATTTAAAATAATTAAATAATAATAAAATTAGAATGAATGAATAAATAAATGAAATTAAATACAAGAGAGAATATTGTAGAAAGTTTCACCTTCCTAGAAAAGATCTAATAATAAATGATAACAAACACAAAATAAACAAGTAAATAAATAATATAGTATTGAATACTATAAATTAACCAAGTCTAATGAAAAGTCAAGAGATATGTAATAAGACGTGACTCCTTCAAAGTAAGATATAAAAGGAAGAAAGAAGAGGAGAAGATAGGAGTTAAAGGAGGATTAATGGAAGAGAAAATGAATGAGAAGAAAAAAAGGAACTAAATTTTCAAATGGTTGTGATGATGAAAGGATGCAACTCTACAAAAGGGTTCTAATTCCGAATGGTTGTGCCTCTTCGAAAATATTGAAATTATGAAGAGTGGCGACTTTCCAAAAGGGTTGTGATTATGAAGGCTTGTCACTTTTCAAAAGGAGTGTGGTTAATAAGGGTTGTGACTTTTTAGAAGGACGTGCATTGCAAATAAAACAAGATTTATAAAGTACCATTAAATAAGAAACAAATAAGAACTTATGATTATGAAATAAAAGATAATTTAGATTTGAATCTTTCCAAAGCAGAATAAGATATAATAGTATTAGTGCATATTATTAAAATGTGATCCCATTCAAGGGAAATGTAGGGGATTTAATAGGAAAGTCTATTGACCTTAAGGGATACCTTTCTAAAGAAGATGGCTAACTAGCCGAGGGTCGTTCCATGGAACACAGGGGGTCCTCCATAGGGTTATGAAGCCCAACTTGAATAATAGCTTCAACAAAGATGGAAAATAACCAAGCACTGTTATCTTGAACACAAGGGATCCTCCCAGAGGGTTAGGAAGCCTAATTGAAGGAATCTTTAAGGTTCATGTAGAAACAAGCGAGTTTCCAAATATTAATTACTTTAATAAAATGTAATAGTTTATGCTAACAAATCTTTTTAGGTTTATCTCATTGAGAAATAGCTTAAGGAGGAGGGATATTACACTTTCTAATGCAATAGTAGATTGTAAATACAAACCTATACACTTTGAAGTGAGTGCCATCTAATACTCTCAAACTCTATATCTTCATTCTTCCAACATTGGTATCATAGCGAGGATGTCATTGGAAGGGTATACCGATTCAAAGTGAGTAAGCCCTAGGATTGAAGGGAGAAAGGAAAATTGCTTTCAAACCTGCTGTGTGTACAATTTGTTATGTATATGGATCAAATCATTATAATTTGTCTCTTTCTAGACAACATAGAATAGAACAACACATGAGAAAAATCTCTTTAGATTAGCAGGTAAATCTTCTTGAGAGTTAATATTAAACATAACGCTTTGAACAAGAATTAACACTTGTGCTCACTCTACAAGATTTTCTACGGGGTTTTCAGATAAGAAAAATAACTGTCTTGTACTTGATTGTTTTACATGAAACTCCTTATCATTTGCCTTCCATGTTCATCAACAAGAAGGGACCAAGTGGTCTCATGTTCATTGATTCTTATGATTGGGTTCTACACCCTTGATCAAAACATCACAACCCTAACATACAATGTCCTCAGTGTCAATATCTTTTCCACGAATATAATCAGGTTGTAGATCTTAAATAATCATATGACATTACGTTCAGCATAAAAAACAAAGCATTTCAGCCTGCAGGATATTTTATTCCATGTTATTGACAACTTCTATCATTGAACAATAGATTTTTGTAAATCTATTCACTCTTATTATCTTTCTTTTTGACCTATATGCATTCCATATTTGTCCGATTCTATTTTTCTCGTTTTTAATCTTAGAAGCAACAAATTGAATTTGATCCTCTCTTGAGAATGGGGACAATACCCTCTAAGTTATTAAATGATGAGAGTCACTTGTGTTAAGCGACTTTGTTTTCAAGATATTCATTACTTTGTTAGATATATTTCAGTTCAATGTGCTTCTTGTATATTTAGATGCTAAATGCTCTGCATATCTCTATTTATATCTCTTTTCACTTAGAAGCTTCCTTCCATATCCTTGTAATTTATATATATACAATATAGGAATGAGTTAAATGATAATCATATATGGTTGCGGCTAGCGTTTGGCTCTCTTCTTGATTTTCCAATTGATTTTCTTTAGTAAATATTAATTGTTTTGTTGCTTCTGCTTTTAAATATTTATAAGTTTGTTTTGTAAGTCCTTGTACCATTCTAGTGACTAGATGCATTTTGTGTCTCACAACCCTTTTCTCCCATTACTCTTTATTTTTTAAACTACCACTAAATTCTGGCAGTCAATTTTGATAGAAATTGATTTTTGTTTGTAAATAAGCACTAGATATTATGTATCTGTTTAAAAATGATCATTATAAATTTTTGAACCCCTTATCTTTTGTTTGGAAAGATTTTGGTTAGAATGATGTTTCAAGGCATGATTGGTATTGTCAGAAATTTTCTGAATGCCCACTCTCTTGGTTCTGTATTTTTCTGGTAGTTTTCTGTACTTCTTTTATTTATTCTGCCTAGCATCAATTTTGCTGTAGTTGAAAGTTGAAACACACCATACACATCATTGCATATCTTCTGACTTTTATAGTTTCATTGGTTTTGTTGCCTAAGTGTCAATATGATTTTGGTCTGCACAATTCACATGCCATTTACCATTTTCTGGTAAATTATAACTTCATGGTAACATGAAATCTTTTAAGGGAATCATTACTTATTATTGCTTTTGTATTATGGTAGAAAAAGAGCAGTTTGGTTTTATAGACCAGAAATATGATTGTTAAATATTGATTATTGCATATGTTTCCTGCCTGTAGAAATCAGACAGGAGGTTTATTCTCTCAGTGCATGCTGAGGGACCGATAAAGGTACTTTCATGTTCTTAAATTTTAGTTGAGTTGTAAGTTTGAGAGAAATATCAGATTATTAGTGATTTTTATTCTGTTGTTCATATGCGTAGGTACTCAGTGTCACAGATGCAGATACACATAGCATTGAAAACTTAAATGGGAAAGGCTTGTTTAGGTTTGCAGAGAAACGTACAGCCGGCCAGAATGGAGATAATTGCACAGAATTCAATGCGAAAATTACAGTCTGTTTGCCTTTCATTGGACTTGCCATGGTAGATTCTATTCCACAGGTATAGTGATCAAAAAAAAGAAAGAAAGAGGTGACTGAAATTGTCTTATGGAACTGAAATAGACAAGTAGCTAACCTAAAGCAAATCTTATTAAGTAGTGAGTATGTCTCTTAAACAATTTTTTTATATTCTTGTAAAATCATTACTTATGCTTTTTCCTGATTCCTTTCCTGTCAATTATTTCTTTGTAGGAGCTAGCATTTGCTTGTGCTAGAGGAATCAAGATCAAAATATTGCAGGGCTTGCAACAACAGAAGTTCTTTTTTCAAATAGAATCATTTCAAATTGATAACCAGCTTCCCCATCCCATATACCCTGTAATGGTTTCTATGGACAACACATCTAGTGGAGCTTTTGTAACCCAAGGGAAAAGTAGAGAAAATAGTCTTGATTCTATGGTTGAAGAAGGCGTAAACTACATATATGAACTTTCACATGAGCCTGCATTCTACTTTGGTGCAGTAAAGTGGCACCACATGGCAACCTCTGTAAATTGTTTTGAGTGTGTTACTGTAAGGTAAAATAATGTGTATTAGGGTATTGATTATTTGATTACTCTTCTCTGGGGATAATCGTTGTTGCATTTAGCTTATACATAGAAATTATAGAGTTTCTAACCTGAGTTAAAAATAAAAATATTTTCAGATTAGCACCTTTACGTCTTGAATTTGAAGACCAGATGATTTTTCGCTTGGTGGACTTCATAAAAAGTGTGACTTGGAGATTTTGGAGGGGAACTGCCCAGGCACAAAACTTTGATATGTGGCCAGTAAAATATAGCATGAATCAAGTTAAGGGTCATTTTGTTGATCCTCAGATTGTTGAATTTGTTAAGAACCCTTACTCAACTCAACTGCATTTCTTAAAGGTTATGAAAATCATGGAGAGTTACAGAAGCTGGTCATCTCCTGTTGCCATAAAGCCAATTGGTGCTCCTTGGCACAAAATTTCTCTCTTAGCAAGGAGGAGAAGGAAGATATATATTGAAAATTTTCATGTTGCACCTATCAAGCTAACTGTAAGGTATGTTGGGAATTATTTTAATTTGTTGAGAAAAGAATGTTCAGCAGTATCCGTTTGCACCTCCAACATATTATAGAACTCCATGCTGGCAGGGTGATCTCAGTCCTCATTTCCCAAGATATGCACCCAAGATGAACAACTAGGACATCTTTGAACTAGCCTTTGAAAGGGATCACCCATGGAAATTCCTGCTTAATCATCCTACTTGTTTATCTTGGGGACTCATTCTCCTTTAAGTGCCCCACATAGACATAAAATTTCAAGAGTAATTGAAGAAAAAAAATTAAATGAAAAAAGGGTCTTCATCTAATGAACCTTTGAGACTGACCATAGTTATGGTGATGAGATTGATGAGGCCACAACCCCTTCTTGGCTATTTAGAGGCAGTATATCAAGCCCTACCTCTTTGAGCCTACGTTCATATAGATGATTTAACGACGTGTCTCTGTGTGATTAGTACAAGTAACTTTATAAGGTTTTAAATTTATTTGCCTTTATGATGTTGTACGTAGTATAAACATATTTTGATTTGACACTGGTTGCTACTGTTAGTGAGAAAAACAACCTTTAGTTCAAATTTTCTATTGATCTTTTTTTCAAAAATCCATTTTTTAGTTGTTTTATTTTTTAACATTTTGCACAGCTCTCAGTAGTTCCCTTTTGTCTAGGGATTTTGGGTTCTAGGCATCCCTTTTTCATGTTCCTGGGCTTGCCCATTCTCCCTAAAAGTGGATTCAGTGAAAAGATAATCATGCTTCCTGCGCTTTTTTTAATTCAAAACTGTGTTAAAGGTTTCCTTCTATCAATCAGACAAAGCTATAATTCATTCTGCTTGGTTGGAGTTAGTGTTGGGGATGTGGTACAATAATCAGTTTTCCTTGTATATAATTATTTTGTCCTTGTCATCAGCTTTTCCAGCAGTCCTTGGTTGCCCAAAGATGATCGTAGTGCAGCAGCACAGTCTTTGATCTGGATCAACAGCACAACATTACAGGTTAGAATGCCCATATGTTTTTGTTACTGGTATGTTTTTATATCTTCTTTCAACACTTCGTGTATCTAGTATCTACATGTATATTGAGGATTATTTTTGCAGGCAGGAGAAAAATTCAAAATTAAAATACACTCGCTAAAATTTTAATTAAAATTTACAAGCTGCAAAGAAGTCAAATTCAAGTGAAAATGAACAGGTAAATGAGTACCTAGAGAATCAAATTAGGAGAGAACCTGTTCCAATCAATATATAAAGGCCACACAATATGAATTTTTTTTTTGAGTTTGTTGATAAGGTTGACATCATGGGGACTCACTTGGTTAAACACTTTCAGAACCTGTGTTTCCACACTTCCAATTTTTTCTCCTCAATTTGAGATCGCTCCCATAAATGTGAGGGTTGATCTCCTTGGAGGGAATCTATATTTATCTTCCATCACTTTCTTAAAACAGTGGAATAATTGTCCTAGCATTGAAAATGGGGTCCTTACAATGAGTTTGATAATCACTTTTGTCCATGATAAGCGCCTTCCAAACTGACTTTGAATTTGCCTCCTTGGTTGTTCAAAGCATTTCATGCAACAAACCTTCAATCTTTGACAACATTTATCATACACTCAAATCAGTTGATTGCACTAAATCACAATCATAGTCGACAAATACATCTGCCAGCATCTGTGAGTCCTTATAGACTTCATCAAGCAGCCCTAGAACACGTCTCCCTTGGTAAATCAGGCTATCTGAGCTACCTTTATACTTCCTTTAAACCAGGGTACTAATTTTGAAATTTTCTTGACCATATGATGTGCATGGTTATTAATGTTGTAGCTTTGGTCAGATTGGTTTGATCAAATTATTATGTTCATCAGTTGGACATTATCACTGATTAATAATCATTAAATCATTCATACATATAAAACATATACATACACACACGCGTGCGCACACACACACACACATATTATATTGGGGAAACTGAAATTCTATTTAATTATATTACTAAGCAATGCAAATTACTGATCATAGCTATATCGACCTTATTAAATGAATGATCACTGTGCAACAACTATCATATGACCGATTACTTGTTATTATCAATCTAATTATCATATTTCCATTATAGTACCTAGATTGGGTATTATAATATGCAGAACAAATGCATTACAACATCGATTATCCAGATTGGGTATCAAATTATATTATATGAAGATTACAACAGTGATCACCATTGTATCGGCAAGATTTAATATTGCTTAGTTGCTGTTATTATTGGCATGCTATTATGAAACAGCCATTCATAATGACAGGGCATGCCTCATATAGAGAAATGATATGAGACATGTCTCTTTGGGCATGTTTTAATATCAGAGTGATGAAACACTTTGAAAACACATAGTTCCAATCAGTATTAGTACAAAGTTAAAGAGATCTGATTTACATATAAACACTTTCTATTCAAGCAAATTCAAAGTGTACTTACAGGTTGGCTACCACATATACTTGTGTAAATCTGCATAAGGAAATAATTTAGTCATATCATCAAGTAAGATCTTTTGTGAGATAACATTTTGTAGATAAGGCATATAAATTTTTTAAAAATGTATTACAATTGATCCTACTTCCGTTAACATGGTATTAGAGCCTAGTTGGAAATAATACCAAGAGCATATACAACCTTAGAAAACCTAAAAACATCATTATAAAGAATTTGTATTTAATTAGCAATCATGGTGAATGGAACTAGATTTGAAGATAGACTCCGGGGTGCAACAAATTTTGTCTAATGGAAACTCAGATTAACGATGACACTAGAGAGAACTAGAATTAGACTCATATATGGAAAATAATGTAATGAGCCCAAGCTGTCTCAAACTAATAATTCTGAATGTTATGATCAAGTGTTTGGAATTTTGTGTTTAATTGCCTTTGTGTTTGAAACATCTGTATCAAATCTTCCAACAGATAGAATACTGAAATGAATAATGGAATGATAACTATGCAACCACCAAATTCTTAATGAATTTCATCGCTGAAACTTAATTTATCTATCCTTATCACTCTTACAATGATATCGAGAGAACCTTGTATATAAGTGACCGTGTTTGCAGCAGATATGGCAATTCTAAAATAAGACTTCTTTGAAAATTTATTACATAAATTTCAAAGACTTCTACATAAGAATCAACAAATATATGGAACCTGTAACTCCCAGCTCCAGTCACATGCAGGCCTGATTGCAATCTTCAGCAGCCTTGGTAATTGCCAAATATGATTATATTTATGAATCTCCAGCTAGCATCTATGGTCTCATCTTGTTGATGCTGTGTTTGCTCAACTACAGGCTGAATGTGCAGAGTATTGGGCCTGATTTGGGCGTCCAAACCCACAGCAGAGATGCACACCAAACTTGGCATTGTATTGATAGGAAAATCAGACAAACACCTGCATCTAACTTCAGGTAGAAACATCAGCAATAAATGTGTAACAGGCTGCCCAGAATTCAACGCGCAGCATGTCCAGATTCTGTTTATCTAGGATAGGATCAAACCTCTTCCTTTTAGCAGGATATTTGTAACTAAATCCCCCACACCCTCAATGTCTTCTTAGCAAAAGCACATACAGGAAGAAGACTCAGTATTTCAGACTTAATCAACTCTGTATATTAACCTACTACACCTCAGCAGTAGATTCCAAATTCTTCAATAGTCAATTTGCTCCTCAACCACAAAAGATACAGTAAGAGGAGGCACCATAATCAAACCCTCAGCTCAAAACCACTATACTTCTGCAATTGATTGAAATTCATAAACTCAGAAACCCTCTCAAGAAACAAATAAAAAGCTATAAACAATTGGATGTTTTTCCATCAAAATGAGTTCATATTTATAACACCCATTGGCACAAATCTTCCTAAATGCAACTTCACTTAAGAAGCTTTCTCAGCACAGCATCATTTTAGAGTGTGCCATAATAATATAATTTATTAATTTCCTTTGGCTCCCAAAAACAACCTTTTCAACCATATCATAACATTATCAAACACAAGGCCATCGTCTGTCCAAGATTTAAAAATTTCCATCGCGGTTGCAACCAGCTATGGCACTAAGGTAGCCAAATACAATAGTAGCAAAAAAAGCAACCTCAACATAGTTAGATGAATAATAATAATTCACTCGTCCTGCGAAAATGATTGAAGAAGCATCAGAGTTAAAATATGATGACACCAGATTGATCTTGATGAAGAAAGATGATGAATGAACCGGATGGGGTGACTTACTTTAAATAGATGCTCCCTCCAAGATTCTTGGAGCCCAAACTAGAAGTTTGAAATAAAATTGAGAGCATCACTTAACTTCGCCAACTCAACTGAGCTCATCGAAACCAATTGTTAGTTTACTATAAATAGTAAGCTCCTCAAAACTAAGCCAAAACTTACCATAAGTTGCTGGGAAGCCTACAATACCACAACTTAGACCCTCAAATCCCACTTTTAGCTCAGGAGGGTCATGTTGATAAACCGACCAAGTCAACTACAAGAACTTGCTAAAAATGGGGACGTTACAAGCCTCCCTTCTTAAGATTGGTTGTTCCCAAGCAATCCCAAAGCAAAAATGTACACCACAGTCCACCTATATCCCAAGGGTGAAACTGTGCAATATAACGATCTCATACAACTAGTTCCTGAAGCACAAATACCCAAATAATGGATATCAATAAATTAATCATCTGAAAACTGACTGGAGGTAACAACTCATCGAAACTCATCCCAACTGAAACACCAACTCTGTCAACATGTGAGTCCCCATCCAATTGACACACCCAACTACTTTGGGATGATGGTAACAACCATTGGCAACTGAAACACTACCACCAACTCCAACCTCGACTAAACCGTCTTGGGTCTGTTGATACTGCAAGTGATCTAACTTGCAGTTGTTTATCCCATCTGCAAGAAACATTGCTAACCTATCCATAATGGATGGTATGAAACTAGAACCAACCCACATTGACATGAAACCAAATCCTCTATTTGTAGGTCAAATATGAAATGAAGAGCACTCCTTACTGTGTAATGCTTGTAGAAATGTGATATCCCCATTTTGGCATATAAATTAACTAATAATATATAAAGACTATAATATTAATAATCAATAATTTATATAAAATATTATAGTTATACTAAGATACAAATATAAATTGTTATATATTATATAATTATAAATATTAATTACGCGCACACACACACACACACACACATGCATAAATGAATATTATTATAGATCTATGTATATAATTAGATATTTAATTGCCATGATATATATATATATATATATATATATATATATATATATATATATATATATATATATATATATATATTACATATACATATATATGTCTACTATTTTATGTGCTATAGTGTATGACATTATGCCTATATTAAAATAATATTATTATAAATAATTAAAGTGATTCATATATAATATATAATAATAAATAATTCATATAATAATATATAATACATAATCATATATAATTGATATTAATATATATTATTAATATATAATCATATATAATTAATATTAATGAATAGATGCACCTCTATAAAATATTGTTATATATATGGTATATCAAAGGTTGAAGTAATCATCATAGGAATTATTATCAAAATTTATACATTTCAAGAGGAAATTATCCAATGTCTTGAAAGGGGACATTACAAGAAAGCCCCAATATATGTCAGTGACTCATCAATTACAAACTGGGAATGAAGAGATGGCTTTAATGTTTTACTTTGAACTATTGGTTAGGCAAGATCTTGGGAAACTTTCTCAGCAAATCCGACTCGAAGATCCTTGTGGGGAAGCATCGTAGACAAAGTCTCTACAATCTTTCCCACCAACCTTCAAATGGCATGAGAGCCCCGGATGAGAGTACCCTCAGACACTCTGTATGAATCCTCCCACAAATCTAAACTCTCAAATAAATACTCCACGAATGACTTAGTGTAGTAGAAATTATATATAGAAGCATTAACCTATTGCCCCGCTATCCACAACTAATCCCTCTAAAAACATGGCATAACAAGAATTGCATAACAACCCTCCACTGATGCTCTCACTTGTTCCATACCTACTGCATCCATATCTTGGACAGATGTGATTGCCACATGATCACATCGCTCATCCCCAACTGTAGAAGCAAATTCACCACCAACCACAATACGTAGCATAACAGGCTTTGGGTTTGGGGTTGGTGTCTACTGTACCTGCTCCAACTCCATGGTAACCTCATCCAACTATGACTATGCCTCTTGAAGAGCCAATTGAGTACACTAAAGAGAGTCCATAGTCACCTCAATCCATTGGGTGAGCTCAACCACCTCCTCCTCTTTCCCTAACAATGCTTCATAACAGGTGTTACCCCACTCTAAAATGTAATCCCTATCAGCAACTAACTGCGAATAATTATGCTTCAAGATCTTGACAACCTCTTGAAACGCATGAACCTTTGCTAGGGAAAATCTACTATCATTGTGCTCATCTAACATAGGAGACTCTCAACCAAATGTGACCAACATCTGACAAATAACATCATAATTCTCAAGAGCTAGATGTCACCATTACTCACCCTTAGCTGACTAGCTACATGATGCCTTTATAATCGCTACCACCTATGCAAGCTCTCTGCCTCACTAACTGCACTGTGATAGGAAATTGAATTAGAACTGCTAACCACAAGATCGGTCACCTTCTATGCGCTCCTTTCCTCGCACACATATGCAACCAAGATACAACTACTTGATACTTTTTCCAATTCCTCATCCAATGAAGTGGAAGCTCTAGTTATATCAATCTCCTTGCATGGCTGTTCTTCCTCCTCAATAGAAAGTTCCGATAAATCCTGGTCGTGGGACCCACCAAAACTTCCTTGGAGTCGTCACTTATTATCTGACAAGGTAAATCAGATCCACAACAACACATAGCATCCCAAAATGGATCATCAAAGGTGTCCACATTATCAGTATCCCCATCACTTGATAGAGTCTCAACTGTTGTCACTTGACTCTGCACACATAACTCTAGGCCAAGTTGTGAATCAATAGTACTAAAGCATTAACCAACATCGGCTGACTCCTCATAGTACTTTAGCTACCTTAGTGTCAAAGCTCATTGTTACATATAATTCTCCAATAACAATCCCATCCTCAAGAGAGTTTGAACAATCAGTCGTAACAACTGCATCAACTGCCTCTACACTAATAGTAGCAACAGCTCTGGAATCCTCAACTTGCTGAAGCTCAGTGCTGTTGTCCACCAATGGCACTGACACACCTACATGTCTCCTTGTGGAATGCCCATCATTAGAACTACAGATAAGATTAGTGGATGTTGTACTGAACACAGGTACATCTGCCTCCTGAATGCCAATCAGAGAGAACTCAAGAATTCTTCCCTAGATCCTCGGTGTCATTCTACTAAAAGTGGAAACTATATACCTTGCTGTCCTATCAACCGTCTTTGGATCCAACAGTCTTGCCGTGAAGCTCTGCTAATGAAGCTTAGGTCTTTCCATACCGTCCCTCAAAGCATTTATTTTTCCACTATCTTCCACACTTCTCCAATGCACATTACTATTGGTTCTTTGTCTGCCCATAACTGGAAAATGCAAGAGTGCCGGTCACTCCAAATACAACAGAAGATCTGAAATAATGAATGTTCCCTAATCTACGAGATGGCAGGAAGCCACTCTAATACCACCGTAATATGTCCAAGTTGGCTCAAACTAATAATACTGAGGGTTATGATCAAGTGTTTGGGATTCTGTATTTAATTGCCTTTGTGTTTGAAACATATGCATTAAATCTTTTGACAGATATAAATACCGAAATCAATAATGGGATGATAACTATGCAACTACTAAGTTTCCAATGAATTTCAACGCTGAAACTTTATTTATCTATCCTTATCATGCTTATCAATATATCAAGAGAACCTGGTATATAAGTCATCCTGTCTGCAGCAGATAAGGCAATTCTGAAATAAGATTTAATTGAAAATGTATTATATAAATTTCAAAGACTTCTACATAAGATAAGATAAGAATCAACAAAATTTATGGAACTTGTAACTCCCAGCTCCAATGGCATGCAGGCCTGGTTGCAATCTTCAGCAGCCTTGGTAATTGTCAATTTTGATTATAATTATGAATCTCCAGCTAGCGACTATGGTCCCAGCTTGCTGATGCTGCATTTGATCAACTACAGGTTGAATGTGTAGAGTATCAGGCCTGATTTGGGCATCCAAGCCCACAACAGAGATGCTCTCCAAACTTGGTGTTGTATTGATAGGAAAATCACACAAACACCTGCGTATAACTTCAGCTAGAAGCATCAGCAATAAATTTGTAACATGCTGCCTAGAATTCAATGCGCAGCATGTCCATATTCTTTTTATCTAAGATAGGATCAAACCTCTTCCTCTCAGAAGGACATTTGTAACTAAATTCCCTACTTACTCAACGTCTTCTTCCTACTTACTCCGTAAATTAACCTCCTATACCTCAACGGTAGATTCTGAATTCCTCAGTAATCAATACGTTCCTCAGCCGCAAAAGATACAGTAAGAGGAGGCACAAGAATCAAACCCTCAGCAGAAAACTACTATACTTTAGCAACGGATTGAAATTCATTAACTCAAAAACCTTCTTAACAGATAAATAAAAAGCAATAAACAATTGGATGCTTTTCCATCAAAATATGCTCATATTGATAACCCCTATTGGCACAAAGTTTCCCAAATGCAACTTCACTTAAGAGGCTTCCTCAACATAACATCATCTTATACCGTGCCATAACAATATAATTTATTAATTTCTTTTGGCTCCCAAAAACAACCTTTTCAAATGTATCATAACATTATCTTACACAAGGCCACTATTTCTTGTGCCCAAGTTTTTAAACTTTAAACCTGATTCCAACGAGCTTTGACACTAAGGTAGCTAAAGTACAATAGCAGCAAAAATAGAAACCTTAGCATATTTAGATGAATAATAATAATTCACTCGTATTACGAAAATGATTGAAGAAGCATCAGAATCGAAATATGACAGCACCGAAGTGATCTTGATGAAGAAAGGCGGTGAATGAACCAGACAGGGTAACTTACTATAAATAGACACTCCAAAATTCTTGGAGCCCAAACTAGAAGCCTGAAATGAAAATTGAGAGCATCAATCAACTCCTCTAACACAACTGAGCTCATCGGAACCAACAATTGACTTACTATAAATAGTAGTTTATCAAAACAAAGCCAAAAATCACCATAGGTTGTGAGAAGGCCAATAGCCCCACAAATAAGACCCTCAAATCCCAGTGTTAGCTCATGAGGCTTGCGATGATGAACTGGCCAACCAAATTCCAGGAACCCGCTAAAAATGGGGACATTACGAATAATGACCTATGCCAAATGACGAAATTGAAAGAACTCCATGGAAAAAGAATAATAATAAAGCCATTTAGATCCTAGTGGACTCCATAAAGAATCATATGGTTTTTGTTATATCAAAATTGGGCACTGCTTGTCCCATGTTTACCTTCTTAGGCAACATGTATGAGTTAAACAATACTAGTTGAGCCCTTGCACTAAAGCAAAAACTTCACCATATAAAGATGAATAAGGGTCAAACTATTACATCTTCGTAAGAATTATTGAACTGAGGGACCAATTATGTACAATTGGACAGATAATTGACAACAAAGAATTGACAATGTTGGTTCTAAAAGGACTTTCCACATCCCAAGAATTGTTTGTACAAGGTATAAGTGCCTAATCTAAACCTCCAACATTCGATCAATTGAAAACTTATTGTATTCAAGAAGAGTCAAGACTAATCACTAGAGGAATCTTAATAAATGAATCTAGTGAAAAGATTCAAGTATAAAACACAAACTCACATAAGAATGGGAAGAAAGAAAACTTCAAATGAAAAGGGGAAAAACAACAATAAACACTCATTCAAAAGAAAGAAGGATATGTCTAAGGTACAATGCTATAGATGTGACAAGCATGGACATGTCGCAATAAAATGCCCAGAAAGACTCAAGAATCAAGCCTCAATAGTAGATATCAAGGACACAGAATGAATGGCATTCTATCCAACATTATCAAGTGAATTATTGACCAGTAGAAACACTTGGGTCATAGACAGTGGAGCATTCAGTCATATAACCAGATTCAAAGAACAACCAGATAGCCTTGAAAATAATTCATATAAAGAAGTTATGATTGGAGATAACTCCAAACACCCACTGAAAGGAATTGGGACCTGCATAATCCAATTAAAAGCCAAAGTTTCTCTACAACTAGCAAGAGTGCTATTTGTGCCATGAATCAAAATAAACCTAGTACCCATTGTAACCCGAGAAGACAAAGGGTATCATATCACCTTCTTGGATGGGGAAGGCCTTACCTGGCCTAAGAACTCTAACATCAATTATGCATACACAATAGGAGTTCATGATAGATGTTTGTTTAAATTATGCAATATTCAAAACCAAGCTTTGACCCATGATGTTTCTACTACAAATGAAATATGGCATAGAAGGCTAGGACATCTTCACTTTCATGCCACACCTTCCATAGAAAAACTTGTTACAATACTACTTAAATTAAATCTTGAAGAGGATGGAATATGTAAGGGTTGTGCATTAGGTAAGAATTCTAAAGGGACCTTTCATTGTAGTGAACACAAATTCAAAAAATTTCTTTCCACTTATTGTCATTGATTAATGTGAACCAATGATAGTACCCTCCTCGGGAGGATTTTTGTACTATGTTATTTTGTTTATGACTACATCAGGAAGACTTAGATTTATTTTCTAAAAGTTAAAGAGTCAAATGAAGTACTAGCAAACTTCAAAGAATTTAAGGCCTTAGTTGAAAATATGACTGGGAAAAGAATCAAAACTCAAACGTCAGATAATAGGGTAGAATGTATCTCCAAAAACTTTAAAGAATTTTCTAATACTAATGGGATTAAGAGGGTGTATAGTGTTCAATATAACCCTCAACAAAATGGGGTAGCATAAAGGAAGAACAAGACCGTAGTAAAAGTTGCTAAAGCTATGTTGCATGATCATAACCTTCATACCTCATTCTGGAAGAAGCCTCTAACGCTGTAGTTTACATTCAAACATATGTCCTCACTCTAGTCTTGACAACATAACTCCTAAAGAAGCTTTTACTAGAAACAAGCCTGACTTAAGTCACTTACGAATATTTGGTTATCTAGTCTATATTCACATTCCTAAGTAGAAAAGATCAAAACTAGACCCATCAATAGATAAAGGGATATTTGTAGGACACAGTGAATCATCCAAAGATTATAAGATACATTTTCTCTGTCAGGAAATAAATAAACTAAGCAGATACGTAACTTTTGAAGAGGGCATAGTGTCAACACATCTAAAAACATTAGTGAGATAGACGATGAGTTACGTCAAGAAATGGAGGAGGATCCTGACATTGAACTTCAAAGGGAGATACTTGTAGAAAATAATGAACATATGAATTCTAATCTTGAAACTCCTTAACCTACTAATAATAGAAATAGACCACTCTAGGCAAGGAAAGTTCTTGAAGAAGCAGAAAATTATGCTGCACCTAAGGGCACATTTAAAGAAAGCGAGAAGCAAAGAGGCCACTCAAACTATGTCGCTCTTACGAGTGAACTTATTAAGTCATAACCTCCAAATGTTGAAGAAGCGCTTAAACACCAAGCTTGTAAGGATGCCATATTGAAGAATATCAATCCATTCCGAGGAATGATGTCTGGGACATTGTACGCAAGCCTAAAGGAAAATGAGTTGTCTCATCCAAATGGCTATTTAAAATCCAAACACATAGTAGAAGGAAGCATTGAAATTTTTTAAATTACAAAGCTAGATTTGTTGCTAGAGGCTTCTCCTAAAAGATAGGAATTGATTACAAAGAAAAACATGCCTTGGTTACTAGGTATACTTCAGTAAGGACCATAATCACCACCTCAAAAGGATGGAAGATACATTAGAGGAATGTAAAGACTACATTTTTGAATGGTATTATAGAAGAGGAAGTATATCTAGAGGAACGTGAAGGGTTTATTATTCATGATAGCACTTCTCATGTTTGCAGATTTTAGAAGGGTCTCTGTGGCCTCAAACAAGCTCGTAGAGCTGAGTATGGAAAGATAGGTAGTTATATCACCAAGTTGCAATTCTCCAAAAATGAAGAAGATCCTAACCTCTACTTTAACTCAACAAATGATGATATGTTAATCCTTGTTCTTTATGTTGATGATTTACTAATCATAGGTGAAGATCATCTCATTATGAAATGCAAACTAGATCTTTCTTTTGAGTTAATATGAAGGATGTAGGTCTCATGCATTACTTCTTGGGACTAAAGTATGGCAAGACGAAAATTGTATCATTTTAAATCAAGGTAAATAGACTATTGATATTCTAAAGAGATTTGGAACGATGGACTGCAAACCTATGTCTGTGCCTATGGAAACAAATCTACATAAGTTAAAAAATGCAACCTCTGAGTCAGGATTAGCTGATCCTACTCTCTATCATTAGATAATTCATTCATTAATGTATTTGGTGAATACCAAGCTAGACATTTGTTATGCTACAAACGCTCTGAGTCAGTTCATGTGTGAACCTAAGAAAATACATCTTGTAGCAGCAAAACATATCATGATGTATCTACGTGAAACTATTGGACTTGGATTAAAATATTATAATGTTGATATACGTTTACATGGTTATTCAGGCTCCAATTGGGCTGAAAGTGTTGTTGATTGCAAAAGTACCTTAGGGTGTTGTTTCAACTTAGCCTCAGCCATGGTATCCTAGTTCAGCAGAAAGCAATCTTCGGTTGCACAAAGTTCTATGGAAGGCGAGTACATTGCAGCATCCATGGAAGTTCAACAAGTATTATGCTGGAGGAAATGACTAGTAGGATTGTTTGGACATCCATGGACCCCAGTGTTATACATTGTCATATTCAGAGTTGTATAAAACTTTCAATAAATCCACTATTTCATAATAGATCAAAACATATTGAGATACCTTACCATTATATCAAGAATAAGGTGGAAAGAAATGTCATACAACTGAGATATATTAGCACAGATGAGCAAACTGTTGACATTCTTACCAAGCCCCTCTCAAAATTAAAAGTGGATTACTTCGAAGATAAACTTGGTATAGTTAAAGTATAATTATATTTTCTGAGGTCAAGTCTCAGTTAAGGTTTAATTAAAAGATATATTTGTATATTGTTTTTATCATGTGAGTTACTACATGATTATGTAGAAACATCTTGAAAGGTGACGGTTTCTCAATGATGTTTGATTGTGGTTACTATTGTAAGGTGATGATCATGACAATAGTATAACCTGCTATAATGATGGAGATCATTTGGTGTATGTCTATGTAGATCATGATAGTACATGTTTCAAATGTAAGTTATGTAGTTACATTATTGAGATATGGCATGGTGTATACTATGAGATGTAGTATTGGAGACACCATGTGCATATATTTTCCTTGGTAGGCATCATGAGACTTGATGCTAGTGCACATACCAAAGAAAATATAAGTATGGTAAATATCCTATTGTTGATATTCTTGGATGTACCATACTTTGATGATACCATAAGGTGACATCTAAATGATGGATATATGTTGCTATGCTATATATCATATTGAGATGATTTATTGATCATTCAAACTGCCCTCTAAATGATGGATATATGTTGCATTACTATATATGATATTGAGATGATTCGTTGATCATTCAAACTATCCTCTAAATGATGGATATGTGTTGCTATACTATATATCATATTCAGATGATTTGTTGATCATTCAAAGTATCCTCCCTAACTAAGAGGGAGTGTTAATGTTGTAGCTTTGGTCAGATTAGTTTGATCACATTAATATGTTCGTCAGTTGGACATTATCACTGACCAATAATCATTAAATCATTCAAATATATATATAAATACACACACACACACACACACACACACACACACACACACAAACTTACATGCATACATACATACATACATATATACATACTATATTAGGACAATTCTATTTAATGATTATTGATCAACATAAATTACTATTCATAATTATATTGACCTTATTAAATCAATGGTCATTATGCAACAATTATCATATGACTGGTTACATGTCATTTTTTATCCAATTATTATATCTCCATTATACTACCCAGATCAGGTATCATATTAGATAATATGAAGATTACAATAGCGATCATCATTGTATTGGCAAGATTTAATATTGTTTAGTCACTGTCATTATTGGCATGTTATTTGTTATGAAATTGCCCTTCGTAATGACAAGGCATGTCTCATATAGAGACATGATCCTACGTGGCCTTGGGCCACATAGAGTCATTTCTCTATATGAGACATTTTGCTTTGGGTGTGTATTAATTTCAGATTGATGAAGCACTAGGAAAATACATAATTACAATCAGTATTAGTTCAAAGTTGCAGAGATCTGATTTACATATAAACACTTTGCATTCAAGCAAATTCAAAGTATACTTACAGGTTGGCTGGACATATACCTGTGCAAATCTGCATAAGGAAATAAGTTAGTCATATCATCAAGAAGATCTTTTGTGAGATAAATTCTGTGGATCAAGCATATAAATTTTAAAAAATAAAGGTGTTACAATTGATCCTATTTTCCTTGACAATGATCACATTCTCAAACCACAAACTTCCACAAGGTTGACCATTTTGGTCTATCCCTCCATCACTCTGATACTTAGATTACTGTATCTTTCCCACAAATACTGATATGAAGCTTTTCTTCAGTCTGCGCCAATTCTCCTTATTATTGTGATCTCTTCATAATCAGTGTGGCCATCTTTAATAGTATCCACTTTATGTAGAATATTATGATTACTTCCATGTATTTTAAATCCAAATTGGCAAATTGTCTTCCATGGCTTATTGAAATGCCTCAGTCTCTGTTTTTGGGATTTTGATGGTTTTTGAACTAAGTTGACGGTTTTGAACCATGTTGGGGATTTGGGGTGTTCGTGAACCACCCCTACTACAGGACTCAAAGGTTTTATAACAAATCCATTTGGATATCCTAGTCAGGTCCAAATAAGGTTATTGAACCAAACAAAGTGTCAATTCATTTAAATAAGTATATTAACTAAACAATTTATGTAAATTCATTTAAATAAGTATATTAACTAAACAATTTATGTAAACATGTACATTCTTACTTTATTGCTAAAAACATCATTGTGTCTCAATCTAAACATTGCAAACAATGAAATTAAGTCATATGGCTTAAAAACTATGCGTTTTCTTATATTATCTTTATAGTCTTGTGATGCTTATTTTCGAGATGGTTTACTTTGTCCATTGTTTTGTTGGCCAAGTTAGGATGTGTGCCAGAGGCGTCTTTGAGTTTTCTTTTATAATGATTAATTGACTGTATCTCATCATGTATTTTATGATTCAAATTGAGATTTATTTTATGAGTTTTATTTTGATGAGCATTTATGAGAACTTGGGTTTTGAGAACCAATGTTATTTTTGGGTTGCTTATCATGGAACTGAATTTGATCTTTATTGCTTTTGTGGTATGGGACACAATTTTCATTTGTGAGTTTTCAGGAAGGTAGTCTAGGTGCATGTCTTTGGGAGCAGCTTGCAATAAGGGTCCAGGATCCAAAGTGGTCAGTACCAGGGTAACTTATTGTAAGTTATGCGATAAGTGATAATCTAGTAATTAACATTTGGGAAACACACTAAAATGATAAGTTAGAGATATTGCCTCACCCATGCCTTGAGTGCTTGTATAGGCTAAGGATGGGAATGGGATGATGCCTAGTGAGATGTATGACTAGTTTACCTAGTCTTTATGAGAGAGTATTATGGTTCCCACTGTGTCACATTGATGGTCTAGGGTCCAGAGAGAATAGTCTAGGGTAACTCAAGTAGTTTGAGCATGTGATGACACTCCCTAGTATGTAGCCTGAGTCTCCTCTGTAGATTTTGTATTTGCCTTTGGTGGTGTTTTATTTGTCGGATGTATTCATTGTTGATGATTTACTTTCATTGATGGTAGTTGGTGTATTGATAGTTATTATACTTTGACATGTGGCTTTTGACTTGCAGTGGATATTTCTCGTTGATTTTGTCTCTTGATTGATGATACTCGATTTATGCTATTGACTTGGTAAGTGATGTTGGTATTGGATTGAATGCCTTTTTGATTTTGACTATCTTTTCTTTATTAGTAGTTTGTATACCCTTGAGATAGATTTGGCTTCAAGACTCCGTGCCTAGGATTGTTTTATGGTTTGATTAGCTGTATGCGAATCATTTATTATCTTCCCTGCACAGTGGGAATGGGAGCCTGAGTAGGTAACCACGTGGTCGAGAGATAGTGACTTCTTACCATTTGAGATGTTGGATGTTTGTTGATGCAGTTGTACCATTATAATTCTTATTCCTATCTTGGAGACTTCTATTCAGTTGATGTATATATGTTATCATTTATCGTGTATTTTGATGTACTTATATCTATTCTTGCATACCCCAGGACATGTGCAGTGGATGCTAATCATTAGATGTATTTCATTGTATCAGTTGTACTTTTGTATTTTCTTATGAGATTACATATTTGTTATTTTTTTATGATCAGGAACCTTGTACTTGAGATTTAAATTAATTAACATAAACTTCTTAAATGTGACTCAACGTGACAGAACTCATGAGGAATGAAATATGTGTTGTATTTTCATGTGTACTTGATGTGTGTGTGTATATTCCTTCTGCACTGTTACTTTGATAATGTTTAAACTTTAAAAAAAAAGTTTGGTAAACATTATAGCATGCTAAATTTGTTTCTCTTGGGTTCCTGAGCGGTGTGTTATAGCCTTTTTTTTTTTTGTAATTACATTACTAAACTATAATGTAATGGTAAAAATCTTCATAATTTCCTTTTTATCTTGCAGAGAGGTATTATGGCGCTTATGGATGTTGAGGGAGCTCCAATCTATTTTCGAGAATTAACCTTAGCTCATCCACTAGCTAGTTGGGATGCTATTCAAGGCATGGTCTTAAGGCATTACAGTCGTCAGCTATTGCATGAAGTATACAAGGTAGGTCTCTCTTAATTATATGTTGCAAGGAGCTGAAATGTTCCATGAGAAAGGTTTGTATTGTTGAAAGTTGACCCATTTTTATATTGAATATGAAGGATATATTAGGATTAGGACCTGCACTAACAAGCCTTGTCTATTATGGCTGAAACATTTCCTGGAAACATCCTCTTTATTCAAAATTTCAAATTGTCTTTCAAGTAAGAAATATGTTTTAGGTTTCCTTTTTTAAATATTTCTCTTTGTCGTACTTGCGTATTTTGCATGTGGTTTAGTCTTGTTTATATTTTCTGAAAAATCAGATGCAAAGAAAGCACACAAACATTCAACATATGAACAGCATATTGATGTGATGAAAATCCTCATGAGGTAGAAAAAATTGTAAACAGTAAAAGATTGCAACTCCTTTCCACTTTGCAAATTATTAAGTTCTACAGCTGCATAAAGTGTTTTGAGATATTTGGATTGTGGTAAACTCCTGTCCTCATCACTGTGTTGATCACTCCAACTCTATCCCCATTTTTCAATAAAAGAGGAAATCTTATTCTTTTAAAAAAGAAAAGATTACAAAGAATGACAGCTTCTATTAGCAATAATCACATAACATTTTTACAATATACAACGGTTTGGGAGTTCTAAATTTCTTTGTAAATGTGTGTGTATACTTAATTAAATTTTAATTCAAACATATCATACTCAAGAACAAAAAATTCTTATGCAGAAACCCTGTACTTGGACACAATTTCACACCAGAACCAGCATTTGGTTTTTCTTATTTAGTGTCTAGGTGACACACCTTTGGAGCATTGGTGTCAAAGAAAAGAGCTTCCTCTATCTTGCCTATAATTCTACAACACTAAAGTAGTGAGGTCTCTTACCTCAGCCTTAGATGTCATCCTTTAAATACATGTTGAAGGGACACTTAGTAACCTACCATTAATGTTTGTTGAAGTTATTGGAGAAAAAAAGCTTGGATTAAGGTATAACCTCATTGCACGAATGGAGTGGTGAAGTTAATTGTTCCAACTCCAATCAAGGATATCCCAAGTGGGATTCAATCTGTCCACATTCTCCCTTAATAGTTTTGGATGGCTTCTTTGGCCCTGCTTATGGTCTTTTAAATGTATGCCATAGGGATTTTCTCCTTATCCACCAATTGTTAAATCTCACCAAATGCTGCATCTTGTCCAAAGCACAACAAATTAAGGTCACAAACTTACACTTGACAAATAAATTAAATACTTATAAAATCTGGAAACAAAGGATTTTTTTATAAACTTAAATTGATGTTTGAAGCATAGTTGAAAAACTTGGACTCTACAAAAATGTAGCTTAAAAAATTGCTTAAATGTCATTAGAAACACTTCTTTCTACAAAATTCAATGGCAAGATGTATCCATTTAGTCCATAAATGAGTATAAAAATTGTTTTCTATTAGATTTTATTGATTTTGATGGAAATTGAGTACAAAATTGCATCCTCATATGGAATCCTTTTATAATACTGTTCTGAATTTATGATGATTGCCTGTGAGCATCATCACGATTCATCATTATTCATAGATTGCATATTACAACATTTTATGTCTTCCTCGTCCTTGGCTTTATAATAACCACATTTGGATCTTTGATACTAATAGTATGATGTTTCATCATTGATCAATGATATTGTGATATTGGTTTTTCTTGTTGTCTTAGCTCTTGATTCTAGTCTCAATTCCTAAATCCGCTCATTGTAGTCAAATTTCTTATATGACAAGATCCTAATAATTTGGGGGGGTTTGGGAGTGGAGACTCCAATGGGTTTGAGGGGTAGCAATGCCAAATTACACAAGATGTTATATGTGTTAATTTTGTTTTGATAAACTTTTGACACATTTGGGCCTTTTTCATTTATGCAGCTAAGTTTTTAAAAAACTCACCAAAAACTTGGTAAGTTCTTTATTAAAACTTGGAAGTTTTTGCATGAAAAAATCTCAAAGCAAAAAAACTTGTGAGATATATTAAAACTCGCCAAAACTTTGAGTCTTGAATCTATGTTTTAAAGTTACTTTGACATCCTGAGCAACTCTCTTCATGAATGCATCATCAATAGCTATCTTTCTATTCCTCTCTTCATCAACATCCTTTGAATATGTTGAATCTATCCATGCTTGACTCACAGACACTTTCTTAAAAGATGTCAATGAACCAAAATTCTTTACAATTCTAGATAGTTGCATACCTTGTGACACCTAATCAACACTAGCTCTTTCTCCGTGGCATTATCTCTAATAAGTGGAGAATCCTAGGATGATATTAAATGTCTTTTATGCTCCTTGCATCTTTTACATTGGGTTTCACCCAATCAATTTTGCATATGTCCCATAAAAGGAGGACAACACAATGAACTATACAAGGGGTCCAAAGGAGTGATGGATGCCTTTCTTAAAGTATTATCTAGTTATCACTTGTGGTGTTGCATTGTAAGTGACAACTTGAAGCATACTTTCTTTCTCTGCTTCTATGACAATATCCTCCAATATTAGGCTCAAAGATTTTGCATTCTTTATTTGTTTAGACACGTGAATTGACTTCAAGAAAACCAACTCATTTTTGAAACCACCAAAGATTGATGAGTGTTGTTCCTTCCATTTTCCCACCCATGCAAAAGAATGGTGCATTTGAAGTCTTGTCTCTAGTTCTTTTGATCTTCCACAGTTGCCTTTGCATTTGCAATATCTTGGAGCATCCTCCCACCAAATTCTTTAGGAAATGGAAACTTGTACCTTTTTCCTACAATTGTCAAATGTATCACTAAATACTCTTACTAAGAGGTCATTTTCACGAAGCAAAAAAACTTGTGATTTTTATTAAAAATCACCAAATACTTTTGAGTCTTCAATCTTTGTTTTAAGTTACTTTGACATCCTCTGCAACTCTCTTCACGAATGCATCATTGATAGGTATCTTTGTAGTCCTCTCTTTATCAACATCTTTGAATGTGTTGAATCTGTCCATGCTTGACTTACAAACATTTTCTTAAAGGATGTCAATGAACCAAAAATGCTTTTCAATTCTAAATAGTTGCACAGCTTGTAACACCTAATCAATACTAGCTCTTTCCCCATTGCATTATCTCTAATAAGTGGAGAACCCTAGGATGATTTCAATATGTTTTTTATGCTCCTTGCATCTTCTACATTGGGTTTCACTCAATCAATTTTACATATGTCCTACTAAAGAAGGTCAAGGCAATGAACTATACAAGGGGTCCAAAGGACTAATAGATGTCTTTCTTGAAGTATTTCCTATTTTTCACTTACGGTGTTGCATTGTAAGTGACAAGTTGAACCATACTCTCCTTACTTCTTCTATGACAATCTCCTCCAATAATAGGCTCAAAGACTTTGCATTCTTTATCTTTTTAGACACATCAATTGACTTCAAGAAAACCAACTCATTTTTGAAGCCACCAAAAATTGATGAGTATTTTTTCTTCCATTTTCCCACCCATGTAAAAAAATGGTGCATTTGAAGTTTTGGCTCTAGTTCTTTTGATCTTCCACAATTGTCTTTGCATTCACAATATCTTGGAGCACCCTCCCACTGAACTCTTTAGGAAATGGCAACTTGTACACTTTTCCTACAATTATCAAATGTATCACTAAATACTCTTAGTAAGAGGTCTTTGTCACGAAGCAAAAAAACTTTCGAATTTTATTAAAACTCGCCAAATGCTCTCTGAGTCTTGAATCTATGTTTTAAAGTTACTTTGACATCCTCTGCAACTCTCTTTATGAATGCATCATCAATAGCTATCGTTGTAGTCTCTGCATCAATATCCTTTGAATATGTTGAATCTATCCGAGCTTGACTCTTAAACATTCTCTTAAAGGATCTTAATGAACCAAAAATGCTTTTCTAGATAGTTGTATACCTTGTGACTCCTAGTGAACACTAGCTCTTTCCCCATGGCATCATCTCTAATAAATGGAGACATAGTTGGGAAACTCGCCAAAGCCAAAAATTCACCAAGGCTTGAAAAAGAAATTTGGGGAATTCTCAACCAATTTTTGACAAAAAGCTTGGAAACTTCAAAATTTGCCTAAATTTAATTAGAAATGCATTTTTTCACAAAATTCAATTAGTCTAGATACGTAATGTCCCCGGTATCCGCTTCAAGGATAAATGATGGAACGTGCAACAAGATGTTAGCATAACACACACACAATATATATATATATATATATATATATATATATATATATATATGGGTTGACTGGATGGAGGGATGGGAAGGAATGATTGGTCTAGTGAAGGTTTTAAAAGGGAATGATGTGTGCAGGGATGCCCATAGAATTTTAGGGCCAACCCATAACACAACTATTAAGTCCTCCCAGGCGTCAGCTATAGAATTGTAGGGCCACCCACAAACATGATAAAGGGTGGTGTGTGCATGCAAAGGGCCCCTACTATTCTAAGGCTCTATATGGGTTCAGATATCGATTCTCCTGAACAAGCTAGGAACCCTATGATTCTGCGCACACCACCTAGCCCCTACTATTTGCCTTCACGGGCATTGACCCCTATTATCCCCTTAAATTATGTTGAATTATCCCTAAAATGAACTGTTCGGATACTTGTTTAACCCCAAATTGGCCTCTTTTAGGCAAAACAGTGTCTCATTATTGACAGAACAACCCTATCAATTCTATGGGTGTCAAGAGCAGTGGCCCCCTCCCTTACCCTTACATTTACCCTTCAAATAGTGGGGTGGGGGGCTATGGGAGCCATACCGACAAGATATATCCCAACCCCTGAGCTTGGGGATACTGCTTTTGAGGTGTAGGGCACTGCAGATGATACAAATACCCCCTAGATGACTACTATCTGGTTGGATAACCCCGAGACCATGATGGCGGTGGATTGAATAAGTATCCTAGTAGCAAATTTAGTTGCCCGACCCGCCTCTAATATTTCCATTACTATGAAGAGCCGGCATAATAGCTTTGTTTCCTCTTGCTTTGCCCCATGCCTCGTGAAGCAAGTCCAGTGGTTTGTTCTGAAGTAGATGTTTGGTCTGAAGGGACTAGGGAAGTGAGCCGATCTCCTCCGCCCCTCATGACAACCTGCCTCCTTAGGGCGAACCACTCTTCCAAAACTGTAGCTCCTTAGTCCAAGGGCTCCAACCCGTAGGGCCGGGTCATCAGTCAGTAGGAGATGGAATCGTCTGAGGTGGCTATAGCACCAGGCAGGAGGGTCGAATCACCTCTTAAGTGGGAGAGGGTATGACGTGGAATGAGATGAGCCCTCAATCGAATGGACACTACTGCACTTCTGGCCCTACAACTATGAGAGGCCCCCCTACTATTTTATAGGCTATAGGGTATAGGCTCGCCGAGGTCGGGGCGTGACGACGTGGAATGCGACATCCCTTGCCACTGCCTATCCATTTCTTATCTCCCAACCATCCCAATCTATAGGGTCATCAATTAGTAGGAGATGGAATAGTCTTAGGTGGTTGTAGCACCAAGCAGGAGGGTCAAATTGCCTCTTCAGGTGGGAGAGGATATGATGTGGAATGATATGGGCCCCCAATCGAATGGACACTACTCCACTTCTGGCTTTACAGCTATGAGAGGCCCCCCTACTATTTTATAGGTTATAGGGTATAGGCTCACCAGGGTCGGGGCATGACGATGTGGAATGCCATGTCCCTCGCCACAGCCTATCCATGCCTTATCTCCCACCCACCTTAATCTATAGGTGTACTCTAGTTCCCCCATGAATACGCATCTTTTTTGGCAATTAGAATTGCTTCCTTGTAGGAACTAGAATCCCCAAAGGATTTATAGGGCCACCCTCCTATTCTAAAGTGCCCTACTATTATCAAGGGTTCTACCCTGACCCCTATTCCTCCCATCCATCCCTCACTAGGCCCCCCACCCTACAAGGCGATTAGTCAATATGAGTAAGGCCATGAAACATTTGTGACACATTCATATCCGTCAGGTTTCGGAAATGATAGGACTCAGGGGCGACCCTTATCTGAATACATAAGCATTCGGCCAGGTGTCCACTCAAGAAAGCTCGGGGACCCCAAAAGCTCAGATTGGTAGAGTTTTCTTGCTACAATGTAGGGGTAGGGGAGGGCCCTACTATTAGTCTGAAGACGTTGTGCAGTTTCTTTGATAAATAGTAGGCCCTTCCCTGATCTTGATAGATGTAGGGGATAAGGGTAGGGGCCAATCTCGGAGATGGGTATGCACCGAACAATCAATATTCTTTAAGGGTGGCCCTATAAATTCTATGGCAACTTTATTGCCTGATCCCCTACCAGTTAAGTACCTACCTGATCCACAAAGCGGCACCACCTACGGGCTCCTAGTCTGGCTCTGTAGACTGCCTGATTTATATTCTCTGACCGGGGATGCATGTAGCCCTAAGGGTGCCTTCATCCAATTCTAGTTGCCTATAAAATGGTAGGGGCGGGGCCCTATAAGTGATTGTATATGTAACATGCTCTCATAAGTTGTGTTCGAAGATTACGTGCACATAGGGCTTGCCAAATAGTAGGGCATAATCTACTGACTAGCCTATAGTATGGCAGACCACCTGGCCAGGAAGCTTATCCAGAAGATGTTTTGCAAATACAAGAGGTCTAATAAATTCTCCTGATGGGCAGTCAATCCACCAACATCAAAGCAAACAACAGTTGCCCTACTATCTTCTAAAGGCATTACAAAGCCATGCCCTCGATCTTTGTATGCATAAGAATTGGGTGGTAACGAATCGATGTAGTGCTCCAGTTGGTGATTCCCGTCCTACCTATTCCAAGTGGAGGAAGCGGTCAACCGGTCAATTCATATATATATATATATCGACAAATTCAAGAAAAGATAAGACGTACATGCTACCCTTAACTAACCTCTCCTAATCCTTAAGAATGAACTCCCCTCCAATTACCTAACCCTCTAATGAGAATTAAATTCTCAATTAGGCAATCGTAACATGAGAACTTCTTCCCTAAGGCCTCTAGGATCTTTGAATATTACTTGGTAGAGATCCCACCTCTTACCAAGTCTCTTCTCTAATATATACATATGACTAACCACTACAATATATATTGCCTCTTAGAGATTCTGAACAAATCTCTCTCTAGGATTCCCTTTGAAGAGTCCTGACATTCACTCTTGAATTCCCTCTACGTATAATTTCTAAGGGAATTGACTCTTAGCATTTAATCTTACCTTACTCTTAATGTCTCTTTATTCTCCAAAGATGGAGCTCTAACCTATATGTATGCCTCTATTGGCTGACAAATGTTTACTGTTCCTTATTCCCCAATGTGTATTCACCCGTGGTGATTTGTTGTTGTTCCACTCACCTTACCATCTTGGGATTGATTCTTTCTTAGTGTGTTCTGGATAATTACAATATCTCGGGAGCACACGGTGGCAATCTATACAGTATAACATGTGCTTCTTTTGTGTTGACTATTAATGATGTCTAACTTGCTATCGACAATGTTTGTTAGTTTCGATGCTTGTAGTTTCCTTCCAAATGGACGTATTTAGAAAAGACTAAATGTCCACTTAGTTCCTACGTATATCCTTGGAGTGTTTGAGTGATCTATGTTTGTTACCTGTGCAATGGCTTGTGTTTGTTGTGTATTTTATTCATGTTGTTGGTGATCTATTTATAACTCTATTTGTTGTCAATGATTGCCTCTGCTTTGATCACCGAATCTTTCTATATCTTCGATGGCATCTTGTCTTTTTTTTTTCTCATTCTTCTTCGATAACCAGTCTGATCGCTTTGACAATCATAAGTATATGGTGCCTAAATGCCTCTGTTTGACCAGTCACGTCCTTTTGCTTATGTGATTTAGATTTTCTTATATCAGGAATTTGTATAGTTTGTAATATTTAATTTGGTCATTATATGTTATGAAAATAGCTTATGTTATAAGTGTAGGTGTTTGCATAGGTTAATTATTTATTATAATTGCATTTTCTATAACATACAAATATTGTATATATATTTCGTATATTACATGAAATATTATACACAATAAAAAAAGGTAGGTTTATATCATATATTCTCCATTTTGATAATCTCTAAGATAAGATTCATATACATTTTTCAAATATAAATTCCTTATATTTGGAAATTACACACGCTACTAGGAGCTTATTTCGGGGTTATCACATTGTCTTCTCAGCTCTAGTAAAAATTGAGAGAGATAGACCTAGAGGTTTGCACTAAGCATGATTATGCCTCCTCGCTCAATACATCTAACTCAATCTGTAGCTCATCCTCTATCCTAGATGGAGCTCTACCTCTATCTTTTCCTAGCACGAGCAATAACTACTCATTGAACTGAATGTCATCCAATATGAAACCAAATCTTACCCCTCCTCCATAGCCTATGTCTCCAAATCTTTGATGTTATGATCTTCAAAACCTCCGCTTCAAATACACCTCAATTTTGCTTCAAAATTCAATTCGAGTTTGCAAGTGTTTGGAAGACCATTTTCCTCTCGGCAAATATAACAGAAGAAATGAGAAATGAAATCAGTTTGGGCCATTTTTTGCCTATAAGTGATGTTATAAAACTACGACTTAGTTTTAACAAAAGATCGCTAAGGTTTTGGCTAAAACTCTACAGCTAGTCAACGAGTGTTTACCAAAAATTCCACAAGTTTTTGATGGTAGTAAAAGTCATAAAAACTCACCAAGCCAAAAAAATCGGCTAGTTTTTGAAGCTTGGAGAGTACTCTACCAGTAGTACATCTATGGGTGGAGAGTCCCAAGATGATTTTGAATATGTTTTATATGCTCCTTGCATCTTCTACATTGTGTTTCACTCAATAAATTTTACATATGTTCTACAAAAAAAGGTTAAGGCGATGAACTATAAAAGGGGTCCAAAGGAGTGATGGATTCCTTCCCTAAAGTATTTCCTAGTTTTCACTCATGGTGTTGCATTGTAAGTGACAACTTGAACCATATTCTCCTTGCCTGCTTCTATGAGAATCTCCTCCAATATTAGATTCAGAGATTTTGCATTCTTGATTTTTTAGACACATCAATTGACTTCAAGAAAAATAACTCATTTTTGAAGCTACCAAAAATTGATGAGTGTTGTTCTTTCCATTTGCTCACCCATGTAAAAGAATGGTGCATTTGAAGTTTTTGCTCTAGTTCTTTTGGCCTTCCACAATTGTCTTTGCATTCGCAATATCTTGGAGCATCCTCCCACCGAACTCTTTTGGAAATGGAAACTAGTACTTTTTTCCTACAATTGTCAAATTCATCACTAAATTCTCTTAGTAAGAGGTCTTTTTCCACGAAGCCAAAATACTTGTGAGTTTTATTAAAACTTGCAAAATACTTTGAGTCTTGAATCTATTTTTTAAAGTTACTTTGACATCCTCTACAACTCTCTTCACGAATGCATCATCGATAGCTATCTTTGTAGTCCTCTCTTTATTAACATACTTTGAATATGTTGAATCTATCCATGCTTGACTCACAGACATTTTCTTAAAGGATGTCAATGAACAAAAACGCTTTGCAATTCTAGATAGTTGCATACTTTGTGACACCTAGTCAACACTAGGTCATCCCCCGTGGCATTATCTCTAGTAAGTGGAGAACCCCAAGATGATTTTAAATATGTTTTTTGTGCTCCTTGCATCTTCTACATTGGGTTTCACCCAATCAATTTTACATATGTCCTACAAAAGAATGTCAAGGCAATGAACCATACAAGGGGTCCCAAGTAATGATGGATGCCTTTCCTAAAGTATTTCCTAGCTTTCACTCATGGTGTTGCATTGTAAATGACAACTTGAACCATGTTCTCCTTTCCTGCTTCTATGACAATCTCCACCAATATTAGGCTTAAAGATTTAGCATTCTTTGTTTTTCTAGACACTTCAATTGACTTCAAAAAAACTAACTCATTTTTTAAGCCACTGAAATTTGACGAGTCTCGTTCCATCCATTTTGCCACCCATGTTAAAGAATGGTGCAGCTGAAGTTTGGCTCTAGTTCTTTTGATCTTCCACAATTATCTTTGCATTCACAATAACTTGTAGCATCCTCCCACCGAACTCTTTCAGAAATGGCAACTTGTACCCTTTTCCTACAATTGTGAAATTTATCACTAAATACTCTTAGTAAGAGGTCTCTGTCACTTTGAAATGAAGATTAATGTATTACCAAAAATGTTGACATGTCTTGTCTAGTTTCTAGTGCATCCCCTAATTATGTTCTATACCCTTGCAATGAAGGTTGTGCTCTAGGTATGTTTTTAAACACCACAACTAGAGAACTCAATCTCGCCCCTATTTACCTTGGTTTCCATTTCATTTTTCATTATAGTCAACAAAGTGCAATATATTTAATATGTATCTGTTGTTCTACTCTCATCCTGTTCAGCATTGTCTTTACTCAGATCGCCTTCTTCATATTAATAAATGTTTTTATTATTATTTCTCATTTCTCTAGTAAGTGCATTCCCTGTTGAAACATATAGCTTCCAACAATTAAATTGGGTTGTTCATTGGATGTGTCTTGGGATTTGTACAGAAAATAAATCAACAAGAATTGCTTGAAATGTCGTACATGTAAATTTTCGTATGGATAACATTCTTAGTAAATTATTTATCATTGTAATAATCAAAGGCAGTAAAGAAATTCCTATTCAACTGCAGATTTAAATTAACCGATTGTTTTGTATGCTTATGTTACTTGTGCTTGGGCATGCGTGTGCCACTGATGTAATATAGTTTATAGTAAATTGGAATTCCATTAATCATATTTTGATTACTTATACATATTAATAAAATTTCTTGAGTTTTTAGTAACAGAGAAAAGGACAAACGATGTACATAGTCTGTACTTCTGTAAATAAGCTCTGTGGTCTGTACCTTGAGTATAGGAAATGGATAAAGAGCAGCTCTCGACAATATTCAAGTTCTTTGCAGGTACTTGGTTCAGTAGGTGTCTTTGGTAATCCAATGGGGTTCGCAAGGAGTCTTGGATTTGGTATTAGAGATTTTATCTCTGTGCCAGCAAAAAGCATTGTTCAGGTTACCAAGTTCTCAACAAACTATTTTGATAATCTCTCTCTTCAGCATAGGGGCTTCGTTTTCACTTTGATTCTTAAGGTTGTTATCATTTGCAGAATCCAACTGGGCTTATTACAAGCATGGCACAAGGGACCAGGAGTCTCCTCAATAACACAGTTTTTGCAGTCAGCAATGCTGCCACTCAATTCAGTAAGGCGGCTCGTAAGGTGCTTTTCAACTTTTTCTGTTACAATACAATTAAACAAATTATAGCACACTTTTTATGTAGAATAAAGTGTTACACTTCTCTTTGTTTAATATAGAAATGTCTGATATAAACTCATGATATTGTTAGGGGTGAGGATCTGTGTGCAATGTGTGATGCAACTGTTTTCTTTATGATTTAAATGATTGGAGAATTATGACCCTTATGAAAGTTTTGGATGGCAATTAATCAGTATGGACCAACAACTGATTAGAAAATCCTCAAGAAAAAGGGAAAAAGTCAGGGATTTTTTTTTAACTCTCGAATCTTTTTATATTCTCCAGATAAACAATTTATCAAATGTATTATTATAATTTATAAAACTTGGCAGTGTCAAAATTACATGTAATTATACCTGATAATGGGTTAGTGGAAATATGATGAACATTTTTAAGGATATGTGGGAGGAACCACATAGAAATTATGTTAAGCTCAATTTGATGGAGCTGCAAAAGGAAATTGCGGGATTGGCAAAGGGGAGTTTTTCAGAGATGCTGGATAGGCTTTCTTAATTGTTCCAGTTCACTAGAACTAAATAGTAAATACAATTAATAAGTAAGATGTGACAGTTCTCATAGAAGGAGAAGACAGCCTAAGCAAAAGGATCATAAAAATGATTAGAGATGATCTCATAAGACCACAAAAGAGTAAAGGAGCTTTCTTTTCATCAAAATTGTAAAACACGTGATCAAAATAGGAATGTTATCTATGCATTAAAATCTTCCTTAACATGCAGACCCATCTTCTGATTGAGTCAAATATAGGAAAACGGTAAAATAGCATGTGTAGTTGAAGAACTTATTTTTGCCAACTCTCCAGGTGTAAAAAAAAATGCTTCAAGTTGGAGAATGGAGATTGGCTTATGAATGGAAATTAAATGCATAAATTTTGTCATATTGTTGTTTTCACATTATTAAATTAATGTCAAGCAGGAATTGGCCTCTCAACAACATTTCCCCAGGTTTAGGCCCTTTTAACTTTATTAACTTACAGCAAAACAAAAAATGCAATTTATTAGAAAATTTTGTGATTATTTTTTATTAAAAATAGCACTAATAATGATTATGTAATTAAAAAAATACAAATATGAGTGTCTATGACACAATAAACACATGTAAACCCAAAGACATCTTTATATAGAAATCAAATGTGTTTGTTTACATGATTTTTTGAAGACCCAACCTTAGTTTCCTTTTGCAGTTATAGAGGATGGATTCCTTCATCATCATGCCTCCATCAACCCTCCAAACTCCAAGAAGATTGAAAGAGGATTCTTTTAAAATGCAGAAACTAGAATTACAAATAAAAACCTATATTTGAAATCATGGACATAAATTTTGAAGTATAAACTTCCTGATGTGAATCCTCCAAATAATGCATGTATTTGTGATTATATAATCAAAAACTGATTATTGCTAACTTTTATCATGACATTTGCTTAATTTGAATGCAATGCATATGAATATATAATGTGAATATTCTCTTTGACCTCTTTATTTTATGCCCTTCAGAATTATATTTAAGGTGGCTACCTCACTATAGCCTGTTTGCAATCGCATTCATTATCAATGTGGTTATAAATGTATTTTCCTTCCGAGGAATTATTATTTTCTATAGATGACATTTTTTGTACTGGCAAGGTTATAGGGTTGAACAGGCAACTTAGTTTGTAGGAAAGGACTAGATAACTAATAACTGTCTTGCCCTTTTGAAGAATTGTACTAGATAGTGTGCTGTGTTCTATTGAGTATAAAAACTTTGTATCCTTTGAGTCTATTAGTGTTATGATAAAATGACACACAGGGATTAACATACAAATCATCCAAGACATTTTGTCCAATGATATTTAGCATTTTTCTTCAAGCTAATTATGGAGTTGCATATACAGGGAGTTGCTGCTTTTGCATTTGATGAAGAGTTTGTGCAAGAAATGGAAAGACGACAACAAGGTCAAGGCTATCACAACCAAGGCGTGCTGAATGAGTTTTTAGAGGTGTGTTAAATGTGTTGTTTAACGGCCTTGTTTGTTCTATTTCTCAAATACAAAACTGTTTATTGATTAAAGTTATGCTTATAAAAGGTTCCCTCAAAATTCTTGAAAACAAGTAGAAGAATGCTCAGTTGACTAATTAATTAGACCAGAAATATCTTATGTACATTATAATAATATATTATATAATGGATCAGAGATGGAAAAGGCTTGAGGATTAAAATATTTGTTTAATTTTACCATCATGCTAGATAACTTTGAGAATGGAAGTGGCTCTATACAAACTAAATGAGGAAATGGGCTAGTAGATACATTATTTTGTTGATTAAAAAATAAATATTACATAGCAAATATTCAATAAGTCAAAAGGCTCTCATTAGGGATCTTACTCCTAACTATCTGAGACTGATCACTTTGCTTAGGAACTGATTTAGGCTTCCTATCCTAATGATTAATTATGATCATCATCCTGCAGTAGAATATCATGCCTTTTTATGATCCTTGCACTCCAAATCTAGGACGTTGATAATCACTTCTCTATGTAATGAAAAATAATGTTACAAGACCCCGAGTTGGCTCAGACTTGGCAAGCTGATTTTTGTCTTGGACTCAATGTCCTGAATCGGCAAAAACTTGGCAAAAAGTCAGCCAATTGAATAACCCAAGAAATTCAAAGATTTTTAGGGATTTAAAACATTTTTCATGCATCATTTAATAATTTAACCTTTAAGACAATAATTGAGATAAATAGAAACTACCTTGCACACATGGTCAAGTTTATATTGATCACAGAAGTATAAATGTGAATTTTTGAAGGATATAAATTAAATTAAATAACACACGAGAAATATAAATAGTGTCACTGTCTATAATATTCATGGAGTATAAAATCTATGAAGTTCAACACATATATCAAATAAAAGTAAAAGCTAGAGCCTAGATGACTAAGGTTCAGAGTAGTACCATTTGACCCGCAACCTTCTACATATGCGCCTAAGATAGCTTCTAGAAGATTCTGCAGCCATGATCTATGTGAAGAGCACATGGTTATACTGAGAAGGGGGGTGAATCAGTTTAATAACAACTTTGCCAACTTAATTTTTTTATCCAAACAATAACTTCAAATACTGAAATAAACAATAATGCACATGCACACAGTGACACAGATTTACATGGAAACCCAATGCTGGAGAAAACCACAGAAAATAATTTCTTTATATATCAACTGTTATTTTACAAATTGGTTTGTAGGCTCCAACCTACTAAAGGCTACAACCTCTAATGCTTATGAGCATTGACTCACTAAAAGCTCTGACTCCCACGCTTTGCAGGCTCTGATCTACTAGAAGCACCAACCCCCACTACTGTCTTTGTGAGCACCAACTCATTGCACACATAATGCCTTTTCACCTTGACAATGTTGTTTACTCAACTGATGGTGAAACCTTTTATAGCCTCTTCAAACAAAATTTTCGTACTTCTTTTGCTTTGCTATATTATTTTCTTTGAACTTGTACACATTACCTTCTTATTTCTTACTTCTTATTTTATCATATATATTTATTTATATAGAATTAATATTAATATTTTATCAATTTAATTCCTTTTCTCAAATTAATATATATCACATAAAATCTGCATACATATATATTTATATATTCTCGACCTTCTTCAAAGTCTCTTCATTTTGATTCTTATCTCCTAATACTCCATCACACTTCTATTTAAAACTTAATTTCAAACTTGTATTTATATCCCATGTATTTGAGGATGTGACTTTTCAAAGTCAAGAGCCACATTGTATCGAATTAAATAATTGCACCTCAACGCAGTTAACTAATATTTATCATACCTTCAAATTACATCATTTTCTTTTATTAGATTCTATACTTCATTAATCAAGTCTTTGATAGAAAGTATACTTAAATATTTCCATTGCTTCTCAGCTGACTATTGATTATATAATTAATTCATCAACAGCATGACCAAATCTTTTTTGTTTTAATAAAATTCAGATTGGCTTTCATCGATATCTTTGTATGCACTTCTTATTCGGGTTTGTTTATACGCATATTGCTGCATATGACGTTTTACATATTCTACTTCATATTCGATGGTATGGCAAAGACACATCAGCTTTCAAACTCTGTTCAGGCTCCCGATGATACTCTGACAATGATCTCTACGCGTAGCTTCTTGCAAGCAACACTAAAAAAATCCGTTGGCACCTCTTGATCTTCAGCGATATCAATATATAAAATATCTTGAATTATGGGCAATATATTCAGACCCGACTTCCCCTGTGATTTTTAATGATGATGACAGGTATTTTATTTTTCATTATTAATGCCCTTTCTTATATGTATTCGTAGGATATTTTGTCTTTATAAACGTTGTACCGGGTTTGATCACTGCATTCTCGTCATTATCGTTGACCTGTAGTTTTCATCTGCCGTAGAATTGGTCTTCGTATAGGGTCCGTTTGGTTCTTGGAATTTAAATAACCTGGATTTCTACAAACCTTGGTTTAGCCAAATCAAGGTTTTGTATATCTTCATTCTGATTTTTGGGATTTTACTGAAAGCGTTTGTTTCACTCGGAAGATGCATGTGAGGACACATTTTTATGCGTAAGCTTGGAGTTAAAGGAAAATTTCAAAAAGTAGTCCAATCTATTGTTTTTACACTTCTTAAAAAACAAAACCAGGTTTTGATTTTCAATTCCTACTTTTTTTAGGAAGTTGGAAAACCTGGTTTTGAGGCAAAATTGGAAGTCCCGTATGCTAATTCCATTTTGCAAATTTTGAAACAAACGCACAAATTTTCAAATGCAGGTTTTGAAAAAGCCAATTCCTGTCATCTTCCAGGAACCAAACGGACCCCTAGAGAATATGTATCACAGAAATTGCTGCTATTTTCTTCTTCCTTTTTGCTTTGTCCGGCGTCCATAAACATACTGCCATCATTTTTCATATTTGATTTCCTCCTCATTTAATCGCTGCATATAAATGTCGTTCTTTCCATTCGAATCTATAATTTTTTATTCTCAGCACCAATATTTCAATATCACCATGTATGCATGAACCTTCATTTCTTGACTTATTGCTTTCAATTTGCCGATAATATATACTGTCGCAGTTCTTACAGGGGAAGGGATTTATTAGAAATCATTCCGTAAATGTTCATGACTTCTGTTTGTTCCTTAATAATTCTGTTTGATTTAAAAATTGCTTAATAAAGCCGAAGCACCCGTAACACAATTGTTAACTGTCAAAGCATATGAGGTCAAAATTTTATTATCTTTCATATCGCTGTGTATTTGCTTTTAATATCACTGATATTTTGCATTTTATGTGGTCTTCATAATATCGTTGCTGCATAACAAGTTTGATTAGTTTATCACTGTAAATAGAAAATTGTACTTGTCTTTGACTGCTGGCAACACAAATTTGTTCAAGTATTTTATCTCTGTCGATAACTGTCATATATTGTTATTAATAACTCTATAAGTGTTGCCTCTGATGTTTAATGCATACTAATATATCAATGACTGCTTGACATATACTATGTTTATTTTACCATTTCCTTCTCCAGCTGTATGTTACATTATAACATGGCATTCTTCATATACATATATAGCTGTAAGATACCACTTAGATATCACTGCAACTTGTCGATGTCATTTTTCTCTTCAACACATTTTTGTGTTTATTCATTAGAGGTGTCTTCATAAAATTTCTTATGAAGGATAACATTATAAAAAACTTCTCTATAATTGTGAAGTCTTTTATTAGCACTGATTGTCATACTCCATCTTTTTGTAATGTCACCATCTTTTAAGCATCTCAGTGGAGTTCTTAGACTTTACATTTTCCAAAGGCTAAGTGGAGAAATAAAGAGAAATTGATTAAATTAATTTCTTATAAAGTCATTAAATAAATTAAAATTAAAAGGTGACTTTATATTTAATTAATTTAATTTTCTAGAAGCACAACTAATTATTGTATTAGAAAGGGGGAAGCTTCCAGAGAGTGCATTTTCTAGAAGTACAACTAATTATTGCCTTGGAAAGGGGGAAGCTTCTAGAGAGTGCAATTAAATAATATTTTATTTCCTTCTAGAAGGGTGAGGGAAAAGAATATGTAGAGGCGAAAGCTTCATTGCTAGGCATCTGATTATCGTCAATTGCATTTGATATGAACTTGGGAGAAGAAACTAAGGGTTTCTGGTTTCAGTTAGCCATTGGAGGGTCTCAATTCTTCGGTGTTGCAACCATTTGAGGTGGTGAAATATCCACTGAATTTGACATTCAGGAGAAATTCATTCTGGAGTTCTATTTGTGCTTAAAGTTAATGTGAATAGTACCCGCACTACAATACTTGGCTTGTTTATGATTCCATCCATGGGCATCACTATTATTAGGTTTCTCTTGCAACTATTAGTAGTTAGCATTGTAATCTGAGGCATATAATTTTGTTGTTGTAAGTGATAACTTAGAATCCGATTTGGCATTGCTATAGACATTATTGTAAGCTCATTTGTCTTGGCAAATTCATAGCAACATTGTACATGGGAATGAATTCAATAGAGGAGATATATGTTGCATGCCATTTGTTTGACAAAATGTCCATCTAATAGCATATATGATCAGCATAATAGTTGTATTCCAATTGTTTGTCAAAATATCAATTGGTTGTAGGTATGCATTCCATATCTAGTTTCCATGTATATGCATTGAAAATACCAAAAAGAACTGCACTTGCATATTAGATCATTGTAAGAGGTATTGTAATGTCATTTGTGAACATTCTAAATTTCTTAGCATCATTCAAATTATATCAAACAATCTGAAGCACAAAAAAGTCAGAAAAGAGAAATGCAACATACAAGTGTTTGACAAAATTCCTTGAGCTAAAATCAGTCAATTTGGGCAAGGGATACTACACTTTTATCCTCAAAATATTCAAATCTAACATGGATGCTTTATTTATTGTTTTGTTTGTACCCTTGTTGACTTCCATCACAAACACACTGCTCTAGCTCCTGCCAAATAAGCTGACATTGAACTTTTAATGTTTCATCTAAATATGGTCACCGTTGATTGTATATCTATTTTCTGATCACTTAGTTTGAATACTCATATAGAGTATCACTATGTGTAATATCAATATTGTTTTATCAATTTCTACTTTCTTTCAACTGTATTTATATGATGTATAAATCTAATTATAGATTACACACAAGATACGTCTCTCTTAATTATCACTATGAGTATTGTATCACTTTCAGATGACACTATAGTTACTATACTAAGTATACTTCAAGTAGAATATTGTACTAGCAATCTTATCCTTGCTAGTGAAGACTTTGACATCAATGACAATATATCCATCACTATGACTGTATCTCAAGCTCAGCCTCAGAGACATCGACATCCTCATCCACATCATCCTCACTCTTAGTCTTTGGGTCCTCTGTAATGTCCACTTTCCCTAGATTATTGTGCAATTAGACTGACTTGTAGAGATTTATTCGTAAGATAAATTATTAAGTTCAACTCTAATTATTAATATCTAGGCATGAGCCTATATCTATAGAATCCTTAAGGATTCCTACAATCAGGCTTCCTAACCCTCTAGGAGGATCCCCTCTGTCTAAGAGAATGACCCTTGATTATTCAGCCATCCTCCTTGAAACTATTATTCAAGTCGGGCTTCATAATCCTCTGTGAGGACCCCTTGTGTTCCACAAAATGACCTCAATTAGTTAGCCATCTTCTTGAAGGTTACCTTTAAAGATTTAAAGGATTTTCCTAACAAATCACATACTTTCTTTGAATAAGATCTCATTATAATCTACCCTACATATTAACACCATTCTTTCCTAGTCTTCTTTTCAAATGGTTCTTGATTTTAAATATTCTAGTTTAAATTATGTTTATTCCCATAATGATAAGTTCTTATTACAATCTTATTATTAATGGTCATTTGCAAGATTGAATATTTCTATACCTATAGGCTTATCCTATTCATAGGTACTACATGTGTTCTAATGCATGTGCAAATACCATCCACTTACTTGCCCCAAGACATGAACCCTCTTATTGAGTATGCCGCTTTGCTAAGGACTACCTTTATTATAATCACCTCTTTAATGTGAGGCATGTGCTTCTTTTTTGGTCTTGTATGGATCCTTTGCATGGTGTTGTACCCCCGTTGTATACGAGTACGTATGTAGAGATCTTTCCTTTATGGCCCACAAATGTCTTGGTCTGCTTCTACCTATGAGTCCTACTTAGTTCCCTTCGTATCGGTCTTTGCAGAAATATACAAGTTTTGTCTTAAAACATACTTTCTTTGACTACCTTGCTAGATGATGTGGGGCTCTACTGCTTTACTGATCTTTATTATGTGATGGTTTTCCTTTTCATATGTGTCGATGTATTTCCTCTTTTTTTCGAAATGTACTATGTGGCCATATGATGTCCACAATTTTACCAGTAACAGAGCTTGAAAGATTAGCCTATTATTGTGATCCCCGTAGGCTAATTATTGTGGATAGAGGATCAAGGTCTTGTCTTCTCCACAATTCAGTAAGTTATAGGTTGGTATTTGTTTGGCTTAGATTGGATTTCGTTTGGGCTTAGTTTTGTGTACTTACTATTTGTGGTAAGTCGGGTGTTGATTGAAATGGACCCTTTCTATTTTTGGAAAGTACATTTCATCACATGGAGAAATAATAGTTGTGACTCCTATCTCAGATGACATATTTAGATGATGAGTATTTGGGGAGCTATTAAATTTTTAGTGGTCAAATTATTATTAAATCATTAAATGGCTTTTGATAAAGTTATAATTTCACTTTAATTACTTCACTTAAGTCATCATTGGTAGCGGCCATTTATTTAATTAGTTATAAGCCAAGTATTAAATACAAAAGTGCAAGGAATTGGAAGCTTATAATTAATGTCAAGTTGGTGAAGCTTGTTAAGTGGAGTTTCGTTTGGGAAACAAGTGGTTCTTGGAAATTATAAATATGGGCTCATCGTTAAGGGAAAAGCATTCGATCATTTGTTAATCTATTTCCTTTTGTTGTCTTTGTGACTCTTTTGAAGTCCTGACTTTTTGTGCCCTTGCTGAGGTATAAGGGTTTGATCTGGAGAATTGAGAAAAATATTGGGTCACTGCTGAGGTATAGTGATTTAATATACTTTGGATTTGAGTTGAACCTCCATTTCTGTACTATTGTTGCTTTGGAGAATATTATTGGTGTTGTGAGTTTGTGTAATTTTGCTATCACCTCTCTACTGTTTATCACGTGCCTGAGAAGTGGATTAATGCCAAGAGAATGGACGGGTTTGGAAGAGGTTTAATTATTTAATATTGCTTTAGGAAGTCCCGTGTTTGAGTTGAGGAAATTTGATGTGCATTTAGAGGGCTGCTGTCCATTACTGTGGCAGTGATTGCATCTAATTGTGACCTGTGATCACTAATATCAGACCTCCATCAATTTCCATAGGCCTGCAAACTTCTTTCTGTACCTGCGATTTAATAGTCTGGCCCTGCATTGTAACTTTCAAGTCCTGCAAATTAGTGTTCAGGTTCTACAAACTTCATAAAGGCCCTGTATTTGTATAAATTGGTCTGCGATGTGATCTGGATAACCTGCAATTTGTTTTAGGGGTCTGCGTGAGGACTGCAATCAAATTGGAGGCTCTGCAATTGGGTGGGGAGAAGCCTACACCCAGCGTTAAGAATTCTGATGTTGTGCATTGGGCTGGGCAAGTTGGAAAATTCATATCAAGCAAAGTAACATGTTCCTTTTTGTAATCAATAAAACCGTTGTAGTTCTATTGTGTTCAAATAATCATTCAGTTAATTGTTATAGAATACTTTACAATTCAGAATTATGAATGCAAACACATAAGGAAGAGTTATCAGTTGTTTAGTATTTGTCTATGTACAAGTCCTAAAGTATGATTTATATGATAACTGAATTGCTCGCTACATTTTTGACGAAATGTCAATTGATTTTGTTGTGAAAGAAATTGATGTTTTAGCTATAACCAGCTGAGGGTTATTATAGCCTATCCTTAAGTACCTTTTCTAATGATGCGTCTTTGCATGGATGCCACCTTTGGCAGATTCTCTTTATTGATTGGTAAGATTATACCCTAATACTAATGTTAAGTTTGTCTTTTAATATATTCATTAATAATAATAGTAATAATAATTATAATGTTTGAGTGATAATGAGTATTAGTGTATTACAATATCAAATGTTAATGTTAAATATTAATATTAAATTTTAATGTTTAACAATATTAATAATGATCTATACTAACTAATTTATTCATTATTGGTTTAGTTGAATTTATTGATTAAATTTAAACTCATTAATTAATTTCGGACTCGTGTATTGAGATATTAAAATATGGTATATATTTGAAGTATATTGTGTTCATGCATAAATTTGGGCTTATGACAGTCAGCCCTTCCAAAATTTGCTTGTCCTCAAGAAAATATTTAACAGTTAAATTTAACATCTTAAGACATTTTCCTCTCACTTGATAGAGGAATGCACTTATAGATTATTTCACAATGGTACCTTAAATTTGTTGAATACTATTGTGTAGTGTTCATCGATCTTTATCCTTTTTCTAGGAGTTTCATCACCATAGCTTTCTTCTATTTGGTTCATTTGCCCCTTTTACATTGATGAACATAAATCCAAGGCTCCTTGTATTTGAAACAAAGGTTTTTCTTTAGTAGTTCCTCCCTTTTCTAACATCGTTACCCTTACTCCATGGTCCCTAACATATATAACATGGTCTTCCTTGATTACCTTTCTTTGATCCTTCATTTTGTTGGGGTGTTTTGGTTAGAAAACTATTAGGTCTCTCCTTTATAATATTAGATTCAACCCTTTTTGCTTTCATAATAACTTCGTCCAAGTTTTGGGGTTTGAGGGGTTTTACAAGTGTCTTATTGGAATCTTTAACTCCTACAAACCTATAAGTTAGTTTTCATTGTGTTTGATTTAGGACCAGCACCGATAGGTCTTGATTTGATTAGCAAACTCCTCTACAATTTGTGTTTGTTTTAGTTGAATTAACTCTTGGAAGTACCATTCAGGGTCTCTTTTGTAAGACCTACTCATTAATTTTTGAGTAAATTCAATATAGGTGGTGATTTATTTGTGGCCTAGGGACAAAAGACCATGGTGCCACCATTTGTGGAATGCCCTCTTAAGTGGAGAATGGTGAACTTAATGGAACTGTTAACACAACCCGTCTACCACTACACCAAAAGCTCGAACTGTTAGTGAGGGTGCCACTGGAGAGGTTAGCCAAAGACCACACGGGTCCCAAGGAGGGGTTGAGGGTCCCACGTGATAACAGTTTAGCCCCTCGAGCTGAGAGGTCCATATGGGACACAGGTGACCATGAGGTGAGTAAAGAGCACTGGTGGGATTCAAACCCCTCCCTAGTAGAGTCGCCAGATTGATTAACACAGATTGGCTACCACTACACCAAAAGCTCGAACTGTTAGTGAGGGTTCCATCGAAGAGGTTAGCCAGAGACCACACCGGTCCCAAGGAGGTGTTGAGGGTCCCATGTGATAACAGTTTAGTCCCCCAAGCGAAGAGGTCTGCATGGGATGCAAGTGACCACAAGGTGAGTAAAGAGCACTGGTGGGATTCGAACCCCTCCTAACAGAGTCGCCAGTTTTGTTAGCATAGACCGGCTACCATTGCACCAAAAGCTCAAATTGTTAGTGAGGGTGCTACCAAAGAGGTTAGCCAGAGACCACACGGGTCCCAAGGAGGGGTTGAGGGTACCATATGATAATAGGAACCTTATTTGGTCCTAGGGCTACGGGATACATATGTATCCAATTTTTGAATCTGTATTGAGTGTTTTCCTCCCCTAACCCATCAAAACATGGTAGTGGTATCTTATTTTTTTGTCAAGGTTTTTGTTAGCATGATTTTTCTTTTCATTTGCCATGGTTTTGGTTTCAAAGTATTCTTTAAAGGGAATATGTTGTCTGATGTTTGGATCCAAATTTGCATACATTTGTGCAATTTCTTCTACACCATTTGTGGTTGTTTCTTCTTCTCCAACAAGTTCCTTGCATGGAATAAATGAAGGAAGTATCTCAATGAACAAAACTTTGCAATGATGGCTCAATTTCCTCATGATTATAATATGACTCCCTCCCTTGATTTGGGTTGGGTCTTTCACTGAGATTGTTGTTGCTCAATTTTTGTACAGCTTCAAGTAATATTTTGTAGAAGCTCCCAAATTTTTCATTGGTCCTTTCAAAACTCTTTTTATTATGTTTCGTGAAGCTTCTCAACTCTTGGTCTAGATGCTTTACAATAGTTCTCTGGATATGTTGATAGGTTTATGTGAGCCAACAAAAATTCCAAAGTGATAGGATTATGCTCTTATACCACTGTAATGTCCCCTTTCCCTATGTTATTGTGCAGTGAGATTGACTTGTAGAGATTTATTAGTAACATAAACTGTTAAGTGTAATTCTAATCATTAATATCTAGCATGATCTTATTTCTACACAATCCATAAGGTTTCCTTCAATCAATCTTCCTAACCCTCTAGGAGGATCCCCTGTGTCCTAGAGAATGACTCTCAATTAATTAGCCTTCCTCCTTGAAATTATTATTCAAATTGGACTTCACAATCCTCTATGAGGACCCCTTGTGTTCTACAGAACGACCCTCTATTAGTAAGCCATCTTCTTGAAGGGTACCTTTAAAGATCTAATGGATTTTCCTAACAAATACCCTATGTTTCTTCTAATAAGATTTCATTATAATCAACCCTACATATTAACACCATTCTTTCCCATTCTTCTTTTCAAACGGTTCTTGATTTTAAATATTCTAGTCTAATTGTGTCCTAGGAGGATCCCCTGTGTCCTAGAGAATGACTCTCAATTAATTAGCCTCCTCCTTGAAATTATTATTCAAATTAGACTTCACAATCCTCTATGAGGACCCCTTGTGTTCTACAGAACGACCCTCTATTAGTAAGCCATCTTCTTGAAGGGTACCTTTAAAGATCTAAAGGATTTTCCTAACAAATACCCTACGTTTCTTCTAATAAGATCTCATTATAATCAACCCTACATATTAACACCATTCTTCTTTTCAAATGGTTCTTGATTTTAAATATTCTAGTCTAACTTATGTGTATTCCCATAATCATAAGGTCTTATTACAATCTTGTTATAAATGGATATTTGCAAGACTAAATATTTCTATACCTATAGGCTTATCCTATTTATAGTACTACATGCGTTCTAATACCATCCTAATACCTCCCAAATAAAGTAAACAGTAATTAATTTATTCATTATAGTTTAGTGAATTTATTGATTAATTTTAAACTAATTAATTAATTATGGACTCGTGTATTGAGATATTAAAACATGGTATATATTTGAAGTATATTTTGTTGTTCAAACATAAATTTGGGCTCGCGATATCCTCTAATGGTTCCCCTCATGCTCTAGCCTTCTCTGCCATCACTACTACCTCTACCTCTCGATCCACTTGATCAACCCTTTCCAAGTCTTCATCACTGAACCTCAATGTTCCACTTTGTTTGTGAATCAACCTCATCTAAAATGATAGGAGTTGCACTAGTGCCCAAGATCTATAGGTAACATAGGCGAAGGTTATAATCAACAAATACAAGATCATTCAACCTTTTCATTGCCAACTTGTTACACTTTTTTAAGTGTACATGCTCGAACATGTTGCAGTTGCACTTGCACTTGCATCCTGAATCACTACATGGCTGGTTCAAGATACAAAATACAACCCTTTGTAGATTTGACAACTGAGCACCAAACATCTTCCATCATATATCTATCAAAAGAAAAATAAAAAATCAATTTAATAATCTATTTTGTAACTTTGACTTTATCAATGTAAATTGGTAATAGATTCCTAGGTAGAAAATTTTAACATTTTAATTTTGAGCTATGCTCTAAATGGATTTTACTTGGCATCAACTGTATCTGGTTTTTCTTGCATAACCTCATTGAGAAGAAGTCTCCTTGTGAGTTTCTAAATATTTCCAAGTCACGCACTTTCTATGGCCCAACTGATGAATCAGAAGACCTTCTCTCTACAACCTAGTAGAGTCCACCCAATACCTCTTCATTGGCCTTGAAATCTAGGTGAAATTGAAATGCCGGATTAAGGTAGTGGGTAGTTGCATGTATAGGCCTATGAGGCAAATTGTGCCATCATCTATCAATGACCTCCCATAGGGTACCTTATTTAGCTTGATTCCCTAAGTAAAAAGATCTAATGGTCTCCTTCACCTTGTCCATGCCCTCATAGATGTATCCCGTTGTAGGTTTCTCTTTATCAATATTTTGTAGGAGAACAATAAGAGGCTCTATGAACTGCAATTATTGTGAAAGTTGAAAACTTGAAACATTAATCTTTAATTTTTAAGTTTCCCTTTAAAAAATGAACAATGAACTAAACAAGATTGAACAAAATTGATGAAATGAAATGGTAGTGCGACCAAAAAGGAAATTTACCCACCCGATCTCCTTGATTTCTTGGCAAAAGCCATTCACATCAAAAACTTGATAAGCCATCTCAATCCGTGCATTTCTTTGTATATGATAATGCAGTCCACTTCTCACTTACAAACATGTGTTTCAAATTGGTTTTGAACCGAAGCAAGGATTGCAACATGATTAAAAAAAATTGCAAATAGGGTGATCCCAAGACAAGCTAACTCTTTCATTTTTGTGAATTTACTCGCAAGGTTGAGGACCCAAGTATGATTTTATTATGAATTTATAAATAATACTTGCATGCTCTACACGTTTTTATCTAGGGAAGTTTGCCAAGATCCTCCAATATGAGGTCAGGCAATGAGTAGCGCATGGGGTCCAAAACAAGGTGGGTTGCCTCTCCATAAGAAGTTTTCTTGGTGCAACATAATTTTATGCATTATCTGTGACTTTTTGCACCACATTCTTGCACCCACCTCCTTAAACACTTCCCCAAAGACCTTGCAAAGATACTCAACATTTTTGGTTTTTCCTATAGCATCAACTAATTTCAAAAACATTGTGCTGCCTAATAAAATAAAGGCAACTTAGTACAATCAAAATTTAAAAACTTAATCACTAAATTGGTATTTGTTTGTTGAATACAGTTTACAAAGTGATAAATACAAGTTCTACAATGATCTGATGAGGAGACAAGAAGATTCAACAATGTTTTACTTTTTTTGGTCCAACCACTAGTCACGATGGTACAAACCTTCCTTCATAACTCATATCGTTCGGTAATTGTGGCTTCGATATTATCTACCTTTTGGGTCAAAATAGGACCTTTTAGCTTTTCATCATTAGGGGCTTTGAACTCTAGACCATGAACAGTAATAATATATTATTATATACCATAATTTTCCAAAAAGGATACCTAAATCAAATTAAATTAACAGAATTAGTATACTATTAAGTTTTACTTTCAACTTTAAGAATGAAATTAATCAATGTGGCATACTCTTGAAAGCGAGAAAATCAAGACATAGAAATTAAATGATGAGCACCCTGCAACATGAAATGGAAGGTTGTTGTAGAACTGAAAATTCCAATTGTAATTTTCGCAGCATCATTCTTCTTATTCCAATCCATTATCTCAAGCGATAGTTGGGCACCGGAGTCGTGTGTGGAAAAAACGGGGAATCTAGTTACTTATTGTGATGTCCCTATTTTTAGTAGTTTCCTGCAGTTTTCCAGGTTGATTTATCATGGCGACCCTCGTGAGCTCGCAGTGAGTTTTGAGGGTCTCTGAGGTGGACTTTCTATTTATAGTAAGTGTATTTTGGGTAATTGCTATATTTGGCAATGCATGGGTGGCATTGGCAGTTGGTCATCATTTGCATATGGTTGAGCTTATCATTGATGGACTTCATATTTATTAAGTAATTAATGAGCCTTCTTTATTATTAAAGAACTTTATGTTATTTCATGTTATAATTTAGTGTTGTGAGTTGAAGCTTCTTAAGGGAGAAGTGTGAAGAGGAAGCTAAGTTGCACAATTGTATTATAAATATGACTCCATTTGTGACATATTGGTATCCAATTGTCATTTGCTTTTATTTATCTCTTGTGAGGGTTTTTGAGAATTGAGTTGGTGAATTCAGTCCATTGCTGAAGTATAATGGATCTGAACTAGGTTTTGGCATCTGAGATTAGTTCTTCTCTTACTGTGATCATTGTTGCTAGGAAGGAGATTTGATGTTGAAGAGACTGGTAATTTCTTGCACTGTCATTGTGTGCCTACTTGTATCCACAATTCAGGTGAAATAATCCTGAATTCAATTACCTAGAATCTCTTCTCTTAGGCATGATATATCTTGCAGCAAATTGGCAACTAGTTCACTAAATTCCAACGCCAAATACCTCTATTGTTTGGCATAGGTTTGTTCTGCTATTCAGTGCCTAGTCTCTGGGAAATAAATTCCAGTATCTCTCTGGAACTGAGCGTATACATTGGAGTCTCTGTTCGGTGTTTTGAGCGACCAGCTTATCTGCTAATTGACATTGCATCTCTGTCAATTAAACTCTTTGGCTGAACATTATTTAAACTAAATCTGGACGTTGGATTCCTACCATTTGGCGTTACAGTTACCTGCATTTAAACGCTTGGAGCTTTCTGATTTCTGCACCAAGAAATCCTTGCGTTGAGATGCTCAATCTTCATCAAGCTGAAACGGGAGTCATCACCAATTCTAGGCATCTATTAACAGGTTTGGGCTGCATGTTTGAAGGAGGAAATTGCCCTATCAGTCTGTCTGTAAACACTGCCAGCAGAAGGTGTGTATTTAGCCTATTCAGGTGCCCATCATTGTTGTCTATCTTGGAAGCGGGTAGTGGCATTTCATGCTCTTCATGAGTATATGCCAGGAGCTACAGAAATTCAGGGGAAGTCAACCATGAGCAGGTTCCTTCATTTTATTGTAAATGCTTGGTGATTTCAAATAGTTGAATGGCAATATAATCTGCAAATTATTTTGGGTAGACTTATTAGCAATAACTTCCAAAATTCTGTGAATTGGTGTTATATTGAACATTCCATTTTCTATCCAGTTGTGAATTTGATAGTGGCTTAACTAATTGTGAGCAGTTTCCTTGCATTTTTCAGTATTGTGCATGACTTCTCAAATTAAAACAAGGTGTGAGCCAGCCGGGCTGCTCATCACAGTTATGAATCCAAGGCCCAATGCTCACACTTTCAGTACCACTACTTGTAGATTAAGGTAATGGAGGCTGAGGATTTAAAGAAGCCTCTGCAAAAAGTTTGCCATTTCTTGCATATTGTCAAATTTTTGAACGAGAATACATAGTAATGCAATATACTGAAACTCAAAACACAAAAGAACAAATTACACAATTATTTATCCTGAGGAAACCTTCCACTTGATGGAAAAACTCAGCCACTCCCAGAAAAAAAAGATCATTTATTGAATACTAAAAAAAATGCTTCACAATTTAAGGCAAATTAATGTCTTCTTTACTTAGTCTGTGATCACATGACAAACAGTTAGTTAGAAAGAAGTGCTCACAGTATTTGCAACACTTTTGTGAGTCTCTCAAATCACACCCTAGAATTTGCTACATGATTATTACAAATAAAGATTAAGAATCTCCGACTCAACTCTCAAACATAGAATTCTTGACACATAGAATACACTGTATTCTGCTCACATGAATACCACATTGAATTTGACTTGCCCAAAGATCACATTGAATCTGTCATACAAAGATCACCCACTCAAAAGATATAGTGTTACGATATGCATGTAATGTTGCCATTTTCATGAGCATTAGACTTAGAGGGATTAGCCTATTATTGTGATCCTTGTAGGCTAATCATTGTGGATAGAGGGTCTACTAAGCTAGAGGCTTGGTTAATGAAGGTTCTCATGTCTCTAGAATTCAGTATGTTCCAGTATGGTCTTCATTTAGCTCAGACTGGACTTTGTTTAGGCTCAATTTTATATGCTTACTATTTTTAGTTAGTCTGTGGATGTTTGAGAGGGGCTCTTACTATTTTTTAGTAAGGCAATTGGATGCGTAGTGGATGTAGTGGTTAACTCCTTGGTTTCTTACGGAATCAAGAAGTAATGAGTATTTATGGTTATGCTGTTCTAATACTTTAATAATAATTAACCTTTAAGGGCATAATATAAAGTTTTATGTGCAGCTTATATTCAATGGGGCCATGACCCTTTATTTAACTGACTTAAAGTGCAACTAATGATTTTAATATTTGACGCCCATTTATTGATGCACTTTAAAGTAAAATAAAAATGTAAAGTATGTTTAAATTGATTATTGAAAACATTATTTTTGAGGGGCCATTTATTAAAGCATTCAATGAAGTTGGAGAAAAAAGAATTTATATCATTTGAAATGATTTAAAGTGCACATGAAGGAAATTGAACCAAGTGGGAAAAAGGTACATAAAGCCTCTTCAAGAAAAGGATTTCATTATGCAATTTAAATTTTTTTTTTTTGACTTGGCTTGAAGTTTGTTCTTGGGAATTGAGAGAGACAAGGGTTTCTGCAATTCATCTGCAGTGGAGGACACCAATTCTTCAATGTGTGTGCAATTCTAAGGATGTGAAAGACCAGCTGATATTATTGCTTGTGAGAGCTTCCTACAAGAGCTCTACTTGTGCAAAACTGGTAGAACTGATCAGTGACTGATTAATTACAATTTGGTTGTTCTTTAGCTCTCCTTTAGGATCTTGATGCTTCTTCTCTTCCCACTCCGTCAACTTTATTAATCTCTCATCTTTGCAATAATGGCATCACCTGGAAATGAAAAAGGGGGTTATAAGCTTATTGATCTCGACATATTCACGAAGCAATCTTGAAATAGAAGCCCTGTATGATCTTTGAGAAATTAAGCAAAGTGGTTGAAAAGCATGGAAAAATCTAGCAGCAGTGAAATGCCACTCTCCTTCCTTTGACAACTTACAGACAAAATGATGTGGAAAGGATTCCTCCTGCCAAATGTTAATCCGTTCATGTGGAGAGCTGGGCTGAAGCTAACATTTGTGGTGTCTAATCACATGCCTTGTACAAGCCTTAAGCTACTTCTCTGTTATTTGCAAGGCAAGCATTTTCATTGAGGACAGTGATTGTTATCCCCCTTTCAGCACAATGAAATACCGGAGCACTGTAGATCTCTCTCCGTAAATTTCCTGAAAATCTGCCATGGTGATCACATCTATCAATGTAATACTCATAGCTTTTGATTTCTAAGCATCTTTCTGAGCCGTCATAATCTATAAGGGTCACTAGTCTTCATATGCAAAACCATTTTTTTAAATGCTCCCTTTCTATATAATTTAATTATTTACTTTTTCAAGAGAGATTGATATGGTTACCAGTCGTACTCATTGTGTATCAGATTTGTTTGCATGATACTTCAGCAGATTTTTATGCTTCCTTTTATTTTATTTTATTTATTTATTGTTCAATGTAAAAAGACACAATTTTTTACGTGGCTAATAGAAAATCTATACTTTTTCTATTTTGTTCTACCGAGTTAATTAACAGCCCTTAATAATTTTGCTGTGTTATTTGTGATCAACTGTAGAAGTTACTTTAATGTCATGTTGAAACAACGACCATTCAAATTGATGCGTGAAATTTAGAACTGGAATTATAAGAAACCAGTGTAGATTTCTTCATTTTATTTGTTCTTTTGCAGGGCTTGACTGGTCTTCTTCAGTCACCTGTAAGAGGAGCAGAAAAACATGGACTTCCAGGCATTCTTTTAGGCAAGTTACAATAGTTTTCTTCTTTCCTGCAACATGTAATTATAGAAACATTAATCAAGATTTTTACTTTGAATTTTATTCTTATCTATTCTATCCAGATGTTGCTGATGCTGACTATACAAATTCCCCACATTTATCTTACATCGTATAATATTCTTGTATTAAGTTGGATGACATATTTGAGATTTCCTGTTCTATAAGATCTATAACTTTTTTGGTTTGAAGTTGAGCACTGGTTACTTCCCAAATGGATGTTATACACCTCAGAGTAGAACATGGCTCTGGGAATGCAAAGGGGCAAGAGAGTATTTTCTGAGTTTATGTTACTCATGTAGTAGTTGGTTAAGTATGAATTTTAATAAATGATAAAATTTCTTGGGATTGAATTTACCAACCCAAAAGTGGCCTTCTTGGACAAGGTTAACCTGAGAGTACTCTCAATTTCCAACAATTGGTGTATATGAAATAAAACAAAAAAGCCCAACGATGGATTGACATTCGATGAAATGTTTTGTTAGTGGAAAATAGATTGAAGGAGTTATTCTAGGGGAAAAAGCCATATTATAACATCAACTGCATCATTGGTGCCCGGGAGATATGATATATAAGAAAAAATCAATGGGAAGAGTGAAATAATGAGGTTGTAATATGTTGCCGATCATGTGAAATTGTAGTGTGAAGAACAATCCCATAAACAATAACAAATGCATATCTTATGCTATGCAAAGCTCACACTGCTCTAAAATCCAATGGCTTAACTCCACTTTGAAGATAACAACTTGAAGATTGATTTTCCTTTTACTTGAAATGCTTGAAATGTTAAGAAACATCTACTTTTCACATTACAATCCAAAAATTACATTGATGAAGGCAAGCTTACTTTGACAATTCTATTATTATATTATAACATATTTGACAAAAGGGAGTGTTTGCACTGAAATCTGATCCCCCTTAATTGGGTAGGAAAAGATTGAAGTGTGTATTTCCCTCATAGAACCAAAACAAGGAATCGACTCGAAATCGGCAAGGCCGACTTGACTTGTGAATCAGATCAAAATCGGCTACGAATCAGCAAAGTGGAAAAACTCTTGAAATTTAGAGATTTTAATGATTTAAAACTTTTTTAATTCACCCTTTTATCGAATATAACTTAAGACCACTATAACATCATCAAATAGAAGCATAGGATCATATGACATAGATATATAGAATTATAAATGTAGTCAAATCATAAATGTATGTAAGATGAAGATCCGTAAAATCAATGACATCAAATCAGAAATGTATTTAAAATGAAGATCCATGAAATGCATGTCTATTTGTTAACAAGATGAAAAGACAAGTCTACCTGCTCTACCTCAAGTCTATCTCACTTTTCCTCTCTTTTTGTCATACTCAACAAATGGAATGCCTTTTAGGGTTATAAGAAAGTGAAATTTGACAAAAAGAATGGTCAAAAAATAAGTTGTATTTTTTTAATGTTTTTAAGTTGCCCAATTGGGCTGCCCGATTTATCCAGCCGATTTATGGTGATTCATGTCAAGAAATCACCGATTTGATTCACCGATTCACAAAAGCATGGCTTGAATCAAACCGCTGAATCGCGTGAGTTGCCACAATTCCCGTTACTTTGAAGTAATACAAAATCTGAGTAATAACAGTCATATTGAAAGGACATCCAAATACAGGGAGGGATGCTCATTCTAAGAATGAACCTTCAACACAAGATTCATTTCCCAAGACATCATCCCTTCATTCCTTTCAAGCAAGGAGCCAGTCATAGAAGGGGAACTGACTAGAAATAGTGTGGAAGAAATTGCACAAATATATGGTAGGATGGATCAAGAGATCAAAAATCTTATTCCCTTTAAAGAGTTATGAAACCAAAACACTGGCAAACAAAAAGTAAAACCATGTAAACAAAGTTAAGTACCACTACCATGCTTTGTTGATCAAGAAAGGAAACTACCCAATCCTAGGTTTAGAAAGTGGATGCATACTTATCTCTCAACCCCATGATGGAAGGAAATACCATCAAATTTTTTGTACTCCATTTAACAAGGCTAGGCCATGATTGGTGGCACTACGATCTAAAAACTCTAGGCCAAAAGAAAATTACCACTTACAACAAATTCACACAAAGGCTTATTAGTAGATCTGATGATAGAGATTCTGAATGGTATTTCTAAGAGTTAACCCACCTCAAACAAATAGGAGTCATGGAAGAATTCATCCTCAAATTCCGAGGATTATTAGTTATGATTCTCGATCTTTCCCAACAAAGGCTCACTTATATGTTTATAGGACTAAAGACTCCACTAAAAGCTCAGTAAACCTCTTGAACCTTAGAACTTGGAGGAAGCCATCAAAAGGGAAAAAAAAAGGTTCGGGTCTAATACACCCAGGATAAGACCCAATAATTCTACATAAAAGACACCTTATCAAAATGAGGAATCCAATAGAGATCGTCAAGAGAGACCCTTCTTTGTGTGCAAAGAACCATGGAGGAAGGAACATCAATGTCAAAAAAGAGAGGAGTTAATCAAGAAAAACCTATGCTTTAGATGTAGGGAACCTTGGAAGAATGGATATTGATGTAAAAGAGGACAAATAATTAATATAGAAGAAACATATGAAGAGACTACTAACAAAAATGCAAGATTCGTGGAACACGACCATGGGACATTAGCTGTACTCAAGAGAATGAGAAGAGTCCCTTTTGAATCAAGGGAGCACTCTATAAGAAAGTGGCCGTTGAGTCAAAATCACTATGAAGAGTAGTATTGATTGAGGACAAGTGAAATTGGAGAGGGGTGGACTAGCATTAGCCCTAATTGACATATAAACAATAAAATATCTCAAATATATATAGAATTCTAAGTATGGCTCTAAATACACAAATCCTTATCATAATGTATTAATTAATTAAAATATATATAATAATGAAACAATAGCAACTTTTAAACAATGTTGATATGTAGTCTATTTATATGAGCAATAATAAAGAGCCCATAGATAATATAAATAAATATGACATCAATAATCAATGATTAATCCCAATATTTATCTCTATCCATATATGTTTAATTAATCAAATATTATCCACATTATTAAATACTAATTATAATTGATAATCCTTATTGGATTGTGTTGAAATTTATTATTAATCTATGTGGGGGTTCACGACCTGTGACCCCTAACGAAAACCATATATAAATTTGGCATCCTTACTTATAATTGGGGAACAAAAATGTTACATTTTTATACAATGAAGGAATGATCAAGCAATACAGAGGAAAACAATGATAGTGTGGAAAGACAATTTGAATCTCCATCTAAAACCATAAAATAAGACAAAGGAGCAAGTAATAGTAATATTTCCTAAGAAATCTGTCATGTACGAGAAGAAAAAAAATATTCCCTTTTGAATCTGTACATTTGACTTATATATTGAGAGAATTAAAGGTATTAGGCACCATCTAATAAGGTATCCCAAATAGTTGCCAAACTTATTGTTCCATCTAAATTTATCATACAACTTTTCAATTTTTACTCAAAGGCGGCCTTTTAAATCCCAAATAGTTGCCAAACTTACTGTACCATCTAAACTTATCAGCAAAAAGAAGGGGTCTCCATTTGCGATGGGGCAATGGTGTGAAAGCCTCACAATGGGCAGATTTTGCCCCTTGGTTGGGATTAATTCAATATCATCTATTGAACTCAAATCGACCCAACCTTCTCCAAATCCATTTTTAGTTTGAAGTTAACTGATTTTAAGATGTTTTAGGGCCAAATCAATACGATTTTTCTCTGATCCGATCCATTACTTCATCCTTATTTTCCAAAATATTATCACCATCCACCCTTATTCCTCAATTTTCTCCTTAGTAATTGCTTGTAGTTTTCATTTTGATCTTCTTTATGTGAATGGGAGTCAAGGATATGTGTCAAATATATCAATACCATGGTGGAATTCTCTTGCAAGTTGGATTTCATCATTATCCTAGGGTGGAATTCTGCCCCCTCATGAGATTAGGAATCCCAAGAGATGGTTGGATTCCAACCTGTTGAGTGGATATTTTGCAACTGACAGTTTTGGGTAAAAATCCAATTGCAAAATACGATGACCAGCCACAGCGTGTGAGACAGTCTCTCCTACCTTAAAGGGAAGGCTCCCCCTTCTCACCGTTCCTTGGATCTGATGGAGCCCAAATTTTGAACATCCATTTTTGACATAGACAGAGGAAATTGTACATGTTAAATGCTTACAATCAATTCAAGCTTGGAATATCCTGAGATTGGCACAAGTTAATCAAATATTCAGAATGGGCTATGGTCTGTGAACTAAGGCTCCCCACAAGATGTCACCGTAACAAGAAAGTGCCCAAGAAGATGAGAAAGCAGTATCTTCGAACAACTCATCAGATTAATGGAACCAGTTTCCTGAAAAGGAAAATAAAAGCCTTGCATCTGGATGTCTGGACAGTGACCACAATACAGGAAGAGTTACAAAATGATTATCACTACTACTCACTTCAATCTCAATTTGAAAGTCATATCTACCACAGGAGTCAGTTTTATCAAAATCAGCATATATATCCATCACATCTGAAGTTTCTGAATTCTTCATTCTCCTCATTTTGGTAAAGCCATGTAAGCAAATGTAGATTCAGATTCTGACTTTCCAGATTTATGAAACATTGCTGCATATTTAATATGATTTGATGAATCGGTCAGGCCTGCTTTAATTGGACCTTAAGAAATGCTGCATGAAACGGTAACGTTGAACATTATATAGTCAACTTTCAAACATATACCAATGGAGGACTGTGCCATAAGCAAGAGAATACACAACAGGGATGTAAGATAAAGCTCTGATATTCTGGAGATGCCACTGACATACAACAGAACTGATAATACTGCATATTTAGGGACTGTACAGTGTTATAATTCCATGTGATGTGCACAATAGTTCATAAAGACACCCAACAACTCAAGGAATTCATGTTGAAGCATATTGACCCATAGACATGTAATGGTGACAACTCATAAATCAGGTTTCAAGCAGGGACAGATAGTGCTATGCAATGAAGGAAATAATTCCTGAGATATTGGATATTAATAAACGATACGAGTTTGTGGCAATGACACCTTCAGGAAGACAACAGTGAATGTTCAGTGGTAAACCTATGATGAATCGGCATGAATCGATGAAAGAAAGCTACAGAATAAACAATTACCAAATATCCTTTAATGGAAATATGTCTCAACGTGAGGAGAGTGGTTTCGGCTCTTGCAAATTCTAATACTTAGCAACAAAATTTAACATGCCAATGCCAATGAGCAATGATCTTTAAATATACCTAGGCATGGATAATAAATGAATATCGCATATGAAGACTTGCACATTTCCAAGACGTATTTGATGACCAAGGGCCCGATATGATATAAACGGCAAGTTTAAGGATGAAATAAAATGCAGATTATGCCCAGGATGCAACAATTACCCAAAACGACACATTCAAACATATGATAAATTTATAAATAGCAGAATGGGAGGAGTATTAAAGATCTAATGATTTATCACGCGTAATTTTTGATAAATCGTTCCCAGCACTTATAATGCCTTTGGCAGAGAGTTTCTATTATTATCGGGTATTATTACAAAATGAATGACACGGCTCAATATTATGTTTATGCTAAGTAATTTAGCGGTGAGTAATTACATGTTTCAAAAGGTCGTGACAGTTCAACCGGTGCTTTTTGTTTCCTCATATGCTTATAAATAGGAGATGAATTATTTTATCAATGGGACATATTCGGAAAGACATTCAAACAATTATATTCAGATTTATATTCTGGAGAGAGTATTTTATATTTTGTACGGAGGGAGAAGGAGCAATAATATGACTTTGTAACATGAATTCAATTATTTTATTTTAATAATAAAATAAGAAGTCTTTTGTTTATTATTAAAGGCATGGAGATTTAAACTACGGGCGAATCGTCCTTTGTAATTATTTTTTGGAATTTTGTATACAATTTAAATATCGGATAAGTGGACAAGGTCATTTAGCATTTAAATTCAACCATCACAGATAGTGTGAAATATTAAATTATTTCAGTACCTATGTTCAGTTTGTCTCCCTACCAGAGGAGTTAAAATTCAATCTAGACTAATTTAAGATTCCATAATATTTGGTCTATCGCATCTCAATTATTTAATTGTTGGCAGTAAAGTGTGTAAAACATTATAAAATTGTATGTGATAATTCATTGAAGTTGACTTTATTGCCCAAATGAGCAAAGGCACTAGTCTTTTTATTATTGAAGTCAGAAAATCTATATATTCCTTCTACAAGCATCAAATTTATTATAATTCAATTATACAAAACATTCAACCATTATCCAGCATCGAGTTTTCATTTTAATTGAGTTTGAGGACCTTACCAATCGAAGAACTCCAAAAGTTTAAATTTTCTATAGAAAAGCTTTGAACAAGACAATGAGTGTTTGAGGCAAAGGTTTACTCTCCTGGGTGTAGCGGAGCCTGAAGTGCAGGGGAATTGAGAAGTATTCCTGTTCTTTGGCCAGAACTGATTGAGAAGTCCTATTGGAGAAGCAAGCTCTTAGATTTCCAATCTGCGATTTTGGGAACCAACAGGATCAACTCAAGATAAGCAAGGAGTCGAGAGATCTTGTAAAATGGGTGTTACCAATATCCTTTCTTCTTAGCTTTCAAGAAAGAATCCACTTACTCGTGGAGTGAGTAGTGGGTAGGGTGAATCTCTAATTACACTTCTATCAAGAGTTGGAAATAGTGATATCAATAAACCTTCACTAACTCAAAGGCTAGCTAAAAATGTACCAGTTTGGCTCTAAGTCCGGTCATACTTCTATATGGAAAAACTTTACAATTAGGGTACAAAGACTCCTAAAAGTAAAAGTTACTTAACTATTTTGCAAATTAAGAAGAAAATATAAGCTACAAACAAAGCTTCTAGCTATATATTTCCACAATTGCTCTTGATCAAAGCTTTGGCTCCAATTGCTTCTTAACTCTTTTCTATTGAATTCACAAGATACAATTACCAAGAACACAAGATAACATGAATCAAAGACGACTTGAATGAGTTATAGACAAAGCTTATAACTCATGCAATTAACAATCTCACTTAATCAAAGTTAAGTCTCAAATGCTCCTTTGTATTTAGTTCTCTCAAAATAGTGTTTACACAAACAAAGTTCTATTGGCACAATTTCTCCAAAGCTCTCTTGCATAAAGATAATAATGGTTTTACAATGAGGGGGCACTCCTTTATATAGACAAAGGAGTTGAGAAAAAGTGGGAGCAACTCAACCAACTTTGACCTAGTCTAACTAGAGGAGAAAATAAAAGGTTACATGCAACATGCATTACATCCTTTTACATACATGTAACTCGCATTACATGTAATTATACTTTTTCATGTAATCCATCCTTTACAACTATTAACATGAAGTAAAAACAAAACACCAATCTTAGAGATTGTTTCTCAATGCCTTGAATTTGACAATGATGTCACGCACTGTAGGAAGATCAGCAATTTCCATGGTCTTTGATGTGGCTTCTACTCTCACTGCATTTGCATATGCTGATTACACAACTTTGGAATTTGCTACTATAGTATTTAACAAGTGTTTTGTCAAGGGTTTATACAAGACAAACTTGTTCATCATGTGCGCACTGAAGTCTTCAGAATCTACATCAGCATTGATTCTGATTGTATATTTTGAGTTTACTCTCTCTGCTGCAATAAGATTACCATATTCATCAATAACACAGCATCCCATTTGTTCCAAATCACAAGTAACACTTGTTTCAACTACTTGACAATCTCCAAAGGCCACTTGCAACTTTGTGATCAGCTTCCTCAATGTCTCCTCTTTGTAACCAATGAGTCCTTGAAATCTGAAGAAAATTTCACATGATTAAAGAATGTCACATGAGACTAAGGCATCCAGATTGAAATTCACCATTTCATCCCAATCATCAAGGATTTCTTTCAAGTTATCTGCTTCTTCAATCAAAGAACAGTGCTCTACCTAATCTAAAAGCTAAAATCATTATTATAAAAGTAACAGCAATAAAAAGGGCTATCAAAATTTGACCTTGTGATATCATTTCTTATATTTCCTTTTATGTATTATATTTTTATCTCTTATTATAAGATTAATAGATAAGCACTTGATATATATATATATATATTATTCCAACTATTTCAGATTATAATCTAGATGAGATGTTCTAGATTGGATTGAAAATGTATAGATCATATTGAAGGGTAAAAAAGAGATTTCAAAGACTAAGAGTGGATCATTCGTATTTTCTATATTTGTCATAAAGAAAAACTAATTCCAAATTACTTGAATTATTCTAAAGAATGTGTTAATAATCATAAAAACTATCTATAAATAGACTAGTTACTAAAGAAAATCATACTATTAGTCATGGAGTATTCCCTACAATATTGATTGAGGGTTTTTCTTGTAAGAGTAAAAACAAAACAATAAGGTAAGGGACAGAAGAAGTGAAAAGAAACTATCTCTTATTAAGTTTTCAGGAATAGGAAAATATGATGATCGGAACTTGCATTAGATTCTTATTAGAATCTAAAAATTACTTTTTCTTTTTCCTATTGGACAAAAAATCGATCTGTATGATACAATGAAATTGTGGCGGGTATAGTTTAGTGGTAAAAGTGTGATTCGTTATATCATTATCTAGATGGACTAAAAACATAGCATTAGGATATGCTATGGTAACTATGCCATCAATAGTGAAAAAATTCTTTTTGGTACTCATTTCTAGATTTTCCCTAAATTATAATATTATTAATTTTGTGATTACCTAACTATGACATTATATTTCTAAAAGAGAAGAATCATTTAATTAAATAAAAGACAGTTCATTTTTTTTTTCGTTAATATCTTTTTTTATCAGCTATTACTAACTTAATAATATTCATTGAATTTATTTTTTTGTCAGCTAAATTTCTGACAATGAACACTCAATTAAATTATGATCAATAATTTTTTTTATAATAGTAAATTACTTTTTTTTTATAGCATTGCAATAGTGTAGGCAAAAATGCAATTTAGGCATTTACTTTTTGTTTTGGAGTTACCAAAAAATACATAATATTTCTCCTATTTTTTTTTGTCGAGCTTCTCAATAGATTAAGTTCCGCTCCATTTCATTCATCTCTTTGACATGCCTAAGAACCACAAATGTCTCCATGATGGCTCGAACTCCTTCATAAATGATTTCTTGTAGCCAAGACTTAGCGGCTTCAATCAGCTTTCTTTTTGTAGATGTTTGAGACATAACAAGAACACTCTGAGAAGATTGTTTTTGAATGACCTTGTTCAGACAAGAGATTGATTTTTCTTTTCCCAAAGCTCATGATTGCTCTTTGATACATTAGCCAATGCATCTTGAGCATCTTGCGAACAACTCAAACGTGATTGCTTTCCGATTTCAACCTTGGTAAATTTGTAATCAGAACGAGTAAGTTTTTGAGCAAGTTTGTCTACCAAGGGTTCAACAACTTCAACAAATTTGGTTTTATCGGAATCAACCAAAATCCTAGAAACAATCTTATCTTTCAAAGATTTGGATTTGGTCTTCTTAACAAGAAGATCGGCCAAAGGGACAACCACATTTCTCCTCTTCGTTGTTATTTTTCTCAATCATGTAGGTAGGTTGAAACCTTCAACTGTAGAAGTAGTTACAGTGGAGACCATTAGCATTAATCCTGATTGTATTTCCGTTGTAACAGAGTAAGATTCAGTTTGCATAGCTGAAGGCATAGGAACAAGCTGAGAAGACTCCATCATGAGAAGCTCAAACCCTGTTGAAGATGTATCAAGTTGGGAAACTTGACCACTGGTAAGAGTTAGAAAATCCTCAAACACATTTGCTAAATGTTCATATTGTTCATTTGCAGGGATGTGAAGAGCAGCAGAGGAAATAGGAAGAGCCATGGTATTAACCTCCGAGACTGGAATGCAAGGAGTGAAAACAGTGGAGAATGAATCCACATCGTCATCTACTTAATGTAGAAAATAATCTTCATGTATAGAAGATGCACAAACTTGTGTAGGCTTTGGAGGAGATATGATCATGATTTCCCCTTCTTCATCTGAATCTCTTTTATCAGATTCTGTTTCCAATTCCTCTTTCGATTCTTCCACTGATTCTTGAATTGGTTCAGGAATTTGAGATGAATTAGCTCATTTTCCGCCCTTCAATTTGAATTTGAGGGAACCCTTAGCAATAGAAGATGAGACACTATCTTTCCCTATGATTTCCAATTGTGACTTCCTGCCAGGAGGACCAAAACTTCCACAATCCAAGTCCATTTTAGGATTTACTCTTTTAAAGCCTTTACTTTTCAACCATTTATTGGTGTTTAACAAGATGGATTGAAACTTGTCCATGATAGACTACCTTCCTTTTGTTGCCATTGGATAGGAAAATGACACTTCTTATCAAAGTTGGCTTGATGAAACTCTGGATCAAGGATGTTGCCATCATTTTCAACTTGGAAATCTGAAAGGATTTCCAACATGTTAAGATCAACTATATGTTGTAGTGTTAATCTACAATAGTCCATCTTCATGATGTCAAGTACTCTCCTCATATCAATCGAAATGTCCTCGATGCGATGAACATGAGTGTAAGCTCTTTTCATTTAGAATTTATCTCTCAGTAGTCAAAATCAAATCTAGCCTTGAACTACTTCAAGGTGATCAATTGTAACTCTGCTTCCATGTTCTTTGCTTTAGGCACAGAAATGATCGAATAATTGCCAATAGCCAAAGGTTTAGCTGAGGTAATGCCGAAACTAGGCCCATGCATAGCATGTTGATCACTCTACACGTATGAGCTGTCTAGCTAGCTCCAAAATAATTTGATCTGTAGCATACCTAGTTAAGGTATACGACTCGCCTTTGAAATATCCAACTCTCAAGTATGTGAAAGTAGGAAACTGAATAAAAATACAGTCGTGTTGATTCACCTTCTCCCATGCTGCATCATATACTCTTTTGATTGATAAATGTTTATTGAACAAACACTGAAAATGCCCAATGGAGTCATCTTGGACTCTTTTGTAATGAAATTTACTATTTGCCAAAGTGATTTGGTCATAGTAATCCTAATCAAGAACCTGAAGATGATCTTCCTTGGCAGAAAGACCAGAGAAAGATCTCATAGCAGCAGCAATGTAAACAAGGTAAGAATTCATGTAGAAGGGTACCAAAGTTCCCACGTTGCCTATTTGTTGGCAAAGTGCAGTGCTGATGAGCTCTTCCCAAAAGATGTGTTCTTTATTCTCCATAATCTGAAACATGAACTTATACATCTATGGCTTGAAATCAATAGAATCTTTAAGGTCACAAATTTTGCTGGGAAGAATGATGAGATCCTTGTATTCTTGTTTGAAGTTAGACCGATGAACGATCTTTGGCAATTTAGAAAAGTTGCTTCTTTTATTGTCTAACCAGTAAAGGTTGACATACTTCTGATAATCACCCTTTTGCCCATTACAACATGCTAAAGATGATTCTTTTTGGTCAAATCTGCACATTTTGCTTTATGTGGAACCTTGAAGATTTGTTCAATGACCTCAGGATCAAGGCTAATGATAACCATGTCGACAACATCTTTGATAGTCTTCGTTTTTGAAGTAAAATGCCGTGCACATCCGAGAATAAAGTCAGGTTCTATGGCCGCCATAGGAAACATAGACACCAGGTGAATGTTGCTTCTCTTGATACGCTTCATTTCTTGACTAGCTGGAGCTTCAACTCTTTGTAAAAAATTAGCCACGTCCACATGACCAATCTTTGGGTCCATTATGTTATCCAGAATAGATATGACTGATGAAGGAGCTGCATGAGCTAATTCTTTATCATATTGATATCTCATTTTGCCTTCGGATTTTGATGGTGAGGACATTTCTTGTGCTTGTACTGTAGCACAAAAATCCCAAAACATAAATACATCATCAGACGAAATCACCATACAAGTTGATTTGTGATCAACAAAGCTTTGGAAACAAATTGGAGACTTGGTAGATCGAGCGAAATGGTCTCAAAGAAATCATATGCATATGCAATGGATGAAAAATGAAATGAATGGAATGCAGAACAAAGTGTTAATGAAAGTGAAAATATGGAAGATGGAATGAAATGAGAATGTGTGATGGGAATGCGTGCAGATGAAGATTGCTGATTTCAAAAGTGACTTAGTGTTTTCAAAGCATTATTGTATGAAAAATGAGTACATGTAATTGCAACATGTAACGGGAGATGGAAGGTGAGATGAGATGCAAATGCGGGTGGAGGATGCACTTCACATGTAAGTGTAAATGGAGGATGAGATGGAAAGCATGAGAAAATGTGGAATTTTCTCATGGAGGCGCAAATGCATATGGAGGGATGTAAATGAAAAATGGAAGAGAGATAATGAGTTTTATAGTCACTTTTGGTGAAAAGGGGAAGTCAAAGTACATGGGAGATGAAAATGACATCGTTTTGGCTTTTCAATGTGACTTTTAATCAAAAGTGGACCTTTTGGATGCAATTACATGTAAGGCATTTTGTGTAATCGTGTCGTGTGAATGGATGTGAAAAGTGAGATGAGTGAAAATGGAAACGAAAAATGAGATTGCATGCATGTGCGGATGGCGAATGAAATGGAAAACATGTAATCACATTTGTTGAGTGAGAGATGAGGTATTGTGACATGGAAACAGAGAGTGGAACGTGATGATGCTTTTGTATCAAATGAAGCAAGAACAAGTTCTTGGGAAAGAACTTGCAATTTCTTCAAGTGGAGAAAACCGGCAAGCAAGCACAAAGCACAAAACACAAAAGAAAAAACGTACCTTTGCAAAGTGACTCAAACATGCAAAGATGCAATGCACTTCAACACACAAATTCGAAATTAGGACCTAGGGAAGAACCAAAAACATGAAAAAGAACAAAACCTTCATTTTTAAAGGAAAAATGCACTTTCCATAGCAAAGATTTCAACAAGTGGCAATCATCAAGCAATTACGTACATAAAATTAGCAAGATAAGCATGAATTAAAAGCAAAAAAGAAAGAGTCCACTTATATGTGCTAAAAATGAAGGGAAAAGATGATCCAATGTTTGAAAAATTCTTCAAAAATGTTTGAATCTTTCTAACTTTCACAAATTTGAATGGGAGAAGGCAGCAATCAACACGAAGTTGGTAAAAAGATACCAAAACGTGCCCTAAAAACACTCCAAGATCCAACATTTGGAAGAACATATGCTTGGACTTTTTTAGCAAAAAACGTGTTTCTCCATGATGCAAGATCAAGACGTTTTGGTGTTTAAACACCAAAATATGCATCAATATGTAATGCAATCCTAAAAGGAAGCCAAATTGATTTGCTTTGGAGTCAAAACTTAGAGCAAAAATGGATTTATTTGCTGATTTCTCCAAAAATGTGCCCTAGATGGGAGCTTTCAAAAATGTTTTTTAGCTTGTTGAATCCATTTTAAATGCAATAAAACTCATTGCCAATAAAAAACGCCTCCAATAGAAGAAATCTCATGCAAATCCATTGAGAAAATCTCTACTTATGATCAAAATCGGGTTTTTGGAGGGCAAAAATATGTTCTTCAAAATAAGACTTTTTGAGTGTCATTGCATATATTAAAACATGTTTTTGGTCAAAATCAGACCTTTTTGGGTCACTTGCATGTTTTAAAATATATATCTCATCAAAATCACACCTTTTGGGTGCTATTGCATGTTTTAAATATGCACATAAGCAAAATCAGACCTTTTGGGGGAGGATGCATGTTTTAAAATACATCTTCACTTTTTAGATGTAAAAGCATAAAAACTTCACTTTTGATGTAGTAGCATCAAAAAGGCCCACTTATGATAGACTTTTGATGTAATGACATCAAAAAGGTTCGCCAAAATGAATTTTATATGCAATAAACATGTAAAATGTCCACTTTTGATGGTTTTTACATGTAATTGCATATAAAATGTCCACTTTTGAAGACTTTAAGTCATTTAATTCACTTAAAATTATAAAAATGTTACAAATGGGCCGTAAACAATATTTATTTATCATATTTAAAAATATAACATATAAACATCATTTAAAAAACAACATTTAAATAAGCATTTGATTTAAAAACCAAAAATTAAACTGGAACTATATAGTTATATAGTTACATTAAGTGAAAAATTAAACAGTAACTCAAACTTAAAATTATAACATGAAGTGCACTATAGTCACCTGAAGTTAAAAGTTGAAGTGACTTAAAAACATAAAAAAAGTGAATATAAGTTATATTTATCAAAAAGTGAAAGTCAAATTAAAAATATAACATCATATTTTTAATTCGTGTTGTTGCACCAAAAAGGTCCACTTTTGAGGCACTAAAACGAGCATATCTCTTGATTGACAACTCTGATTGAGCTATAGGTTAGACCGAATCGAAGGGAAAAGCAAAAGGCATGACTTGAGCAAAACCAAAGGACAAAAAATCAACAAATGCAAACATAAAAGCAAAGAACGAATGATGAAGGCTTCAAAAATCAGGTAAAGGCTCGACAGAAAGCAAAACAAAAAGACTTGACAAAGGCCTTTAGTAAAAAGATTTGAAATACGAATTGGAACGGATCGATCGATCAACATTAAGCAATTGAATATCAAATTCAAGCTTAGAGAAACGCGAAACTAGCTTGAAAAAGTTTTGTGCCGTTACCAACATTTTGAGGTGACAAAATGCAGGACAACACAACCTCCTTGTAGGATTATGCTTACACACTTTAATCTTTACCAATCCTTATGATCTGATCTGACATCTCATCCTTCACTCTTTGCTTGCTTTTAGTCTGATTTATGGTGTATCGAAGTTTGAAAAAAAACCTTTGCTTTGGTAGAGGGCAGAAATCTCATGCATATTGGATTGAAAATCCTAAGTAAAGGACATAGTTCACCCCCTTCTTGAGACTGCTCCTTTGCCTTTAACCATTTGATTCTTTCCAATTTAGGCTTGAAATCATCCTCACTCCCCACTATTTTGTTTTGTTTGAATATGCTTTCAATTAGGAAGTTGAAGCCCAAGTTTGTCTTAGACCATCACTTCCACTCATGTCTTGAATCACCTCTTTTAATTGCTTAAAGTTGGGAGGCGGAGATCTAGTATATCTTAGGATTAAGAATCCCAAGGGGCAGGCGGTTTCCACCCCTTCCTTAAAATTATCCCATTGCATTTCACTGTTGCTCAAGTTGGACTTCAAAACTCACTTAGTTTGTATCATCATTCTTGTCTTGAATCACCACCCCGATCCATGCCTCAAGCTATCCTTCTTGGTGGCTTGATTATAGCGTAGAGATTGCATGCTTGTTGGGATTGAGAATCCCAAGTAGCAGATTCCGTCTTCCCTTCGGATATTCTTTTTCACCTTATTTGTATTTTCCACCTATTCACATCCCTCCAACTCCCACTAGCATTTCACTCTAATTTTGAAGCTGATTTTCGCACTTGGTTCAATCTGCACTATGCATTTGGTGTTTGAAATCCAATTTCCTTGATTTCTCATTTCCAAAATTTGCATTTTTCCTTCAAACCATAGTCTGAATTTCATCCTTTCCCTAAGGATTTGTTCTCCATGCACCATACAAAATTGAGATCCTGCCTTATAGAGCCTTCATACCTAGGCAGAGTTTAAGGGAGAGCTAGGATTGAGACTCAAGAAAGAGGGCGGAATTTAGGGGGGAGTTGGGATTATGAACCTGAAAGGAAGGGTGGATTCTGCCCCTACCCTGGGATTTTTCCTTTGGTGCCTCTTCATCCCAACTTGGCCATTCTTATCCCCTTTTCAAGCCTCCTCCAAACTTGGGTTTCTAGTTGAACTTGGGCTAGGGAAAAGTGGTTTTGTCTCCAATTTTTTTTGGCTTAATCTCTAATTCAAATGTTGCAGCCCATACTTGTATATCCCTTTCCCACTCTCATGCCTTACCCAAAACCCACTGACCTTTTGCCAACTCCCCTAAGGAGGGCTTCACCTTTCTAGCTCAAAGACACAACTGACTTCGTGATTTCTCTGACCTTCTCAAACTTCTCTCCTTTACAAAAAGGACTGTCAAACTCGACTCTAAACCTAAGCCAACTACAGAAAAAAAATGAAAGAGGGGGGTCCCATTGCAATGGTTTGATTGTATGAAAATCTCACAACACCACCCCCCAGTAATTACATTGGGGTTGCCTCCATGGTTTCTGTAAGAAAATGCAAACTAGTTTTCCAGTTGAATTGCTTGTTTTTTAGGCAAACTGATTGAAGACAAAAGGAAAAGAAACATGTACACATCCAACTATATTTATAATGCTGCAATTAGGAATTAGATATGTGTTTTACAACTTACAAGTTATCGTATCAGGCAAAGATCAGTAGACAGAGATAATGTGGGGGATTCCTTTTGTGACACGGCTGTCAAATAATATTATGCTTGAAGGACACTAGACAGTTTTAGATATTCTTCTGATTGTGTTTAAGTGATTAATGGTACTTGGTCAACGATGAATCAGAATCATGTCCATTCAATAATATGCTGAATCTGTTCATTACACAGTTCTTTTCATCTATACAATTCTTTTTCTCTCATCAAAATTAAAAATCATTGATAAGAAGCATCAGAAAATCACAAAATTTTGGTTGTTGCTGATGCTTCAAGTCACAAGATTTATACTTATATCTATCATTTCAACATGTGGGATTGACATCAATGCCAACCTGACATCTCTACCGTAATAATTGGAGTTGCAAGCTCAATCAATAGACTGTGACAAAGTATCTCTTGATATTTTATAGAGTCTAGTCCACTACAATGACACAATGGACAATTGTTTGAGGCCTTAATACTTTTCTTATGTATTAGTGTGTGATAGGAGAGGTTTAACCATAGTTCCCAAAGTCGGACTCGGCTTGGATTCGGCAAGGCCAACTTGGCTACAACTCAGCAAAATGAAGAAACCCTTGAAATTTAGAGATTTTAAACAATTAAAACTTGTTTCATGCACCTTTTATTAAATAAAACTTAAAGACACTATAATGCCATCAAATTGAAGCTAATTTATCATCACATACATGAACATAAATGATAAATCCATCATATATGTAAAATGTAAAATGTAAATTGTAGCTAAGTCTGTCAAGAATATGCAATTGAAGCCAAAGGGATTTTGGATAAAATGAGCTAAAAACTTGAAACCTTTAGACAATCTTTGTTCTAGCTTCAGTTTAACCTTTGAATGTCAGGATAGGCTATGGGGTGGTAGAGTGCTGAAGGCGTGCCAAATCTTGAAATTTGGCTGAGAATGGAATTTTTTGGAAAACCCCAAAATCTAGATTTTGCATCTTAACTTCTATGAAGCTGAAACCTTGCCAAATCTTGAAATTTAGCTGAGAATGGATAGTATGTATACCTACAACTAACACTAAATGTTATATTTGTAGAAATCCTCCCGCTCCCTAAGCAAAGTGTTGAATTGCAAAGTAAACTTTCAAGCGTATGCTCGGACCCAGCCAAGTTATCCATGCTCGGACTCAGCAAGTTATGCCAACTTGACAAGCTGGCATAACATGCCCCAAAACTCGGTTAGCCCAGCTGCCAAGTTGACATAGCTCGGCCGGACTGACCTAGCTTGCCAACTTTCTGGACTCACCCAAATTGTGGGAGTTTGGGGACTCTGGAATTAACTGAGAAGTATGATACTATTATTCAAAGAGCAATACATTCATCTACTAAGCATCAGTACAAAAGATGAGTTTAACCAGATTGAAATGCTTAGGTCCATTTCATTTAAACAATACATATCGTCTTCAGTCTCCAAACAATTCATAGCTTGGATATCCTCTTAGGTAGATTTCACATAAGCTAGCCTCTTATTTTTCATTTGAATAATTCTAATTCATTGTCAAAATTTATAGAGAAATTGTGTTCTTTCATATCCACAGGGTAGCATATTAAGTCCTAGAGACCACACCCAGAAAGACACCTTTTCTTCTCAACTGCAAAAAATTCTGATTCAATCTCGTAACATGAATGTATCCAGCTTCCACGTAGGAAGTGGTAACAGTATGTATTCCTTGTGACAATACATTGACATATTTATTTCTCATTGAGTGTGCATAAGTGATAGCTGATTGTGAGCTATGGAATTTGAATTTTTATAGCATTCATTTAATGAGTTAGATACTAAGTTTCAGATATAACATTTCAATGGTACATTTTAGTATTTTACTCAATATGTAGGATAACATGAATATGATTTTGAGACAAAAGGGACATCAGATGTGAAATAAAATTGTGTGACTTGTTTGCAGGCATAGTAGTTGGTGCAGCTGGACTTGTTGCCCGGCCTGTGGTTAGCATCCTTGATGTTTCAGGAAGAACTGCACAAAGTATTAGAAATCGTAGTAATCCTCGTCAGCTCAGTCATTTTAGAGTGCGATTGCCAAGACCTGTTATTAGAGATTCCCCCTTGCGTCCTTACTCATGGGAGGAGGCAGTTGGAACTGCAATGCTGCAAGAAGTGGAGAGCAATCGACTAAACAATGAGGTATTGTTTGTTTCAGAAACTAGCTCCATGTTACAAGGCAGATGTAAACTATAAAAAAATTCAGGAGATACTTTGAATTTTGTTGCATTTTAGTTGATCTCACCATATGATAATTCCAATCTGATGCTGATGTAAAACCTTCTGCAGGTTTTATTGACTTGCATTGCCTCGGGACCACCTGGAATGTTTGTTGTTGTAACTGAAAGACTTCTGTTGAAAGTAAAGAATGCAAATTTGGCTTCGGAAACATCATCTACAACTCCAACTCCAGCAGGACCTGAGTGGGAGATCTACCTAGAGATTGCTTTTAGTGATATGATACATTTGAACAGAGAAGGGCGGATACTTAATGTGTTAGCAGGCACTTCAGAGACATCTTTCAGGAAAACCAAGGACACAAAGGTCTTAAGGAAAAATTACAGAGCACACTTTTTTCCTTTTACTCAATATTCCATAGAACTTCCAAATGACAATGTTGCTGAAGAACTGCTGCATTTGCTCCACTCACATCTAGAAGGAAGGACAGAACATCCTTCACTCCAAATCTTCAGACGACATAATTTGAGATGAGTGATGTGAAATTTTTAATAACACCAATATTTATTAGAATCATGCACTTTTAGAAAATGTCTACTTCTTTTGGATGGTGAGAGGGATGTGTGGCCTTGCTGTGGAGGTTGTAGCATAAATGTAACAATAGATGTACAAGGTGCAATGTTTTGGAAGCAGGGTAATGTAGACCACTTTGATGATCACGAGACTCTAATTACCAACACAGCAGCGAGCCATATGCTTTCCATTGTAATTAGTTCTGTAACATAGATTACATAGGAAAGGTGTAATAGCAAGCTATATGCTTTGCATTGTACTGTTTTTGACATTGGTTCCATAGAGAAAGGTGTAACGTATGAGCTTTGAATTCAGTATACTGTTTGGTGTATCCATATGCTGATCACAATTGAAATTTTCCTTATCTCACCTTTTCATGTCATCCTCATGGGCCAACTCCAATCTTTGTACATAGTATATTATTTGCTGTATCCATTTTCTGATCATCGTTGGGTTGTTTTTTCAACCTATCTCTTATTTCACCCTGCATGCCATCTATATAGACCAATTGCAATGCATGTTCCAAATTTTAATTTGTGTAAAAAAATTTAAGGTGATAAAACCAATCGAATTCCTAAGGCTTTTTTTGCAAGAATCTTAATGCATCATTCTACTCAAAATTGATTCGTAAAAGCGATCATTCTGAATTTCTACTTGATGAGTTTATTGCTCAGGTTCACAAAGTTTAATTTGTGATTCAAGAAATATTATCCCTTATGAGGATTTTGATTATCAATGAGCATAACCCGTGTTTTATAAGGATATTCAATTAGCAAAGAGGCAAATAACATTTCAAGCAAAAGATAAGATAGTAGGAAGAGCTTCTGGAACAAACCATTTATGTTTTGTTTACATCATTATTTTGAATCCAAGATGATAGCAAATGATAAATTACCTATACAACTAATTGCGCGAGGTCTTTATTAGCTCAGGTGAAGAAAAAAGTCTATTTTTGTATGCCAAGTAGATTATTTAGTATTTTATAGTGATACTCAAATCCCTGATTCTATGCAAAGTTGCTGTTGGATTGAATTGTGTAAACATTTTTTATTAACCTTGACAGTCACACTTAGATGATCCGTCATTTGGATGAAATGGAAGAATATACAGAGTACATGAATAAACCAGTAGACTTAACCCATGAAAGAAGAGGTGTAAAGGTGGAAGAGGGGGGAAGAGAGTGAGAGGTTATGACAATAGATCAAAGAAAAGATAAAATAATAAACAAATGGAGCCAAAAATAAAATAAAGGAAATCAAGATAAATAATGAATAACACCAAAACAATATGTATCTAAAATAAAATAATGAATGATATAATAAGCCCTAAATGATGAGAGTAAAATAAGTGTCCGCCAAAGATCAAAGAGAAAATGAGATGGCTAATAAATAAAAGAAATTTTAAAACAAGTGAACTTTGTTTAGTCAAAGTATATATATATATATATCACTATAATGTGTACGAATGTATAAATTGGCTAATAATATTTTATTCAAGATATTGATGTAAAAATATTTATACAATTGAATCTAGAGATGAATTTAGAGACAACTTTGCAGATGATCTCATGGATTGTAGAAATCTATCTGCCATTATACCTAATTTTACTTTGTTTGAAATATATTTCAATGTGTGTTTTTAGGAGCAAGATAATTGGTCATGGCATTACTTGAAACTTAGAATGATTTGCAATTAAAGAGAATAGATCATTGGGATACGATTATTATAAGCATGACCATGCATGGATTGGAGAAAGCATGCTTTTGTCCTTAAAAACAATATTGGAGATTAAGTGTTCATTATTGTGACCAAAATCAAAATAATTAATTGTTCATTATCTTGGTCCTCTCACCTATTGGTAGAATATGTGTGTGTGTGCATCATTAGCTTTCGCATTCTCTCTTTAATCGTGTGGGTCTTTTCAATTTTAGTCTCATCATTTAGGGCTTGTTTTATTGTTCATTATTTTATTTTTGGCGCTATATTGTTTTATTTTTTATTTTTGCCTTTCTTTGTTTATCATTTTGTCTTTTCTTGGGTCTCCTGTAATAACCTTGGTTCCCTCTCTCGTCTCTTCCACCGTTATACTTCTTTTTAATGGGATTGTAGGTGATCTCATGGATTGTGGGAATCAAAGTATACTTTATCCTTTAAAAATAATAGTGATTTAATAATTGCCTTGATAATTGCCTTGCAGATTCCAGTGTTCAGTATTGTGACCAAAATCAAAATAATTAATTGTTCATTATCTTGGTCCTCTCACCTTGTAATGTTCCCTGTTGGGACCTTTCTTAATTTTCTCTATAATTGCCAATTAAAATTTATATTGGTAATGTCTTTCACACAATTACTTGTATTTGGCTTGTCTCCCACATTATAATGAAAAGCTCTATCTTTATAATTTTCCTGAAATCATTTAGTTATATATATAGTCATCAATTCTTATAATATTTGCGGCCTTGTTTTTACATTGTTTCATGAGTTCTTTGATAAATGGAGTGGTTGGTATATGTTTCCCACTTAAGCTGCACTATGTCCACACAATTAATTCCTTAATCAGAACAGTCTCCGAGTATCAATTATTAACTTGAATTGGTCTGACCATCGCTTCTGCTTTGAAAAGCTAATGAAAGTGTGCTTGCTTAGTTATAGTTGTTTCTAATGAATCAATTGCCTATATTAAATCAGTTGCATTGGTTGATAACTCTTAAAATACTAATATATAGTTATCTTTGTACAGATGCCATAATAGATTGATTTTCCATATTATAGTTTGTAAATTGATAATCTCCCGTAGCCATCGGAGGTTTATAATGAAGACGGCAAGGAATTTATGTGAATTTGCTGAGTCGAAATGTAAGTGAAATATTCCTGAGCATATGTGAATGGTGGTACAAGTGCAGCTCGATACTTGAATTAACAATGCTAATGCATGCTGGGGTCTCCATGAGGCGGCACTACAGTTTGAGGCATATCTACATGTAATGTGTCGGTATGCAGATTCAATGCATTGGATGTTTTTACTTATATTGCTGATGGATTTGTTTGCATCACTGTAATCGGTCAAACGAATTGTATGTTGTCCCGTTCCAACTATTTCCAGCAGAAATTTCTGTTATGTTCGCTTGCGATTCATACACGAGTGTTCTATTTATGATATGATTCATCCTTATCTATATTTGAAACATTACATAGCTTCTGATCGGATATACTCTTTGATGTGCTTTGACAAAACAGAGGTGTCTGAACATATATGCATTAATATCGGTTCCTTCCACCTCTGTCATGTTGTTGGTAGAACTCATATATCGTTCCAAGGATTTTAGTCTTCAATATATTCTGTAGAATTTTCCTTATCTCCCCCTTTTTCTAAGTTATCTCCCATGGTCTAAATATCTCGACCGTTGTGACTATTCCCTATGGTCACCCCATAGTCATGAGTATGAAATGGAAATGGTGAACCAAAAGAGAATATTTTCTCTAACAGTTGATAGGCTAGTTATGTGGCAACATACATACGGGAAATGTGATGTCTCACCTGAAGATTAGAAATGATGAAAGGTTGCCAGTAATTTTGGACTCCATAAGTGGATATAAAACGCTAAATGTCTTGGCTGAGCAATAGAATTCTACTTTATTTCTGATGCATCGTACTAAATGACAGAAATATTATGCATAAGATTTAAGTTTTCGCTTTCTAAAGTTTTAAGATCGTCGCCTCCATGTGTTAAAATTATTTGCCTTGCCCGCCTCTCAGATAGAAAAAAATGTTTTTTTTTTTCAAAAGTTCAAATCAATTAAAATCTTTAAAAAGTACCGCTGAAAAATAAATGTTTATCAACATTAATTTCTTTAATCAACATTATAATAATTAAATAATTTATTTTTATAAAAATTATAAATTTTTTGTGGATGAATATATATAAAAGTTTAGATTTTAAAAGTTATAAAACATTACAATAGATTTAAACTAATTTTTGTAAATTAATTTCACACTCTTTTTATTTTTTAAGTGTTAGTAATATAATTTATCAATAATTAAAATTAGGAATCATCATAAGTGATCAATTTGTAATATTAAATTAGCAGAAGAAAGGTTCAACTTTTTAATCAATAGTAAATAAATTTAAAAATAGAAATAAAATGAACTAAAAGTATTAAGAATTCTTAATTTTTAATAAAATCTTCTTCTTCAAAATCATAACATGATTTTCAATAAATATTATTTATCATATAATTATTTTGAAATGAGAAAATATCTATTTAAAAACATAATTTGGCCACCATTCATAAAATTTAGTGTAATATACTATGTAATTTTTTTTATTTTATTACATTTGTATTAACAAAAAAAATATTGAAGTAAATGATTTGTTGTCATCCTATAAATTTATAAATGAAAAAGTGAATATTATATAAGTGGTTTTATGTATATAATATTTTAAATATAGATTTTTTAATAATCTTAAATTATTTTATTAATAATAATAAAATGGCATAATATAATACTTATAAAAAAATACAATAAATTAGTGGAAATATAATACTTATATTATGAATAATAGATAATTCTTAAATTTGTTTGTAGATTGGATGTCTTTTAGAATATACAAAATTAAATTTAAAAATAATAACAATAAGTCTTATATATAAAAAGTTAAATCTAAGATTTAATGGTAATTTTTTCTCAATATCCTAAAAACTTAAAATGATATCAAGGAGGACGAGAATAAAAAGAATAGGGGAGGAGGAAGAAGAGGATGCGACAGTGAGGGAGAATAAGAGGAGGAGGCAACGAATAAGAAGGGGAAACATGATATGGAGGAGGAGGAGAAGAACAAGGAGGGCAAGATGAAGAAGGATAAGGAAAATAATGAGAAGTAGGAGAAAGAGTAAAAGGAGAGGATGAGGAGGAGAATATAAGAAAGAGTAAGAAGAGGAAGACGATAAGGAGAAGATGAAGAAGATAAAGTTAGACAAGGTGAAGAAAAAGTAGTATTGACAATTGACTGTACTTCAGGGAATTAGTTGAGATTGTATCAAAACAATCTTGGAAGCCTCTCCAACAATGTCACCACAAAAAAATTGAGAGATAATATATGGAGTAAGCTGAATTAAAATATGATAAGTTATAGAGAATGAAAAAAAAATCAGCATGGAAACATGTAGTTTAAATTTTGCAAAATGACGCAATGTATTAGTTTCTTCACCTAGACAAAGGAAAAAAAGAGATCTACACATTCATATTTGTTGTCTAACTTTATTTATAAAATAATACAACACTAAATATATTTTTCTATTGGCTTAAACATTGCACCTCTTTTAGGTGCAACTGCTAGTATCTATATTTCTTCTTTCATTTATAATAAACTTTACATTTACTTCTCATTCCAATAAATAAATATCAAACAAGTAGTTCAAGGAAGCACTGATAAGTTTCATGATGTCTCTTTTTGAACTAGTAGTTATGGATATTATTATGCCAATAAAGAAAACATATATTCTATAATAGAACTCTTAATACAATTCAGGATGTAATATTTCACAACTATTATATTTCAAGAAAGAACGTGACCCTTCCCCAAAGGCATGCCTTTGAGAATTTAAACAGCAAGGAACTTGCTCTCCTCCAAACCGTAATCGCATCATGAAGATTTGTGGACTCTAACCATACCTCTAAGAAAGAATGGATTAACACGTAATCATGGTTTACAATACAAAAAACATATACACAAACATTTACTTATTTTTAAAATACTATCCTCAAGAAACCCCATAATTCTTATCTTTCTTGCAATAAACGCAAAAGAATCAAAGCCAAGTCTAAATTTATGCAAGGGAAGGGAGAAGCTTGTCTCCAAACCTAAAGTCATTATTAAATGTTGGATAGCAGGAGGTTGATAGTGACAAGGTCAGTAATGAATGTGGGATTAACAACAAGGCTCAAAATGCGGTCTACTTAAAACTAATCATTAAAGTAATAAAGTATTTTCTTATTAAGTAAATCATGTTGATTTAATTCTTAAGTCACTTATTATCTCTAGTTCTCTTAAGCTAAACTTTAGGCATATAATAAATAAATCTTTTATTAATTATTATCATCATGCAACCTAGGTTTTACCTTTTTAGGGTTTTGATCTCCTTCGTAAGGATTGATCTCTCTTTGTAATTCATTCACTTTTGATTATAGCAATCTCTCCTTTTTGTTGATCAAGAATGTCTCGTTTATGGATCTGAGAATTTCGGCCTCTGTAGCTTTTGCTTCTCCTTTTTTGTGATAGATTTTTGCATGCAAATGATTCTTGGGAGCTGTGGGGTTGATCTTTCATCAACTTCAACACGGTATCAAAGTTTTGGATCTTCATGCCCCTATTTTGTTCTTGAGAGTTTTAGTATCATTTTTAACTTTGTGGCTTTCAAAGGATTTTTTATTGGATTTGGATAGGGGCTATTTTCAGAGCACTTTGAGCCCAAATGGACATCGTCGTTGAGCTCAAAGCACTTGAAAACCCCCATTTCCATATAGAAGACATCTAGTTTGGATACTATTGAAATCTAAAACAAAAAAAATTAGCCCAAGCCCTTGCAACTTTGGGTTCAAAAATCAAGGTTACAATTTTTTTATTTTATTTAACAAAAAAATTAAATGCAATTTTTCTATAAAAATATACATGCAATTTTTTTGCCTTCTTTCAAATGTCATAGAGGCATTAATTTTGGCTCACATGTGTTTAGTCCATTGATTTTGATTGTAGACCGCATGCCTTTTAAGAAAATTGTTGAGCACAAATTTTTCTTTTGGCTCCTCAATGCAAAATCGGCTATGGTGCAACATATTTGCACCAGTCGGATGGCTATCATGCCCTTTGCATATAGTCATGGCCATCATGTACCTGCACTTGAAAAATAAATGCTGTCAGAATGTATGTACATAGTGTATGTATTGCCAAAAGTGCAAGGTATTGTTTTTGGAATTAACATGTTTTGTTTTTTTGTGAGTAATTATTTTGTACTTTTAAGTCAATTTATTCAAGTAATATTTGTCAATGAACATTTGATTGTTTTACGAATTACTGGAATTTTGATTTATAATAATTCAATGTGTTCTTTTATTTATTTACTTAGATTTATAATTTTTCTTGTATATTTTTCCAAAAATTTAAATGATTTTTTTCTTAATATTAAATTTATATTTTAGATAGTTTATAATTTATAATTTAAAAAATATATATTTAATTTTAATCACAATGTATTATCTATATTTCATTTTTCATTTTATATTTATATAATTTCTAAGTTTGAATTTCATAATAAATCGCAAACGTGACAATTCTGAGGATATCTACAAGTTCATTTTTAAATCAAATCATTTTAGAACTAAAATAAATATATGTAAGATAGTTTTTACAAAAAATAGTTTTATATAACACTATATAACATTGACAAAATTTAATTATTACTAGCAGCGTAATTGAAGTTTGATGGGCGTGTATGAGGCATGGTGATGAGGGGTAATGAGTGCATGAAACACGCAATGCCTAAGGTGCAATTTTTTGGCTATTTAGGTGGTGCCAAGAAAACTAGTTAAATTAACATAGCATGTGTAAGAAAGGAATGAGTTGGGACATGCATACGAAGACCTCCAAAAAATCTTGGTAGGTATCGAATAAAGCATGCCATAAATGGTGCTATGATTGCAAGCCAGCAAAAAGTGGATGTTGCTCCCCATAAACTAGCACGCCATGCAAAAAACTTTTAGCGTGTCAAAGCAAGTATGGATGCCAAAACCCTGAGCATAGGTAGCATAAGGCATGATGGCCAATGCCTAGCGGACTTGAGACTGAGAAGCACTGAGGGGCACTGGCTATGGTGCAACATATTTGCACCGGCTGGATGGTTTTCGTGCCCTTTGCACATAGTTATGGCCATCATGTACCTGCACTTAAAAAACAAATGCTGTCAGAATGTATGCACATAGTGCATGTATTGCCAAAAGTGCAAGGTATTGTTTTTGGAATTAACATGTTTTTTTTTTTTTTTTGAGTAATTATTTTGTACTTTTAAGTCAATTTATTTAAGTAATATTTTTCAATGAACTTATAATAATTCAATGTGTTCTTTTATTTATTTACTTAGATTTATAATTTTTCTTGTATATTTTTCCAAAATTTTAAGTGATTTTTTTTTCTTAATATTAAATTTATATTTTAAATAGTTTATAATTTATAATTTAAAATATATATTTAATTTTAATCACAATATATTATCTATATTTCATTTTTCATTTTATAGTTATATAATTCCTAAGTTTGAATTTCATAATAGATTGCAAACGTGACAATTTTGAGGATATCTACAATTTATATGAAGCAAGCAAACTTGCCCTAAGTTGAATGAAGCAAGAGATGAGTTAAAGAGATCATTGAAAAGAAAGAAGAAAATAGCTATTAAAGAGAATCACACACAATACCAAGAGATTGACACTACTGAATTATTTGCAAATGGAAATGTCAATGAATTTGATGTGGTAGTTGCAAATCTGATGGAAAAGAATGGAACCCTAATTGAAGAGGTCATAAATCTCATCTCTAACATTTTCAACATTTGCCTTTCTTGAACTTATAACTTGGTGCCTTTGACCTTGTTGGACAATTCCTACTTATGTGACTAGTCTTCAAACAACTAAAACATGTGGTTTGACTCATCAATCTTTTGTAGTCACTTTTAAAATGTGTTCTTATGCAATTTTCAGCAACATGTCCATACTCGTGACAATAGTGACAACTATACCTAGTATTATAATCCCAATTATAAGACTTGCCATTGAGCTTTACCTTTGTCTACTTGTTTGATGATCATTTAAGCTTGGATCTGTACTCATATGCCGTACATCCATACTTCTAACAGTTATAGCAATATCCTTCAAATCTTTGTGTGCTTATGATCTTGGTTCTGCATTCATGTGCCTAATGTCCTTGTTTGTTGTATTTGTGGCGATGACCCATGAACTTCTTCTTAGGATTCTCATTTTCAGTCTTGCTCCTACAAACATTGGCAGTATGACCTATCTTACCACAATTATGACAAGTAGGTTTGGAGTTCTTACCATTGTTACTTCTTTCTTCACCACTTTTGGATGATTCTCCTTCTTTAGCACTACTGTAACTCAATCTAGCAGTATCACTGTTGGATCTAGGAGATCTCATCAATTGCTCAAAGTACTTGATGGATTCACTAGGGTTGTTGAAACTTTCAACAAACTCTTTTTCTCTATTCAGATAATTTCTCAATTGTTCATTTTGCAACTTCAGTGTTGTAATCTTAATATCCTTTGCATTCAATTCATGATTTGCAATCATCATTTGACTCAAAGTTTCTAATTACATGTTAGCAATCCTATTTATCTCTGATGTTTTCTCTTCCAATATGTTATTCAAATTCCTTTTTTCATTTTCAATCATGACTTCGACCTCTTCATCTTTCTTCTTCTACTCACTCACCTCACATAATAATACTGATTGGACTTCTTGTTCTCTCTTAAGATTTCTGACCTGTTTAATTAGGGTTCCATTCTTTTCCATCAAATTTGCAACTACTACATCAAATTCATTGATGTTTCCATTTGCAAACAATTCAGTAGTGTCAATCTCTTGGTATTGTGTGTGATTCTCTTTAATAGCTATTTCCTTCCTTCTTTTCAATGATCTCTTTAACATCCATTTTTTGCTGGCTTGCAATCATAGCACCATTTATGGCATGATTTATTGGACACCTACCAAGATTTTTTGGAGCTCTTCATATGCATGTCCCAACTGCTATGTTAATTTAGTTGGTTTTCTTGACACTGGCTAAATAGCCAAAAATTTGCACCTCAGGTATTGTGTGTTTCATGCACTCATCACCCCTCGTTGCCATGCCTCATACATGCCCATCAAACTTTGATTACGCTGCTAGTAACTGTTTCAAGCTTTATTATGCTTGCTTCTCAAAGTCTATGCATTGAAACTAGGATTGTCCATATTTCTTTATTTTACGTAAAATTAATTATGCATTCATTTAAATAATAGATTTTTTTAAATAAAAAGTGAGTTTTAAAATTATATATATATATATATACAGTTTTTAAAAAGATATATAGATATAAAATAAAATAATGATATCATTATATTATTTACAAAATAATATTTTATTTTCAATAGTAAATATAAATTTTTTGTTATATAATATTAAAAAATTATAATTTTTTTTAAAAAAAAAATTGAATTTATATATTTAATAGGTAAAATTAGAATATCGTCATAAATATCATATGTTACTTTTCTATTTTAATTAAAAATTTATATATTTTTATTAAAAAAGAAATGGATAACTATTTCCATTATGTACAATTATATACTTAGCAAACTTTTGACATTATAATTATATACTAAAATGAATTATATTGAAATATATTTTAAATGTAATAATTGTTCATTGTACTATACAATGGAAAGATGGCTCTCGTGCGTCTGGACTATGTCGCGAGCTAGGGCATCCGTGCCCTAACTCTATTTCGTGTTTTCTCTGTAAGCAGTGTAGGTGGATGATTGGGGGTTTGTAGGGTGTAGAGTTGGGTGGCTCTTGCTGCCAGGCCATGGGTTGGGTTGTGCTCTAGAGGAGTTTCTTGCTACGCATGGGGAAAGTGTGAAGCTTGCCTATTGGACTACGTTGTTCGTGGGTAGTGGACAATGTCATTTGGGGTTTGATTACTCATGGCTTTGGTCTGTTTGTTGTTGTGAAGGAAGGGGGGAGTGAAAGTGTAGTGTTGAAGTTGGTAGGGATTGGATTAAGGGTGGAGGGTTTCCCTTTTTCATTTTATGGCTCTTGCAAATGGCAGATGCTAGGGGGGAGATAGCAATGTTGAACCCTCATATGGATTTTTGGGCAGCTTTAGGCCCTAGGTTTTCAAATCAAGGGATGAAGACATTTCACAACAATCTATTCACTCCGAACTCTAGGAATGTCGATTTGGGATCATCTAATGGCTCAAGGATTACGAAGACCAATGGTTGTTTTGAGAGGTGCAAGGAGGGGCCAAAATTGGTGGTTCTGGTTGAAATGATTGCAGATGATGTCGAATATTATTCACATCATTCCCTATATTGTAGGTTCTTAGGGATGAGGGTTTCCTTGCAATTCTTGGAGGTTTGGGCTTAGAGGACTTGGAAGCTGGAAGGGGAAATGGAGATAATGTTGTTGGTGAACAACTATTTCATGGTTACTTCCAATTGTACTGCTGATCGCAATAGGATGTTTGAGGGAGGCCCTTATTTTCACAATAAGGTTGGGTTGTTTATCAAGCCATGGCATGCTGGCTTCAACCCCACTGAGGACTTACCTAATCGTGTCCCGGTATGGGTTCGCTTACCAAGATTCCTAGTAGAATGTTGTCGAGAGGATGTGTTGCATATTTTGGCCTTAGTGCTTCGAAAACCTGTAGGAACTTCATCACAAACCTTGGGAAAAAAGGTAATGACTTTTTCTCGTATTTGTGTTGAAATTGATCTAAGTAGACCTTTACCAGATGCAATAGAGATGTGTGTGGGTTCTTATTCTTGGGTGCAACAATTAGACTATGAAACTTTGCCTTTTTTGTTGTTGCCTTTGTCGAGAATATGCTCATTTGCAGCGAAGATGCCCAAGGAATAAACCTCTGGAATCCCTTCTGTCATAGCTTATGAGCAATCCTCTTGAGATAGATAAAGGGAAGGGCATTTCTCCTAGTGAGGCAGGTGTTTCTAATGGTTTTGTTCTAGTCAAGGCTCAAAATCAAAACAAGGGTCAAAAGAGGTCTTTTAAAGAAAGGCAAGATGATACCTTTAATAGGTTTGAGGTGTTGGATGAGCTTAGCCAACAGGAGGTGAACCCGGGTTTGATCAATTTGGATCACGGGCTTGTGGACTTAGCTTAGGAGGATCCTATCATTGATTCTACTATGGATCACCTAGGGGATGAGTGTAGGCAATTAATTGTTGACTAGCAAAAGGGGACTTCTAAGGCGCTGGAACCCTTGGCCATTGTTACAACAGCAGGTATGGATTCTCCTGTTATTGAGTAGCACATTGGTTCTAGTTTGGCAGTGAAGATTAAGCCTCTTCCCAAATTGGGCATTCTGCAGAAAGATATCAAAAAGGGTGGGGCAGAGAAACTTGTTAAATCTAGCCAAAAAAAGGATGTGGAAAAGATCAAATTAGCTGGTGAAAATTTAGTGGAGTTGGGGGTAGTTAAGCCTTTGGATTCTATTTTTTCATGCCCCTCGAAATGATTGCTTTGTCATGGAATGTGCAAGGCTTGAACATCGTCCCTAGACAAAAAGCAGTTCATGAGTTAGTTAGAAAATAAGGGCCTGATGTTCTCTTTTTGCAGGAAACTAAGCTATCTATGGAGAGTATGCAAGGTCTTAAGCCTAGGTTGTGGAGTAGTGGGGAATGCCAATGCATTAGAGCTCAGGGTGCTTCTGGGGGTTTGGCTTGTTTATGGAATCCTTGAAAAATCTAGCCTCTTTGATGGATTTCCTCTAAATCCTCTTTGTCCATGATTGCTACCTGCCTTGTGAGAAGGGAGGTCATTTTGTTGTCCAATATTTATGCTCCTACTGATTTCCAGGGTAAACAAGTTTTTTGGTCCCACATCAGGATGATTCATAGCATGTTGCCCTTTCATCCTTGGATCTTAGCTAGAGATTTAAATGATATTTGTCAGTTGGCTAAGAAGCGAGGTGGTACAGGAAGATTGGAGCCTTCTGCACTACTGCTTCAAGACAATATTAATTCCTTGAACCTTGTGGATATTAAACCTAGAAATGGACAGTTCACTTGGAACAACCGTCAGAGTGGAGAGTTTTGTATTGTAGAAAGGTTAGATCGGTTCCTAGTTTCTTGTTACTAGATTGGAGGGATGTGGTCATCTTGCTTTGAGATTTTGGATTGGAGAGGATTGGACCACTGGCCTATTAAACTATCTATAGAGTCAACTCGGGTTCTTCGAAAGCCTTCTGTCAGAATCCAACTTATGTGGCTTTGGGACTCATCCTTGTATGATTTGGTCTCTGACTAGTGGAAGAAAGGTAGACTAGCCTATAGCACTTCAATGTATATTTTTGCTAAGCTTCTTAAATATGTTAAATTTGAGCTCAAACAATGGAATTGTTTCCACTATGGTAATGTCTTCCTTGCAAAGGTAGGAACCCAAGCTAATTTGGATGATATCACAAGAAGGATAAGAGAGGAGGGAGTAACAAATGTTTTGCTTCAGGACAAGGCTCGGGCTATAAAATTTCTTGAAGAATGGGAACTGTGAGAGGAAATGTATTCGAAATAGAAGGCGTGAATTGAGTGGCTTCAAGAAGGGAACAAAACTACAGCTTTTTTCTTCAACTCCGTGAAAGCTAGGAGACACGGTAACTCTATCTCGGGGTTGGTGAATGATAGGGGAGAGCATCTTTCTTCCTTTCCAAAAATGTTTAGGGAGGCAATACATTACTTTGAATCTCTCTTTAGAGAGGACTCACAAAGGGGGTCTCCTGAGGAAGCGCAAGTTCTTTCATGTATCCCCTCTCTTGTGATCGAAGATATGAATCAATAGCTCATGAGGGATATCTCACTTGAGGAGCTTGAAGGGGTTGTTTTTAGTATGAAGAAAGGGAAGGCACCAAGTTCTGATGGTTTCTCAATTGAGTTTTTTCAAGATTTTTGGGATATCATTAAATTTGATCTCTTGGTTGTGGTTCATGAGTCTCGACACAATAAGCAGATGTTAAGGGCTCTAAATGCTACTTTTCTAGCTCTTATCCCCAAGAATGAGGGGGCTGATAGGTTGAGCCAATTTCGACCCATCTCTTTATGCAATGTTATTTACAAAATTATTTCCAAGCTTATTGTAGATAGGTTGAAGAAGGGGCTTGCTGATTTGATATCCAAGGAGCAAAGTGGCTTTGTTGCGGGTAGGCAAATTTTGGATGGGATTGTTATTGCAACTGAGGTCATCCATTCTATGGCTAGATCAAAAGAAAAAGCGATGTTTATCAAATTGGATATGGCCAAGGCATATGACAGAGTAAGGTGGTCTTTCCTGTGGCAGGTTCTTAGTGCTTTTGGCTTTGCTGAGGATTGGATTCAATGTGTTTGGAGCTATGTTACTTCAGTCTCTTTCTCGGTGCTTATTAATGGGAGCCATTCTGAGCTTTTTGGGGCTTCAAGGGAGCTTCATCAAGGAGACCCTCTCTCCCCCTATTTTTTTATTCTTTTGGTAGAAGGCTTGGGGAGATGGATTAAACAAAATGTGGAGTTTGGTTCTATTCAAGGCTAGAGGTGGGGTGGAGCCTTACCCTCATAGACCCACTTGCAATTTGTAGATGATACTGCTTTGATGGGGATGGCTACAATGAGGGAGGCATCCAATCTTTGTAGGGTCTTAAATGTGTACTTGGCTGCCTCAAGACAATGAATTAATGAAGGAAAATAATCCATTTACTTCTTCAATACTCCAAGCTCTATCCAACAAAGGATTGCTCACACCTTGATATTTCAGATTGGGATTATTCCTTTGAAGTATCTTTGTATTCCCATCTCGGTGAGTAGGCTTCCCAAGGAGTCATGGCAGGTTATTTTGGACAAATTCTGGGTGAAAGTTAATCACTAGACTCACTGTTGGTAATCCTTTGTTGGTCATGTTTAGTTGATTAAGTCCATTGCGCAGGCTTTTCCCATTTATAGATGCATGCTCCAAGTTGTGCCTATGGGCTTTCTTAAGGATCTAGGCTCTATGATATGCCAATTTTTATGGGCGAGTTTCTTGGAGACCTCCAAATGGAGTTTGGTTAGATGGGAAGTGGTGTGTAGTCTGAAACAGTATGGGGGACAAGGCTTGAGCCAGTCAGCTTTGATAGGAGAGGCATTGGCTGCTAAACTTTGTTAGCAATGGTGTAATGAGTAGGATAAAAGCTAGGCAATGGTTCTCTCTCAAAAGTATCTTCCAAGGATTCCTCATTCTAGTATTTCCAGGTATCCACTTGGGGGGAAGGGATCTATGATTTGGGATACTCTAAAGAAAGGGGCTAAGTTTATTAAGGATGGATTATTTTGGATTTACAAGAGTGGGGTGGAGGCCCAATTCTGGTTGGACTCTTGGGATGAATATCCCTCAATCTTATCTCAATTTCCTAACCTTGTGTTTCTTTGCCAATGGTTTCTGGAGGTGGGTTGGTCACGAGTGAGTGGTTTTAAGTCTTTTTTCCCTTGTGGTCAGATAAAAATGGCTAAATTGAAGTCCCTAGATGATTGGCTAGTTGCTGATTTATAGGAGGAATGTGCTATGCTACAAAATATCCTTTCCAGTAGAAGGTGTTGTTCTCTCAGAGAGGACGATGTGCTTGCTTGGTCTCCCAATTCTAAGGGGACTTACATAGTTGCCTCTGGGTACAGAAGATTGATGTCTCAGAAGACGGTTCTGCCTGAAGTGTAGTGGTGGAAGTGTAGTGCCTGCCCCTAGTTTACATTTTCAAGCTACATTTATGATATGATTGCCAAACTCTTTTAGGCCAATTTATGGTTGATGAGTAGTATTATTATTTTAGATATTATCAGATGATATTTACACTCAGTTTATTATATGATGAGATTACTTGGTACTCTATATTTCATGCATGTATGATGATTATTCAATGGTTTCAGTTATCGATGATGATTAGTTAGATGGCTTAATATTTCATGTGCTTCTTATGGATACTTACCCCATACTGCATGTGTATGGTGTGCGTGTTGTTTTATTTATGTATGGTGTTTCTGATATGGTTAAGGAAGGGAGTCGTAGTCACCTGCTAGTCAGGATCTACACGATGCACCACTTCCTGCCATTGTCTGTTTAGCTTAGAATATTGTGTTTGTACATGCGTGGATTTTATGCAGGTTGCAAGTACCGAGTATCAACTTCTTTGAATTGTCAAGATGAGCATACCCTATTGCACTGTCTCAATGGTAAGAGAGGGGAGATAAACTCTTAAGTCCAAATCCTAAACCCTTTAGCCAATTGTCCTAATTGATAATTAGGACAAGTATCTGAGTTAAGTACCCTCCGAATGCATCAAATGATGTAATTTCGTGATTATAACCCTTTTGTTTGATTTGGTATGTATTTTTCTATGATGGGTTTTCGTATGTTGCTTTATGAGTCCTTGGTGTATTTTCTATTAATTAAGTCTAATTAAAAAGACTAATTAATGATTTAATTTAATAAAGAATTATTATGATATCTTTATATTTAATTAATTAATTAATTAATTAATTAAAAGAATTAAAGTTGGAAATTAAAGTTCAAGATATATTTAGAACAGGATAATATTTATTTAATTTAATAATAATATATTTGGAGTTCATTTTTAAATAAATGCTAAATATTATTGTTATTTAAATTAATTAAATATGTTATCAATTAAGTTCTAAAATAAATTAAAAGTTGAAAGATATTAATTTATTAAGAATTCTAGATCGCATGATCTAAACATGAGTTAAATATAAGATTTAAATTAAAAGATTAAATTATAAAAATTAATAATGTTATTTTAATTTCTTAAAAGTGCACATAAGATTTAAAGTAATAAATCAATTAAGACTAGAAGTCAAGTGAAATTTTAAATAAAGTTATTTAATAATTCAACTTAATGTGCATGAAAGTTGAATGTAAAAGAATAAGAAAAGATAATAAAAGTTAAATTGGAGTTAACTGAGTTGTGCAAAGAGTCTTCTCGGGTAAACGCACAATTAGTGCCCCGAATTGAAGAGAAATTGCTTATCACAACTTTGGGGGTTCATTTTTGAAGAAGACGAATTTGGACGAGAATTTTTGGGAGACAATTTTTGGAAGCAAATTTCAGAAGGCTGATACGAAGAAAGTCTTCGAGGGGAAGGTTATTGAGAGGAGCGAATTCGCATACAGTTCCTAGAGATTGCACAATAGCATCAGGATGAGGTAGGGTCTTGTGTTTTGACTATCCATTAAATATGCAATTATCCCTTCCTGTCTTCTTCGTGTCTGGGGTTTGTAGATCTGAATTCTCTGTGATGCAAGTTTTAACAGTTCAATATTGTGAATTTATTAATTGCTCTTCAATAATTTCTGTATCCATGGAGACTGGATGAATTATTAGAACCCTTGTTTTCTTGATTTAGAAATTAACATTTAATTTAGTACGGGTTTTGATTTTTTTTAAATTGAAAAGTTCTAGATAAATAAATAAAAAAATAAATATATATATAAATATATATATTTATCTATTACATATTTATCCTTTGGAAGAAATTGTTTTTATTAAAAAATTAAACAAAAATAATTTTTAAAATAAAACTTATTTTATTTATATTAAAATAAAATAAAATAATATATAAAAAAATATATATAAAAGAAAAATATATATAATAATATATAGTGGGGGGGGGAGGGAATCACCTCGTACCCGCCCCCCACTGTCGGAGGCCGACAGTACCTGCGATCGCAGGTACTGCGACGGCAGGTACAGAGTACCTGCCGCCGCAGGCCCTGCGACCGCAGGCCTGCGGCCAAGCCGACGGGCTATAAATGTTGTGTGATAAAAAAAATATAAAAACTTTGATTTCGTTTTTATTTTTTTTATAATTTTTTATAATTTATTAAAAACAAATTTTATTTATTTAAAATTTTTAAATAATAAAATTATAATATATTTAATTTTATAATAGTTTAAACTTTATTAATATTTAATAAATAAATATTAAATGCATAGATATAGTTTGTAAATTTTAATTTATTAATAATTTTGCTTAAATATTAATAAATTAACAATTAATGGTTAGATTAAAATAAGTAATTAGATCAAATGATTATTGATTAATTTAATTAAAAATTAGTTTAATTAAGTTAATTAATAATGAATTTTATTTGACTAAATTATAAATTTGGATATTGATTTAATGAAAGTTATTATAGAAAGGGATAATCGTAAAGGGTAGTTGAGAAAACCTAGTTACTTGAAATTGACATTAAACTGAAACATAAACCTTACCTTAACTCAAACAATATACTTTCAGATCCAATCCCTGAGACTTTGATGTTGTCTTTGTACTTTGAATGTTTTGGGGGTTGGTTTAGCGTTGACCAGTTTAGGTTGTTACCAGAGGCTCGGGGGTTGTGAATGTGATGTCATGATGATTTGGTCTCAATCTTTCTTAACCTGACCATGGTAATGTGATGAAGTGCTCTATGAAATGATTGTGTTACTGTTTGTTGTTGCTTTCCAATTTCCTTGTGTGAAGCTGAGGTGTATGTATTTGAGAATACCTAACTTAACCATTTCTGAGTCTCGATCAGTTATACTTGTATTACTTTCTAGTTGCTCATTAGAGAACCATTGGATTTTGTGACTTATCATTGATGCCTTCAGTTGCTGATAGAGAACTGTCGTGATTACATGATTACTATTTGATGTTATCTGTTGCTCATGAAGAACTGATGTAATTTTGTGGATTATCTTATTATGATGTTTTTTAGTTGCTCGTATAGGACTGAGGTGGTTTTATTATGATTCTTTGATTTACGAGTTCATGAGCTAGGGTAGGTTATCTATGTGTAGAGTCGGGAAGTGGCTTGCAATGGGGGTCGGAGCCCTAAGAGGCTGCCTTGAGAAACCCATTGTAAGTTGTTTTTAATAAGTGAAAACATTTACACTAAATGAGAGAAAATGAACCTAACAAGATAATTGTATGTTCTCTCCCATGCCATGAGTGCTAGTACAGACTAGGATGGGGTAGAGAGAACGCTTGGTTATGACCTTGCATTCCATAGTATGCCTCGTCAGTACGAGAGGAGACTAGTGGCCGCAGGATCAGTAGGGACCCGGGATTCCTAAGGGATTGCTCGGGTAACTTCTACATGACTTTTGCAATGACACTTTCCCGCTTGCATATTAGGTTTCCTACGTGTCTTGTAGTACCTCTGGGATTTAGATGTTGATCTTTTTAGGAACCCTTGAGTTAGCATACTTATAGGATTTCCTGGACTTAGAGAGTATTTATGATTATAGGTTTTGTTATCCTATTTGGGACTTGAGACTATCTCCTCAGCGCGGTGGGAGTGGACCATTTAGGTTCCACGCGGTCGGGTGGTAGTGCTTTTACTCTTACCATTGAGATCCGTTTCATGGGCACCGTGGCTGTAGATTTTGTGATTGGCATTTACCTTCACTATGTTCTTGGATTATTATGATGGATGGTTAGATTTTATGATAGATGTTTTATCATTATGGATGTATGGATGTATCATGTATGGTGAATAGTTTCATATTTTTTTTACTGTACTTTGTATCATGGATTTGAGGATGTTGTATCTTGATCTTTACATATGTATATTCTTTTAAGCCTTTCATACCCTGTGACATGTACAGTGGATGATTGAGCATTCCGAATTAATTTGCCAAGGAGCATTCGGAACAAATGTATATTATGGACATTGGAGTTTTTGATTATTCTTTCATATGTATGTGATAGTTGTTAGACTTAGAATTAATTAAATTTAAACGTGACTCAACATCTTGGGATCTTTAAGAAATGTAACTTACAATGTATGTTTGTCGATGATTTCATGTTGTTGCTTCTGCTACTATGTGTTTGATGTGTTTGTCATACTTTCTTACTTTTAAAAAAAAAAAAAAATGTTTAGCAAGCTTAGTGAAACTTTAGGTTAATTCTTTTGGATCCCTTGGCGGGGCATTACATCTGGTATCAGAGCCCAAGTTTCTACATTGGGAGCTCTGGGTATATTGGAACGCCACTAGTGTTAACTAGTTGAATAAAAATGCAAACCTTAGACTAAAACTTGAAGCTAGTTGAACTAAAACAGTATATGAACTATTAGTTACCTATTTTATTCATACTTCAACACTCAAAACTTCAAAACTGAAATTATACTTAAACTGAAATTATAGGTAAACTGAAAACTGAAAATATCTTGGTTGCAAAACATGTGTCTTTTATCTATGTATTTTAGTAGTATGTTTCATGGTTATTTTAGCATCTTGTGTCTTGGATATTATTGTAGGATGGTATCTGGGATGAGATGTTCCATTAGGGGCCGTAGCCTTGGCCGTGGCAAAGGCCGTGGACGAGGCAGAGATGTTAGTGTTCATGAGTCTATCCATGAGAGCCCCATTCAGGAAGAGAATAGGGAAGAGCATGTCAGTGAGCATCAGGAAGAGAACCACGAAGAGGGACATGCTGACTCTGAGGAGGTTGATCTGAGGCAAATGATGCGAACCCTTATTGATTGCTTACCTCCTGTTCTTGAACAGGATAGAGCACACCAGGTTGGACATGAGCATAGACGCAGATCTAGGAGTCCTCAGAGGGATCGACATAGATTCATAGTATCTTCTCAGATGAAGGATCTTCAGAGGTCCAAGATCAAGCCCTTTAATGGGCAAGGTTCTGGGTATGTAGCTGAGCAGTGGCTTATTGCCCTTGACAGGATTTTTGCTATGCAGGACTTTGACAGTAATGTCAAAGCGAGGTTTTCCATTACCAATCTAGAGTTATTTGGGGCCACCTGGTGGACTATTGAGGAGAAGAAGTTGGGCATTGACATGGGTAGTGTCACTTGGGAGATTTTCTTGGAGAGTTTTCATGAGCGATTCCTACTAGAGGAATGGAAGCAGCATAGAGCATATGAGTTCCATAACCTGAGATAGTTCACTATGACCGTTGTAGAGTATGAGCGCAAGTTCTATGAGCTCATGCCTTTTTCGGGATTCAGTGACAACCCAGCACAGTTGGCACAACATTTCATCCGAGGCTTGAACAATCGTTTTATTGGGGGTGTTAAGGTATTTGAGCCTAAGACCCTCAAGGATGCGGTACATCGAGCTATCCTGGTAGAGCAGAGTGTCAACTTTGGGCAAGGAGGATTTGTGGGAGCGCCTACTATAGTAGGATCTAAGGGCAACCACAATTTTGGTGGAATCAGGAAGCCTCCCTTCCCTAGGAGGAATCAGTATTCTCAGCAGCAGCCTCAGCAGCATAAGGGATTTTACCCTCAGGCACAGAGTGGTGGCGATGGATCCAACTCTAGGATCAATCGCAATGCTCAACGTAATAGACAGAATCAGCAATCTCGGTCTGCACAGAGCAACCAATCTTTTGCTAGCAGGGGTAGCCACCAGCGGTCGAATGCACCACCTATAGGGAGAGGATCTGGCAGAGGCACGGGATGTTATTCGTGTGGACAGATTGGTCATATTGCAGCATACTGCCCACAGCGAGCATCTCAGTATTCAGGGCCCAGACCAGCAGCATCTGAGCCTACAGTCGGAAATGTAGGTGGTTCTCATAGAGTATTTGCAGCGGTGGATCACCGTTAGGAAGACCATCAGGGGACAGTAGTTGAGACTACAGGAGCTATCCGAGGTACACCTCTCTCTGTATTATTTGATTCAGGTGCTACAGATTCTTTCATTTCTCCATCTCTAGTTGACAAGTGTAAGCTGGAGTCGATTAAGCAAGATCATGGTTGGCAAGTAGAACTAGCCTCAGGTGCTAAAGTTTCCACAGATTTTGTAGTTCATAAGTGTGGACTTAGCAAAGGAGGGTTTGAGACTTCAGTCGATTTTCAAGTTATTCCTCTTGGCTCCTACGATGTGGTCTTAGGTATGGATTGGCTTGGCTCTCATAGGGCTAGTATAGACTGCAGAAAGAAGACCATTATGTGTCAGGATGACCAAGGGAAAGATGTTGAGATTGTGGGGATACCGAGGCCTATATCCCTACGGATGATCTCTGCTATGCAACTAAAGCGAAGCTTTCGTAAGGGATGTCAGGTATTTGCCGTTACGGTAAATGAGCTAGATGAGGAAGAATCTACAAGGAAGACCCTAGATCACCCTATTTTACAGGAGTATGCTGATGTCTTTCAGAGTGAGATTCCAAGCATGCCTCTGAAGAGAGACATTGATTTTAGCATCGAGCTCACTCCAGGAGCGAAACCTATCTCTAGAGCTCCTTACCGCATGACCACTCAAGAGCTAAGTGAGTTGCGTTTGCAGTTAGAGGAACTTTTGGCCAAGGGTAGTATTCAACCTAGTGTATCACCATGGGGAGCTCCAGTGCTCTTCATGAAGAAGAAGGATGGTTCTTTGCACCTTTGCATTGATTACAGACAGCTGAATAAGGTGACAATAAAGAACAGGTATCCTTTACCAAGGATAGACGATTTATTTGATCAGATCAAGGGGGCTACAGTGTTCTCTAAGATTGATCTTAAGTCAGGATACCATCAACTTCGCATCAAGGAGGCTGATATTCATAAGACCGCCTTCCGAACTTGCTATGGGCATTATGAGTTCACAGTGGTACCCTTTGGGCTGACGAACGCTCCATCAGTTTTCATGTGCTTAATGAATGGGGTGTTCCGTTCCTATCTTGATAGATTTTTCCTAGTGTTCCTCGATGATATTCTGATATATTCTAGGTCCCAAAAGGAACATGAGGAACATTTGAGTTTAGTTTTGCAGTGCTTGAGAGATAATCAACTTTATGCCAATGCAGCAAAGTGTGATTTCTTTCAATCAGAGATACAGTATTTGGGACATGTTATTTCAGGCGAAGGTATCTCTGTAGACCCTGCGAAGATCCAGGAAATAGTAAATTGGCCCGCACCCACTACTGTGTCGGAGATTCATAGTTTCATGGGTCTAGCTGGGTATTATCGCAGATTTGTTCAAAACTTCTCCAGAATAGCACACCCTATTACCTCCCTTCAGAGGAAAGGAAAGAAGTTTCTTTGGATAGAAAAGTGTGTAGAAGCATTTCAGAAACTCAAAGAGCTTCTGACTAGTGCACCGATCTTAGCAGTACCTGATCCAGAAGGTGATTTCATGGTGTGTACAGATGCTTCCCTTGAGGGTATTGGAGCAGTTCTAATGCAGAATGGTCGAGTGATTGCATATGAGTCACGCAAACTCAAGGATCATGAGTTGAATTATCCTACACATGACCTTGAGTTAGCAGCAGTAGTTCATGCCTTAGTGAGATGGAGACATTTCTTGTTGGGACACAGATTTGAACTACATAGCGATCATCGTAGTCTTCAGTATATATTCACGCAGCCTAATCTGAATGCTAGGCAAAGGCGTTGGATGGAGTTTTTGTGCGAGTATGACTTTGAGGTAAAGTATATCCAGGGGAAGGAGAATGTTGTAGCTGATGCTTTGAGTCGCAGGAAACATGTGATATCATCTATGACTCTTAGTGTCGATTTGAGGTGTCAGATACTTCAGGCACTCCCCACTGATTCATGGTATCTGGAGGTGTGCAGTGAGATCAATTCAGGGAGACCCTTGGAGGGTAAGTTTTCAGGCTATGTCCTAGAGTCAGATGGCCTTTTGAGACATTCAGGAAGGATCTATGTGCCGCTACTGGATGAGCTTCGCATATTGATCCTATCAGAAGCCCATCGTGCACCTTACTCGGCACATCCAGGTGTCAAGAAGATGCATGCAGATTTGCGACGTTTATTCTATTGGTCCGGGATGAAGCGCGACATTGCTGATTTTGTGGCTAGATGTCTTGAGTGTTAGAGAGTCAAGACAGAACACCAACATTCGGCAGGACTTTTGCAACCGAATCTCGTTCCTTCATGGAAGTGGGACATCATCTCTATGGATTTCATAGTAGGATTACCTATGACCCTTCGTTGTCATGATGCTATCATGGTCACCGTTGATCAGTTGACCAAGGTGGCACATTTTGCACCAATCAGGTCTTCCTACACTGCAGCTTCAGTAGGTAATGTCTTCATGCGTGACATTGTGAGACTACATGGTATTCCCCGAAAGATCATTTCTGATAGGGATCATGTTTTCACTTCCGCATTTTGGACATCACTACAACATGATCTTGGAGCGCAACTGAATTTCAATTCAGCATATCACCCAGAGACAGATGGGCAGATGGAGAGAGTGAATCAGGTTCTCGAAGATATGTTGAGGATGTACGTGATGGATAGGCAGACTCATTGGGAGGACTATCTCTACCTAGTGGAGTTTGCTTACAACAACGGGTATCACAGTTCTATTGGCATGGCACCTTTCCAAGCCTTATATGGACGCCCTTGTCGTACACCTTTGAGTTGGGATAGCCTTGAGGATCGCATCCTGTTGGGCCCAGAGATGCTTCGTGACATGGAGCAACAGGTGGTGCATATCCGAGAGCACTTGACAACGGCACAGGATAGGCAGAAGAAGTATGCTGATGCACATAGGTCAGATAAGCAGTTTGCTGTGGAAGAGAAGGTTTTCTTGAGAGTCCGTCCGCGGAAGAGTCTGATCCATTATGGAAAGGGCTCGAAGCTAGCACCTCGCTTTGTGGGACCATTCGATATTCTTGAGAGGATTGGTCCAGTTGCCTATCGTCTTGCTTTACCGCCCAGCCTTGCTCGCATTCACGATGTTTTCCATGTTTCAGTACTTAGACAGTATATTCCTGATGTTGTACATATTCTTGATTGGAATGCATTGCAGATAGAGGATGGGCAGCTGGCTTTGGAGCCAATACGTATTCTGGAGCAGCGGGAGTTGACCCTCAGGGGTCGAACCATAGAGCAGGTAAGGGTCCAATGGGACCCTACTGATGACTCTTCAGCTACATGGGAGGATGCATCTAGATTACGGGATTTATATCCCTATTTGTTTATAGGCTTCCAGGAGTAAGCCTAAGTCTAGGGGGGGTGGATGTAGTGCCTGCCCCTAGTTTACATTTTCAAGCTACATTTATGATATGATTGCCAAACTCTTTTAGGCCAATTTATGGTTGATGAGTAGTATTATTATTTTAGAGATTATCAGATGATGTTTACACTCAGTTTATTATATGATGAGATTACTTGGTACTCTATATTTCATGCATGTATGATGATTATTCAATGGTTTTAGTTATCGATGATGATTAGTTAGATGGCTTAATATTTCATGTGCTTCTTATGGATACTTACCCCATACTGCATGTGTATGGTGTGCGTGTTGTTTTATTTATGTATGGTGTTTCTGATATGGTTAAGGGAGTCGTAGTCACCTGCTAGTCGGGATCTACACGATGCACCACTTCCTGCCATTGTCTGTTTAGCTTAGAATATTGTGTTTGTACATGCGTGGATTTTATGCAGGTTGCAAGTACCGGGTATCGACTTCCCTGAATTGTCAGGATGAGCGTACCCTATCGCATTGTCTCAATGGTAAGAGAGGGGAGATAAACTCTTAAGTCCAAATCCTAAACCCTTTAGCCAATTGTCCTAATTGATAATTAGGATAAGTATCTGAGTTAAGTACCCTCCGAATGCATCAAATGATGTAATTTCATGATTATAACCCTTTTGTTTGATTTGGTATGTATTTTTCTATGATGGGTTTTCATATGTTGCTTTATGAGTCCTTGGTGTATTTTCTATTAATTAAGTCTAATTAAAAAGACTAATTAATGATTTAATTTAATAAAGAATTATTATGATATCTTTATATTTAATTAATTAATTAATTAATTAAATAAAAGAATTAAAGTTGGAAATTAAAGTTCAAGATATATTTAGAACAGGATAATATTTATTTAATTTAATAATAATATATTTGGAGTTCATTTTTAAATAAATGCTAAATATTATTGTTATTTAAATTAATTAAATATGTTATCAATTAAGTTCTAAAATAAATTAAAAGTTGAAAGATATTAATTTATTAAGAATTCTAGATCGCATGATCTAAACATGAGTTAAATATAAGATTTAAATTAAAAGATTAAATTATAAAAATTAATAATGTTATTTTAATTTTTTAAAAGTGCACATAAGATTTAAAGTAATAAATCAATTAAGAATAGAAGTCAAGTGAAATTTTAAATAAAGTTATTTAATAATTCAACTTAATGTGCATGAAAGTTGAATGCAAAAGAATTAGAAAAGATAATAAAAGTTAAATTGGAGTTAACTGAGTTGTGCAAAGAGTCTTCTCGGGTAAATGCACAATTAGTGCCCCGAATTGAGGAGAAATTGCTCATCACAACTTTGGGGGTTCATTTTTTAAGAAGACGAATTTGGACGAGAATTTTTGGGAGACAATTTTTGGAAGCAAATTTCAGAAGGCTGATACGAAGAAAGTCTTCAAGGGGAAGGTTATTGAGAGGAGCGAATTCGCATACAGTTCCTGGAGATTGCACAATAGCATCAGGATCAGGTAGGGTCTTGTGTTTTGACTATCCATTAAATATGCAATTATCCCTTCCTGTCTTCTTCGTGTCTGGGGTTTGTAGATCTGAATTCTCTGTGATGAAAGTTTTAACAGTTCAATATTGTGAATTTATTAATTGCTCTTCAATAATTTCTGTATCCATGGAGACTGGATGAATTATTAGAACCCTTGTTTTCTTGATTTAGAAATTAACATTTAATTTAGTAGGGGTTTTGATTTTTTTTAAATTGAAAAGTTCTAGATAAAAAAAATAAAAATAAATATATATATATATATATATTTATCTATTACATATTTATCCTTTGGAAGAAATTGTTTTTATTAAAAAATTAAACAAAATTAATTTTTAAAATAAAACTTATTTTATTTATATTAAAATAAAATAAAATAAATATATAAAAAAATATATAATAATATATAGTGGGGGGGGAGGGAATCACCTCGTACCCGCCCCCCACTGTCGGAGGCTGACAGTACCTACGTCGCAGGTACTGCAATGGCAGGTACAGAGTACCTGCCACCGCAGGCCCTGCGACCGCAGGCCTGCGGCCAAGCCGATGGGCTATAAACGTTGTGTGATAAAAAAAATATAAAAACTTTGATTTCGTTTTTATTTTTTTTATAATTTTTTATAATTTATTAAAAACAAATTTTATTTATTTAAAATTTTTAAATAATAAAATTATAATATATTTAATTTTATAATAGTTTAAACTTTATTAATATTTAATAAATAAATATTAAATGCATAGATATAGTTTGTAAATTTTAATTTATTAATAATTTTGCTTAAATATTAATAAATTAACAATTAATGGTTAGATTAAAATAAGTAATTAGATCAAATGATTATTGATTAATTTAATTAAAAATTAGTTTAATTAAGTTAATTAATAATGAATTTTATTTGACTAAATTATAAATTTGGATATTGATTTAATGAAAGTTATTATAGAAAGGGATAATCGTAAAGGGTAGTTGAGAAAACCTAGTTACTTAAAATTTACATTAAACTGAAACATAAACCTTACCTTAACTCAAACAATATACTTTCAGATCCAATCCCTGAGACTTTGATGTTGTCTTTGTACTTTGAATGTTTTGGGGGTTGGTTTAGCGTTGACCAGTTTAGGTTGTTACCAAAGGCTCGGGGGTTGTGAATGTGATGTCATGATGATTTGGTCTCGATCTTTCTTAACCTGACCATGGTAATGTGATGAAGTGCTCTATGACATGATAGTGTTACTGTTTGTTGTTGCTTTCCAGTTTCCTTGTGTGAAGCTGAGGTGTATGTATTTGAGAATACCTAACTTAACCATTTCTGAGTCTCGATCAGTTATACTTGTATTACTTTCTAGTTGCTCATTAGAGAACCATTGGATTTTGTGACTTATCATTGATGCCTTCAGTTGCTGATAGAGAATTGTCGTGATTACATGATTACTATTTGATTTTATCTGTTGCTCATGAAGAACTGATGTAATTTTGTGGATTATCTTTTTATGATGTTTTTTAGTTGCTCGTATAGGACTGAGGTGGTTTTATTATGATTCTTTGATTTACGAGTTCATGAGCTAGGGTAGGTACTCTATGTGTAGAGTCAGGAAGTGGCTTGCAATGGGGGTCGGAGCCCTAAGAGGCTGTCTTGAGAAACCCATTGTAAGTTGTTTTTAATAAGTGAAAACATTTACACTAAATGAGAGAAAATGAACCTAACAAGATAATTGTATGTTCTCTCCCATGCCATGAGTGCTAGTACAGACTAGGATGGGGTAGAGAGAACGCTTGGTTACGACCTTGCATTCCATAGTATGCATCGTCAGTACGAGAGGATACTAGTGGCCGCAGGATCAGTAGGGACCCGAGATTCCTAAGGGATTGCTCGGGTAACTTCTACATGACTTTTGTGATGACACTTTCCCGCTTGCATATTAGGTTTCCTACGTGTCTTGTAGTACCTCTGGGATTTAGATGTCGATCATTTTAGGAACCCTTGAGTTAGCATACTTATAGGATTTCCTGGACTTAGAGAGTATTTATGATTATAGGTTTTGTTATCCTATTTGGGACTTGAGATTATCTCCTCAGCGCGGTGGGAGTGGACCATTTAGGTTCCACGCGGTCGGGTGGTAGTGCTTTTACTCTTACCATTGAGATCCGTTTCGTGGGCACCGTGGCTGGAGATTTTGTGATTGGCATTTACCTTCACTATGTTCTTGGATTATTATGATGAATGGTTAGATTTTATGATAGATGTTTTATCATTATGGATGTATGGATGTATCATGTATGGTGAATAGTTTCATATGTTTTTTTACTGTACTTTGTATCATGGATTTGAGGATGTTGTATCTTGATCTTTACATATGTATATTCTTTTAAGCCTTTCATACCCTGTGACATGTACAGTGGATGATTGAGCATTCCGAATTAATTTTCCAAGGAGCATTCGGAACAAATGTATATTATGGACATTGGAGTTATTGATTATTCTTTCATATGTATGTGATAGTTGTTAGACTTAGAATTAATTAAATTTAAACGTGACTCAACGTCTTGGGATCTTTAAGAAATGTAACTTACAATGTATGTTTGTCGATGATTTCATGTTGTTGCTTCTGCTACTATGTGTTTGATGTGTTTGTCATACTTTCTTACTTTAAAAAAAAAAAAAAAATGTTTAGCAAGCTTAGTGAAACTTTAGGTTAATTCTTTTGGATCCCTTGGCGGGGCGTTACAGGAAGATGGTCTGGAACAAGCTATCTTGGCCAAAATGTAACTATTTTATCTGGATGTTGGCTTGGAATAAGTGTCTGACCTAGTATAATATACAGAAGAGAGGATTCCATGGTCCTTCTATCTATGTTATGTGTGGGGCTAATGAGGAAGATTCTTCCCATTTTTTCTTTCGCTGCTCTTTCACCCTATGGCTTTGGCATTTTTGGTGGGGAATTTGGATAGTTCCTTGTGTTCATGCTTCCTCCTTGATTGAGTTTTGGTAGGGGATGGGGCATTCCCCCTCTATGGCCTCTTTTCTACAGGAGGTGTGGTTTGTGGGGCCTATCTTCTTATTATGGAAGATTTGGCTGGAGTGCAATCAAAGGATTTTTCATGGAGAGCAGAGGCTAGTGCAACAAATTTGGCAAAGGTTATTGACCATGATTCAGGAGATAGTGGAGGCTAAGTTTGAAGTGGAATTACCTTTGGGTAAATGAGATATAGAGTTGGTGGAGAGATTGGGGACTTTGGGGTCTTCTTTGGCGTTAACCAGGGCTAAGAGAAGTCATCATGAGAAGCAAAAGATTGACATGGTTGGTAAATGGCAACCTCCTTCCTATGGAGTCTTGAAGATCAATACTGATGGGTCTTCAAGGGGTAATTCGGGTCTGTCTGGGATTGGCAAGATTGGTAGAGATGTTATGGGCTCAATGATTTTTATCTTTTTGATTTATGAAGGGATTTAGACCATTAACTTGGTGGAAGGGTTGGCTATTCTTGCTGCTCTTGAGAAAGCTCATGCTCGAGGATGGAGAAGAATAGTTTGTGAATCTGATTCCCAGGTTTTGATCAACATGGTTATTGAATAGAAAGTGGCTGATGTTAATTGGCAATTGGCTAGGATTGTGCAACAAATTTTGCAAATTAGTTCTTTGATGGAAATGGTGACTTTTTCCCATATTCCAAGGGAGTGGAATAGGGCAGTAGATTGTTTGGCAAAATGGGCTTCCAAACATGCTGAGGGATGAAGAATTGAGGAATGGGAGTTGGTTCCTCAGGAGCTCCGTTTGGACTTAGGGAGCATTCTTGATGAGGATAGGGTTGAGAATGATGTCATATGATGGTACTGGTTGTTTTATCTCTGGTTGGGGCTATAATTTTGTTTCTTCTTGGGACTTTATTTCCTTGGTTTCTTTGTACTAGTGTTTTTTGATTTTTAATAAAGTTTTTATCCCTTTATTTTCAATTCAATTATACTATACAATCTTTTAAATAAGTTTCATTATATATTTTATTTGCAGATCTATTTTAAATTTATTTATTTTTCATTATTCTGAGATCGGTGAGATCAGTGCTTTCAAAGTTTCATTGTAATGAGATTGGCATTTTGACTCTCAGTATAAAATACAGAGCATAGGTACATTTGTACTGGGCATAGGATGAATAAATACATATGGAGATTGTAAGAGGTATGTACCTTTTTTCCCAAACAGAGAAGTAATGGAGATAATGACACTGGCTAAGAGCTAGTGCAAATATTTTGCTATTTAGCCAGTGTCATGATTTTGGGCACCAGCTATGGTGCAACTTATTTGCACCAGGATGACCCCTTCCTGGCCTACTCGAATGCCCTCCATTCTATATGCACGACCTGACTTACTCCAATCACATTCACATCCCATCATTAAATAACACTCCTGTGCTATCACATTGATACACCCACACCCCTTCCAGCATTGGATAAGGGCTTTTAACAAGTCTCTTCTCATAGATTATTAACACTTAATAAATCAAACTTAAGGCCTTAGTCTATTCATCATTACACATTTAAAAATTATTCCAATTTTCTATAACCAAAACATGCACTTTTTGAAATGAAACTCTTTAGATATAATATTTGCCTCACAATTTCCTTATCTTAATGTATGACTAATTTTAAAATCTTTTAAACTGCATGATTGATGTTGTGTCTTGATGGAAATATGTGAATTTAAAATAAAAATTGAACAACAAATATTGAATTGAATTATAATTCGTAATTATCTATTTTCAATTTAGTTTGACGATTTTGAAAATACAAGTTAAAATTTGATGTTGAATCTTGGTAATAATATGAAAATTTTAAAATGAACAATGAACATTGAAATGTATCTATGAACATTGAATAATAAATATGCATTTATAGCTTCAGAAACCTTAAAATTTAAATTTGAAAATGAAACTTGCAAAACCAAATTATTTTTTGAAAGAGTAGGCATAGAAAATTGCCTTGTGCTTGATAATTTTTAAGAAGTTAATTAAAATCTAATATAGATAATTAATAATTGTATTAATTAAGCAATATTAAGTTTAGTTTCAGTAGTTTTTTGAAAATATAATTTTTTCTTATATTTTAAACTTTATCATTTATAAATTTGAAAATAGTCTTTTTTTACATTATATATATAAATAATTTATTAAAATAATAGTTGTTTATCTTTTATTAATTAAAATGACTTTGACTATTAAATTATACATTTAAAATTACTTTTAATATTTAATATATTTTTAACATTTTATAATACTTAGTTTTTAAAAAAATATGAAAATATTTTTAATACTTCATCATTATAATTGTTTGATTATCCAAATTTTATTTGCCAATTAAAAAAATTATATATATATATAATAAAACCTAACTTTTTTAGAGTTTAAAAAATTATGTATATGAATCAATACAAAATTTTAATGATTGAATATATAAATTTAAATATTTATTTATTTAATAATAATAATATAATTATTATTTTTAAATAAAAAGTACATTATAATTGTTTTAATACTTTAATTTTAAATATTAAATAACTAATTATTAGTCCATGCATAAATGATTTGATATGGGGAAATCATTTGATAGAGGGTGAATAAAAAATTAAAAGTTAACTTTAAAAAACTTATTCTTGTAGAAAACTTTAATTTTTTAGTGATAAAGTATTATAAAAAATTTGGATTTTATTATATATATAATTTTTAATTGGAAAATAAAATTTAGGTAATCAAGCAATTATAATGATGAAGTATTAAAAATATTTTCATATATTTTTTAAAACTTATTTTCATATTTTTTTAAAAATTAAGTCTTATAAAATGTTAAAAACATATTAAATATTAAAAGTAATTTTAAATGTATAATTTAATAGTCAAAGTCATTTTAATTAATAAAAGATAAACAACTATTTTTTAATAAATTCTATATATATATAATGTAAAAAATGACTATATTTATAAATCTAATTTTAAAAATCAAATAAATTTAAGTAAAATTCAAATTTATAAATGATAGAGTTTAAAATATAAGTAAAAGTTATATTTTCATAAAAATTATTTGTGTACTCTTTAAAAAATGATTAAAATCAAACTTATTATTGCTTAATTAATATAATTATTAATTATCTATATTACATTTTAATAACTATCTCGCTTCTTTAAAAATGTCACTTAAAATTTTGTTAGTAAGTTAATATGTTGTCTATATTTTTGAAATCAAGAAAAAAGAGAAAGTATAAGAAAAAATGAGCTAAACAAAAGTTGTAGAATTAAATAGAGTTACTTATATGAATAATACACTTTTGAATTTTTTAAATTTAAATAATGTATTTATAATATACTTTTATTTCTCACTTAAATTCATTATTATAAAATAATAAAACTTAAATTTAATTTTATATAATATTAAAAATTTACAATATCTTAAAAGACATTTATATATTTAAGATAAAAAAATTCAATATAGATTTACATAAAAGAATCTTGTAAATATTAAATATTAAAAATAACTATTATATTAAAAACATTAACATTTAAAACTATGTCAAAATAATTTTTTTATAGAGGATGTATTTATAATTGATGGCAAAGTAATAAAATAAAAGACTTGTGTCAGTTGTTCCGTAAGTATAGTGTACCGTTGTTAGGTCGTGCATATAGAATGGAGGGCATTCGAGCAGGGCAGGAAGGGGCCAGCCCAGTGCAAATAAGTTGCACCGTAGCTGGTGCTGTGATTTTGGGTGGGTACCTTTTGTTTAGATTGATTTCCTACTTAATTTTTTTTCTATGCCCATGATTATCGACCCCTATGCATAGTTGATTATGCCAATCAACATCTTTTTTGTTTTGAAAGGCATGCTTCCAATTGGCCCTACGTTTTTTGTGGGGACTATGCACACTCATGTTGGGATTGCCTTTTTTGGAGGGCACATGGCATCCAATGACCCACCTATGTGATGCACTTTTTACATGCTTTGGAAACACCGCTTTCTTTCTTTACATGTGTTTTATTTTGGCGATATGGAGTTTTAACCATGGTTTATGCATTTTTTCCACCGTTGATTAGACATGCACATTCCTCTATCGGTGGGCCTGTTATTAGTGGGAGATTGGAGTGCCTTTTTTGAGGAAAGTAATAGAGAAAATTGTTTGAGCTTGCATTTTTTTAATGCAACAGAGTGTGACTGTGGAAGTTCTTCTTGCACACTTCTTTACTCCCATCCCATGTGTCGTCTTTTTGGCCACTGATTTTTCTTCCCGCACCGACCCTTATTTTCTGGAAAGTATTTCCAGTGACTGGATTTTTTCAGTAGGGGTTAATTTCTAGCATTTTTTTGCCACAATGGCCATTTGACCATCAAATTTGTGCTTGTCACTTTCTAACATCATCAACATATCCTATCACCCCTTTAGGCTTTGTTTGGACCTACCTTCACATTTTTGCTCATATCTTGGGCATACGTACTCTATTTTTTGTAAATGAGATATCATTGGAAAGTTGGTTTTGAACCTGTCAGAGTGGTATAAGTAGTTTTTAGTTTTGATACTTTTAATGGATTTTTCTGCTATCAAAGTTAGGAGTTCTATTTTTCATTCTAGGAGACATATCTTGAGCATCCAATCTCTAATTTAGAAATTCTTTATATCATTGGAATGGTCTTTTCAAGCTCTTTTTAGTGATGCTAGTTTTTATTCTATATTCTTCTCTAGGAACATTCTATTCATTTTTTTGCATTTTTGCACTCTAGTGGATATCTTGGTTGTTTCAAGTCTAGGGATCAATTTCATTGCTTCAAATGATTTATCATGGTTTGTACTATCTATTGTATTAGTCTTATGTCTCTTCTAGTCTGTTTAGACATCATTTGTATGCATTCTTGCAAACACACTGAGATAAAGTGTCATATTGCATCTATATTTTTTATTTTAGTTATTTTGCCTTGTTTCTCCTTCTGATTCGAGTAGTGTCATCTGAGGACACTCGTATAGCTTATTATATTCTTGGGATTCACCATATTGTGTGCCTTATTATACATACACTACTTTGATTAAAGTACCATCAGGGGTTGATGTTTTACCTTTGTTTTCTATCTTCGTTTATCTTGTGAGTCTCCCTTCCATGACATCAGGCCATATGACATGTCTAATATTGATCACCTTAGTACACACATATGTACTCTTTTGTGTATCTTGATCATGATTCCTTGATATGTAGTTCTTTTGGCCCACTTTTCCACTTTTTTGTTGCCTCACCCTTATCTACATTGGGGATGTTCTTAGGTTGCTTCTCATGGTTCCTTGGTTTGATGGAGTGAGCTATGTATTCAATATTTGTTCCTATGTCCTAGGTTGATGCAATGGTTGGGTACCTATGAATTTCGGTGAGATGGATCATTTACCATACAAACACTCTTCTTTTTCTTCCTACTATGGATGCAACATTCCATGTTCAATTGATCAACTCTTTAGGCTTTGGTGTTTTATGCCATCTATATCTTCTAGTTAGTTGTTTGTCTTGTTTGCATCTTGATTCAAGTAGTGTCTTTTGAGAGCACTCATGTAGATTATAATCTTCTCTACTTGGTCAAGTTCTATTTTAGTGGAGGTTCTTCATATCAACAATTACTTTTGATAGAACTTTGCAACTTCTACATGATTCAATGGTGTTCTTCATGATCCTCTTTTGTTCTTGTCTTCTAGGACATTCCCTAGTTTAGAGGCTTCTTTAATCATTCACTAGTTCTTTTCAACATTATTTCCATCTCTTTTTGGAGTAGAGTTTTTCCCATGTGGTTTTCTCTATTTCTCCTCTTTTCAGAGATTTGGTTGTGCTTTGGTACCTCATCAAGCCCTGTTGTTGGGACCCAAATTTATTTTCAGTATTAGTTTCTAGGTTTTTAGCTACTCCCTAAGTTTATCTTAAGGGGGGGTGTTAGATTAATAAAGTATTTTCTTATTAATTCATATTGATTTAATTATTAAGTCACTTATTATCTCTAGTTTTCTTAAGCTAAACTTTAGGCATATAATAATTAATTTTTTTATTAATTATTATAATGCAACCTAGGTTTTACCTTTTTAGGGTTTTGATCTCCTTCATAAGGATTGATCTCTCTTTGTAATTCATTCAATTTTGATTATAGCAATCTCTCTTTTTTACTCATCAAGAATGTCTCATCTATGGATCTAGGAATTCCAGCCTCCATAGCTTTTGCTTCTCTCTTTCTCTGATAGGTGTTTGCATGCAGGTGATTCTTAGGAGCTGTGGGGTTGATCTTTCATCAACCTCAACACTAATCATATACTTAATTTTGGATAATTTGAGAGGTCATATCATGCCCTAAGGAAAATTTCATCAAATCATAGATATAAGCTCTAGGGATCTATTTTTGCTTGTAAATCAATGGAAATGACTAGATAAGACCCTTATAAAATATTAAGTAATAAGAAATAATAGTAGACATGTAAATTAGACAATGATATAAAGCTCTAAAGATAGAATAGGATAAGAAAGCTTGTATGACTAGCCAATAGTGAATGCATCTACCATTCCATTTCATTCTCCTCCTCAAAATTGAACACAAGAAAATCAAGGAAAATGTTGGGATTTTTGTTTAGATGCTTGCCAAATCTAGACCCCTTCTTTGATGTTTCCATCTCCATATGGAGATAGTTGAGATGGGTAAATAATTTGATAACCATGATAATTGATAAAATAAATAAAGAAAGATATATTAATGACATGCTACTTAAAATTCAATTAGAGTAAGTGCATGTAGGATTGAAGTAACCCTCCTTTAATGGTAAGAAGTTAGATCTCACCAAAAGCAAGGCGAGAAGAAGTTGATGGATGGTGTGCAATGGAGATAAAAAAAAAAAAACTACAATGGAGTTGTGAAACTTTCTCAAGAGAGTATCCAAAGAGCTAAAATGATCCACACATTGTGAAGAAATTAAGATGGTGTATATATGATAGCCATCCCTTTGAATGGAACATGCATGTTGTATGAAGAACGCAAGCTATTCTAAGGATAAATGGATGTTGTGTCATGTCAATATAATAAGATGTTTCTATGAAGTACCATTTTATAACAATTAACACATGGAACCCACAATGTCAAAAAATGCCCATAGAGAGTCAAGAGATCCAATTATTCAATATTAGAAGATCATATTGTGACATTTTCACATCATTGTCCCATTGAATTAGGGGTAGCCTTTCTTTTTCTTGGTAGATTATTGGCTTGTCAAAGTGGTCTTAGCTTTTTTTATACCTCATATGTTATTGAAGTGGGGTACTAAGCACTTTAGAAGAATCAAGAATGCAAGCCAAATCTTATTTCACAGGTCAAGATCCTTGACAATGTAGAATCTTGCTCAAATGTCAATGAAAATTCTAAGCATATGGTGGAAGTCCAACCTATTATGATGACATACCTTAGCAACATACAAAATTTATCCAAACTTATTCAAGTTTTCCTCAAGAGAATGAGATTTTAAATTGGGGTTCTGGACTAGTCTTTGTACAACTTTTAAAATGAGATTAATATTTTGAACAACTTTTAGAATGAGATTAATAGTTTTACAGAATTTGGTAATGCAACTAGATTAACAATGACAAAGTTTAAATCCATTATGAATTTCCAACCTCATTTTCATGAGAAATCCAATCACTCAATGAATTTTGACCCAATTCTCATGTATTTGTCCCAACACCAAGCAAAATTTTGACCAATGTAAGGAAGATTATTCCAACAAGTGTTAAATTTTTTACCAATTTGAGCAAAAAAAAGTTCCATGACAGTCATCATAATTCTACCTAGCACCAAGTGAAATTCATTAGGAATCTATTATTTTTTATCTATATTTAATACAAATACTTAACACATCCTAAATTTCCAATCTATTTGAGTAAGGGAAATCCAAGGTCAAGGCTAACTTATGACCTTGATTTCAATCAAAATCCTAACACTAGGTGAAATATCTACCAAGTACAATGCATTTGTCAGGAGCCATGATCAAATGTATGACCTTGTGTAAAAATCCAAATACATTTCTAAATGTGGATTTGAATTTAAAGAAAACTACCAAAACATGGTAGAAATGTGACTTGAATATTGATGAAAATCTTGAGGCAAGAGTGAAATCAAGATGTCATCATAAGTTTCCAACTAGCATTGTTCATTTTTCCTAGTCAAGGTAATAATTATCATTTGTATTTGAAGTGATTTATCCAAGCACAAGGTAAAAAATCATTATATGTCATGAATGATTTAAAATACTTAGTAAATTTTGGGTAAATTTTAATAAAAAATCTATTGCTTAAATTTTTTATAAGTCACTAAGACCACAACTTACAAAATTGTATCTTTAGGAAACCTGTAGTGAGATTTCTCTCCTCAAAGAAAAAGAGGAGGCTCCCTTTTTACAAAAGGTGGTTCTCTTAGTATAATCCTATTTTTTTAGGAATGATACGCAAGTAACTACAACTTTTAATTCTACAAAATATCATATTGCTATGATAATATGGTGTCTCCTTGGTTGGTGTAAGAGAAAATCCTAATAAAAAATTTAACTATAATACTTTGGTGGAATAACAATGGGAACCCAAATTCCTTTGCGACTATCCTAAATTTTTGATTTAACCAAAATTATTAGCAAGACACAAAGTCTCTTTACTAATGTTTCCAAAATAAAAATATTTTAAACTAAAGCTCAAAGTCTTTAATCCTTAGTAGTTTGTAAATGCTACCTAACTATAGAAATTTCCTCCCTTAAAGCTCAAAGTCTTCAAGAAACTAAATTGAAAGATCGAATGATTTAATCAATAGAACTATAAGTTTAAACAAAGAAAAAATAATTAATGCAACATAAGAAGACACCATTTTATCCTAAGATTGACAACATGAAGTTTGAGAAATATTATTTCCTTTCTTCAACCATAAAAAATTGTACCATGAAACACAAAATTTTCAAGACACAAAAGATCATATCATAGTATTCTTTCCTTAAAAAAAAGATGATTATTTATAATTGGCTCTCTTATTAATATAGGAAAAAGGGAGAGGAAAAGGTGGAGAGAAAAGGCAAAACCTTCAAATACCCTAACTTATAATCTAACAAACTAACTAGCTTTGACTTATTCAATGTCACAATGCCAAAGCACTTGTGATATGATTGTAGGAAGGTGATATACAGGTATATGTAATCCTATATTTACAAATTGGCCATGCTCTACATGAAATATATCAATCTAGATCTAACCTATCAAAGCATGAAAAAAGGGTTTTCCAAGACATTTGGATAGTGACTTCAAAGAGTGTAAACAAAATCCTCAAACTTTTGTAGAGACTTGCATACAATTATTGCATTCGGTTCACATATATGTTGTGCAATAAAAGATACCTTTAAAATTATGCTTGCACTTTTAGAGATAACCTCATTACACTCTATCAACTCATTTTGTAGACTATTTGAAATGAAGCTTTGTACCCTATCAGTGCATCAATCATGGTCAAATCAAAAAAATTCACCTTGAGTTGTAGACGAATTACTTGTGAACTATTAGTGTAAATAATTATTATTTACACTTTACTTAAGTTTACTTAGGATAAATGCATTATTTTATTATTTCTTAGGTTAGACACCTAGAAGTTTGCATACTCATATGAGTTGTCATGTTGACAACACAGGAGTAAGCAACTCTAATTTAGCACATGGTGTCTACAATACTAGAGTTTGCATAATTAACTGAGTTGTCATGTAGACAACATAGTTGTTCACACTCTAATTAAGCACATGTTGCCTACAACATAATTTTACATAACACACCTATGTAGGTTTATCCTCTCATCATCGTACTAACTCTTATGCTCAATGGAGGAGAATCCACTCTTGGTGGACATGTGCTTAGTTTTGAGGCTTATCATGTTGCCAACTCCTAAAAATTCTAGAGGCCTTTATATATTGGCACTCCTAGTGTACTTTTACATCAATTGAATTTCATATTGTTATTTTGATCATACTCTATTGGTCTATTTTGTGCTAGTTGTTGAGCTTCTTGGTCTTGGGTGATTTTTCCCTAAGGAAAATTCTTACATGGTATTAGAGCTATACCAAATTCTTACATATTTTTTCTTAGCAATCTCACCATTTTCATAAATCATTTTTCATGTTAGCTCTTGAAAATATCCATTGAACATGCACTCTTAGTTGTAAAAATGACCCACTATTGCCTTAATATCCACTACTAGCCCCTGCATAACATGTTCCTTGTTGACCATTAGATGCAATTAATTACAATACATCTCTATTGAGTAAATTATTCCACCATTTCAAAAAACATCAAATTCAACTCGTGTCATTATTTCCAAGACATCAAGATCTACATCAAGAAGATTGTGTTGCTAGAAAAATGAAGGAGCTCATCCTATTTGACTAAGATCTCCCTTTTAATTTCAGCATCTTGTAAGCATATAATATCATTTTCACACCTTGTGATTATAGGAAAATGCGCCAATCATCAAAAATCCTTTCCTTCAACTCCATCTACTTGATGTGCTCATGAAAAGATGTGGAGATGGTATTAACTCTTTGGGAAGATTTATTCATCTTTTAAATCATCTTAATAAGATGCACATTTTCTTATTTCATATTTTTTAATCCTCTCACACATTATCATCCCTCTACGTGAGAAAAATGATTGCATCCTATGCATCCTATTGATAGCTTAGGTGTATTTTTTTACTAAGTTCAAGTTAGGTGAACCTGTAATCAGTGGATTGCATCTCCTTAGTAAGCTAATCAACCAAAGGTTCAACTACCTTAGCATACTTTATCTCATTAGCCTCAACCATGACCCTTGTAACTATTTTCACCTTTTTGTTCATAGTCCCTTGGGTTGATTGACATTTTTAAATTCAAATTTCTCAAGTGGAAGTGTTGGTAGTGGACCAGCATCCCTCATAGGGTTTGTGACATGGCTTAACCACCTCTTGTGGTTCTATAAGACTATTGGTTGTATTGGGCATTAATAGGTTGATCTTTTGGTGCAAGGACAACCCTATCCTTTCTAGCAATTGGTATTAGAGCTTGGTCACATGTTCAAATCTTGTAGGCCATAACAAGTGACACTGGGAGGGGGATCATCCGTAGTGGGCTAGCATCCCTCGTAAGGTTTGTGACATGGCTTAACCACCTCTTGTGATTTTGTAATACTATTGGTTGTATTAGGCATTAACAAGTTGATCTTTTGGTGTAATATCAACCCTATCCTTTCTAACAAGAAGCTCTTCATTCTTCTTTTCTTGTGTTATTGAAATCAACCATGGAAGTAAATTAAAAAAGGATGAACCCACTATTAATTTATTTTCTAATGTGGTAATTATTTCTTTCTCTAATTGTGCAGTTGTAGTCACAATAGAATGGGTTTTTTTTTATAGCCATTGGTATTGGACTGTTGTGTGTAACTTTAAACATGAACTTCTCAAATTGTTCTATGGTAGTATCTAGTAGTTTCATTGTTGAAACAAACATGGAGGGAATGAACATGGAGTATGTGTCAAATACATTCTCAAAATTTTTGTATTGATCATCTAATGTAAATCTAGGAGTAGTCAATGAGATGGCCATAGAAGGTGTAATCACAAGTGGGTCCATAGGATGTACATGTATCAGGAGAATGAATCTACATCTATTTCTTGTGGAGATTAGGGAAACTCATTTGACATTGGTACAAGATATGGGAGTGATCTTCAAGAGTAGGCTCTTCAATTTCTTCATCATCACTAGAATCAATTTGAATTCTCTAAGACTTTGTGTCTTTCATTCTAATAATTTTACCTACACCATTTCTGCCTTTGGTGGTAATCTTTTAGATGGGTGAAATTGAAGGCTCTAGTGTAAAAGTAGAAGTACCATCCTTTCCCTTTCCTCTGATTTCAAACATTAAACCAACTAGTCTTGTACGATAAAATACTTGTCTTGATTTTATTTTAATTCTCTTGAGACCTCTTCTTTTCAACTAGATATTGATATTTTCAATAATAGATAGATAACTATCCCAGATAGATGTGTTTTCCTTCAATGACCATGAAGGTGGCATGATAGTGAAAGAATCAACATGATGCTTGATGCAATCTAGATCAAGTATGATCTTCAACCCCATCAAGACTCTCCTTGAAGTCAAATTATATCAACTTCTTGATGGCTAATCTATAATATTCTAACTCCCTAAAGTCTACCTTTATATACAAATCAAATCCAAATCAATGTCAAATATTACAATTCAATTGGAAAGAACCTAAATCTTTCAAATAACTTCCTTCTTGGACATGATTCAATGTTTAGAATGAGGTTTTTTAATCTTGACTACATATACAAGGATGAGGAGCTTCTTGTATATCCACCTTGGAAAATTTTGGATAGAAGTAGTAGGATTATTAACAAAAACAAAAATATGCAAATATGAATGAAAGACTTTGCATTTTAAAAATATTTACAACACATGAAAAAAATCCCTATGAATTGTACAAGAAAAAAATACCTCTTCTTGAGAAAACAAGAGACTTCCCAAAATTATTGAGAAAATCTAAAAATGAATCTAAGTGGTTTTTGGATTTAGTGAAAGATCTTTAAAGATACAATAAATAGGTAAAAATATTGACTCAATCTACCTGTGAAATGAATGCATTATCAAGTTAAGATTGAATTCTTGACAAGTGTTCAATATTGAGAGAAGACATGCATGAACAATGACAAGATTGAACATATCAAATTTGCAAAGGATCAATTTGTGATGAAGATGCAAATCAATCCAAAAATGGTGCTTTGAGGGGAAAAACATGTTTTATTGAAAAGAAAAAAACATGTTGAAAATGAACCCATTTTTCCCTAAATAGGCTTCTTGATCTAAAATGTAAGTAGAAAAACTTTTTTTCTCCTCTCCAACTATTATTTTTGACCAAAAGTTTCCCTAAATGGGTTAGTTCTATAAAAATGCAAGTATTGAAATAACTGCAAATGAGAAAAAAGTTATCACTTAGTGTATATGAAGGTAAAATATGACCCTAGAAGGTAAAAATGGACTTTTTATGTTGTTTTGCACATGTGATTGGGAGAAGAAATATTTCCTAGTGTTGGCTCACATATGGAAACCCCATTTTAAAATTCTAATACCAAGTTTCATGAAAGTGTTTCCTTAATTTTCCAACATCTTATATTGGTTTTGAGTTAATAATGCTCTTGTGAAGTGTTGTGAAGAAGAAACATTGGGGAGAGTAATTGAAGTTGAATCTCGAACCTTAAGATTCAAGGTTCAAAGTTTAGAGTTTGAAAAGTTCAGAGTTCAAAATACAGGGTTCAAAAGTGCACTTCATCCAAATCTAGGTTCAAAGTTTGAGGTTTGAGTACACTAGCAATCAAATTCAAAAGCTCATATAGGATCAATAAATTCCATTCAGAATTAAATAGTTCATTCAATTGTAAAGGATCAAAGGGTTCAAAATTTTCAAATTGATGCACATGCCGATGGCATATAAAGTCTCACAATGATCCCATGAATCAAAGAAAATAGTTTATAAGCATGCTATAAGAAAACTCCAATTACACTTACTTTCTCAATAATATATTGTTAATTGGGGAGCCTAATAGAGATATGTAACCATGAATTAGGTACTCCTTTATAAATTGGAGGCATTCAATTCAATGTTTCTTAGATTGAGAAAATATGCCTCAAACATCACCATAGATATAAATCTTAGAAGAAGTCTCTATTGAGGCCATTTGGTATGATGGTAATGGCATGAGATGAATTTAACAATTTAAGATAAGTGACAATATTATTGTTGACATTAAGATAAATGTTTTTTTTTTAGTGACTCACACTTATCAATTGGTTAAGTTGCTACAGAGCGTACCTTGTAGGTTGCAATGTTAACCAAGTAATTTAGGTACTATTGAGCTCTACAGTTGCTACCAAGTTCTAGAATCATTATGTAATTCATGAAGAGTAGTATCTCTTGAGTTGATCAGTGATAGTGCTAACCAAGCTTCACAGTATTAACTGAGTCATACAGTGTTAACCATGGTCTCTAGTATCTACCAAGCTTGCCATATTAGTGATTTGAATATAGTGTTGACTGAGTCAAGAAGTTCAACCAAGTGATTCAATTTATATCAAACTCATAGTGTTAGTGTTGCCTGAGCCATGGAGCATCAACCAAGTGATTTAGTTTATATGTCAAATTTTGTAGTGCTCACTGAGTCATGCAAGTGTTGACTGACTTCAAGCTACTTGGAAGTGATTAGTATGGACCAAGCTTCTACATCTACCAAGTGCATGACAATGTCAACTATTAGGAATGGTTGCCAAGTATCAGAACCTCACTGAGTTTGTCTTCAGAACCTAAGTGGCAGTAGTTGGGATGACTTTGTGATCTTGATGGAAACCTATGTTGTAGCTGACTTGGATGAATTGTGATTTAGATTGGTATATATGTAATGTATTGTATCAAATCCAAATATATGAAGAAGGTATGAAGAAAATATAGAGAGCTGAAGTGAGAATTATGATGGCTACAATAAGTATAAGGGACAACAAATATTTATCTATCACAACAAGGTGATCTTTACATTTAAAAGGAATCTTACCAAAAAATTAGAGTTGTAGATCAAATATTAGCCACTGGTTCATCCTAACAAGTGTATCAACTAAATCCTTTAAGCGGGTAGACTTAACAATATTTGAAAAATCTCTTTACTGAGTGCATATTTCATTGTATTTTTTGTAATCCTTTCACAAGGTGGACCTAGCAGTCTAGCTTTTTTCTCTTAATAGGGAAAATCATCAGAAGTGATCAATTGTAAGCCTTAACTGGCCAACTTTTCTATAGTACTAAAGATTGTGGCTATCATCCCCACCACAATTTTACTTTCTATTTGGAAGGTTTATGGGTTACTATATCATGTGTTGAAGTGTTATGAATGTTTTACTACTTCCATTCTCTCATGCATGAAAATAGATCAAAATATTATATGAAGGATTAAGTAGTGAATTAAGTTAAAGTTTTATTAGTTCCTGATCACCCCTCCCCTCTTAGTAACCTAGCCTACCTCATGTTTCCAACAATTGGTATTAGAGCTTTGTGGTTCTTAGAGAAGAAGTTTAACAACTTGAGAAAAGATTAGAGGCAATGGAGGTATACAAGCTAGATAAGGCTATTGATAATGAAAAGTTGGATCTGGAATTAGCTATTGGGCATCTAAAGAAAGAAAAAGATCAACTCTCTCAATCATTGAAAAGAAGGAAAGATCTTGCAGCACAAATGAATGAAAACATTTACACTAAAGAAACAATTTAAGTCATATGTCTTGAAAGAAATTTAGATGAAACTAATGAAGCAATCAAAGATCTACTTGAAAAGAATTCCAATCTTTAGGAAGAAGTTAGAAAGCTAAAAAGAGAACAAGAAATCTAGTCAGTAAGATTATGTGAAGTCATGGAAGAAAAATACAAAGCCAAAGAAGAGATAGAAGAAAAGAATAATGAAATTCAACACCTATCCCTTCAGCAAGAAGACTTCATTGATTAGCTTACTAATGAAAATGAAGAAATCATGAATCTAAGATGAGAGAATGAAATATTACAAAATGATCTAAACTCTAAGAAGAAAACCATTGAGAGGATGATGAAATCTCAAGAAAGCATGAATTAGTTAAATGAGAAAAGTCAGTACAAATAGAAAAGAAAAGTAGGAATAGGATACACAAAAGAAGGTGAATCATCCAAGCAAGGAGCTCAAAAGAATCAAAGACCTAGTTGCAATCATTGTGGTAAGTTAGGACATAAATCAAACAAATTTTGGAGTAATGGTAAAACAAAATTCAATGGAAAGTTTTACAATTACAATAAGCATGGACATAGAGCAAGTGAATGTAAGGAGAACCTAGGTTTGAAGGTAAATGTCACAATTTAAAGAAACAAGGACACAAATCTTCTAAATGCAAAACCAAGATATTGAATCCAATAGAATAGATTCTGAAAGCTATATTTGGATGAGACTACAACACATGGTGTTTATGCCACTTCTGTGGAGAATTTGGCCACATTGGAGCAAATTGTGTGAAACATCACATGAGGAAAAGAGACACCACTAGAAGATGTTTCATTTGTACAGAACTTGGACATCTTGCCAAGAACTGTATGAACACTAGAAGAATTGAAGATGAAAAGAAAGCTAAATTTGAAAATATCAGAAAGCAGATGAAGCAACAATGGATACCAAAGTCTCCTAAGAATGCAAGTCTAAGTCACGAAGTAGATGTGGACTCAAGAGTTGGTTGAAACAAGCATCTCAACTTGAATTCCCTATGAAATAACTAGGACTAAGACTCTATAGAAAACATCTCACATCAGTTCCAGCCAACAAGAAGAAGAGATACATATTATCATTTAAGATGCAAAGGAATTACTAAGTGATTGCAAAAATTCAAGACCTTACCGAGCTATGTCGGGTCACAAGACCCTGTCGAGCAAGGTTGGGATATAATGAAACATTGTGTGGACACCAACCTATGAATGACTTTGCCGAGCATTAAGGTTGAACTGAGTGGAATACAATCTATCATCAAATGAGAAAATGTACCAAGCATTTATGACATTTGAAAAGTGAAAATTATTAAAAGGAAGGAAATCAAATTCAATTTTCATCGTGAATTTTTGAGAGCTATTTGCAAAGAGTGACTTCTATGCTTCCAAGTGATCTATGTATTGTTGTTGAAGATTTTAATATTTTCATAAAGCCTACCAAACATGACATCTTCTAGTAGCAACACTAGGAAAGGATATGAGATGTTAGTTCAAGGAATTGATTGGAAGGCACTAGACTTCAAGTTGAATCTGGTAATTCAAGAAGCACTTGACCCAACTGGAGCTCAATCACGAATTCTAGCCATGGTATTACTCATTCATGATATCTTTTCATATTTTCACTATTCAATACAAGAACTTGGAACCCTAGAGATGGATGAAACTTTGGAGAAGTTATGTGTGAATGGTGTATTGAAACTCGAGCATCAACATTTGGAGAGCAAGGGTTTAACACACATTTTGCATATGCCCTGAGACTTTCAAAATAAAATGGATAAGGTTTATCCTTAGCCATGTACACAATGGCCATTTATGGTTGGAGAAGACTATTCAAATCACAAAGAAAATGATCTATAGAATCACAAGGTTCCCAATATTGAATAAAGCCAAGATCACCAGAACCCTAAGTCGGGTAGAACTGGAAAACAAGACTCTTACCGAGTGGGATGGAAGAGGAATGAAGATCAACAATGTAACTAACATGGAACTATAATTTGGAATTCATGTGATTGCTCATAATATCTATAGCTCTATTTGTCTCAACAATGTCTCATGTGAGACAATTGATCTGGATCTCAAGGTAGTGAAGAAAAACATGTACTTTGACCTTGCCAAGTTAATGCTTAATCAATTCAACAAGAACATGGAGAGCATCAAAACTTCCAAAAAAATTGTGAAATATTGGTTCTCTCTTAACTTGTTTATTCTTCTATGTGCAAAAATTCTTCCCTTCTAAAGGTTCAGTCGTATGGAGAAAAGATGTACCAGTTTTATATCAGATTAATGAATATATAGCAGAGATGGGTGAAAACTATGTTAGTATCATGGAAAACTATTTTGATTCATTCAAGGAAAAAATGAATAGAAAATATAGAATACCAAAGAGACTTGTAGAAGACTACAAGGATGATATTTGTTTCATGGTAGATTGTGACAAAGTGTACATTCAAGTAGTCAGACCTAGAGTGGTGTGGGTTAAGCCTCTAAACTATGAGGTTAACATTGATAACACCAAAGATATCATTGAGGCACTACTAAATGAACCTATGAATCCCAAGGCCACATATTTTGGTACTTATGAAGAAGCCAAGGTGAGGATAACAATTCAAATTAAGCTTTCACAAGAAATTAAAAAAGAAAATAAGAGGATAGAAAAACTAAGTCAAGCAAGTTCTACTCTCCTATTGATTGAAGGAAAAGGAGATGATGTGGAAGAAGATGAAGTCGAGGATGAAGTAGAAGAAACAAAGTTTAAGGAAGAAGAATCTATAAGGAAGAAAGGTAAGGTTATCATAACTAGACCTACCAAGTCATTCACTATTGTATTCACAAGAAGAGGACCAAACTCCAAGATGAAATTGAAGTTAGGTGAGGAGAATGCCGAGGAAATTATTTTCAAGAAGCCTCCACCTACATTTCAATAAAATTAAAGTAGAAGGAGGAGCTGGAACGGAAAACCTAAAATCTCTCAAATATAAAACTAGGAATGTAGATAAGAAAAAGAAGATTGAGGACATGATGATGTCAAAATTAGGCAAGTGGAAGTACTCACCTAATCAACTTGCTCAGCAAATTCTTAAGAAGCTTTTGCAAGCAATCAAACCCAGATAGGGGAATGCAAGGAAGACAACCAGACACATATTTGAACAAACTCTAAGGCAACTCATGCCAAGTCTTAGTGAAAAAGAGGTGAAAAAATCTTTGAAGAAGAGTGAAGAAAATATCACTCTTAAATTCAACACATGTCTTATGCTGATAAAAGACATAGAATCTATGGTAGAATTTTCTATTAGCACATGGAAGAACATTTACAACCTACACCAATTGAGTGACTTCATTATTCATGTTAGTGAAAAAGATGATGAAGATGACAAGGAATATGATGTCAATTATGATGAATCAGATGTAGAAACAAAAGATGTAAATCTAGATGACAAGGAGGAAGGACATGAAGCTATAGAGGAAAATCTCCCAGAGATTTAGAGTATTGAGGAAACTGACCTAGAAAAGATTGCAACATTATTAATGGCCTCATTTCCTCACTCTATGAGAAAAGCTTTAATTCCATCAAGCTTAGAGAAAGCTTCTGTGAAGTTGGTTGTGGAAACCACATCACACCCAACCAATATTTACACCTATTTAGTTGAGTACTACATTAACTGAAGTGATCAACACTTCATCTATTGAGCAACTAGTGCCTCCATTATCATCAAATTTGAAAATGTAGAAACAAGGTATTTCTACTATCAGTGTAATAACTACTTTTTATGCTAGCCCCTCTATTTCTACTATTGTTACTATTCCACATTTAGCTAGTACAAGGATAGTTGAGAACAAGTCTCAAACAACTACTAAAGTTTCAATTATGGATAAGGGTAAACAAGAAGATATTGATCAAGATGAGGATATAGTTATCCCAAATTGAGATATCTCTACTCTGAATCCTAATCAAATGAACATCATGGGTGAACTATTGCAAAAGAGAGCTAAGAAATAGAAGCTTAGAGAAGAGAAGAGCAAGGAAATCCAAGTGCTTGAAGATGTAAAGAACATACTTGTAGATGCACTAAGTATTGAGGTTGATAGTACACAAACTATTTTGGATTAGTTAGTAGAAGGTGTCTAGAAATTCAATGAAGATTTGAATGGACAAAATAAGTTGATACAAAGAGCAGAGAGAAAATTTGAGAACAAGGTATTGGGACAAGTAGCACAAAAAATTGCAATCAATCAAGTAGAATTGTCTACTATTCTCAATTCATTGGAGACATCTGCAAATAATGTAAGTTCATTATTTAGTAAGTTGTGTGATACATCTATCTTCACCCAAGGAATCAAAGAAAAATTATCTAAGATAGATGTAGACTTGAAGGTAAGTGTACATCAATTGTCACTTGACCCAAGCTATAGTTCTATTTACTACTCAAAGATCAGATATCTAACAAATTTGTAAGCAGAATTATTAAGGGAAGAAGTTAGGATTAGGGCAATGCTTGTAGACATCCAAGGCATGATCTTCCAAACATGGATGCATTATAGAAACACATTGCACATGCCAAAACACTCATCCATGACAATAACTTCTCCATATCTAATCACATGATGGAGTTATCACCAAAAGTAGAGATTGCATGTCATGCAAGCAAGGTGTTACAAGAAAATTGGAACAAGACAATGACATTGATTTTGAAGGTACATTATGATTTCTTGTCACATTTTGGCATTACCATGTAGCATACACTTTGGAATTTATATAAAAAAAGGGGGAGAAGTATAATATGAGAAGGGGGAGAAGTATACATATGAATGTATATATGAAGAGTATTGGGAAAAGTATAATATGAGGTATACATGTAATATATGTATGGGGGAGTAGCATAGAATTATCCAAATACATGTATAGATAATCAGAAAATATCTTTTACAAAAGCATTTTTGAAAAATCTCATAAATAGATTATCTTACCAAGTTGTAGGTACAGAAAGGAGATAAAGAATGTTTTGGACTTGAAATTCTCAGCATTCAGTTTTGGATTGATAAGTTTTTTTGTCACTAATGCCAAAGGGGGAGATTATTAACAATGTTTGTTTATTAGTGACTCATACTTAGTCAATTGGTTAAGCTACTATAGAGATTACCTTGTAGTTTGCAGTATTAGCCAAGTATTCTAGGTACTTCCAAGCTCTATAGTTGCTACCAAGTTCCAAAATCATTATATAGTTTGTGATGAGTAGTATCTACCGAGTTGATCAATTACAATGCTAACCAAGCTTCATAGTATTAACCAAGTTGCACAGTGTCAACCATGGTCTCTAGTATCTACCAAGCTTGCACTATTAGTGATGTGAATCTAGTGTTGACTGAGACAAGAAATGTCAACCAAGTGATTCACTTTATACTAAGATTGAAGTGTTGGTGTTGACTAAGCCATGGAGTATCAACCAAGTGATTCAGTTTATATGTCAAGTTTCACAGTGCTCACCAAGTCATGCAGGTGCTAACTGAGTTCAAGCTAGATGGAAGTGATTAGTAAAAACCAAGCTTCTACATCTACTAAGTGCATGATGATGCCAAGTGTTAAAAATGGTTGTCGAGTATCAGAACCTCACCGAGGTTGTCTTTAGAACCTAAGTGCCAGTAGTTGGGCTGACTTTGTGATCTTGATGGAAACCTATGTTGTAGTCAACTTTGATGAATTGTGATTTGGATTGATATATATCTAATGTATTATATCACATCCAAAGAAGAAGGTATGAAGCAAATATAGAGAGCTAAAGTGCAAATTATGAAGACTACAAGTAGTATAAAGGACATCAAAGATTTATCTATCACAACAAGGTGATATTTACATTTTAAAGGAATCTCAACAAGAAAATCAGAGTTGCAAACCACAGATTAGTGTTTCATCCTAATAGATGTATTAGCTAAATCCTTTAACTAGGTAGACTTAATAGTCTTTGAAAAATCTCTTTACTAAGTACATACTTCATTGTATGTTTTGTAAATCCTTTCACAAGGTGGACCTAGCAGTCCTTGTTGCTCTTAATAGTGTAGATCATCAGAAGTGATCAATTGTAAGCTTTAACTAGCCAACATTACACCGTAGTACTATAGCTTGTGGGTATCATCCCCACCTTAGTTTTACTTTCTATTTGGAAGGTTTCTGGGTCACTGTGAGACCCCACCCGAACTGTCATAGTATATGAGATAATTGCATTATGATAATCCAATTCTATGTTTTGATATACTATTGAGACTATAGGGTTATGTAATTTTAATATTGCATTTTGATGATCCACATTTACTTCTGCATATTATGACCTAATTGAGGTATTTAATGATTCCATTTCATGTTCTAAATTATTGAGATTGCTTTAACAAAAATTGAATTGTAGAAATGCTCATAATATAAGAATGTAATGTTTAAGTGGAAATTAGAGTTAAAAGATAAATTTTTTCATTCATTGAGACCTAACCTGCATACCTAGGGATTCAATAGTTGTGGAAACAACATCTTGTCTCAATGATAAAAATAGATTATGAAGTTATTCAAAATATTGAATTGACCATGTTATGTTGATAAGTAAAGTTTGATGTTATAGCATTTTGAGCATTTTACATGGAAATTATTAGAAAAAGTAATTTAATTAAAAAGAATGAAGTAGGGAACTAAAATGTCGAATGTGATATGTAAGTTTTGGTATTTTAATATTTTGAATGCTTTATTTGAAATGATTAAGAAAGGAAAAGTTAATTTGAGATGATAAAATATATGCAAGTCTAATGTTGAATGAGATAATGATTATTTCACTTATGTACTTATTGTTTACATGATTTTCTTGGACTACTAATGCTTGAGTTTAGTGTGCAGGAATTTGACCATGGGTTTAACGAGGAATTAAGGCTCAAACTACTACAAACATGACATAGCCAAGGTTGAGTCAGTGGAAAAGATTCAAACCTCATTGTAATGTGTTTTATTTTGTATATGTGAATTGTACGTGTCACCTGACACTTGTGTTGTCCATGTGGAGATGCCATGTCATTTAGGATTTGTCAAGAAGTAACTTAACCTAACCCTAACCCCAATGTAGTACCCAAGTTAACCTCACATAGAAAAATGCCATGAGGAGTCTCAATCAAAGGAAATTCGAATTTGGACTTGGCTAGAGTTTTTAGGGGTCATTAGGTGGTCCCAAAGTGTCTTTTATGTGAGAATAAGTTATCCATATGATAGTACAACAAGTTAGGGGCCTAATTTTGATCATGTGAGTGCCTAGACAGCCTAGAGGGCCCTTTTACCCATGCATTCTTCCATCAATTCGAATTTGGAGTTGTTATATCTGTCTTCTCTCATTTTTTCCACTAAGTCAAAAATAGAAAGGTTAGAGGAGACAAGTTTGTAAGAAGTAGTGGCTTAGTGTTTTTGCTAAAATAAGTTAGTGGGAAGGCTTTATTAGAGAGTCTTGGCCAAACTAGTGGGGTATCTATCCACTCTCTAATTTTAGAGACAATTAAGTTTTGGAGGGAGATGAAGGGAGCTCTACCACAACTATCCTTACCCTAGCTTGGACCAAGGTTAGTGTTCCAAACAATGCTTCATTCTCATTCTTAAGTATTGCAAAGTAGATTTGCAAGTATGAGGAATGTGTCAATGGAATATGCATTATAGTGGGAGTCTTGCATCTTGGATGGCTATTGTGTTGTTGTGAGAATATGTAGTGTTCTGGTTGCATTATGATCTTTGTCATTGTGTTGTGGAGAAGTGAATGTGTCTTGTGCTCGTGAAGATCTTTTCTTGGTTTTATTTTGTTGTTCTTCATTTGTTTTGTTGTTGTTTCTTGTTTGAATAAGAGTGTTGATTGTGATTATGGGTGTGAAGGCTTCACTCACCCTTGGGAGGGAAAATAAGCTTTGGGTGAAGGGCATAAGTTGGGCTTGACATTGTAGGTGAGAAAGAAAATTGTGTTTTTACCTCATGATGAGGTTTTTATTATCATGGAGCATGGGCTCCATCATGGCCATGAATCTTGTTGTTTGGGAGGTACAAGGAGGTTTGGTGGATGAGGAGAAGATGGTTGTTTTGAAGGCCTTAAGAGGCAATGCAGTGGCAATATGTTGTTTATGTTGTGGTGGCCTTGAGAGGCAAAATGCATTGGCAATATGATATTATGATGTTAGAATTTCTCCTCTTTGAAGAGCCCACCTTCACCCAACGTTTTATGATTCCAATGGTGAATCATTATGCAAGCCATGGAAGGGTGTTGATTGTGTTTTGTGTTGTGTCTTCATGCAAAATTTTGTGATGTATGTGTGAAACCCGATTTGAGCCTTTTTCCCCTAGCGCAAGGGTGGTCTCTTTGGAGGCCTATGGTTGGGTGGAAAGCACCCATGGTCTTTGTTCTTTTCCTTGTGTTGCATTTGCAGATTTGTGCCAAGGGAGCAATGGAAATGGCTTGGAATGACCATCTTGTAGATTGATGTTTGGATGAGAAAACTTGACATTGTGCCCCTCATTTGTGAAGGAGGATTCACTAGCTTGTTCATGTTCTCAATGATCATGATGATCAATGTTCATGTCTTTCAATGATCATGTTTCATATGATTTTGAAAGGTCTCATGTTGTCTCACTGTGATGAAAGGAGGTTGTATCATTGCTACCCAATGTATATGTAGAGAAAATAATTGAAAATGTTGTATATGTATGTTACTTTTTAAGAAATTATCAGTTGAAGCTTCATGAGTTATGGAAGAGCTAGTAGGAGATGTAGAATATTTTGGCATCATTATTTCCATTTGATAATTGTGGAAGGGAGGTTGAGATTATATCTTACTTGCAGTGAAATATTTTATGATAAAATCCATGTGTTATGAAGTAAGGCTATATGCAATTTCTCTCCTTGATGAATTTATAGTTCATAGATGACATGTAGAAAAAAAATCATGAATAAGATTGTTAAGATTCAAAAATATATATCAGTTAAAAGATATATGTTGAGCTTTGTATGTCTTAGAATAAATTGTTAACTGATAGCTCCTTTTATACATGTATAAACATTAGTGCAAAACCATCATCAAGAAGGAATGAAATGAGGTTCTATGAGAATAGAGTAAAAACATAATTCAACCTTGCTGTAGGTTCACATTTTCCTCTATGGAAAATGTATGGGGAGAAAAATAAATCCTCTCCTAGAATATAGAGTAATATTTTATTCAAAGGAAGATTTCTAAAATCATAAGCTTGAAGGAAAGTGCCAAATAATAATAATAATAATAAAACTAATAAAAATAAATACAAAGATTATTGTGTGCTACTCTCCAAATTCTTGTGAGAAAAGACTAAAATCTCGTGACCCCAAAGCTACATAAATTATACTTATATGCATAGTAGGCAATGACATGTCAAATCATTAGGACATTAGCCTTAGAAACCTAATACTAATCTAATACACTACCTATGGAAGCCCCCATACCCTATTACACCTATTGTCCTCAAACAAAAACAATAATATAACAATAATAATTATATTAAATATAAGTTTTGCTAGAACCAAGCGCCCATCCTTCCTAGCAACCTAGGACGCATGGGGTAAAGGTCTCACCTTATGAATGGTGGAGGACACTGACAAAAAGTCAGCCCTCAACTCCCAAGGTGCCCAAAAAGTTTAAAGGAGGGAGAGGGAAGTCTTAAAGTCCTTGCCACGCCTAGGGAAGAAGGGAGGACATGATTGATGTAGGTCCTTCTACCAATGATACCCTATCCTTTTTAAGATGTCACTTCCACTTTTTTCAAGGTATGCAGGGGCTTGGGTTTTAGGAATTAACATCTATCATTAAACATGACCCCTCAACTTGGGCGCTTAGCCTTGGAAAACGTAGGAAAAAGTGTATGTTAAGGTTTCTTATAACCATTTATTACTTAATTCAAACTCATCCAAAGATGTAAGGAGGGAAGTTTACGTGGATTTTCATAGGGCAAGTAAAGGTCATTCAAAATCCCGAAATTATAGGAGGAGATAATTAAGAAGGATATGCTATCATTTTATTAAGAGTTTTTCTCATAAGAAAATATATTCTTATTGTTATTAGTATTTGGTATGAATATTTATTTAATAGTTTTTACTTCACATTGTTGATTAGATTATATATTGTTAAAGCTGAAATTAAATATCAATTTTAAATAATATTTAATAAGTAATATTATATTTTAAAAGAATTAGTTGAAAATTCTTTATAACTCCATAGATCTTGTGGACTCTTTATCTTTTGTTTTTTTGTTTTTAAATGATATAGGTACGAAATTAATTGAGCAGAAGCACAACCTATAAAACTTGAGAAGATACAACTCTGTATAGTTCTCCTCTGAACACCCCGTAGCTAGGGTACCTTATACCATAACCTAAATCGAGCATTGAACATTATGAATAAAGTATATAGTACAATGTAAATTTTATTATACTATATATATTGATTAGATTTAATTTGCAAATATGATTGACAATGAATCCAAATCTATACATTTAGAATATATGAATATAGTTTTCTTTTGAAAAATGTTCGATGTGGAATAATCTCTTCATATATAATCTAAGGTAACTACTAGAAATAAAGAAATGAAAAAAAAAAAAATTAAAAGGGGGCTAAAAGAGAGTGCATGCATGGACAAGCATGGCTCTCTGATTTAGATGTTCAATACCATTAATCCTCCATTAAAGCCCCACTTTCAACCTACATCAAGAAACAAAAAGGGAAGCCATAATGAATTAAGATCCTATTTAAAAGAAAAAAGGAAGAAGAACAAAACAAAAAATAAGGGTTGCCTCCTCCACTTTCTAGCACTTTATAAAATCTGCAACACAAGGCAAACCAAATAAGAAAGAACATACAAAGAAAATAAATAAATATCAGGGTAGCTATTAAGCACATAGAACAAGATGAGAAGAGAAATAAGAAATTTCCAAAAAAAGAAATTGGAAAAAAAAAAAAAAAAAAAAAAAAACCTAATCAAGTTGTAGATTTTCTATATCTTAATGAAGATATGAAATAGAGTTTCCCTCCACACTTTTGTTTTTTTGTAAATCATTGAGATTGTTTTTAGAATGTTTTTAACAAGTTTTCTCCCAAAAAGTCATTTAAAATATAGAAACTTCTAAAATATGGTAAGATGAGGGTGATATTGAAAGGAATATTAAATTTTAAAATGTGGGTTAAATAGCTGCATTAGATTAGCAAGTAATATTAAGTGGGTTGATTATCTATAAGTTATAAATTTTAAAAGGTAATCTTAATTATTCTAAGGTAATGATGTTATTATTAACTAGAAGATTAAATATTGAAGTTAGAATTTGAGAGAGGTGTGTTGATTAATAATCATTATATAATAACCATTGTAATGCTTTGATAAAACAAGTAACATTAATCTAATTTTAAAAATAATAATAATAACATTAATAATAAAATTATTATGTCATAATGTCATAAATTCAAAGTTTTAACTTAAAGGTTTTAAACTATCAAATTATGTGAGATAATATTAAGATTTGTTCCTTTTAAAGAGGATTTTAATTTTATTTAAAATCCTAACTAGATTGTGAATTTTATATTTTTTTTAGAATTATGAATGATGACTTAAGTTTGTTTTTTTTTTTTTTTGTAATTATATCAATGAAGTGTCTAAGTCTAATATGTGGGTACATGTTAGTTTTAAATAATGGATCTAAGATTAAGCTAAAATTCTTTAAAATAGGTTAAAATGATTTGCTCACCATTCATTAGAACGTTCATAATAAGTATAGATTTATATATTTTACCATTAAGTTCACTTGACAAAAAAAAAATTGTTGGTTGAGTTTTATCTTGTAAATTTTTGGGCATGACAGTCACCATATCTTGTGTTAAAGTGTTATGAATGTTTTACTAATTTCATTCTCTCATGCATGTAAATAGATCAAAATATTATATGAAGGATTAATTGGTGAATTATGTTAAATTTTTTTTGGTTCTTTATTCACCCCTCCCCTCTTAGTAACCTAGCCTACCTTACATTTCCAACACTTATGATAGAGCAGAAAATAGTGTTAATTAGATTCCTACATCAAAGAAGGATGGCCAGTAAGAGATGGAGTAGAGTGACTAGAGTACACTAAGCCAATTGAAGCTTGAGCATGTCACCTAAAACTAGAAATATGACAATATAGAAGTCACTTGAATTTTTGAAAGGATGCTTTCTCAGTAAAAGTGGAAGTGTCAAGCTATGTGAAGCTAGTTTGAAGATTGTCATCACTCTACTCATCTTCAATAATCAGAAGCTCAAAGCTTGATGAATTTCACATAGATATGTTAGAGGTAAGTTTGGCGTACTTTTGTTATGGCCATATTTTCATCAAGTTTTAAGATTTTATGAACAAGTTAGACAATCTTCTAATATTTAAATGAAGATTATACCTTGACAATGTCTAACGCAATCAAATATTCATGTTGTTGGTGTTTTGAAAGGCACAATGATAAAACTTTCTAGAGGGCAACATAAATGGGAATGTCTAAGGATTAGCTACTTCCCCATCTTTAACAATACCCAAATGGATTTGGACCAACATAATGAAGCACAATGCTTCCTTCACTTTTGGCTCTGCAAAACCAAGGTGGGAGTACCTAGAGATCTTACTATGTAACTAGTGCAAGAAACCATAGTCTAGAATATGAACAGAGTAGATTAAAACCTTATTTTCTCCTATTGACTCATGCAATAACATAGATCTAAAATAGCTAAATGAAAGATAACACAATTCATAAGCTGAGTGAGGGCATCCTATTCTAGCTCTTCAAACATAAAATATAAAGATAACTTGAATTTGATTTGATTTTATGTGGGTGGGAAAAGTGGATGAAAACCAAGTATGGACAACAAACTAATGATCATGTAGCTTATCATTGCCCTATCCATTGGGAAATTCACAAATCTCTCTCATGCATTTTGGATATCTAAGACACATATCCTATGCCAAGACTCCAAATCTATCTGTTTACCTTGTAAATTGGATATCAGTGTTCAATCTAAATCTCATTCTTACCTGATATCCTCCTCAATAAACTTGCAACCTATTGATTTCCTTGAAGGATTTACATAATTCCTTTAATTACAAGAAATAATGAAACAAAATACAACCTTAAGGGACTACAATTATGATCTAGGCTCTTTGTTCAAAGATCATAAAACATTACAAATCACTAAGAAAGGAGACAAGATTTAAAATGAAACTCAACACCTGATATTCTTTGTATTTATTTCCTTCAAATAATATATGAAAATTCATGAAATTGACTCACAAAATACCAAATAAACCAGACTGTACAATATACATATGCTTCCATACAAGAGAGAAATAATAGGAATGAGAAACTAATGGGATGGCAAGGGGGTATCATAGCCAAAGCATAGCTTCATGGTCTAGGACCAGCACATCCCAGATACTATCCATTTAGATTTCATCAATTCTAGAATTTCCTTTCCAATTTTCAACTCCTAACTTTTTCCAACCTTCCAACCTCCTAAAATGAAAAAGAGAAAATCCATATATAGGATGAAAGAATTCAATCCCAACCAAGAGATATTCTCCATTTCCTCTTTCTTTCCAAAAAGATCTAATTCTTCAATCATGACTCCAACTTCAATCCCAAAATTCATCACAACTGTAAAACAAATATTCATCATAACTGAAAATTGGAGCCAAATTACAACAAAATGGCATAATATTCTCAAAATTAACACAACAAACCTTTTACCATGTGTTTTTACTAGGCCTATAATTGTATTTTCATTTTTCACCACTTTCACTAAGATGGCCCAAATTTTAAATTTCTACCTATAACATGAACCAGTGAAGACCTACTCAAAATTTGATTTCAAATCTAGATTCGTCATCTTGAGTCCTTTCCAACAGTATCTGATACTTGATATTTTGGATGAAAATAACTCTTGTGGCAGTCATTTGAAGAATTATGTCCCAACTCCAGTTTTGCACATTAAAATGCAAAAAATTGAAAAATTTAAAAAACTCTATCATATAAACTATAGATTTTGCATTGAAAATATTTCATGAATGGCCATTTCAGAATATTTAAATAAGATATTAAAAATAATATTTTATTGACCCTTTAATCTTCTCCTAAGTCCACCTAGGCACTGGATATATGACATGTGGCATGTTTTGATCAGCTCCCACAACTCTTAATGACCCCACAACCTTCTTGCCGGATTTCAACATTTTTGGGAGGTTTCCATTTCTCCACCGACGAGACCATTCCATTTTCCAATGGTGACATGGTGACCACTAAAATCCAATATATTATTTTGGCAGCTCCTACTTTGACCACTCAGGTGATGCCACTTGTCATTCCATTATTCGTTATCACCACTACTACCAGATCCTACAACTCTCGTCAATTTTTGAATTTCTTGGGAGGATACCATGTCCCTTGCCGGTGAAACTTCCCATTTTCAGGTGGCGACATGCTGACCACTGAAATCAGGCGACCTTTTTCTGGTGGGTTTCCATGTCATTATTCTTGGCATGCATGTTCAAAATTAATTCTAGTTGTCTCTAGCTATCATCCATGACGGGCCCCATCATCAACCTTTTCCTTTCAAAAGGTGAATGTCTTGAAGACATTTAGGCCTATGTGTGTTGTAGTATATAAACATTAAAATACCTCCCCATTTTGTAAATGTGGGATAAACATTTCAAATGTCTTCCCCTCTTCGTGCAACAGTTTTCTCTAAATGGGATCAAATTTTAAAATGAAGGAAGATGTTCACCACTTAGCTTTCCAAGTGGAATTCTAGGTTCATTTTAGCAGCTATGAAGAATTATTCTAGAGAAAAATTAAGTTTGTACCAAAACAAAAAAAAAAACAAACCAAACAAGAGAGAAATAGGCTTCACAACCATCAGACACCTTCCAATAGGACTCATGACAATCGGAGGTAGTGTGGTAGGAGCATATACTATAACTTAAAATGAAGGTATCTTTAATCATCTTCCCAAGATCATTTACTATCTCAATGCCCAAATCTTTGATAGTCATCTATAAGTTTTCACATTCTCATTTTATTATTCAAAAGCTCCATGACTTCTTGGGTGTCCCTATTGTTTTTCACTGGCTTATTATCATTATTTTCCAATGCAATGTGGTATAAATAATTGTTAGGGACATCCTTAACAATGTGCCACTTCATAGGGAATTGACCACTCCACTCGTCTTGCTACCAATAATCTATACTCTAATTGAAATCCATAAACCCCATCATTTCAGCAACACCACAAAATCCTCTGTGATACTTCTTTTCTCTATGGGTTCGTGTTCACATTTGAGAAGCTCATGAAGAGGGCTATAGTGATCCATTAGTTTCTTAGCATCGAACTGTGGTGCTTACAAAATCTGTGACTTCTTTGCCTTCCTCCAGCCGTGGAGCTCTCCTGCCTGTCATTTCCTCACTTCCAATGTGGGGGCTCTGTTACATGGTCTGCCATTTTGGATAATTTCTCTCCTTATTCCCTTAATATGTTTTGATGTATTGATTCATTTTTCCATTTCTAGTGTTATGTCCTCAATCTTCATCATTTATATTTCATATTCACAACTTGCTTTGTATATTAGTCTGCATGGGATAAGATGTATAAATGGTATGAAGCTAAAGTGGGTAATAAGGAAATTAATAACCTTCACTAGAATATTGGAATTTGAGGCAAAACATATTTCAATAAAATTATATTGCATGTTGTGCACAAATATGTTCATGGTATCTTTTCAGGATAAAATTTTAATGAAAGTTGTATGATATGGAAGAATAATGTGATTTTATTTGAGTAAAATGAATTGCTTCTATCAAAGTGCTCAAGCACATGGTACTAAATATTTTGCTTGCTTCGAAAGAGCTTGCCATTGGAGATCACTTTCCTAGTGTACGAGAAAAGGTAATGAAGAGTGCTGCATTCTATAATGCCATACTATCATAGAACTATGCACAATCTAGGTGGTGTTTGCGAAAGTTATTGTTTATGATGCAAACAAACACTAAAATTGTCCCCTATTTCTATAATGTTAAAAATGAAGATGTCCAAGATCCAGAAGGAGACTAGGCTTGTGCAATTAGACACAAGAAAACCAAGATTTTGCTTAGAAATGGAAAAATGGAGGAGTGCATAACCAAAAGTGTTCATTAGTGAGATTGGAAAAACACAGCACCAAAAACTGCACACAATACTTTCATTGAATGTGCATCTCACTCTGGATCGGGCTCCACATACTAAGCTCTACCTTTTGACTCACATGTCTTATCCCTCCTTAAGTCTTTATTTGTATATCCAACCTATTAAAACCTCCTTATTCCCCATCATCAATGCTATTAGTATGTAGAAAATATTTATTTTTTTCATCTCCTTGAAATCTATCACAATGTTGAAATCACTTGGGCCCCCAAAAGTGGGTCCAACTAATTTTTTTTTGATTTCAAAACACCTGAGCTCTCAAATTGATCTATTGAACATCTAATACTGACTAGGATTAATTTTGAGCACTAAATGATCATTAAAACTCTTTTCACATCTTATCTATAAACTATGATTTTTTTCTAATAGGGCCTATCAGTTGGCTTTAAAAATTGACCCAAAAAATGACTAGGCTATGAAATCAGACATATTGATTCTCTGTTCTACATACTTGTAGCATGTCAAATCTCATCTCATGAAGAATCCTCAGTCAAAAAATATTAACTTTCAAAGTTGTCATCTCAGAACTGCCTGCAAGAAAACATATCAGAAAATAATAAATCACATTCAGATTTGGCTTTAAAAATAGGGAAAACTAACACTCAGGGAAATGAAAACTAGGGCATTAGTTCAGTGTCACAAGGAGAGTATAAATCTATGATTAGGGCTCATGATGAATAACTGGGTGAATTTGGCGAATGGTCAAATTGAGCTACTCGGATTTGTAGTGTTGGGAACAATGGCAAAAAAGTGTTTTTAGCAAATGGAATGAACTTGGGAAAGTGTGTAGATGGATTTGTCAAGACTTAAAAATTGGCAGACTTCAAGAATTTTTAGAGTATAACACAATGCTAGAATCCATTTGATCTCACCTATCATGGATTTTGAGATATGACACCATGAACAGGGGTACCAAAAAATCTACAATTATTGACACTAGTAAAACATCATAAATTGCTTTTGGAATCATGCTTGAAAATTGATCAAACAGATTTTTCATAAGCTCAAAATTGAAACATAGCAAGTTCTTGACCTCTAAAATGTAGTGCAAAAGGAATTTTAACATTTTGGTCAACTAGGTCAAAGTTATAACAAGTCAAATAGGGCTTCCTAGAATTTTGAACAATTCACATGAGCATGAAAACAAAAAATGACCAAATTTGAGGGATTCAAAACCTAGTCAAATAGATTCAAAATGAATTGATATCTGAAACATAGGCTCTTTGGTATGGATAATTAACACTCCCAATGCAATGAGCCATGAAATGTTACTAGGTTGGAGATATTTAATTGCAAACATGGCCTCCTATCACTATTTGACACAGGCAAAAAATGCAGATTTGGACATTGCTCAAAACTAGACTTCACGGAATGGCTCAGAATGATAATTTATCATCATGGAACACATAGATGCACTGAATGCAAGGTGTTAGAAACAATACACATTTCTTAGGCCTCACAAGTATAGTCGGGTACACATGCATTAAAAGCACTTGTAGGGCTTGATTTTTTCAATGGTACTCAAAATCATGGCTACAATTTTGATCCCAACTGTGGCTTTGTCTGTGCATGCATGTCCCTTGAGGGCATAGAAAGGATTGAAATCTTTGGAAGAATTAGACCACGCACAAAATCCTCTCTCTTGAATAGCTTTATTGAAAGCAAAAAACAACTACTCATAAACTGTACACATGATGGCCTCGAGGCACCAAACTTCAACAAAATCTTTTACCTCTACCATAGACCTAATTTTGATCTAAACATGCATGAGTTAAGCTAGAAATATTATTCATATCAGTCTCACCAATTAGATACACATCTTATATTTCTTCAATTGGCAAAACAAAATCATCACCATTACTTTCATAGTGCATGTAAAAACTTGCCATAACTTCAACCTCTTTCTCACTATGAAAAAGAACATTAGCATGCTCATGAACACCAACATCAAAATGAAACTAATCCTTATAAAATAATTCATGAACATGATCAAATGGAAATACAAAGGCCTTATATTCAACTTCATCAAATGAGTTATATATATCGCTCATACCTTGACTTTGCATCTCCTAAAATGTTGTCAATTGGATTTCAAATGAGTAATCAAATTTATACTCACACATAACATCATCATCAAAATCTGAAATCACTCCATAATCTCTCGATGTATCTTCACAATTGAAATACTGATAATTTTTTACCTTGTATGAATAATCATAAAACTTACTATGAAGTGTCGGCTTATTTTCAAAGACAACTCCATCAAAAACCTCATCTTCAAGCTCACAGAATGCAACATCATTAGAATATTTACTATCACATATGGGAGAATAAAATTTTGATTTGTTATAGTAGTATGATAGTGTGTCACCATTTGCATCTAGCTCAATTAAATCTGAAACTTCCATGTCTTCTTCAAACAATGGATTGATGACTCCATGCAAGGATCCTCTTTGAACATTTGGACAAAAGATGGGCTGATCATCATCACAATCTTCATCATATATAGCATTAGTATACACTTTAAATTCACTACCCATTTTATCTTCATGGAGACTCTTAGCATATGAAGAAAAATCAAAACTATATGAAGACTCACTTTCTATTTCTTCTACCAAGCATATACTATCCATAATTACATTCTCTTCATTATCTTGTTTAGGATAACCATTATGGATAGACCATGATTCACTCCTAAACCCTTCACTACATGTTGCAACTTTACTATCTAATCTAAGAACACTTGACAACCCTTCCTTGAAATCTTCATATTCAAATTCATTAGCATTAATTAGGTTCACCATTTCTTTATCTTCATACCTTGAGGACAAATCACTCTCAAATTCTTCATTGACTAACTAATTTTTATAATGCAAAAATTGAGATGCATTTTCTCTTTCAGATTTAGAAAAAGAATTCATAGCTTCACCTTCGTATGAATGTTCACTTCCATCATTGCTTTCTTCTTCTCCTGTTGCATCCAACTTATAGGAAGACATCTCAACATCACTTTCTTCATCATTCTCACTTATATGATCACTTTCAACACTCTATTCTTCTAACTATGACTAAAATAAATGTGATTCACATTCTTTATCTTGTGTTACCTCTCCATGGAATGTCAGATCAAAAACACCAAACTCATCATCAAAGACATAACTCTCATCATCCTCACTTGCACAAGATCGAGATCTAGATTCATCAACTACATGTCTAGAAACCTTAGCAACATCATCATGTATATAATTAGCATGATAAGAATTTGCTTCTTTAGCTAATCTTTGATCTATAATATCATCACATTTTTAATTTCTATCAAAGTCTGAAATACATCTTATTGTTATGTGTCTTCATTCGCAATAGACTCATTCTTCTCTACACACATTCTGATTTGATATTTCAATCTGATTATACATTATAGTAGGGGTGTTGATATTCTGAGTTGGAATTAAAATATCAATATTATGTTCAATTTTTCTTTCATAACCATTATTCTGATAGTCATTCATAGAAAAATAGCCTCTAGTCAATCCATACTTCAAATTGTTTTCAATATCCCTAGCGGTCATAGAAGCTTGACATAATGTCTGAGGTTCTTTATCCCTTAGTAGATAATTCATTTTTTTGTCAAATGCATCAAAGTAAACAACTAAACATATTTTATCATCAGGTCTATAACTCTTAGGGATCTCATTCAAAACTCTTACAAATTTGATATTATATTGAGGAATAAGTTTAGCATTCACAATATGAATCCTTACAAATTTATTATAAGAATCAAATATGCTTGCCCTTTCTCCGAATTGCTCCATGAAGGCTGAATACAACTCACTCCAAGATGAAATAAAACATGGTGGTAAAAAAGGAAAAACAGTCTCTAGCATCACCTTCTAAAGTTTGAACAAATAATTTCATGTGCACGTCCTCATGAGCAATCTGGTAGTCACCCATCAAGTCACTAAAAACTTGAACATGATGATTGGCTAAAATAGTATGGTTCCCATTTAATTTAGGAAAACTTTTTCTAATATCATTAGGAATGACATTTGGAAAACCATAGATACCATCCAAGCATAAATGGCATGTATCTCTTGCTAGAAAAAGATCTACAAAAATCACCAATCGACCATGTAAACTTGATGAAAGGAGACTTGTCATTCTTTGAAGCCTTGACACTTATCAACAATAATTCTGATTGGTAACTTGCAGCAAGCTTATAACCTTCTACCAAATGAATCTCTTCAAACACTTCACAACACTTTTACAAACTAAAACTTATTACCATGAAGTGTATAAATCTTATCACACTTTACTCCTCCTTCTAGTTCTGAAAATCACTTGATGGAGAACACATACGTATACCACTTTCTTTCATGACAAGAACAACATCATGAAAAATAAAATACCTCAAGTGTTGCTGCTAAAACCAATGATCTATTGGTTTGGCACTGATGTTGACATGAACTTCCTCACACCATGTATGAAACCATTATAGAGCCACCACCTCCTCAAAGAGGAAAATTAAATCATAGTAGTGATTTATTCTTAACATTAAAATTTCTTCTAACAATAGATCAAACACAACACTTCAAAACTTATCAGTCAAGAACTTATATATTCCCTCTTCTTGCTTATAGTTAGCATAACTTTCAGATCTGCATAACCAAGCTGAAAACCTTTTGAAAGCAGTTATATAAAACCAATTTGCACTTGTACAAAGATATTTTAGAGAGTCACCACTCACAATTGTGAGAAATATTTTAAAACATGATTCATAGCATGAAAAATTTGAACTAAATTTTCAATTTGTAGAACTTTGTAAATCATTAAACGCTTAGAAGAGAGAAACCACTTTTAAATAATTCTGACTTTGAATTTACAACAACACTTTGAGAACCAAAAATGGCTAAATTGATTGAAAATAAAACTTAGTAGCAATACAATTTGCATTCAATCTTTCAAAGCTACCATTGTCCTAAACAAAGAATCATTGGGGTGTATGATATCTAAGTAAGAAAACTAGAAAACACATCAGAGAACTTACTAATGCAACTTTTTCATGCACTTCTTCCACTATATTGAGTCTTCCTTTTTCAAATTCTCAAGGTTTGTCTACCATTTAGATTTAATACAGTCCCCAGTAGAGTCATCATTTTGTTAGTGTTTTGAAATGCACAATGATAAAACCTTCCAGAGGGAAACATAAATGGGAATGTCTAAGGGTTAGCTACTTCCCCATCTTTAACAATACCCAAATGGATCTAGGCAAACATAATGAAGCACAATGCTTCCTTCACTTTTGGCTTTGCAAAACCAATGTGGGAGTACCTAGAGATCCTACTATATAACTAGGGCAACCAACCATAGTCTAGAATCTGAGCAAAGTAGATTAAACCCTTATTTTCTCCTATTGACTCATGCAATAACATAGATCTGTAATAGCTAAATGGAAGACAATGCAATTCATAAACTGAGTGAGGGCATTATAAAATATAAAGATGACTTGAATTTGATTTGATTTTAGGTGGGTGGGGAAAGTGGATGAAAACCAACTATGGAAAACAAACTAATGATCCTGTAACTGATCAGGGCCTCATCCATTGGGCAATTCACAAATCTCTTTCATACATTTTGGATACCTAAGAAACATATCCTATGCCAAAACTCTAGATCTATCCATTTACCTTGTAAATTGGATATCAATTTTCAATATAAATCTCATTCTTACTTGATATCCTCCTCAATAAACTTGCAATCCTGTTGATTTCCCTGAAGTGTTTACATAATTCATTGAATTACAAGCAACAATAAAACAACATACAACCTTAAGGGATTGCAACTATGATCTAGGATCTTTGTTCAAAGATCATAAAATATTAAAAATCACTAAGAAAGGAGACAAGATTAAAAATGAAACTCAACATTTGCTGTTCTTTATATTGATTTCCTTGAAATAATACATAAAAATGCATGAAATTGACTCACAAAATACAAAATAAATTAGACTGTACAATATACATATGCTTTCATACAATAGAAAAAATGATGGGAATGAGAAAATAATGGGATGAGAAGGGGGTATCATAGCCAAATCATAGCTTCATGGTCTAGAACTAGCACATCCCAGATACTATCCATTCAAACTTCATTAATTCCAAAATTTCCTTTCCAATTTCCAACTCCTAACATTTTCCAACCTTCGAACCCCTTAAAATGAAAAAGAGAAAATCCATATATAGGATAAAAGAATTCAATCCTAACCAAGAGATATTTTCCATTTCCTCCTTCATTCCAAAAAGATCAAATTCTTCAATCATGATTCCAACTTCAATCCTAAAATTCATCACAGCTGGAAAACAAATATTCATCATAACTAAAATTGGAGCCAAATTATAGTAGAATGGCATAATATTCTCAAAATTAATCGAAAAAACCTTTTACCATGTGTTTTTACCAGGCTTGTAACTGCATTTTCAATTTTCACCACTTTCACTAAGAAGGCCCAAATTTTACATTTCTTTCTATAACATGAACCAGTGAAGATTTGCTCAAAATCTGATTTCACATCTGGATTCCTCGTCTTGAGTCCTTTCCAATAGTATATGATACTTGATATTTTGTAAGAAAATAACCCCTATGGCGGCCATTTGAAGAATTAGGTACAAACCTATTTTTGCACATTAAAATGAAAAAATTTAAAAAATTCTATAATATAAACTATAGATTTTGCATTGAAAATCTTTCATGAATGACCATTTCAAAATATTTGAATAAAATATTTTTAAAAAAATTTATTGACCCTTTAATCTTCTCCTAAGTCCACCTAGGTGCTAGATATATAACATGTGGCATGTTTTGATTGGCTCCCACAACTTTGAACATTGCCATAGCCTTCTCACCAGATTTCAACTTTTCTGGGAGGTCGCCATGTCTCCACTAGTGAGACCATCACATTTTATGGTGGTGACATGGTGACCACCATAATCTGGTATGTTTTTCAGGAAGCTTTTTCTTTGACCACTTAGTCGATTCCAATTGTCATTCCATTATTCATCATCACCACCTCTGCCAAATCCTACAACTCTTGCCAATTTTTGAATTTCTCAGGAGGTTGCCATGTGCTTGCCAACAAAACTTCCCATTTTCTAGTGGTGACATGGTGACCACTAGAATTTGGCAACCTTTTTCTGGTAGGTTTCCATGTCATTATTCTTGGCATGTGTGTTCAAAATTAATTCTAGTTGTCTCCAACTGTCATCCATGACGGGCCCCATTATTAGCCTCTGCCTTTCAAAAGGTGGATGTCTTGAATACATTTAGGCCAATGTGCGCTGTAGTATATAAACATTAAAATACGTCCCCATTTTGTAAATGTGGGATAAACATTTCAAATGTCTTCACCTATTCATGCAGTGGCTTTCTCTAAATGGGATCAAATTTTAAGATGAAGGAAGATGTTCACCACTTAGTTTTTTGAGTAGAATTCTAAGGTTTGTTTTAGCCACTATGAAGATTTACTTTGAAACAAAATTAAATTTGTAACAAAACAAAAAACAAAAAAAACAAACCAAATAAGAGAGAAATAGGCTCCACAACTGTCAGATGCCTTCCAACAAGACTCATGGCAATTAGAGGCAGTGTGGTAGGAGCATATACTACAGCTTAAATTAAAGGTCTCTTCAATCATCTTCCCTAGATCATTTATTATCTCAATGCTCTAATCTTCGATAGTCATCTCTAAGTTTTTGCATTCTCATTTTATTATTCAAAAGCTTCATGACTTCTTGGGTGTCCCTACTGTTTGTCATGGCTTATCATCATTGATTTCCAATGTGATGTGCTATAACTTATTGTTAGGGATATCTTTAACAATGTCCCATTTCATAGGGAATTGACCACTCCACTCATCTTGCTACCAATAATCTATACTCTAACTAAAAACCACAGACCCCATCATCTCTGCAACACCACAAAATCCTTTGTGATACCTCTTTTCTCTATGGGTTTGTGTTCATATTTGAGCAGCTCACAAAGAGGGCTATAGTGATCCATTAATTTCTCATCATGAAATTGTGGTGCTTACAAAATCTGCGACTCCTCTACCTTCCTCAAACCATGGAGCTCCCCTTCCTGTCATTTCCTCACTTTCCAATGTGGGGGCTTTGTTACATGGTCTATTTTTTTGGATTTTTTCTCTCCTTATTTCTTTCATATGTTTTTATGTGTTGATTAATTCTTCCATTTCTAGTGTTATATCCCCAATCTTCACAATCTGTATTTTGTATTCACAACTTGCTTTGTAAATTAGTCTACATGGAATAGAATGTATAAATGGTATCAAGCTAGAATGGGTAATAAGGAAATTAATAACCTTCAATAGAATATTGAAATTTGAGGCAAAACATATTTCAATAAACTTATATTGCATGGTGTGCACAAATATGTTCATGGTATCTTTTCAAGATAAAAGTTTAATGAAAGTTGTATAATGTGGAATAACAATGTACTTTTATCATAGTAAAATGAATTACTTTTATCAAAGTGTTTAAAGACATGGGACACAAGATTTTTCTTGCTTTGAAAGAGCTTTCCATTGGAGATCACTTTCCTAGTGTACTATAAAAGGTAATGAAATGTGCTACATTCCATAAAGCCGTACTATCAGAGAACTATGCACAATCTGGGTGGTGTTTGCAAGAGTTATTGTTTATTCTACAAACAAACACTAGAATTGTCCTTTGTTTCTACAATGTTAAACATGAAGATGTCTGAGATCCAAAAGGAGATTAAGCTTGTGAAATTAGAAACAATGAAACCAAGATTCTACTTAGAAATAAAAAAATGGAGGAGTGCATAAACGCAAGTGTTCATTAGTGAGATTGGCAAAACACAGTGCCAAAAACCACTCACAACGCTTTCATCGAATTCGCATCTAACCCTAGATCGGGCTTCACATACTAAGCTCTGCCTTTTAACTCCCATGTCTTATCTCTCCTTAAGTCTTTATTTGTATATCCAACCTATTAAAACTACGTCGTTGCTCATCATCAATGCTATTAGTATGCATACAATATTTATTTTCTTCATTTCCTTGAAATCTATGTTTGTTGAAATCAGTCGGGCCCCCAAAAGTGTGTCTGGCTAGAAAATTCTTGGAATTCAAAACATCTAACCTCTCAAACTGATCTATTGAACATCTGATACTGACTGAGATTAATTTTGAGCACTAAATGATCATTAAAACTCATTTCACATCTTATTTGCAAATTGTGATTTTCTGCTAACAGGGCTTGTTAGGTGGCTTTATAAACTAACCCAAATAGATAACTGGGCTTTGAAATCAGAGACACTGATTCTCTATTTTGCACACTTATACTATGTAAAATCTCATCTCATGATGAATTCTCAGTTAAAAGGTATTGACTGTTGAAGTTTCCTTCTCAGAACTTCTTGCAAGAAAACATGTGAGAAAATAATAAATCACATTTAGATTCGGCTTTGAAAATAGGGCAAACTAACACTTGGAGAAATGAGAATTGAACCATTAGTTCATTGTCACAAGTAGAGTATGAATCTATGATTAGGGCTCATGATGAATAAATGGGCAATTTTGGTGAATAGTCAAAGTGAGATACTCGGATTTGCAGTGCTGGGAACAATGGTAAAGAAGTGTTTTTTGCAAATCAAATGGACTTGGGAAACTATGCAGATGGATTTGTCAAGACTTGAAAAGGCATACTTAAAGAATTTTTAGAGTAGAACACAATGCTACAGTCTATTTGATCTCACCTACCATGGATTTTGAGATATGACACCACAAATAGGGGTACCGATCAATCTGCAATTATTGAAACTAGTAAAACATCGTAAATTGCTTTTGGAATCACATTTGAAAATTGATCAAACAGATTCATCATAAGCTCAAAATTAAAATATAGTAAGTTATTGACCTCTAAAATGTAGTGCAATAGGAATTTTAGCATTTTGGTTAATTGGGTCAAAGTTATAACAAGTCAAATAGAATTTTGAACAATTCACATCAGCCTAACAATAATAAATGACCAACTTTGAGGGATTCAAAACCTAGTCAAACAGATTCAAAAAAAATTGAAATCTAAAACATAGGCTCTCTAGTATGAATACTTAACACTTCCAAATCAGTGAGTCATGAGATGTTACTAGGTACAAGATATTTAATTGCAAACATGGCCTGCTATCATTGTTTGACACTTCAACAAAAAATGCAGATTTGAACATTGCTAAAAATGAGACTTCACAAAATAGCTTGGAATGGAAATTTATCATCATGGAACACATAGACACACTAAATGCAAGGTGTTAGAAACATTAAACACCTCTTAGGCCTCACAAGTACAACTAGGTACACGCATTAAAAGTGCTTATAGGTCTTAATTTTTTGAATGGTACTCAAAATGAGGCCTGCAATTTTGAGTCCCAACATTGGCTTTTTCTGGGAATGCATGTCCCTTACAAGCATGGCAAGGAGTTGGATCTTTGGAAGAGGCAAACCACACACAAAAACCTCTCTCTTGAACAACTTTTTTGAAAGCTAAATACAACTACTCCTAAATTGTACAAATGATGGCCTCGGGCCACCGAACTTCAACAAAATCTTTTGCCTCTATCATAGATCTAATTTTCATCTGAACATGCATGAGATAAGCTAGAAATATTATTCATATTAGTCTCATCAATTAGATACACATATTCAATTTCAATTGGAAGAACAAAATCATCACCATTACTTGGCATAACTTCAACCTCTTGCTCACTATGAAAAAGAACATCAACGTGCTAATGAACACCAACATCAAAATGAAACTAGTCCTTATAAATTGATTCATGAAGATCATCAAATGGAAATACAAGGGCCTTATATTCAACTTCATCAAATGGCTTATATATATCTCTCATACCTTGAGTTTGCATCTCCTCAAATGTTGGTGACTAGATTTCAAATGAGTAATCAGATTTCTACTCACACATAACTTCATCATCAAAATCTGAAATCACTCCATAATCTCTCAATGTATCTTCACAATTGAAATACTAATTAGTTTTTGCCTCATATGAATCATCATAAAACTTACTATGAAGTGTCAGCTTACTTTCAAAGACAACTCCATCAAACACCTCATCTTCAAGCTCACAGAATGCAAAATCATTAGAATATTTACTATAACATATGGGAGAACAACATTTTGATTTGTTCCAACACTATGACAGTGTGTCACCATTTGCATCTAGCTCAACTAAATCTGAAACTTCCATGTCTTCTTCAAACAATGGATTGATAACTCCATGCAAGGATCCTCTTTGAACATTTGGACAAAAGATGGGCTAATCATCATCACAATCTTCATCATATAAAGCATTAGCAAACACTTTAAACTCACTACCCATTTCATCCTCATGGAGACTCTCAACATATGAACAAAAATTATAACTATATGAAAACTCAGTTTCTAAATTTCTTCTACCAAGCATATACTATCCATAATTACATTCTCTTCATTATCTTGTTTGAGATAACAATTACAAATAGACCATGATTCACTCCTGAACCCTTCACTGCATGCTGCAACTTTATTGTCTAATGTAAGAACACTTGACAACCCTTCCTTGAAATCTTCATATTCAAATTCATTAGCATTAATTGGATTCAACATTTCTTTATGTTCAAACCTTGAGGACAAATCACTCTCAAATTCTTCATTGACTAACTAATTTTTATAATGTAAAAATTGGGATGCATTTTCTCTTTTAGATTCAGAAAAAGAATTCATACCTTCACCTTCGTATGAATGTTCACTTCCATCATTACTTTATTTTTTTGTTGTTGCATCTAACTTATAAGAAGACATCTCAACATTACTTCATCATTCTCACTTATATGATCACTTTTAGCACTCTGTTCTTCTGACTATGACTGAAATAAATGTGATTCACAATATTTATCTCATGTTACCTCTGTATGTAATGTCGGATCAGCAATATCAAACTCATCATCAAAGACATAACTCTTAGCCTCCTTAGTTGCACAAGGCTAAGATCTAGATTCATCAACTTCATGTCTAGAAACCTTAACAACATCATCATGTACATAATCAGCACTATAAGAACTCGTTGTTGTAGCTAATCCTTGATCTATAATATCATCACATTGTTCATTTCTATCAAAGTCTAAAATGCATCTTATTTTTATATTATCACAAACATATGTGTCTTCATTTGCAATAGACTCATTCTTATCTACACACACATTTTGATTTGAAATTTCAATCTGATTATACATTACAATAGGGATGTTGATATTCTGATTTGGAATTAATATATCAACACTATGTTCAATTTTTCTTTCATAACCATTATACTGACAGTCCTTTATAGAAAAAAGGCTTCTTGTCAATCCATACTTCAAATTTTTTTCAATATCCCTAGCGGTCATAAAAAGCCTAATATAATGTCTGATGTTCTTTATCCGTTAGTAGATAATTTATTTTCTTTTCAAATGCATCAAAGTAAATAGATAAACATATTTTATCATCGGGTCTATAATGCTCAGGGATATCATTCAAAACTCTTGCAAATCTAATATTAAATTGAGGAACAAGTTCATCATTCACAATATGAATCCTTAAAATTTTATTATAGTAATTAGAAATTCTTATCCTTTCTCCAAATTGCTCCTTGAAGGCTTAATGCAACTCACTCCAAGATGAAATAAAACATGTTGGTAAAAAGGAAAACTAGTCTTTGGCATCACCTTCTAAAGTTTGAACAAATAATTTCATCTGCACGTCCTCATGAGAAATCTCATAGTCACCCATCAAGTCACTGAAAACTTGAACATGATGATTCATTGAAAAAATATGGTTCCCATTAAATTTAGGAAATCTTTTTCTAATGTCATTAGGAATGACATTTGGGAAACCATAGATACCATCAAGGCATAATGGCATGTATCTCTTGGTAGAAAAAGATCTACAAACATCACTAACTGACTACATACTTGATGAAAGGAGACTTGTCATTCTTTGAAGCCTTGACACTCATCAACAATAATTCTAATTGGTAACTTGCAGCAAGCTTATAACCTTCTACCAAATGAATCTCTTCAAACACTTCACAAAACTTTTACAAACTGAAACTTTTTACCATGAAGTGTATAAAACTTATCACACTATTCTCCCCCTTCTAGTGTTGAAAATCACTTGATGGAGAACACATATGTATACTAATTTCTTTCATGATAAGAACAACATCATGAAAAAAAAAAAACCTCAAGTGTTGCTTTTGAAACCAATGATCTATTGTTTTGGCACTGATGCTGACATGAACTTCCTCACACCACGTATGAAATCATTATAGAGCTGCCACCTCCTCGAAGAGAAAAATTAAATCACAATAGTAATTTATACTTAACATTCAAATTTCTTCTGACAATAGATCAAACACAACACTTCAAAACTTATCAGTCAAGAACTTATATATTCCCTCTTCTTGCTTACATTTAGCATAACTTTCAGATCTACATAACCAAGTTGAAAACCTTTTGAAAGCAATTGTATAAAACCAATTTGCACTTGTACAAAGATCTTTTAGAGAGTTTCAACTCACAATTGTGAGAAAGATTTTAAAACATGATTCATAGCATGGTAAATTTGAACTAAATTTTCAACATGTAGAACTTTGTAAATTGTTAAACACTTAGAGAAACCACTTTTAAATAATTTTAACTTTGACTTTACAACAACAGTCTGAATACAATCTATTTTCAATCCTTCAAAGCTACTATTGTCCTGAACAAAGCATCATTGGGGTGCATGATATCTAACTAAGAAAACTAGAAAACACATTAGAGAACTTACTACTGCAACTTTTTCATGCAGTTCTACCGCTGTATTGAATCTTCCTTTTTCAAATTCTCAAGGCTTGTCTACCATTCAAATTCAATATAGTCCCCAGTAGAGTCACCATTTTTTTGGTGTTTTAAAATGCACAATGATAAAACCTTCCAGAGGGCAACATAAATGGGAATGTCTAAGGGTTAGCTACTTCCCCATCTTTAACAATACACAAATGGATCTAGACCAACATAATGAAGCACAATGCTTCCTTCACTTTTGGCTCTGCAAAACCAAGACAAGAGTATCTAGAGATCCTATCATGTAACCAATGCAAGCAACCATAGTCTAGAATCTAAAAAAGGTAGATAAACCCCTTATTTTCTCCTATTGACTCATGTAATAATATAGATTTGTAATAGCTAAATGCAAGACAATGCAATTCATAAGCTGAGTGAGGGCATCCTGTTATAGCTCTTCAAACATAAAATATAAAGATAACTTGAATTTTATTTGATTTTATGTGGGTGTGGAAAGTGGATGAAAACCAAGTATGGACAAAAAACTAATGATCCTGTCGTTGATCAGTGCCTCATTCATTGGGAAATTCACAAATCTCTCTCATGCAATTTGGATATATAAGACACATATCCTATGCCAAGACTCTAGACCTATCCATTTACCCTATAAATTAGATATCAATGTTCAATCCAAATCTCGTTCTTACCTCATATCCTCCTTAATAAACCTACAAACCTATTGATTTCCCTAAAGCATTTACATAATTTCTTGAATTACAAGCAACAATGAAACAACATACAACCTTAAGGGACTGCAAATATGATGTAGGCTCTTTGTTCAAAGATCATAAAATATTACAAATCACTAAAAAAAGGAGACAAAATTTAAAATGAAACTCAACACCTGTTGTCCTTTGTATTGATTTCCTTGAAATAATACATGAAAATGAATGAAATTGACTCAAAAAATGCCAAATAAACCAAACTGTACAATTTACATATGCTTTCATACAAAAGAGGAAATGATGGGAATGAGAAACTTATGGGATGGGAAGGGGTATCATAGCCAAAGCATAGCTTCATGGTCTAGAACTAGGACATCCCAGATACTATCCATTCAAACTTCATCAATTCTAGAATTTCCTTTCCAATTTACAACTCCTAACTTTTTCCAACCTTCCAACCCCCTAAAAAGAAAAAAAAAAATCCATATATAGGATGAAGGAATTCAATCCTAAACAAGAGATATTTTCCATTTCAACTTTCATCCCAAAAAGATTTGATTCTTCAATCATGACTCCAACTTCAATATTGAAATTCATCACATCTGGAAAACAAATATTCATCATAACTTAAAATTGGAGCAAATTATACTAGAATGGCATAATATTCTCAAAATTAATCCAACAGACCTTTCACCATGTGTTTTTACCAGGCTTGTAACTATATTTTCAATTTTCACCACTTTTACTAAGAAGGCCCAAATTTTACATTTCTACCTATAACATGAACCAATGAAGATCTATTCAAAATCTGATTTCATATATGGATTCCTTGCCTCAAGAACTTTCCAACGGTATATGATACTTGATATTTCAGATGAAAATAACCCCTATGGTGGCCATTTGAAGAATTAGGTCCCAACTTCAATTTGGCACATTAAAATGCAAATTTGCTTTTTTTTAATATTCCCTTTAATTTTCTCTTGAGTCCACTTGGGTGCTAGATATATGACACGTGGCATGTATTGATTGGCTTTGACAACTCTGAATGGCCCCACAACCTTCTCACTAGATTTCAACTTTTTTAGGAGGTTGCCATGTCTCCACTAGCGATACCATCCTATTTTTCATTGGTGAGATGGCAACCACCATAATCTGATATTTTTTTTTGACAACTTGAGATTTGTCTACTTAGGCAATGCCACTTGTCATTCCATTATTTGTCGCCACCACTACTACCAGGTCCTGCAACTCTCGCCAATTTTTGAATTTCCTGGGAGGTTGCCATGTCACTTGCCGATGAAACTTCTCATTTTTTAGTGGTGACATGCTGACCATGAGAATCCAATGACCTTTTTCCAATGGGTTTCAACATCATTATTCTTGGCATGCATGTTCAAATTTAATTTTGGTTGTCTCCGGCTGTCATCCATGACGGTCCCCATCATTAGCCTCTACCTTTCTAAAGGCAGATGTCTTGACGACATTTAGGCCTATGTGTGTTGTAGTATATAACCATTAAAATACTTGCCCATTTTTTAAATGCGGGATAAGCATTTCAAATGTCTTCCCCTCTTCATGCAGTGGCTTTCTATGGATGGGATCAAATTTTAAAATGAAGGAAGATGTTCACCACTTAGTTTTTCAAGAAAAATTTTGAGGTTCATTTTAGTAGCTATGAAAAATTACTTTAAAGAAAAATTAAGTTTGTACCAAAAAAAAAAAAAAAAAACCAAATAAGAGAGAAATAGGCTCTGCAACCCTCAGACACCTTCCAATAGGACTCATGGCAATTGGAGGCAATGTGGTAGGAGCATATACTATAGCTTAAACCAAAGGTATCTTCAATCATCTTGCCCAAATCATTTATTATCTCAATGTGCTGATCTTCGATCTGTATGTTTTTGCATTCTCATTTTATTATTCAAAAGCTTTGTGACTTCTTGGGTGTCCCTACTATTTGTTGCTGGCTTATTATCATTTTTTTCCAACATGATGTGGTATAACTAATTTTTAGGGACATCCTTAACAATGTGCCATTTCACAGGGAATTGACCACTCCACTCATCTTGCTACCAATAATCTATACTCTAATTGAAATCCATGAACCCCATCATCTCAACAACGCCACAAAATCCTATGTGCTACCTCTTTTCTCTGTGGGTTTGTGTTCATATTTGAGTAGCACACAAAGAGGGCTATAGTGATCCATTAATTTCTCAACATCAAACTGTGATGCTAATGAAATCTGTGACTCCTCCACCTTCCTCCAACAATGGAGCTCCCCTACTTGTCATTTCCTCACTTTTTAATGTGGGGGCTTTTTTACAAGGTCTGTTGTTTTGGATGTTTTCTCTCCTTATTCCCTTCATATGTTTTGATATGCTGATTCATTCTTCCATTTTTTGGTGTTATGTCCTCAGTCTTCATCATCGTCATTTCATATTCACAACTTGCTTTTTATATTAGTATGCACCAGATAGAATGTATACATAGTATGAAGCTGGAGTGGGTAATTAGGCAATTAATAACCTTCAATAGAATATTGAAATTTGAGACAAAACATATTTCAATAAACTTATATTGCATGTTGTGCACAAAGATGTTCATGTTATCTTTTCAGGACAAAAGTTTAATGAAAGTTTAATGATGTGGAAGAATATTGTACTTTTATCAGAGTAAAATGAATTTTTTTTATCAGAGTGCTCAAAGACATGGGACTGAAGATTTTTCTTGCTTCAGAAGAGCTTCCCATTGGAGATCACTTTCCTAGTGTACTAGAAAAGGTAATGAAGAGTGCTAAGTTCCATAAAGCCATACTGTTAGAGAGCTATGCACAATCTAGGTGGTGTTTGCAAGAGTTGTTGTTTATGCTGCAAACAAACATTAGAATTGTCCCTTGTTTCTACAATGTTAGACATGATGATGTTCGAGATCTAGAAGGAGACTAAGCTTGTGCAATTAGCCACAAGGAAACCAAGATTCTTCTTAGAAATGGAAAATGGAGGAGTGCATAACCACAAGTGTTTAGTAGTGATATTGGCAAAACAAAGTGCCAAAAATTTCTCATAATGCTTTCATTGAATCTGTATCTCGCCCTGGATCAGGCTCCACATACTAAGCTCTGCCTTTTGACTCCCATGTCTTATCCCTCCTTAAGTCTTTATTTGTATATCCAACCTATTAAAACCTCCTCCTTCACCATCATCAATTCTATTAGTATGTAGAAAATATTTATTTTCTTCATTTCCTCAAAATCTATTAGTCTACTGAAATCAATCAGGCCCCCAAAAGTGGGTTCGGCTAAAAGTTTTTTTGAATTCAAAACACCTGACCTCTCAAACTGATCTATTGAACATTTGATACTAACTGGGATTAATTTCAAGCACTAAATGATCATTAAAACTCATTTCATGTCTTATCTATAAACTATGATTTTTTGCTAATAGGGCTTGTTAGTTGGCTTTAAAAATTGACCCAAATAGATAATTGGGGTCTAAAATCAGATACACTAATTCTTTGTTCCACACACTTATACCATGTTGAATCTCGTCTCATGATGAATTCTCAGTCAAAAGATATTGACAGTCGATGTTGCCTTCTTAGAACTGCCTGGAAGAAAACATGTCAGAAAATAATAAATCACATTTAGATTCGGGTCTAAAAATAGGGCAAACTAACACTTGTGGAAAAATGAACTAGGGAATTAGTTCATTATCATGAGGAGAGTATGAATCTATGATTAGGGATCATGATAAATAACTAGAAAAATTTGGCGAATGGTCAAAGTGAGCTACTCGGATTTGTAGTGCTGGGAACAATGGCAAAAAAGTGTTTTTTGTAAATGGAATAGACTTGGGAAAGTGTGCAGATGGACTCGTCAAGAGTTGAAAATTGGCACACTTAAAGAATTTTCAAAGTAAAAAACAATGCTACAATCCATTTGATCTCACCTATCATGGATTTGAAGATATGACACCACAAAAAGGGGTACTAACCAATCTGCAATTATTAACACTAGTAAAACATCATAAATTATTTTTGGAATCATGTTTGAAAATTGAACAAATAGATTCATCATAAGATCAAAATTGAAATATAGCAAGTTCCTGACCTTTAAAATGTAGTGCAAAAGAAACTTTAGCATTTTGGTCAACTAGGTCAAAGTTATAAAAAGTCAAATAGGGCTTCCTAGAATTTTGAACAATTCACATCAGCATGACAACAATAAATGACCAACTTTGAGGAATTCAAAACCTAGACAAACAGATTTGAAACAACATGAAATCTAAAACATAGGTTTTCTAGTATGGACACTAAACACTCCCAAAGTAGTGAGCCATGAAATGTTACTGGGTGTGAGATATTCAATTACAAACATGGCCTCCTGTCGCTATTTGACACTTGGGCAAAATATGCAAATTTGAACATTACTCAAAATGGGACTTCACAAAATGGCTCATAATGGAAATTTATCATTATGGAACACATAGATGCACTGAATGCAAGGTGTTAGAAACATTAAACACCTCTTAGGTCTCACAAGTACAACCAAGTACACATGCATTAAAAGCACTTATAGGGCTTGATTTTGAGTCCCAACACATGTTAAGAAAAATTCTAGATACGAACTTGAATAAACCAAAGGTTTAGTCCATTGTAGTGGCTTTGGTAGAAAGTAAATTATATTGATATAACTAAGATGGGGGTGAATTAGTTATGCACTTTAAATGACTTTTTGCTAAACTATGGATATCGTTTATTAAACTTACATATGTGAGTAAACTAAGAAATAGAATGATGAACAACATAAAGAAACCCATATCACCATTTTTTTTAAGTAGGGAAATGTTGACCAAGGAAAAATCTCGATGGGGATGGTACCCACAAAATGGTCCACTAATCAAAAGTATCTTGTGAAAGATATTAACCTTGTTAGGATTCTATTACATGCATATAGTGTATTTTTCTGTGTTAGAAGATCGGGCCTTGTTAGAATCCTTAACCCTATTAAGAGATGTAAGTACAATACAAAATACAAGTTGAGCCCACTAACTAAACATGCATGTATAACTATACAATCTATATGAATAGATATAAAACATTGACTATGTCGATATCTTAAATATATGATTAGTCCTTGCAGTCTCTTGCATATAAAACATATAGTCAATATTTTTCTTTTTTTAATCATCAACTTTGCATTTGTACAATATCATCTAGGTGCTCGCATATCAATTATTTCATTATAATACAATTGTATACTTTTCGTAACAAAAAGTTGTTCATTTAAACCAAAAACTTCAATCTTTTAGCCTGAACCTTCTTCACACATTACCAATACTATAAATTTGGATTTTCTACATGAGGGTTAACATTTATGATGTCATCCCTACCTTGTCAAAATCATGTTTTGACAATTGAAAACAATTCCTTGACCAAAAAGATAATACTCTATCATTTTCTCTATTCTACGATTTTAAACTAGATTTTGCAAATCAAAACCAAAACATATACAAACCTTTATTGGCCTTGAATGTATCTTCTATGATGCATGTACTACCTTTTCTTAAGCTCTCTAAAGCATACATGTCTTATATGAAGCTCACTAAATGAAATAAGCTGCATGTACCCTATAATTATACCTTAGACAATTTTCTGAGTAACCTTATACAATACTTGATTCTTAACTTTAGCAACCCTAATTCCACAATGTCTTGTCATTAATGAAAACACCTAATGTACTTCCTTAGCCAAATTTCCAACAATCTCCCCCCTTTTCATTGATGTCAAAACATGAAAAATTGGCTAATAATAACATACTTCTCCAAAAACTTCAAAAATTTGTGGCGAAAACAAAATTTCAAAACTATGGATCGTTAATTTATATCATTTAATTAGAGAATCTATAAATATTTTTATACTACCCCTATGATTATACTCAACTTTTATATAAGTGCTCCCTCTTACTATATACTTAGTAAAATGTACATACCTTTCATACTTATGATATTTCATTGATCTTTTTCCAAAATACAAAAAAAAAACATGTCTACTTATCCCCCTTTGACATTAATGACAAAAGAGAGAAAAAAAGAACATGAAAATATTTTATTCCTTTCCTCCTTTTTTTGAAAAAATAGGGGTAAAAACTTTATTGAAACTTAGAATAGCTAAGTACAAAACAACAAAGGGCCAAAGCCCCAGGAACTACTAGAGATTACAGAAAGAACAAGAATGAGAACTTCATTCCCCAACACCACTTTCATCTTCAACAAGAATCCTCTCCAAATCTTGACATAGCTCGTAGGGCAACTGCTCCCACTCATCAATCCTCTAGCCATCAATATCTTTTGATGCCCATTTAGCTAGACAATCAGCTGCCCTATTCCATTCCCTTGGAATATGGGTAAAAGACACCAAATCCATTACAGAGCTAACCTGTAATATCTCTTGCACTAACATAGATAGTTGCCAACTAACTTCAGACATCTTCCTCTGAAGGAGCAAATTAACCAGTACTTGAAATTCAGCTTCACAAATCACCTTTCGCCACCCCAGGGCATAAGCTCGCTTCAAAGCATATAGGATAGCCAAGCCTTCCATCCTATTAACAGTTTGCATGCCCTCATTAGCTGAGAAGATAAATACCATAGATCTAGAAGAATCCCTACCAATCCCACCAATCCTTGTCGGACAAGGATTACCCCTAGAAGAACCATCCGTGTTAATTTTTAGAAAGCCAATAGGAGGGGGGAGCCATTTCCCCATCCTTTGAACTCTATGTTTCACACACCTACTTATCTTGATGCAAGTTAAGGCTAGAGATATCCCCTATATACCAAACATATTAACTATCTCCACATCACCTTTCTCCAGTGGAAAAATAATCTCACTCTTAGCTTTCATAGTTTCCTGTACCATTCCCATAATTCTAGTCCAGACCTATTGAATCTCCAATTGTTCATCCCAAAAGATTCTATGATTCCTTTCTAACCAAACTTGCCATACCAAAAAGATAGGGCCTGCATACCAGACATCCTGCAAGAAGGGAGCCAAGGAAGGGGGCCTTCCCAATATCATCCAAAGCTCAGCCAGGGAAGATGCATGAAAGCACTAACTCTTCCAGACATCCCACCAGAAGTGCCATAATTGCAGTGTGAATGGACAACTAAAGAATAAGTGTGGAGAATCTTCCTCCCCCCCACCACATAGAACACACCTTGAAGGGCCAGCAAAACCCCTCTTCTAAATATTGTCCCAGGTCAAGCATCTATTCCAAGCTAAAGTCCAAGAAAAGTAATTACATTTTGGCCAAGAGAAATTATTCCAGACTTTCTTCCACCAGTGGACTTCCCCCCCAGCAAATCGCTGGGAGAGCAGCACCTGATAACCAGAAGACACAGTGTATGTACCTTTGGGATTAGGGGACCAGGCCAACACATCACTATCCATAAGGGTGCTACAACAACGACCCGAAAGAATGTTATGAAGCTCAGCACACTCAGCCTCCAACCCAAAAATAGGCCACTCCCTTAAAGTCTTCCAGCTTGCTTCCACCACCTACCCTTGAAGGGAAAATGACTTAAAGTCACACACCCTAGTCCAACCAGCTTTGCAAAACCTTTGTGCCAATATACTCAGGTGAGGATATTGGGAAACTATGGGGGAGTAGCCATCCCAGGAATCATGCCAAAACTGTGCCTCTGTCCCACTCTTACAAATCCAGAAGAGACCACCCTTAATAAGTGCAACCCCCTTCTTGAGAGTATTCCAAATCGTCAAGCCTTTTCGTGCTAGGCTATATCGAGGGATATCTCGCTGGTGGATCCCAAAAAAGTACTTGTGAGACAAGATCCTAGCCCACACCCGATCTTGTTCCACACACCATCGCCAATACAATTTAGCTGCCAGATCAGTACCAGAAAGCAATGATTGTTGTAATCCAAGACCACCAAATCTTTTAGGACTACAAACAGTCTCCCACTTAATAAGGCTCCACTTAGTTGATGACAAATTACCAGCCTATAAAATTTGTCTAGCTAAGGAATCAAGGCTCTTAACAAAGCTCACCGGCGCCACCTAAATCAAACACCTGTAAAGAGGAAGAGCCTACACCACAGATTGAAGTAACTGGACCAGACCAGCAAAGGACAACCAACGATGAGTCCAATGGTTCACTTTAACATTGAACTTATCTAGAATAACCTGCCAAGAATCCCTAGATTGCTTGCCAGTAAAGATGGGGATCCCAAGGTAAAGCAAATGAAGACTTCCAATTTGGAACCTGAGTATATGGGCAATTCTTTGTTGAATTGAAGGCGGAGTGTTGAAAAAAATTGAAGACTTTCCCTCATTAATTAATTGATCGAAAGCAACAAGGTAGAAATCTAGCACTCTGCACATGTTAGAGGCCTCCCTAATAGTAGCCAAACCCATCAAAGTTGTATCATCCACAAACTATAGGTGAGACTGAATAGGAATACCCCCTCCCCACTGCCAGCTCTGAATAAAGCCTCCTGCAACATTCCTTTTAATCAACCTTCCCAAACCTTCCACCAAAAGAAGAAACAAGTAAGGAGAAAGAGGGTCACCCTGCCGCAAACCTCGAGAGGCCCCAAAGAGGTTAGAATGCTCCCCATTAATTAAAACTAAGAAGGAAGTCGAAACCACACAACTCATAACCCAACAAATCCATTCCTCCTCAAAACCAAAGGCACCCAAAACCTTCTGAAGGAAGGACCAATGAACTCTATCATACGCCGTGGCCATATCCAACTTGATGAACATAGCCTTGGCTTTGGAACTAGCCATGGAATGGATAGTCTCAGTAGCCACCACCACCCCATCCAAAATCTGACGACCTTCCACAAATCCACTTTGCTCTTCGGAGATTAGCTTTGTAAGCCACTTTTTTAACCATTCAGCAATCAATTTAGATATAATTTTATAAGTTACGTTGCAAATAGAAATAGGGCAAAATTGACTTAACCGGTCAACCCCCTCCCCCTTGGGAATGAGTGCTAAGAAGGTAGAGTTCAGGGCCCAGAGCATTTTCTTATTCTTCTGGGATTCTTGAACAACTGCCAATAAATTAAACTTGATAATGTCCCAAAATTCCTGGAAGAATTCAATTGGGAAACCATCTAGACCAGGAGCCTTACCTTTTTTCATCTAGAAAACAATTTTTTCTAGCTCCTCCAAAGTTATGACACTCATAAGATGTTGTTTCATTTCCAAAGAAACCAAAGAAGGAATACATGAAAGGACTTGGGCCTCTGCAATAGAGTCTCCCTATGCATCCTCTCTAAATAAAGAAGTAAAATATTGCAACGCTTCATTAGCAATACCCTGAGTAGAGGAAATAACCTCCCCCCTATCAGTCACCAAAGATGAGATAGCATTACCATGTTGTCTAGCTTTCACCGAATTGAAAAAGAAGGTAGTGTTCTTGTCTCCCTCTTGAAGCCACTCAATCCACGCTTTTTGTTTCCAAAATATTTCCTCTCTCAGCTCCCATTCTTCCAATGCTTTTAAAGCTCTAGCTTCTTCTCGCAAAAAATACTCAGACACTCTGTCCTCCCTAATCAATTTGGTAATACCATTCAACTCCACTTGAGCTTCATGTTTTGCCTGGTAAATGTTTTTGAAGCATTGTCGATTCCACCGTTTGAGTTGATACTTAACATACTGGAGAAGCTTAGCAAAAACATACATTGCTGTACCAAAAGCCAACCTACCAACCGGCCACCATTTGGAAACACAACCAAAGAGGTCTGGGTCACGAAGCCACATAAACTGGAACTTAAAAGGCAGCTTCTAAGGCAAGCGAGCTGAAGAAATGACAAGCTTTATTGGCCAATGATCTGAGCCTCTCCAATCTAATATCTCAAAACTGGAAGACCACAATCCACGCACCCAAAAATAGGAAACCATGAAGCAGTCTAAGTGTTCAACAATGCACCTGTCACCCTCCCTTCTATTATTCCAAGTGAAGTGGCCATTGTTAGGCTTGATATCCACAAGATTGAGTGCTGAGATATTATCTCAAAGAAAGAAAGAAGATGGATCTAGTCTTGTATTACCTCCTCATTTTTTCGTGAGATCAAGAATAGCATTAAAGTCCCCAGCAATAATCCATGGCAAGTAAGGAAATAAACTATGAACCAAAAAAATATTATTCCAGACAAGGAGCTTACCTTGGAAGTCAATAGGAGCATAGACATTAGAAAAAAGGATAGATTCCCCCAACTCAGTGCATAAAACAACCAAGGATAAGGAGGATTTAAAGGAAATCTAGGACATAGGATGGATCTTTCGTGAGTTCTAGAGACATGCCACACCCCCCAAAGATCCCTAAGCTCCAATACACTAACATAGACCATTTCTGCACAGCTTAGATGCAATACTCATCATGCATTCCACAAAATCCTTAGTCATTCCACAAAATCCTTAGTCTCCTAAAGGAAGAGAACATCAGTAGAATGACTCCTAACTAATTCTCGAACAACCTTTTGTCTAGGGCCGTTGTTCAAGCCCCTTACATTCCATGAAATAACTATCATTTTGAAGGAGTCAAAAAGTGGGAATCCAAGGTCTTCATAGAACCTGACTCCACCAATGTCTCCCCTATCATCTTAATCTTCTCTAGGTCCTTCTTTCGTCCCGCCTTAACATTTTTCTCTGAGACCCCCTTCTTACCATCTTTTTGAAGAATGCCCAGATGAGGAGAAGATTTACCTCGCTTATCCAAATCTGGAGCTACAGTCTGTGCAGGAATAGAAACGTTCTCTACCCCCTGTCCCAATTCAACATTTGGCTCTAATATCATCTAAATCCCTGTCTACCCATCCGTGACCATAGGCATGGTAGGATCCACATGAGAATCTGCAGGAGGAATGGATGAAGTAGTCTCCATTCTAGAATCCCTTGCATGTTGATCCTCAATAATTAATCCGAGATTAACTTCTGGCTGAACCAATTCATCCAAGATCTCGAACCTGTTAAAGGTATCTTCTTCCTGTCACTCCCTTAGAGTCCGTTTTTGGCTTCTGTTCTGATTTCAAGCCTTAACCTGAACAAAGCCCTCAACATCCTTTCCCTCCCCAACAACAGGCTTCTTCCCTTTGTCAGCACTAGGAATATCATGAGGAGGAGGTGAAAGTTGTTGTTCCATTAACTTGGCCTTTGGGCATATTCTCACAAGATGGCCATATTCATGACAAAGGTGGCATCAAAAAGGAAGGGTCTCATAATCCAATTGTTGCACCTAGGAATGTGAGCCCACACACATCTCCACCGCATCAGGCAGTGATCTACTCAAATCAAGTTCCACACAAATTCGAGAAAAAGTCATAACTTTCTTACCCAAGGTTTGTGATGAAGGACCCATTGGCTTCCCGAGCATCGATGCAAGCATATGGAGAACATCCTTGCAATAGCATTCTATAGGGAATCTGGGTAGCCAAACCCACACTGGAACCCGATTTGGAAGCTCCTCAGAAGGATTAAAGCTTGCATGCCATGGTTTGACGAATAGCCCTACTTGGTTATAAAAATAGGGTCCACCCTCAAAAACCCTATTCTGATCAGCCATACAAAGAAAAGTTACCATGAAAAAATTGTTTGCTAGCAGCGTAACCTCCATTTCACCCTCTGGTTCCCACACTTTCTAAGCCCAGTTCTCCAAAAATTGGAGGGAAACTCTTAAACCTAGGAAATTGCAATACAACGAATGTTTAGAGTAATATTCAACATCTTCAGCAATCATTTCAAAGGGAATTACTAGTTTGGGTCTATCTTTGCATCTTTCGAGACATCCATTAATCTTTGTGATTCGAGATCCCACAGGCGAGCCTGGATCTGTAGCCCCTGTATTCTGAGAGAAGAGGGCATTTTCAAAAATCCTTGCTTCCTGACCCGGCATATTCATACCCATCGTTTCTTGAAATTTTGTACCAGGCACCGCCCTAGAGGGCTCTCCCTTGGCCATTAACCTACCTAGCCTTGGACACCCCATAGCAATGGGATCCATCCAAGCCTAGCACAGCCCCGACCCATCACAACAACACTGCGATCAGATCACAGATGTTGCACAGATCTGCAGGCAGAAAAGGTGAGAACAGAGGTGTCAAACACAGATGCAATACCCCCTCATGCATACAAAGACCAAAAAAAAACTGTCTTGACACAAAATGACAACCAGAAAAGGATAACCAGAACCGTCGACAGCAGAAAAATGACTCCCCCCCCCCCCCCCCACACACTTGATCAACCACCATTCCTTTCCTCCTTCAAGTTGAGTTCTTGGTCATAATTTCCATGTAGTCTACAAAATTGATCTTTAAATATGAAAACTTTGTATCGTAAGTAGATTTTATAGTCTCTCCAAAATTTATCATTGCACACACTCCATAAGATACAATTTATGCTCCATTAAGATCAATGCATGGAAATTTATCATTTGATTTCTTTACTTCTAGGAGTTTGTCCACTTATTTTTGTAATAAATAAATCCTTGAAGATAAATGGTCTCTAAGTAGATTGAATTTCCCCAATATCTTAGCTCTATCTCATTCCAAAAGTTTTAATTCACCATGAGCCTTTCTCACTTTTTGATCAATTTCAATAATCTTTACATCATTAATCTTGATTTCCTTTTCTAACTTTTTTGTTTCTATTGTTTTCTCCTTTATTTCCTATGTAATCTCCAAAAAAAAAATTGGTTGGCCTTGGACATTCAACATATACTTGCTTCCCTTTTGTGATACACTTCCTTAATATAATATACAAGTGTCCAAAATAATTAAATCATTTTTCACATTCTCAATTACTTGTTTGATTAGCCTAGCATCATGATCTATTTACACTTTTACCTTTGTTGTCTCCTCAAGAGTAGTGAATTGCACATCAAATTCTTCAATGAATTTTTCTAATTTCTTCTTCTTATCTTGTTCTACAAATTGAATATGAAATTTTTAGTATGATTTGACTTCTCTATTTTCTCAACTACTTTTGTAAATGCAAAAGTTGATAACCTCATAAAACTCTTTGGGTCCATATCTCCTTTCATTAAACTTGAAATGTCTCCCCACAACAAAGTTTCCAAAGATGGTATAGAAGTATTAAAACTCTCTTTCTTTTTATCAATAGATTTAGTAGACATTTGAATTTCCTCAATTTGCATTTCTTGTCTGATTTTTCTCCTCTCTCTATTCTTCATTAGGGATCTTCTCTATTGTTTCTTTTTTCTCTAACTCGATCCTTTGTTTTGACATCGCTTAATCTATGAAGTTAGATCTTGTTTGCAAAATGGGTGTACTATCTTTTTTCATTGCCATAACTACAACCTTTATTGCATCTTTACCTCAAAAGATAAATTGATCTTGTTCTCCTTTCTCTTTAGTGATTTCTACACTTATTGTTTCTTTTTCTTATGTATCCATCTGATCTATCTCATCCTCATGGATGATAATGTCATCATTAACATCCATTGTTACCTCAATATCCAATTTTCCAACACAAGTTTGATCTTTAAAATGGTCATCATCATTTACTACATCAAGAGTAAATGGAACTCCTTCAATATAAACATCAAGTGTTTGAATGGTACTTGCAAATTGTTCAATATCTTTGTCATCACTAGTCAAGATTTTTGGTTCATGTTGTCACTTAGGTTTGCACCCTTGTCCAGAGCCTATGCATGAGGACAACCTAGTGAAACATGGAAACAACCTCCAAGCTGTGGGACTTGAACTGTGAGGTTGAGTCTCTAGAGAAGGCCAACTTCCTCTTACTATTAGGGTGCACCTAACTACTCTTGGAGAGGAAAAGGGAGAAGGAGAGCATGAAAGAAAATCTACCTAGTCTATTCTAAAGAGGTAATGCATCAAAATAGAGTGTTCAGACCAATCTCTGACCATATATGCACTATTGAACTAGAATGAAACTAAGGATATACACATTCAAACTTGCTTTAATCAAATAACCACATGTAGATCATAAAGTCAAGATGAATGACACAAGGAAAGAGAGATTCACTTATATATCATTCACAGGCCAGCAGAGATATAGTCATGCAGATTACAAACTTTCACAAAATAATGGTGAAGGCAAAGAGTTCTTGCACTTTCATACCAATGGCTAAAGGAGATAAAATGGATAATCATATAGTTCAGAGGCACAGGGGAATTTACACTAGAATTTTGCCTTTATAGTGTAGGCATAATTGAGATTTCCCCTCGAAAACTATCTTGCAACCACCGCCATCAAGGCTTTGCCAAGGAAAATCATGGGGATCTGAAGAAAATCTGATCTTTTGTGTCAAATAATGCCTTAAGAAGATAGAAACAGTGCCATAACTGTGCTCTGACCAAGTAGATAGATTGGATCAGGGTGGTAGAGTGTTCTTCCGCATTCAGCATTCACTTCTAGGTGGTTAGGACTGATCATAGATATCAAATCGTGTAGAAAACCTAATCTCTTATCATTTTTTGGTGCATGAATCAGTAGAGTCAGCAAGTCAACTGAACTTTTCATCCACGTGGTGCAACAGTCTTTTATCTTTTCGCCACTCCACAAGGTCTTCTCGTGTTGACCACTCTCTTTCTTTATTAACTATGCCAACCTTTTAAAACTTGACCGCGACAACCTACAACATAATTTTGCTAGCCCTTAACTATTACTGCCTGTACTAGACTCACCAGGACACATGTCACTTAGGCGCTATGTCACTATGGTTATCTTCTGAGCGCTTTCTCATAGCGAGATAGAACCCACTGTAGATCTTCCTTAATCTGGCGATCATGAAGACTCGCCATTTCCTGCGCTTTCCTTTAAGACTTTTGGGCCCATGGACCATTGTCAGCACACCTGGCACAACCTGGCATCTAACTCAGCCCGAACTGGTACCATCCTGATAGCTTTATAACACTCGGCCCCACTGATCCACTTGGTGAAAGGGTGCTATGTCGCTAACATTAACATCCTCATAGTTCTCCATAGTGAGATAGCGCCTACCATGGATCTTCCTTTAGATCTACGGTGAGCCACAAAATTGTACTACTGTGCATCAAGTTGGTTGAATGGACCAATGAAAAATTGCCACCGTACTATGACCCATCTGACAACTGCCACTGAGGATGAGCTGTACTATCACTTTGGAGAAGGGTGGGCCCATTACGTCATCTATGCCACGTGTCGTTGAGGCATTATGTTGCTATGGGTATATATCGTGCAATTCTCAAAAGCATGATAACACCTACCGTAGATTTTCCTTGATCTGGCAGCGAGCAAGATGGGTTGTCCTATCAGTGTATCAACCAATAAGAACTAGCCACATGCCAAACTATCTAACAAGTCCTTGTAGGGCCCGCATTCCACATAGTCATGCCTTAGCCAATGAAAAGATTGATCAACTACAAAAGAGGACCCAGTTACATCACTGATATCCGACGGGGCATACCTGGGACCCACCTTCCTACTTGATGTCGCTGACGTATCATTTTTCGTTTGGGTGCTATGTCGCTAACGGTGAGAAGCATGAATTTTTTGATAGCGCCATAGTGCCCTCTATTGATTTATCCAAAATTGACGCCAAAGAAAAAATCAAGCAAAGAGGGACCCACCTGACATGCGGCAGAAGGGTGCTATGTTGCTAATGCAAAACATCATGCAACTTTCAAAAGCGATATAGCGCCAATTGTTGATCCAGATCGACCCAACAATGAGGAACTTGCGAGCCCACAAAAACATATCATAAGTTTTAATTTTTAATTTTTTTGATGTTTCTCAGGCATTCAAATAATATTAACTCTATTTCTCAGGCATTAAAATAATATTAACTCTGGGAACTAGCCATTAGTGGGTAAGCATTTAAAATTTTAATATTGGCGGGGCGCAAAAATAAGCAATAGTTCACAATCTGAATTCCTATACACTTATGCTTCATTATATCTAGATCACTTAAGACTTGATACAATTCTTTATCTATTTCTTCTTATGACTCTTCCTACTGTCTTGTCATTATCTAAATTGGTCTAGTTTTTCTCCTTAGTTGGTTCCAATTTCTAAAGAATTAATTTCAAATGATCATCATTTAAAACTATAAAAAAATTTTTTATAGTTTATTCTCTAATCTTCTTATGCTCTTCAATCACTCTTAACCTCTTAGCTTTTAACTTCTTGTAAAGTTCATCGGGTATGGTTCCTTTCAACTCAACAATTAATCTTTTGAATTTCAAAAAATGCCTTATCATAGTGATTTCTAATTATGTCTACAAATTAACATCATATATATAATAGATTTTTTTTAACTAATCAAAGTTAAATTCTTCAAGTATCCTTGTATTTATCTTCCCAAGTTCCAATTACAAGATCTTTTCTTGCTATGTGCTTTCTCAATAGGTTGACTTAGTCTTTGTGTTGTCTATTTCTTAACATTAGTTTGAATTTCTTCTTTTACCTCATTTTCTTCTTCTTAATCCTTCTTCTCTTTTCTCTTCATTGTAGTCTTTGGCTTTTTAGGTTTAGGGAAATGTTCCATTATTTTATCTCTCTTGGGTTTTTTTGGTTTCTCTTCCATCTTTTCTTCCTTAACCTCTATTCTAATTGATACTAATGGTGAAATTATTGTAGATATTCTTGTACCTTTTGATGTTGGAGTCTCTTGACATGATTGATTTTAACTTCCTTCTCAACTAATATTGCCTTTTTGTTGTTGTTGATGATATTGTTATTGGTGATGTTGCCTCAATTTTAAGTGGTTTCATCACAAGGACACTAGATTCCTACTGTTATGTATCTCTATTGTAATTTGTTTGGTTTCCTAACTCTCTTCCTTTACGATCCTAGTTTCCTTAATCATATGCTCAATATTTTTAGCAACTTCCTTCTTCATTGGTCCATTGTATAGGTACTCTCTAACCTCAATAGATTTTTCCTCATAAGTACCTTGTCTAGGGGATTTCACATCTCTCTTTGATTCTAACATTCTCTTTGCATATCCTTCAAGTAATTCTTTAGAAACTTCATATCCCATTGGCTCAAGAAAAAACTCTCTTGGTTTTGTTGCTTCCATGTAAAATTTATTTCAACCATAAAGAAAATGTCATCTTTGTATTTTTCAACAATAGACTTAGGAAATTTTGAATCTTTGATTCATTTCTATCTAAAAATAGTTAATCATTATTGTTATATCCTATGTGATTTTATCCTTGGATTTATTCCTATGATACTTTTTAATTAGATCCTTAGTGCATTTGTTAGTGCTCTACTCATAATTAGGCATATTGGGAAATTTACCAATTACTTGGAAGACTAGGTGAATGAGTAGTGACTCAAATTGAAAAGGGGTATACTTACATGTTTAATTATTTTCACATTCTAAATCAATTGTAGTTTTTAAAATCTCACACAGGTTAACCTTTTCTTTATATACTGTGTTTTTGTATGTTGCATGGATGAATCAAGATGATAATGAATTTGACCTTGAGCTATAATTCATCTTATATCCAATTATCTTGTTGATTACTTTGACATCATTATGTCTGGTAGTGTCCAAATTCATTCATCACCTATCCCAAACTACTCTAGAGTTAGCCTTAACTAACTTGTTTACTTTTTTCTTAGAGATAGAAACAAAGCCATCATTACTTAGTCCAGCCATGTGGTGAATTCAATCATTTTTAATCATCACTAGTTGATCTCTAATCCAAAGCACATTATAATAAAATTTTCTTGGTATAATCAATGTCCACTCAAGATGTGTTCATAATACATATATTGTGTAATGTTTAGTTGACCCAAATTCTCAAAATCTTGCTTATAAGGCTTATGTTTTTTATACACCTTATCTAGGTATTAAAACATGTCCCTATCTCACATAGATTCAAACTTGAAATGTAAGTAAGTACGAATATCTTCTACATACAAAACTCCATCTAAAATCTATGGAAAGGCTCTCATTGGGTCATCTCCCAAGGAAATGAAAGGGTTATTCTTAAATTGATACCTTGGGTGTTCCCTTATATCACATACTACTAGAATTGTCATAACTTCTAATATAGTTCAACTAAAAATCTAAAATTAACCTCATAGATAAGAGAAATACCTTTACTGATCATGATTATGGCATCAAAAATTTCATCTCCAAACTTTTGAAATTTCGTTGAATCTTTTCTTCTACCTTTCTTCTCTCTCAACATGATCAAATGGTGATGAATTCATTTGATCTTAACCCTTAAATAATCATGAAATCTAATTTTAAATTAATACTTCTAAAAGTAAAACCAATAAGTTATTCTAAATATAAGAGTTCTTCAAATCTTTTTTGGCCTCACATACATGCATATAAAATTCTGAGGTCGTATACTTAGATTCTCCATTAATATTCCAAAATTTAGTTAATTTCATGGAACTTAATTCCACCAATTAGGGGCATGTCAAATTTCTAGTGAAATATCCCTTGTTTATTGTTAAACAATGATAATTCATGTTGATGTGGAGGGTTTATTACTTGGTATTGTTCCCATCTTGTCTTCTGATGATTCTTTTGTCTTCTCTATCCACACATTTGTGTTTGCTGGTATTCCTTCCTTTACAAATGTTTTATCAATGTTTTCTACTTGCTTCTTATTCACATTCTGATCTCTTCTCACATTGTTTTTGTTTCCTCTTGTATTAGGTGATCTCATATTTCAAGTTCTCATGTTGGATGTTCTCATACTTCTATTGAAACCACTAAATATGCAAAATCTTGTTCTATGACCTAATTTATTGAAAATATGACACACCATAGCTCTATTTTCATATCTTGGTTTGAAATGATTAATTTGTAGTATCTCTTACAATATATCCAAAATTGTTGCACTTATAACACATAAATCCATTGGTAATGATGTTATTCATTCCCAAAAGTATACTAGCTACATTGTTAGTCCTTTTTTCATTCTTACATTTGATTTTTTATTAGGTTTCCTACATTCACTAGATATATGTCCATAAATAATGCAATTAAAATAGAAACAAGAAAATGTTTTAGAATACTTACCTATTCAATCTTTCTTCATGTGTCCAAGCCTTTTGCATGCAATGCATCTTCCATTGAATTGTCTCATTGGTTCTCTAGGTTTCTCAAATTGATTTGGTACTTGATTGGTTTGATCTACTTATTGACTAGGTTATTGCACAACTTCTTGTGTGATTTCATATCCTTTAGATGATTCTCCTTCAACATAGGCAATTCTTGACATATCTCCTATAAGTCTTTGTGTCATGATATGTTCACAAAGTTTTTTGGTTTTTGTATACAACTTCTCAAGATGTTTCTTAGTTTTTGTAAGTTCTCCTTTCACTATGAAATTATATTTCTCAAGTTCATCATATATCAATTTTGTGCTTTCAAGTTCAAATGTCACCTTGGTAAATTGTGATCTCAGATTTGCATTCTCAGATCACAAATCTAATTGTTTCTTTTATTTATCTTCCATCGAGCTCATCTTCAATCCTTTGATCTCTAATTCATGTTTCAAAATTTCATTCTCCTTCATGTTTTTAGTTGACTCATAATCCTTGATTTATTCACGTAGGTCCTTTTTCTTGGATCTTGAGCTCTCAATCTAATCTTCAATTTCTAAATAAAGTTTTGTGAATCTCTAAGCTTAATCGTGAATAATTGCTTCAAGGTTCTTTTGAAAATCCACTAATTATTGCATAATGATCTCCCTCAAGCTATTATACTCCTTCTGGAGTAATTAAGCTCTAATATCAATTGTTAGAAAGTGAATTCCACTAATATAATTAGGGGGTGGTGGGGAGGGGGGGTGAATCAATTATACACTTTAAACAACTTTCTTCCCAACTATGGATATCATTTATAACTCTTAAACTTGCACATATGAGTAAATTTCAAAATGTAAAACCATTCAAAAAATAAAGAAAGGTATAACACCATATTTTTAACTAGGGAAACCTTGGTGGGGATGGTACTGACAAAATGAACCATTAATCAAATGTATCTTGTGAAAAATATTTACCCTATTAGGAGTCTATTACATGCATATAGTTGTCCTTGTTAGAGAACTAGGTCATGTTAGAAGCCCCATACCTATTAGGATTTGTAAGTACATTACAAAATACAAGTTGATCCCACTACCCAAACATGCATATACGACTTTATAAATTATATTAATAGATACAAAACCTTGATTATGTTGATATCTTGAATATTTGATAAGTCCTTGTAGTCTCTTACATATAAAACATACATTCAATAATCTAATGTATATTATTCGTCAACTTGTCATCAATACAATACCATCTAAGTGCTTGCATTAAAATTATATCAATATAATACAATTGCATGCTTTATTAAGAAGAAAATCTTCCAATTGGAAAATACAATTGGAACAATTATTATGTTTTCATTGATGTCAAACCTTACCTGTAAGAAATTCACTACCTATGTTGAGTGTTATATTTGTTGATTGATAAAGAGGATTTGAAAAGAGAGATAACAAGATGAACTATTGAAGTTGTTGAGTGAAGAGGAGAAAGTATGATGTAATTACAATGGGTACTTGATCAGTTATTCTTTGACACGATATTGAGTTTTTTAATCATTATATGAAGTAAGGAAGAAAATTGAATTGATGTTTAGAAGAGAAGACAAGCAATTGAGTAAAACACTAAGCTTGACTGAGTGACATTTTTACAAGGCAATTGAAGCATAAAATTAAAAAATTAAGATTAGCCGAGTAAACAGTATTAGCCAAGTGATAGTTATGGTTGAGCAAGTTGAAGTAATGACCGAGTGAGCTAGTGGAAGCTGAGAAAGACATAACAATAGTGAAGACCAAGCAATCTAGTGATGACAAAGTGTTAACAAGCTTACAATTTATGAAAGAATCGAGTTTGGGGCCAACGTAGTTAAATTTTGGATTAGTCAAAATGTGTGGGTGATAAGGATTGATAAGTTGGTATATCTAGTGCATGAATACAATTTTTATGTGATCAAAGGAAGAGATTTAAGAACAAGTTTCTAAAAGTACCAAGAAAGGAGTAGAAGGATAAAATTGTGGATAGATTCAATGGATCTAACTTAACCCTAAGATTTATGGTGATGTTTAAGAAGAAAAAAGATCAAATTGCTTATTTAAGGAGGTATACAAGATGTTTTCTAAGATTGGTTCATTGTTGATTGTAAATTTTATGGAGAACCTGTGAAGAATAGAATAGCAGAGGAAAACTAAGAAGATTGGTGAAGTGTGATTTCTTGAAAGGTAACCAAAAATATCAGTGATGAAAATGATAATAAAGGCTGGTCAATAAACTAGCATGAACCAAATGGATATCTAAATTTGAAAAGTGAGTTGTGTAGTATAGATCAAACTTGATGTTACTTTCTAACCATTGTGGTAGTTAAAATCCTTTAGTCTAGGTTGACCTAATAGTAATTTTGTAGATCCTTTAATAAAGGTGGCATTCTAATGAAATGATCCAAAATACTCTAACTAGGCCACTCCTTATGGGCTGATTAAATCCTTTAATAGGGTAACACCTAACAGTGTGTTTTGTAACCTTTAACAAGGTTGGCTCTTAATCGAGCTCACTTTAGAAGAGTGAAAAGTTTGTATTATGTTGCTAGTGGTTTTTCCCAAATTTGGTTTCCATGTTAAATCTTGGTGTCATTTACTTGTGTGAATGTTATGTGATGCATTCTAATTTTATAGTTGTTAAGTTTACTATTGGTTGAAATGTATACAAAACATAGGGTTAAAGAATGTTAAATTGTTGATGAGATACTATATTGACTGAGGTATTTAATGTTGAATTGGTATATGTAGACCTAAGGATAACTAATTCGCCACCCCCCCACCCCCATTATTCTAAATGTTCTAACAATTGGTATCAAATCTTTTGGTGCTTGTAAGGAAAGTTTAAAGGACTCAAGTAAAAGATCAAGATGTATAAGAGAGGCTTGTACCTAAGTTGAACAAGGAGAACTTCACAACATGGAAATGACTAATGAAATTATATCTATCTAGAGTTGGAGATTTTGCAACATACTACTTGGCAAATGAATACATTGAGTTACCTTGACCCATGACTATTGAGAAAATGAAGGAGAAGTAAGAACATAACCAAATGATGGTAGAGTTGGCATTTACATAGAGTTATGCTAAATTTTATGATGTGAAGGATTGCACTACTAAAAAGAAAATGTGGGTCAAGTTGGCACAAATCCATTGAGGAGAAAAAAATGTGCTAATGGATAAAGCTAACATTTTGAGAGAAAAATTTGATGAAATGAGAATGAAGGAAGGAGAAACTATCGCACAATATTGAGGGAAAATCAAGGAGGTTGTGGATACTATTAAAAGTAGTGGAGGAATCATATTTTATGAGACTATGATAAGTAAGATATTGAGGCTTTACTTCCCATCTATGAAATTAGAGTATCTATGTACACCTAGCAATGATACAACCTTAGATAATCTAAATGGTAGACTCACTACGTTTGAGTTGTCAAATTTTGATAATTACTCACCTACTAGTGTTGAATGTGCTTTCAAGTCTCAACTAACCCTTTATGGATCTAAGAGAAATAATAAGAGTAGACATATGGACAATGGTAGTGAATCAGATGATGATCTTGACGATCTTGAAGCATAATTGGAAAGAAGACTACCAAGAGGAAAACACAAATACTAAGATAAACTCCCTATTATATGTTTTGCATGTAATAAATTTAGTAATATTGCTGCAATATGTCCTAAAAAAGATGAAAAGGAAGAAACCAAAGATAACAAATACAAAGGTAGAAGTGAAAGCAGAGACAATCGAGGTAAAAAGACTACAAAGGAAAAGGTAAGAAATTGTGTTACATTGCTAAAGAAGATGGTTCTTAGAGTGAATTTGATGAAAATGATGAAGAGTTTGTATATGTAGAAATAAAATATGATTCTGATGAAGATGAGAAAATGTTTTAATCTCACATGTTAGTAAGAATGATAGATGGGTAATTGATAGTGGTTTCTCACATCATATGACTAGTGATACAAGTAAGTTTGAAAAGTTAGAGCATTATAATAGAAGTAGTGTTAAGTTTGGAAATGATGCACCATGTTATGTGAAAGTTAAAGGATCAATTAAGTTGAATGATGAGATCATATGTGACAGTGCATATTGGGTTGATGGTTTAAAATATAACTTTTTGAGTGTAGCACACTTGATCAATTTAGGCTACCAAGTTGAATTCCAAAATAGAAAGGCAAAAATATTTGATGCTACTGGTGAACTAATTGGAAGTGGTGATCAAACAAGAGGTAATTTATTCTATCTGGACCTATCTAAAGATACTTGTCTATTTGCACAATTTGAATATATTAGGTTGTGGAATAAAAGGCTATGTCATATGAACTTTGATAATTTGGTAAGCATTAGTAAGATGAAAAGAGTAAGAGGGTTACCCAAATTAAGAAAACATGATAGAGTGATGTGAAAATAATGTCAAATGGGTAGAATGAAAAAGTTTACTTTCAAGAACAAAACCTATTCTTATGATGATATTTTGGAATTGGTTCATATTGATTTATGTGATCCTATTAGAGTGAAAAGCTATTATGGTGACAAATATTTCATTCTATTTGTTGATAACTTCTCTAGAATGATGATTATGATATTTCTAAGAGAAAAATATGATGCATTTCAAATGTTCAAGTGGTATTTGGCTAGATTTGAGAAAGAAATAAGAAAGACTCTAAAATTATTGAGATCATATAGAGGAGGTGAATCCATATCAGATGATTTAAAAAAATTCTACAATGACAAAGGAATCAAGAGACAAAGGAGTGCACCAAAGAATCTACCATAGAATTGGATAACATGAAGAGGGAATAGATTAATCATGGACTATGAAAGGACACTAATGATGGAGAAGAATATTTCACAAAAGAACTAGAGAGAAGTTGTAAGTAATGAATTCTATTCTCTAAATCAAGTTCAAGTGCATAAAGGTACAAGAAAAACACCTAATGTCAATTATTTCAAAGTTTTTGGACTAAATCATTACATACTGAAAGATGCAAGGAAAGGAAAACTTGATGCAAAAATTTATGAAGGTAATTCCCTATGATATTCCACTAAAAGAAAGGCATACAAGTGTTTGAATTCTAATGCTCACAAAATTGTGGAAAGTGCAAATATTAGAGTTGATGAATTTGTAGAAAAGAATTAAGAGGAATAAAAGAAAGAACCTAAAGATTACATATTCTTTTTTTATATATATGAAGGTGAACCTAGAACCTTACCTAAACCAAAGAAGGAGGTTATTAAGCATCAATAGCCATGCACTATTGAAGTTCAACAAAAGAGCTCTATCAAGCATCAATAGATCATTGAACATCAAACTATAGGAGCCAAATCATAGATAGAAGATGATGAACAACACAGAGAGAAAACCAAATACCAGATAGACTAGACCAAGTTACAACCAAAGATACATGAAATAGAAGAGCAAGAAGAACCAAGTGAAATACATGAAGAAGATGTTGGAGTTGATGAAATCAAACTCCGAAGATACCCAGGATCACCTGCATGCAAATAACCTATCAAAGGGAAACCAAGGAAGGAAGAGCCTAGAGAAAGGAAAAAACTCTAAATGGACATGAGAGAGAAAAAGATATGCAAACACAAGAATATACGTATTTACAATATGAAAAAATGAGAGATGTGAAATACAATGAGGGAGCTCGAATATAAAGAGCTCAAGGAATCTCCTAGAACAAGCTAGAAGCCACTAGGAGATAAGTGTGACAACTAAGCATACATCCACATAAGGTGAAAAGTCCTCAAACAAGGTGAGAGGATAAGTATGACTTAGGAGAGAACAAACTCTCATATTGTCAACAACTTATAAAAAACTCTTAAACTACAACTAATAAATGAAATGCATTTACCTAAGTAAACTTAAGTAAATAGAATAAATAATAAATAATTAATTAATTATTTACTCTAACACCCCCCCTGAAGTGCAACTTAGGGAAATGCCTTAAGCTCACAAAACTAAGAAATGCAAAAGTGGGTCCCGACAACAAGACCATGTTAGTTATCCATGTACAATGCAAAGAAATGCAACCTCTGATAATTGGGAAAGAGAGAAAACCACGTGGGAAAGACCCTGCCCAAAAAGAGGTAAGAACCTAGTGAAGAATTGAAGAAACCTCCAACTAGGGGAATGTCCCCTAAAATAGGAAAGGGGAGTGATCATGAAGAGCATCACTGAAGCATAAAGAAGCTACAAATCTACCATCAGAAGAAACTTCTGATCTAAAGAACCTCCATGGAAGAAGGCACGAATCGAGCATGTCTATATGGTAGATGATCCATCTCATCAAAATGCATTGGTAGCCAGCCACTACAATCACCTCGTATATAGGATCAACCACTGAATACATAGTTCACACTATAAAACCATCGAACCAAGGATACATTAGAGCAATAACATAACCCCCCCTTAATGCAGATGGGGTGAGATGATAGGCAATTGAGAAGGTGGGCCAAAAATCTCCTGCAGATGAACCAAGAATTATGAGAGAGGAAGATGTACAAACACCTATAAAGACACGGTCATAATGAAACTACATGGGGCTAATGTCATGGAAAGAAAACTCACTTGACAAAGGGAGACAGCCTAAAATAGAAAACAACTATCCCCCCCATGGTGCTTTATAAAAATAGTGCATGTACAACTGACTCAAAAAATAACGTTCATGAACCTGAAATGCAAAAGTGACACTTTATCTTAGTGCATATACAAAAGAGCTTACAAATGATGTCTACAATGATTAGAATAGGAAAAAAGCTAAAAAAAAAAGAAAGCATAGCCTAAAACAAAAGAAACCATGCTAGGAAAATGATCCTCGAACCTAAAACACCTAAGATATCCACCATATAGAAAAAATGCCAAAAATATGATAGAAAGAGCATGGGCCAAAATCTGAGGAAAAAGACTAGATTTTTGAAAAGATGACAAAACCATCTTTCCAAAAATGTAATTTTTTCAAAAAATTGACATGGGATGCAAAAGATATGCATACCAGAGTCAAAAATAAAACTTTGGAATTCAACTAAAAAAAAGGACAAAAAAACTACATCAAAACCTAAAAATACCTACACCAATGTCTCCATCTCATAACCAGTTTTCCAACACTTTTTTCAGATTGGAAAAATACCTTCGTATGCTCAAGTTATGGCCAAAAAACCAAGAGTAGGTCCAAAATGACCCTAGAGATGTGCAAGAGGTGGATGATGTAGTGATGTCATGCTGACATTAGCAAATAGCTACATTAAATTTGACATCCTACAACCCATCAAGGCAAAAAAGAAGCCATGTGGCATGCCACATGGCAGGTCCATGTGGTAGCCATGTGGCAAAATCATATGTGTTAGGCTTGATGTGGCAGGTCCATGTGGCAAAGTGCCACATGGCACCGGGCCATGTGTCACCCTGACACACTATCGAGTGGTTGTTGATTGTCCTTATAGGTGCAGACTAGGCAAGAGACAGGCAAGTAACAGGCTGCCATGTAGGAGGGTGGCACTGACTAGGTAGAAGTAGAGCTCTTTGGGCTTAGGAAGAGCTCGACAGGTGAAGGTGGTGGGAGCTGGGGGCATCGCCCAGCCATGGTGGCCAGTAGGTGGCCCATTAGCGATGGCAGTGCTACAGTGGTATGACTGCTACAGGCTATGTGCTGGCAAGGTTGTGGTGGCACGACATAGTTTATATCTATATTTTTAATTTTTTTCGCTCTACGTTCGTATGGTCCATATGGAACCTTTTGCAACTAAAATTTTCTTGCCTCCCAGAGCCCTGTCTCCAAAATTGATAAATTTTATATGGATCCTAGCTAAAAAGTGCCTTTTAAATCTAATGGCAGCATCCATTTGGGTCCAAAGTGCTCCAAAATTTCTCTCTACCTTTGATTTGAAGGAAAGTGCACAAACAAACTAGGGTTGTGACTTCAAATCACGACTTCAAAAATCCTTCAACGAAGCAGTAGTAGGAAGGCTCTGATACCATGTTGGAGTTGATGAAATCCAACACCAAAGATGCCTAGGAACACTTGCATGCAACTAACCTATCAAAGGGAAGTCAAGGAAGGAAGAGCGTGGAGCAGGGGAAAAACCCTAAATGGACATGAGAGAGAAAAATATATGCAAACACAAGAAAATATGTATTTACAATATGCAAAAATGAGACATGTGAAATACAACAATAAGGGAACTCAAATATAAAGAGCTCAAGGAATCTCCTAGAACAAGCTAGAAGATGCTAGGAGATAAGTGTGACAACTAAGCATACATCCACATAAGGTGGAAAGTCCTTGAACAAGGTGAGAGGATAAGTATGACATAGGAGAGAACAAACTCTCATATTGTCAACAACTTATAACAAACTCCTAGACTACAACTAATAAATGAAATGCATTTACCTAAGTAAGTTTAATTAAATAGAATAAATAATAAATAAATAAATAATTATTTACTCTAATAGAAGAAAGAAGACCTGAACATGTCTTAGAAAAAAATGTGAGGAGTCATACACCATACCAAATTATTAGAAGAAAAAATTTAGGAGTCATGACAAGAAGTATGTTGAAAAATTATAAATTTTTATTATGTGAGGTTGAACCTAAATCAATTAAAGAAGCTTTGGAGAATGAAGATTGGATAAAGGAAACAAATGAGGAAATTGATCAAATAGAAAAGAAAAAGACATGGACATTGGTACCTAGACCAAAGGATAAGAATGTGATTGGAACCAAGTTAAATATAGCAAGACTAGTTTGTAAGCAATATGCACAAGAGGGAGGAGTTGACTATGGAGAGACATTTGTACCAATTGAAATACTTGAAGGAGTGATAAATTTTATTACATATGTTTCTTGCAAAGGATTCAAAGTATACCAAATGGATGTTAAATTTGCATTTCTAAATAGAATCTTGGAGGAAGAATTCTACATTGATCAACCTAAAGGATTTGTTAATTCTAGCAAAAGTAATTATGGTATTTGAATTGCATAATGTATTATATGGTTTTAAGAAATCCCCTAAAGAAAATGTTACACACTTATTTGGTGAAAATTGGTTTTGCATGAACTAATGACAATACAAATTTGTATTCAAAAAGTGAATCTAAAAACAAGATATTGCTAGCTGAAATTTTTGTTGATGATATCATATTTTGAGGACAAGATCAAATGTGCAAGTCATTTTCTAATGAGATGAAGAAGGAATTTGAGATGTCAATGTTTGGTGAGATCAAGTTCTTTGTTGGTTTGCAAGTTTATTAGATGAAGAAAGGTATATACATTACTCAATCAAAGTATATCAAGGAGACATTGAAGACCTTTGGAATGGAAGACTCAAGACCAATTGGAAAACCTATGGTGACTAGACATAAAATTTCATAGAATAATGATTCATTTGTGGTAAATCAAGCATTATACAGGTCAATGATTATAAAATTACAATATGTTGTACATAGAAAACCTGACATTGAATTAGTTGTTGGTATTGTTTCTATATTTTTTGCTAATTGTAGAGAAAATCACATGATGGTCATGAAAAAAAAATTTGAGATATCTAAAGGGAGAAAAAGACTATGGATTATGGTATAAAAAGAGTGACAAGTTTAAGTTAAAGGTTTATACAAATGTTAATTGGGTTGATAATGTTGATGATAGAAAGAGTACAAGTGGAGGTGTTTTCTTTCTATGTAGGATATTGATTTCATGGACAAGCAAGAAATACAATTGTATTTCTCAATCTAGAATAGAGGCTAAGTATGTTGCTACAGTAGTTAATTGTTCAAACATTGAGTGGATCAAATAATTGTTGAAAGGTATGAATGAAGATATCACTAAACTTGTTGTGATATATTGTGATAAAAAAAGTGTTTAAACATATCTAAGAATCATGTGATGCATGCAAAGACCAAAAACATTTCTACAAAGTATCGTTACTTGAGAGAACTAGTTCAAGATAAAAAAAAGTGAGACTAGAATATGTGAACACAAAGGATTAGATAGTTGACATATTCTAAAAAGCATTACCTAAGGATGCTTATGAGTATCTAAGAGGAAAGCTAGGGATGATTCCCCTATTTAAAGCAAGATGAGTTGAGATGCAACATTGCATCAACTATTATGATTGAAATATCTTACACATTGATGCAGGAGGTCACACTTAAGCAATTGTCTAAAGATTGTGAAATGGTGGAATGAAGCATGAAGCATATGAGACTACAAAGAGTTAGGGAAAAGATGAAAAATTGAGAACTTTCTTTGTCAGTTCAATGAACTATTGCATATTGGGGTGACTACACTCTTCAATCTTTAGTTCACTTTCTCTCTTTTTCATTGCAATGGTTTCATCTCTAGTTAGAATGGTGACATCTCATTCAACCTAAGCTTTAGAAAATTCTTTGATTATCCCATATCTCTCCTTTCTTAAATGAGAAGAGGTTCCCTTTAGTTGATGCATTTTATCCATTAAATCAGAGATGGCTTCCTCTGATTCTTCTGAACCACTATGTTATTTTTATTTCACTTCTTAACTCTCATTGAGCTTTAACATCAACTTATTTCTCTTATATAAGGATTTTCTTAGCTTTTATTTCAATTCCTCGATTGTATCTAAGGCTTCTTCTACCAGTTATATTTGTAGAAATGACATTTGATTTTCCCTCAATTTTTTAGACTTGTTGTGACATGGATATTCTCTGTGATACCAATTGTTGGTCCCAACCAATATTGAGAGGGGGGTGAATCAGTACACTTATAAAACTAGCTATCCTTCTTTCTTCCTACTAACCTTAGCACAATTTGCTTTACATTTTAAACATAAGATAAGTGTTACAAGATTAAAAAATTAACTTACACACAGAAAAGAATTCATTAAGTGATAGAAATATTTTGTATGCGGAAACCTTTGATGTGAGGATGAAAATCACAGTGTGGAAAATAGACGCACTAGACCTTATAATGCATGTAAATGCCTAATTAAGAGTTGAAAGTGCTTCTTCTAGAAGTGCATCCTGTTGGAAATACATGCAACCTATTAGAGTTACTAAAGCTTTGTTATAACTACCATGTTAGAAGATTTACAAATCTCCTTCCAAGAGACACATTGTTAGACAGTTTTACAATAGGCTTCTAGATGATGTTGGCCCTATTAGGGAATTACATAGAGATGCAATAGTAAGAAAGCATACTAAATATTTGACCTGAATGTAGCATTGATTTTCCATATAGATCTCTACTATATTTCCCTTGAAGATGCTTCAATCACCTTTCTTGTCTGATAAGTGGTTTATTCTCACCTCTCCCTTGGTCATCTATAGTAGTTCTTCTCTTCTATTCTTCCTTTCTACTATGCTTGCTTCTCACCCTACAGTAGTTACTCTCTTTTCACTTATCTCATCTCTACTTTTTGCAACTTCTTAAATAAAATTCACACTTTGTTGGATATGCCCTTTTATTTATGTCATGCAATGGTTACCCATAGCCAAATTATCATGCTTATTTTGAATTCAAATTTTGAATACCATGTCTTTTTAGTTCATAAAATACCTATGAACCGTATGCCTAGGGTCTAGGCTGGTAGCTTTTTCCATTCTTAATTTCACTCCAATGGTGGCTTGTCATCCTTTCCTTCTTTCATCATTTTATCTTCTACTTTTTTTCATATCTATGATGACTCACTTTGTTTATGACTTGGATCAAAGAATATCTATTTCTAACTTCTTATCAATAGGTGTGCTAGAGTGTATGTTAGTGTGCTTCTCAACCAGTAGCTCTAGACCTTTTCCTTCTGCTACTTTCAACTAATTGTCACACATTTTTCAAAAAAAATATTATTGTCCATCAATGACAACACTCAATTCTTCTCTTACTCTTCATGCCAAAGATAAATGTGGGGCTAACATTTACACTTAACAAACCATTACCATCAACTTCAATAAGGAAAATATATGAGATGGGTTTACCTCATCTAAAGGAAAATTATTGATCTCATATAAGACATCTATCTGCTCTAAAGAATGTTGTTCATATTTCCTTATCTTTTCTACTTTTTCAATAATGTTTTCAATTGCAATTTGTTGTGCATTATTTTTGGTGAGAATATCATCTTTTTTTAATCTCTCTAGGAACAAAGAGATATTGAGGATGAAATCTAAAAGCATTGGGGAAGATACTTACATTAAATCCATTTGAAAGTATTACATTAAATTCCTCTCTGAAGAGAGGGTTAGACAAGGTAACTGTTGGGATGAAAAATTGCATGCTTCATTTGTTAGTCCCATTTTAAAATTTTGAGAAATTAAGCCCTATAAATGCTTTTAAGTGCATGTGTACCCCGCTGTTGAGTTAATGCAAAAATGGTGTTTAATGTTTCTAACACCCTACATTTAGCCTATCTAAGTGTTTCACAAAGTTTAACTGTGATTCTGAGTCATTTGGCGAAGTCCTATTTTGAGCTAGTATCAATTTTGCATTTTCACCTAAGTGTCAGACAGTGATAGGAGGCCTTGTTTGCATCTGAATATCTCGCACTTAGAAATGTTTTACGACTCACCACTTTGGGAGTACCTAGTGTCCATACCTAAGAGCCTAAGTTTTAGATTTTGAGTCATTTCAAGTCCATTTGACTAGGTTTTGAACCCCTTAAAGTTGGTCATTTACTATTTTGTGCATTTGTGTAGTTGTTCACAATTCTGGGAAGCCCTGTTTGATGTGTTGTAACTTTTGACTAGTTGACCCAAATGTTTAAATTCCTTTTGCGTTGCATTGAAGACATCAAAGACTTGTCATGTTTCAAGTTTTAGCTCTTGACGAATCCGTTTGATCAGTTTTCAAACATGATTCCAAATGGAATTTCTAAAGTTTTACTGGTGTCAGTATTTGCAGATTGATTGGAACCCCTATTCATGACATCATATCTCCTGATCTTTGATTGATAAGATTGAATGGTTTGTTCCCCTATGTTCTACTTTGAAAATACTATAAGTGTGTTAGTTTTTAAGTCTTGACGAATCTGTCTTCACACTTTTCCAGGGTCATTCCATTTGTAAAAAATGATATTTTACTGTGTCCTATGTCCTGCAAATCCAAGTAGCCAACTTCAAATGCTTGCCAAATTCCTCCCATGATTCATCATGAGCCTAAATTGTAGATTCACATTCACCTCATGACATAGAACCAATGTCCCAAGTTTCATTTTCCCAAGTGTCCATTTGTCCAGTTTTCCAAGCCAAATCCAAACCCAGTTTGTTGTTTTCTAACATGTTTTCTTGCAGGTAAATCTAAGGAGGCAACTTTGACTATCAATATCTTTTGACTAAGAATTTTTCATGAGATGAGATCTGGCAGGGTGCAAGAATGCAGAACCGAGATTCAGTGTGCCAATTTTTAGTACTTGGTCAAAGGTTCAAGTTAGTTTTTGAGGCTAGTCAACGGACCTCCTGGCACAAAAGTGACAGGTTGCTAAAAAGGATAAGATGAGTTTTTAGGGACAAATTTTTGATTGAAGTTGATTCTAATCATTTCAAAATGATCAATAGATCAATTCATCTTTTCAGTTGTCTGAGAACGAAATTTTTTTAGTCGAACCCACTTGGGTGGCTTGACTAATTTCATCTGACTGAAATGATAGATGTAGGCCTGCACTGTATCTATACTTGTAACCACACTGACAAGTGGGGTCTCATGGCTTCTTTTGTTATCCAAGCTTCCAAGGAATGGATTGATAGTCAAACATTAACTCTCCATGCATTTGAAAAAATGCCAACTCAGTTAAAGAGGTTTTGGTGAAGATCATTGAGGAGTTGCTGGAGGTTACTTCTTTAATGAAAGGTCAGGAAGCCAGAGAAGGCCTTGTAGGTAAATTGTTTGCATATGGAGCATTGGTAAGATCTGGACGTTTAGAGGCAAAGAACTTTCTTGCTTCAGATGAGGATGTCTATGAATTAAAAGACCCAAAGATTCATGTTTTTAAGGGAAAAAGACATCCATGCCCTCACAAGAATTTGCTGACCGTAGACTTTAAGCCACTAGACAAAGAATGAGGATGGTAGATGTTTAAAAGAGCAGAACACGCTGATGTCACCATGTAAAAGTGCAGTAAACAATGCACTTAAAGCACAAGTCACTGCTAACCTAAGGAAAAACTACTGGGAAAGGACATTAAGCTCATGCAAAGATGAAGGCAAGCCGCTGATTAAGTCTAAAGATTGTGGCACATGAGCAAGAAGAAGCCAAAGAGAGATCTCCACAAATCAAAAGAACATCATGCCAAAATGGAAGCTGTTAGAGAGAGGAAGTTGCAGGCTTGGAAATAAAAAGAAAAACAAGACAAAACTTTTCTAGCCACTTGCCACGGAAGGAGTTCGTAATGGGCTATCAAGGAGGGCTGCCCAATGAAAAAGAGCCAACCATCCAAGTTCCTAAGCTACTGAAAAATGAAGTATCCATGCAAACAGACAAGAGCAGACCCATGCAGATATAAATAGGGCATCCATGTGGTTGTAGCAGTACGAAGATCTAAAACAAACCCCACACCATTGTAAGTAATCTCATGGGTTATGTAGAAGAAGCCCACGCCATTGAAGGGAAGCCACGACATCAGCAACAAGTAAAGAAGGCATTTTGTTTTAAAAGATGCAAGCCGCCAATTTAAAAGAGCTCCCACATAGTATGAGAAGGAATAGGTATGCTAAAAGAAAATGCATCAAATGTTTTAGCAAAGGATTTGATTTAATAAGAAACCACCATGTTAAGGAGAAAGTCCAAAGCATATAAATCCACCACAAAAATTAGAGAGGCACTCCAAAATCTAGAGAAACTGTTGATAATAAGAGGACCACGTTTTAAGAAAGGGAAGTTCCCAGCAAGCAAGGTACCAAGAAAAAGATGCCATGGCAGTTAGAGAAGAGCTCACGCAGCCTCCAATCTGCCATTGAAAGAGAATGCCTAGCAGCAATATAAAAGAGCTCTTAGTCCTAGTCAAGGCAGGAGACACTGTTAAAATGAAGCTCACGTTGTTTAGACAAGAAGAAAACCGCAGTTTGAATCAAATAGAGCCACCCACATTTGAGAAGTATGAACCACCTGACAAGTTTGAAGAAATAGAGCTCACGTAAAAGAAGAGTCCAGAGTGATCAAAAGAACCCACGTGAAACAAAACAACAGGGGAGGCGTCATTGAGTAGCTGCATCCAAGAAAATTGAAAGAACCAGTGTCCACATGAAGATTCAAAGCTGCAAAGAGTTCCCCTCATGCCAAAAACAATCAAAAGGGCAAAGCATTTGTCCCATATTGGTTATGTGGAGAACTTTTAAGTTTTTTAAATAGAAGAGCACTCAACATGTAAGATATTTTAGGACAAAAGGCTTTTGTGAAAGCCAAAGCTTGCATGTGGGCCCATGGTCAGCCAAAGGAATAGTAAAGGTGTGATGTCAGCATGATAGAGGCACAATTTTGGATGGACATGCAAGCATGGTGATGTGGTAAAATGCGCGAGATTATGCCACATGTCCAGATTGGACAGTGGGCGCAATCCCACATTTCTAAGTTGCATGGAGTTTAAATAATGCGGGAATGCAAATTTTTGCTACGTGGTAGCAGGGCTCGAATCATGGTGAAGTGGCACTGACGTGATGGGTGCATAAGCAATCAGGAATCTAGTAGAATAGTGCCACATGGCAGTTCACATGGTGATGGCTGGTGATGACATGGTGTCAAAAGAGCAGATGCAGTGGGATTCACCAGATGTCAACACGTGGCAAGATCCGACCGTCAGTGCATTCCCACAAAACAAAGGTGCTCGTGAGTTAAAAAATGCAGGAATGTAGAATTTCAACACGTGGCATAGGTCCCAGTAGCATGGCAGTCTAGTGTCTGAATGAGCAGTGGTCAGCCAGTCAGAGGCTGCCACGTGGTGGAAAGGCCTAGTCAGACTTAGTTGACCCAAAATTAAAGAGGCTAGGAAAAATAAAATGATTTTAAAATTATTTTGTCAAGAGACTGACGTGTAGAATTTTTAAATTCAAATGACAATTAAGCTAAAGTCTAAACTTTAGGTTAATTTAAATTTTTCAAATTTTAAATTTTAAAAGTCATAGACCTGAAGTTTCTAGTAGAGGGAGGCAATTTTCAAACGAAGTTTTAATGAGTTTCTTGTAGGAAAAGTATTCCTTATCATATACCACCGGAACCGTGAAAGTCTGAATTTTTTGATTCTAAGGTTAGTTTTTGCACAAGATTCCATTTGTTTGAGCAGTATGAGGTTTTCTATCAGGTTCCTTTTCTGCAACCGTATTCAGGTATAGAAGTTCAAAATTGATTCCTAGCATAATGATGACATGGGTATGGTTAAAAGACAGTAAAAATGCAATTGGGGTCAAATTGAATTAATTTTCAAATCAGTTAAAGTTTGTTTCCTTCAGCATTTCATGAAGATATCAAATATTTTGGTAAGTAAAGGTATTTCATCATTAGGCAGAGATTTTCTCAAGTTTGTTGCAAGGTAATGATGAAATTAAATCAGATCAAATGGTAGAGAGATGAAAGACGTTTTCAGTTGCACAAGATGGAATTCCAAATGGACACTTTTCATCTTTAGTTTCAATTTGGGAATTCATCTCCTTGCTATATTATTCTTTCTTTCTTCCATTTGAAGGGTTTCAATCTTGAGTTCTCTTAGATCTATGATACCATTCTTTAGCAAATTTCTCATGTGATGAACAACAAGAAATAAGAATACAGATAGTCTGATCTATTAGGTAGCTTTGCATTTAAATTTCATGCATTTTATTGTAATTTGTTTCAAGGAAATGAATGATAAGGCAGCAGCAAGTCAATCTTCATTCTGATATCTTGTCTCCCATTCATGTTGTATGTGATTTTTTGTGTTTTGTAAACAAAGAATATGAAACTTAGTTGCAACCTATTGGTTGTATATGTTGATTTATTCTGCTTATGACTCAAAGAGTTATGTAAATGCTTGATTCATCATCATAGGATTGCATATTTCATGAAGGGGTAAGTCGAGTATGAGGTTCAGAAGGATGCAAATGTCTAATTCACAAAGTGGATAGACAGACCATGAAGTCCTGATGTATGGCATATGTCAGTGAGTGACTTTCAGGGATGTGTGTTAGGGTTTTGTGTGAATTGCCCAATAGATAAGGCACTGATTATTTTGAAGGATCATAAGGTTGTGTTGTTCATGTCATGTTTTGCTGAGATCAACATCAAGAATCAAACGTTTTTCCCCTTTTCATGTTGAAAAGCTATAATAGAATGCCCTCACTCAGCTTATGACATTCCTAGATCTACATTTAGCTACTGTAGATTGATGTTATTTCATGAGCTATCAGGAGAAATAAGGGTTTTATCTGCTTCATATTAGATTCAGTGTATTCTTTGATAACTGGTACCATATAAAGAATCTGTAGGTCTACCTGCCTAGGTTTTGCAGAGCCTGAAGAAGAAGGGTCATGCCTTATAGTTGGCCTAGTGTCTGAATGGGCATGTTGAAAATGGGAGTTAGCTGCCCCTAGATGTATTTTGTTCTCATCAGGGTAATTGAAAACCCGTAACATTTTCAAACACCAATAGTAATAAACATGCATTCTGCTTTATCTAGAGTACCATTGTTAGGCATATTCTTCTCATTTGAGGAGACAACTTCATTTATCCCTTTGCTAAATTAAGGGTTCTTAATATTCTTGCCAAAAATTTTCTTCCTCAAATGGTTAATAGACTTATTTACCTCAAACATGAAATTGTAGTATTTTACATATTCTTTGGGGATGAACAATCCCTCCTTCTATGCCCATTAAGCTTGCAATGTAACAAGCCCTGGGTTGCTAAGCAAGCCAATTTCCCAATTAAAAATATTTCCTTCAGTGTCTATATAAATTCTTTCAAGAAAAACAATCTTAGGATCTAAAGCAATGAGGATTCTAGCACTCAAATGTGGAAGGGTAACCCTCAAATCCTCAATTTCAAGAACAAAGCCAAATGGTTTAAGCATCTAGGGGATGAAGGTCCAAAATTTAGGTAGAACCCCTCTCAATTTTACCCAATTTGGAGAAGAACAAGCAATAAATTTCTTGTCATTTCCACTATGTGGCAATGGAAAATGCCTAAATAGTGTCTGGCCAACATTCTAGAAGCATTTTTTCAAAACTCTCTCTTGCAAGCCATAAGATTTTAGAAACACAATAAATAAGTCGTCCTAAATCATTCTACTAAAGATTATAATAATTCCATTTTTCCCCAACACACTATTGAACCAATCATCTGAAAAAATAATGGTAGGTAAACAAATTTATCCATGCAAACAAAAAAGATGGAAACATTTCTTAAATGAGATTGTTCATATTTAATATATTTTACCATATCATTATTCAAATAGAGAAAAGTGGTTTTCACATGAGGCAATCACATATTATCACCTTCTCTTCCTCCAAAATTTGTATCTTTAATGAGGCCTCATTTGATGTCCATTGGTACATGATTGCACTCCTCTAACTACTCACTTACTTATTTTTCTAATAAATTCTCCATTAAATTACACCAAAGATGGGTATTCAAGGAATGCATGATCATCCACCACTTCCTTATAAAAAGGTTTGGAAAATTCAAAATTAACATTTTCCACCCCACCAATAATATCATATACATTAATACCATTTTCTCTCTCATCATTTGCTATTTCATCAATTTCTATGGCCATACAATGAATGATCAAAATTGTAGATCCCTATATGACACAATGCTTACAAATGAATGCACACACACGACTGCAAGAAAGAAACATAGAGTTAATTTTGAAAGATGAAAACTAAGAGTTAATTTGAAAATAGTGTACTCGCATGAAAGAGGAATTAATTTATTTTAGATTTGTATTTTTAGCAAAAGAGTTTAAAATGGATCTAGAAAAAATTAAGGTCATTCTTGATTGGCCATCTTCAAAGAGTATGTTTAAAGCCTGAAGCTTTCATGGGATAGTGGTTTCTATAGGAGGTTAATAAGAAGTTTTAGTGGGATATGTGATCTTATAACTTAAATAATAAAGGGCATAATGAAAGAAGTCAAGTGGACATTAGAACTAAAAAAAAGTTTTTTAATTATTGAAGAAGAAAAGGATAGAGAAATTAGTGTTGGCACTACTAGACTTTATAAAATTATTCCAAGTTCATTTTGATGCAATTGGAAAAATAATAGGAGTTATCATTCATAAGGAAAAACCAATAGCATACTTCATAAAGAAGTCAAATGAAGAATAAAGAAAATACTTTTTGTATGAGCTAGAATTTTATGCAATTATGCAAGCACTAAAGAAGTGGAGACGTTATTTCTCACCAGAATAATTTGATCTGTACATAGATCATCATGCATTACAATTTGTTAACAACTTAGGTAAGTTAAAAACCAAAGACCTGTGAAATGTGTTGAATTTATTCAAAGATTTTATCTTTTTTAAAACATAAAAGTGGAAAATTTAATAGAGTTGCAAATACATTAAGTGGAAGGAGTTTGTTGTTAAAAGAGTTGAAAGTGAATCTTGTTGGATTTAATTCTTTGAGTGAGTTGTTTTTAAATAGACCCAAGTGTTAAAGAAGCATGTGTAACATGCATGAATTTAATGTTCAAGGATTGAAGCCCATGGATGGAATATATTATTCAACAGAATTTTTTGTCCAAAACCAATATGTTTTGCATACCTCAAGGTTCCATTAGAGATCATTTGACAAGAAATAAGAATAATGGTGGATTGGGTGGTCATTTTGGCATGGATACGACCATATCTCTATTGAATGAGAATTATTACTGGTCAGGAATGAGTGTTGATGTAAAGAAGATGGTTCAAGTCTTTAGAATATATCAACATGCTAAATGGGTGAAAAAAAATATTGGGTTGTATCAACCACTACCAATACTAGAGAGAGACATTGGGAACATGTTAGTATGGATTTTATTCTAGGATTTCCTTGAACATAAGGAGGTAATGATTCAATTTTTCGTTGTACTTGATAGATTATTTTTAAATGGCTCATTTTATTGCCTATTAAAAGAATAGTAGTCCTTCCCATTTTGACAATTTATTTTTCAAAGAAGTAGCTCAATTGATGGTTTTTCTAAGAGTATTATTTCAAATTAGGATATAATATTTTTTGCCATTTTTAATGTAAATTATGGAAAAATTTAGGCACATATTTGAGTTTTATTTTAGTATACCATCCATACATGAATAGCTAGACTAAAGTTTGGGAAATTAGATGCGGTGTTTAATTGATGAAAAATCAAATCATTGGGATTTGAAATTGCCACATATAGAGTTTGTCTATAATAATTCAATTAATAGGAGTATGGGAAAGATTTAATTTAATGTTGTTTATGGATTTAATTTAGTGTAGATCTAGAGAGGAATAGTGTTGTAGTTGAATATTTTGTAGAATATATTAGAGATTTGCACAAAGAAATGAAAGAGAAATTGGAGAACAGTATTTCCAAGTACAAAAATTATTTTGATACATGAGAGAGAGAGAGAGAGAGAGAGAGATTCATGTTGGTGAGTGAGTGTGAGTTCATCTAAGAAAAAAAATTCCCAAAAGGAACTTATAATAAATTAAAATGGAAGAAGATATAGGTCCATGTTAGATCTTGAGGAAATTTTCATGTAATGCCTATGAAGTTGACCTTGTAGAGGACATTAATATCTCACTAATATTTAATGTTATTAATTTGTATAATCATTATTGATGCAAGATCATCTAGCATTACAAAATAAAAGGGGGCATTATTATAAAATAAAATAAAAAATTGTATTAAAGAGAAAGTAACAAAAATAGAAGGAAAAAAGAATGCATTTTTCATTTACCAAAGTGCATAGTTGGAATCTATATATATATATATATATATATATGCATATGCATATATATATATATATATATGCATATGCATATATATATATATACATATATATATATATATATGCATATGCATGTACATGTACATGCATATGCATATACATATATATGTATATGGATATGCATATATGCATATATGTATATGCATATGCATATGCATATATATGTATATGGATATGCATATACATACATATATATATATATATATATATATACACACATATATATGTATATGCATATGCATATACATATATATGTATATGGATATGCATATATATATATATATATATATATATATATGCATATCCATATACATATATATGTATATGCATATGCATATACATATATATATGTATATGCATATGCATATACATATATATATGTATGTATATGCACATGTATATATGTATATGCATATGCATATACATACATATATATATACATATATATATATATATATATATATATATATATATATATATATATATATATATATATATATATATATATATATATATAATTTCATTTATCAAGGTGTGTAGGTGGCATTTTAGAAGTTTGTGGAAAGATCCTTAAATTATGCATTTAATATTTATATCAAGCTAGTTTCATCTACCTTTTATCCCACATTGGTTGTTTTTGTAATATCTTGGGTGGTAAGTGCGTATATAAGTCATATGAGCATTTGTTAAAAAGCCTTTGAGGTGAAAGATCTTATGTAGGATCTTAGTTGGGATATCTTGGTGAAGCTCTTGGGATGAAACCTCTTCTTTTGGAAGCTCTTAGTGAACAAGCTCTTGGTTAGGGAGCTCTTGTTTGGAAGTTCTCCCATCTTGAATAATTTTAAGCTTATTTTTGAAGAATCCATAGCTATAATATCATCTTGTTAATGTTGTAAGGAATTTCAACTAGTATTATGAATGCATGTTTTGTGAAGCATTTTGTCTTCTCTTTTTCTCCATGTTGTTAAGTATTTTATTATGAGTTGGTAAGGGTGGTGTGACCCTTCATGGGTGATATCAGAGGATAATTTCTTGAGCATGTAGATAGCTTGTCAATTTTGAGGTGGTTTGCACCAAGACCTTGGATTGGGTGAAGTTTTTCTCATGAAGACATGACTATGGAGAAGAAAAAGAAGAAGATGAGTTTTGTAATTGGATGGATTTCTATATTTGAAAAAAATAGAGTGAGATAATAAGAAATAGTTTTAATACTATATATAAAGAAGAAAGTGGGTGAATTAGAAGTAGACTTACAAAAGAAAAGAGTGATTCATCTGAAAAGAGATGATGACAATTTTTTGGATGCAAGAAAGAGAGAAGATGCAGGGGAGTATCACACATATGGTACAAAAGAAGAGGAAGAGCATAAAGATGAAAAGATTCATGAACCAACAATTGAAGAAGATGAATTTTTATTACCGATTGAAGTAGTAGAGGAAGAGAAGAATGTCTTGGTTGGAGGTCAAAGAAGAGAATTTGTGACACACCTTGTTGAACACATAAAAGAAGAAAACAAAGATAAAGATGTGGAAGAGGTAAGTTTTTATGAATCATGGCATGTTCGATTTGAGATGGACTTGAAAGAAAATGATGATGGTTTATATGAGGACCTTGCAAGTGATGTTTGGTATGAAAAAGAAGATTTCTATGTTATTAAAAAGTTTGTTATCAGTGTAATAGATCCTAAAAGATTGGAGGAGAATAAGACTTACACTTGGATGAAGTTAATTATAGAAGAATATTGTCATTAATAGATATGTGTTCTAGCTAGGTGTTAGAAAAGAAGAAGAAAAAGAAATATATCATAGTAGGTACTTGCTTCAACAGGGTTTTTAAAGATTAAAATAAATAAATAAATCAACAACAGCTACTTAATTTTGTGAATCCATATTCGCAAAAAAAATCCCACCTTAGGAGTTTGATGCAGGAGCATCTAGAATAACAAAATAAAAGGGGGTACGACAAAATTTTAAATCAAATAGAGGAGATAGAAAGTGATGGAAATAGAAGACAAAAATGAAAAAAAGAAGAGAAATGGGTATTTTTGTTTATGAGGGTGCATAGGTAGAATATAATTTTTTTAGTAAATTATATATATATATATATATTGTTGGTGTAAATAAGTATGTACTATTTGCACTTTACTTAAGTTTACTTAGGTCAATGCATTATTTTATTATTTCTTAGGTGAGGCACTTAGGAGTTTGTGTACTCTTATGAGTTGTCATGTAGACAACACAGTTATTCACACTCCTATTTTGGCACATGGTGTCTACAACATAATTTTGTATGCTACACCTTTGTAGGCTTATCCTCTCATCATCACACTTACTCTTATGCTTAATGGAGGATAATCCACACCTGGTGGACACATGCCTATTTATATGACTTATCATGTTGCTGATTCCTATGCATTCTAGAAGCATTCTAGAGGTCTTTATATATAGGCACTCCTAGTGTACTTTCACATTGAATGAATATCATACTGTCATTCTAATCATACTCTTTTGGTCTACTATTATGTTTGTGCTTTAATTCCTTGGTCTTGGGTGAAATTTTTCTCTGAGGCAAATTCTTACATGGTATCAGAGCTTGGGAATATTCTCTTCACATAGTCATTAAAGACTATTCTTGCTTCAACACCTTAACCTAGATCTAGAGAATCTGTAGATATTGGGAGCATCTAGAGCCAAAGTAGATCTCATCATTATGTCAAGAATGTCAATTCGATGAATTGACTATAAATTTGCCTATGTTCGTCCATAGTCAAAATTGAGGCAACATTTTTTTGGCAAACTAGCAACCCAAAGGCCCGATTTGTGAAGTTGGTATGATCATTTCAGATCTGTACATTTAATTTTTAGATCTACATCTCTACAATTTTTTTTGGATCTACATTATTTAATTTTTTGGCCATCAGGCCAATAGGAGAGATTTTTTACAAGTGAAGATTGGAACTTGCTGGTGCCAATTAGATACTGCCATCATATTCAAAAGGTCAAAAAACCCCCAAATCAAATTTTGTTTCATCCAAATTGGACTTTGAGGTAAAATCTAGAGCCATTTGATTTTTGGAGGCATGAAGACAACAATTTAGAAAAAATAATAACAAAGGCAATTTTCAAACAATGATATCTACCTCATATAGACTCTGTTTTGCGAGCAATTTTTTTTTGTTTTGGGGTAGAATTTTGTGATCTACACATTGGTGTAGGTGGTTTGAGACCTCTATTTTTGAATTTTTCTACGACTCACAAATCCCAATTTTTGCAACTTCAAGTGCTCCGTGCGGGCTCATCTGGACTCCAAATCAAGTTCCTTTTTTTTTTTAAGTAATTATTTTTTTGTCTATGTTCTAGATCTGATTTCAGTGCTTATAAAGCACACTTTTTTTGTCTACTTTCTAGATCTGTAATCAATGCCTATAAAGTTTCTGCATCATACATTGGGGGGGAGGGGGGGAGGGGTGGTTCTTTGATTCTCTCTTACATTTTGGGGGGTGCATACAATTATTGATCTCATGGAGTCTTGCCACATATGTCAGTCTAGTTTAACACCGAAGTTGACATTGAGGAACTATAACAAATGGAGTGCTTTGATACTTGATCATCTAAGAGAATATTAGGAAGTGTTTCCTTATCTCTGCTCGAAGATATTGATACCTAATCCTAATTGGGTAGATCATCTTCATCTTCTTATTCATTTTATGTATAATAGTATGAGTAAGGAATCTTTTGCTCCTCTTCATATGGAAAGTTTTCCTCATGATGTTTGGATGGCTCTTTGGGAAGCATATGGAGATCCATGAGTACCTCCTTTTCTAGAAGACATTCTATCATTAGTCACTTCAGCTATGCTTCCTTCAACTCCAGATGAGATAACACATCCTAATGATCCTATTGCTACTACTGATCCAATTCCAGCCTTAGATGCTTTTGATTTAGTGTAGCAGGAAACATTATGTCTTCCTACTTCAACTTCATGGGATGATTTCCTTCCAAATATTGCAGGTTTTTTTGTGGAGTCTCACACTGAATATGTGAAAGACATCATCGATGATATTAATCTTCTCTTTGTTGAGGCAAATACTTCATCCATAGCCATAGTGATAGGTCTTGAACAACAAGGTACACCTTGTCTTCTAGCTCTAGCATCAATGAATGACTTCTTGACAGATATTTTAGGTTTGTTTGTGGAGTCACAGATAGTCGATTTGGGAGACATCATTGATGATATACATCTTCTCTTTGATGAAGAAGATCTTTCTTTAGCTATTGCAAGGGCTCACTCTGACCCTCTCGTCCATTCTCTATGTAAGAATTTTCCTTAGAGAAAAATTCACCCAAGATCAAAGAACTCAAGCAAAAGCACAATAGTAGAACAAAAAGAGTATGATTAGAATATCAATATGTATTTGATTCAATGTAAAAGTACACTAGGAATACTTGTATATAAATGCCTCTGGAATGCTTCTAGAATGCATATGAATCAACAACATGATAAGTCATACAACCAGGCAAATGTCCACTAGATATGGGTTATCCTCCACTAAGCACAGGAGTAAGTGCGATGGTGAGAGGATAAGCCTACAAAGGTGTAGCATGCAAAAAAATATTTTAGACACCATGTGCTAAAATAGGAATGTGAATAACTATGTTGTCTACATGAAAACTAAATTAATTATGCAAACTCCAGTGTTGTAGACACCATGTGTTGAATTAGAGTTGCTTACTTCTGTGTTGTCAACATGACAACTCATAAAAGTACACAAACTCCTAAGTGTCTCACCAAATAAATAATAAAATAATGAAATATAATAAAATAATGCATTAACCTAAGTAAACTTAAGTAAGTGTAACTAATGAATACGTATTTACACCAACACCCCCTTAAGTGCAACTTAGGGGAATGCACTTAAGCTTACAAAAGCTAGGATGAAATGCATAATGGGTCTTGGCTACTAGTCCATGTTAGGTACCCATGTACAAAATTAAATGCAATCTCTCATAAAGAGGAGAAGGAGGGAAAACCTCATGGGAAAAACCCTCCCCCAAAAAGAGAGATAAAAAGAAAAGATGCATGGATGGATGGAGTAATCAAGACCCCTCCATTATGACATACATCAAGTATATACAAAAATGAAGAATAAGAAGGACAAAACCGCATAAGAGGAAAAATCCCCCCATAAGAGAGAAGAGGAAGAGAGACAAGGTAGTACCCCCAATGAAGAGTGCTGACCAGTGATAGCTACTCCAAGGTAGAAGCTAGTCCATTAGAATTATATAATGTTCCTCCCCTTTGGAAGAAAAAATGGAAAAGTTACTAATGAGATGCTTCCCCTGTATGTAGAAAGAATCCCAATAATCAATGATGCCTTTGAAACCTACTCAACTACCCCTGTGTCGATATTGATGGTCGCCCCTTCTAATACTGCTGAAAAGAATGAGTATAGATCTGATAAGGATGTATGTAGAACCTATCCCAAAGAACTAACTATCTCCTCAAATGATAAAGAGACCTCCTACAACTATTGTACATAAGGATCCACAATCACATCAACCTGTGAAGATCAATCGTGTAAAGGATGGACATGAGGGTCAGAGTGAGCCCTCACAACATCTAAGGAAGGATCTACCTCATCAAATAGAATATGTATATCATCAATGATCTCTCCCAAGTCTACTATGTATCACTCCACAAACAAACCTAAAATATCTATCAAGAAGTCATCCCTTGTTGTTGGAGCTGGAAGACAACGTGTGCCCTGTTGTGCTAGACCAATCACTATGGTGATGTATGCATGTGGACTATGTTGATGATGTGACTCTCGCTACAATTGTTAATATAACCCCACGTATTTGATTCTGTTGAAGCACTATCACTTGTGTCACTATCAATTTCCATAGTGTATGAAGTGTGGAGAGGATTATAGGATAAATTGGGTGAACTTTCCTCAAAGTGAACATCTTTATCCACAAAGATCTCATGAGTCTTAGGATCCATAAGTCTATATGGTTTAACATCATCTTCATATCAGATGAAAGTACAAGGCCTTGGTGCTAGTGCCTTGCATCCCCTAGAAGATACGTTTGCCCATGCTGGACAACTGAAGACTCTAAAGTGTTTCACAACTGGTTTTCTACTACACCATACCTAAGAAGGAGTCTTCCCATCTAGGGCATTATGAGGAGACCTGTTAAGTATGTGAGTGGCCCTACTTATAGATTCAACTTCAAGTGTAGGATCAAGAGACTTGGCTTTAATCATGCAACTTGCCATGGACTTAAGTGTTCTAATCCTTAATGTTGCAACATCTGTCCTGTGCGGACTGAATGTTGGTAGATTCTAAAGATCAATTCCCTCAAGTTTTCAAAATTATTTATGTCTTTTGTCCACATAGTTTCTTAGAGATTACTTTAGTGGCAAATCTTCACCTCTTGGTGATCCCGTCTCATGGGTCAATCATCATTTGGTGAATAGCACATGTAACATAGACCAACTGTGTCATCAAATATTTATTAGATTTGGGTTCAATGCCTGTGGTAGTCACCCATTAGTTATCACATGATTGGTCAAAAATATTGGTCCAATCACCAACGCAATATACATTTTGGATACATCTATTTTAAACATTTCTCCAACTTTTGCATGTATGTTTCTTATTGGCCCATGTTATTTTGCCATTACTACAACCAAATACTTTTCCCTTGGGTTGGGTGTCACGTACCATTTTTCCAACATGTGTCAACCACCAACCCCATTAGCCAACTGTTTCATACTATGGGCTTACATAGGAAGTTGTGCTTCACCTATTTTTGACATTACTTCTTGTTAATCTCACATAATTTTCCAACCTAGATTGGACTATAAGATATTATTATTCTACATAATTCACTATTTTCTAGTCTGGAGACTGGCATTTCTTATTACCATAGAAGTTTCAGAGTGCTGAGTGCATTGCCCATTGACTCGTAGACCCTAGTTTTTGTAAAAGGAAAGTGATTTTTTTTTTTATAATGTCGACAGTGGTACTACCATACTAGTATAGTGGTACTAGTTATTTTTTAGTTTTACCACTGGTGACTAGACATCTCACATGCTAAGATAGCCTATAGGTTTGCAAATTATATTGGGTAGTACCGTAGATTGTAGTACCATTTTTTGGAGAATGAATCATATTTTTGTTATTACATGTAGTCTAAGTAGTCTATTGTCATTGTTTATAGTCTTTGAGATGTCACTATTTGAGTCTTTTGTTCAACAACTAAGTTGATTTATTTTTTGTAGCCTTTATCAGTTTGCAATGTCAAACAAGAGGGGTAATAGAGGTTTCAGTAGGATCCCTAAAATCTAAGAGAGGCCACCGTTACCAAAACATAGAAGCATAGCGGCATATTTTGGTGGTGGAAATGTTGGCAACCTACAAGATTCATAAGTTAAATCTCTACTGCTTATTGAAAAAGGAGATTCATCATAAGTTGGAGACTCAAACCATATTGAAGTTTAAGTTGGTGAACCTAATATCTCAGTCAAGAACAAACTCAAACACAATTTGGAGGCACTTCATCTAAGTAGGGAGTCAGAAATTGATATTATAGAGTTGGAGTTAGTCCCAAACCAATCAGGTGAGAAAACTAAAAGTGATTCCATAAATCATGTTCACGCACAAAGGGGGAAAAGAAAATTGGAATCAAAGAAAGATCGATCTCGTTGGGATCTGTCCCAAAGGAATTTTCAGTTAGAATTGGTGGAAAAGTACTAGTTCATTGAACTAGTGGCCAATCAAATTGATGGTGAGCCTCCTGTAGAATGCAGATGTAAGATTTGCATAGAGATAACAAAGAAGGAGAAGAGGATGTGGCTGAAACTTGATACCATAGAAAAGCATGTTGGTAAAGTTTACAAAAAGGAAACTATAGATGGAGTTGAAAAATATATGATAACTTGTAAAACAAAGGACAACTGTTTGCATATTAGGAATGCCAAAACATATGAGTTGCACAAGAAAATACAGGAGAAGCATTCTGTAGTAAAAGGTTCCATTGAAGATTTCATTGGGAAAGCAATGGAAGTGCAAAATATGGGAAAAGTAGTTCAATTAAGTGTGGTCTTCTATATTTTTAGTAGAGGACATCCTATGATAGACTACCCTTCAATTATTGCCTTATTGCACTTTTTTAAACTTCAAAACTATTTGAACAGTCACTGGTCAGTAAATAGTAGGTGGGAATGGACTAGATGTCTTGCACTAGTTGAAAAAGAAGATATGAAAGAAAAAATAAAACACTCAAATTTCATTGCACTGTCTCTAGATAAAGTTACAGCAACTGATAATACTTCTTGGGTGTGCATGCATGTTTATACTATAAACAATCTTTTTCATCAACCCTTTCTACTATCTGTTGCTAAATTGAATTATAGTGCGATAGCTGAAAATTTATATGATTTATTAAAGAGTACTATAATTGAATGTGGAGGTTTGGATAAAATGGAGATTGCCAAAAAGTTGGTGTGTGTTGGAGCGGATGGAGCTTTGGTTATGCAAGGTCATAAAGGTGGTCTTTGCAAAAAGATCAAGAATGATTTGGCACCCTACACTATTCTCATTCATTGCATGGCCCATTGAATGAATCTAGCTTTTGGAATTGTCAGCAATTCTAGTTGTGTAAGTAAAGTGGAATCTCTAATCAAAGATATTTACTAATACTTTTGTCAAAGTCTAAAACGAGTCCGAAAATTTCAACATTTTTCTCAAGGACTTACTGATGGGAGGAAGCTTCTTAAAGACAATGATACTAGATGGATCTCTTTGGATGGACCAATGCATCGAGTAATCTTTGAATATCTTTCATTACTTGGAATAATCCACTCTGTGCGAGACAGATCCCCTTGGCTATATTCAAGTCTAACTAATGTTAAGATACTCTTAACTTTAGGAACTATTCTCCCCATGCTATAGGACATGAGAAATATTATAAAAAAGGTTCAACAAAGAGCTATGTACATTGAAACATATAATAAGCTGCATAAAATGACATGTAATAGCTTGGATACTCTGTATTGATTACTACCATTAGATGAATCAAAGTTTGCAAAGTGGATAGAAATCACAGATTTGAACAATCCTCAAAACTTTTTACATATTGGTGCAAATGATGAGGTTTATGCCAGGTTATGTGGAGTTGACATACCAATGTAGTACTATGCTTGTGTCAACCCTGACTCCAACCCCAATGAAGCAGGAAGTGAAGTTGAATTAGAACCATAGAAGGTACTTTCATGTGTTACAAGTGAAGACTTCAAGAAGATCAAAGACTCTGTACTTGACTCTGTCAAGTGAGTTTGCTACAATTTTTTGTTAGAAATTGGATTCAGATTCCCTCCAGAGGAACTACTTGAAGCAATGTGAAATATTTTTCCACAATATTGGTCTCTAAACTATCTGACTAATTTTTAAAGAAGGATGATGACTTTGATTCAACATTTTTTCAAACCTAAAGTAATCAATGGAGTAACTATAAATGGAATTTTAGATGAATCTCAACTGAGAGATCAATCATATTCTTTTGCAAACATAATGAGGGAACAATATGATCTTATGGAGAACCCAAATGAAGAGGGAGCGGTAACAAAGCTTTGGAAAAACCTTGGTGAGTTAGTTGAGAGAGTCAATACCAAAATATTTCAAGATTACTAATTTATGTTTGACAATGATATTGGATTCAGTGGAGGATGAGAGAGTTTTTAGTACTTTGGGCTTCCTGAAGTCAAAGGTTAGAAACAAATTAGACAAAAAATAGGATAATTATTTGAGGCTCTATAATTTTAAGTATGAAGTAGATATTTTCCCTTATGATAGGGCTCTCAACATTTGGAGAAACCAATTTCAAAGAAGAGGGATTGCCAACATTTTAGATCCAAGTGGTAGTGGTAGTGGTAGTGGTGGTGGTAATGGTAGTGGCTCATGTCTTGATATTGGAAGCAATGAAGATGATGTTTACTTTGGCATGCATATTGATGTTGATAGTGAATCTAAGAAAAAACAATGAACAATGAAATGTTATATGCAATAAATGAGGAGGATTCTGATGATAGTGATGTTGAGCCGATCTAGGTGGATTGACAACTATAGTAGCTTCTCAACCTCAAGTTCTAACTTCTGCGTGAGTCAAGTAGTAGGCTAGTAGTAGTAGCTCTGATCTAAGACTCTATCTACTAATTAATTATGTTTGTTGAAGTCAATCTATAGCCTTCATTCACTGTCCTTTTATAGATGCTTAATTTTTTTTTTAACATATTGATGTTACAAACTTACGTGTTGAGATTTTCATTGATTCTAGTTTCTTTAAGAAATTGTAACATAATGCATTTAACAAAATAAGCTCTATTTTTAAAAAAATTGTATTATAATTTATAATTATAAATCAGCTTGTAACATAATACATTTAACAATTACAACCCTTTGCAAATGACTCGATGCCAAATTGAAATGACCATTGACCCTGAATTCCCTTTTGTAGATATAAGGGAGAAACAATAGTTGTAGGTCAGTTTGTAATTGTATATATAATCAGATTATTACTACATAATAGATTATGTGTATACAACATAGTTCCAAGAATCATGGTGATTCACGCAATTCACATGATTCGATGATTCTATTCGAGCTTGCAGATTTTTATCTGATTTTGATTCTTGTTACTTTGGTATACAATCACATTGCCAATTTTCCACATTTCCAGTTGTACAATTTTTTCAACTAGTAGGGAAATTTTTTCCATCTACTCTATGTAGTAATAGTATGCTAGTGCCTAGCTGCCCAACTATCTTGATATGTTGGCTCTTGATTCTTGTAAAAATTAACATTAAAAAAAGTTGAAATTAAATCCTAAATTTGAAATTAAAGAACAATAAGTAACAAAATTATTATGTAATGCCCCACCAAGGGATCCAAAAGAATTAACCTAAAGTTTCACTAAGTTTGGTAGCATTTTTTTTTTCTATGAAACATGAAAATTAAACCATTCACAACATTCAACTGAAAGTATACATAATAGGTTACATTCCTTAAAGATCCCTTAACATTGAATCACAATTAAATCAACTAATATTAATTCCATCTAATACCACATCCACATGAAATAATAAAGAAAAGTCTAATGTTCTTAAACAATAAACTTGGTTCCAAATGTTCATTAATTAATTACATTTTAGAATGCTCAATCATCCACTGTACATGCCACAAGGTATGAAAGACATAAAAGAATATAAATATGTGAAATAAAGTACGTCATCCTATTCTAATCCATGTTGCAAGTGTAGTAAATTAAATGAAACCACATGTCATACATGATACATCATCATAGAAGATATAAACATCCATCATAAAAGATGGCCATACATCATAACATATAATTATCTGAGTGCATGGTTCCTCCCAACCATAAATAGCATCATTAGAGCATCGTGGGCCCTAGCCATCCTTTAGTGCGTAACATCTCAAATCACTGAAGAGATCATCAATATTATCATAGTAGGAATCTCACTCCTAAAACATACTACATCATATGTAGAAAGAAATCTAACATACTACAACATATGCATAAGAAATCTAATCATGCAAAATAAAGCATAGGATAAGTAAATGAAAACATCTATCATATGCTAATCATCAATATAAGAATATGTGTCCATCATCATAATCCACGAATAGAATGAATATAGATGCCATCAAGGAATGCTTTAGCCACAGAGTCTCAGACGATTCTCAAATGGTAAGAGTGAAAAAGCACTACCACCCGATTGCGTGGAACCTAAATGGTCCACTCCCACTGCGTTGAGGAGATAATCTCAAGTCCCAAACACGATATCAAATCTCATAGAACAAATAGTCTCTAAGTCCAAAAATCCTAAAAGTATACTAACTCAAAGGTTTCAACATAAATCGACATCTAATCCCAGAGGCACAACAAAGACATGTAGGAAACCTACTATGTAAGCGAGAAAGTGTCATCGCACAGATCACGCTAGAGTTACCCTAGTAGTCTCTCTATAGACCCCAACCCCCTAGTGATCCCTATGCGGCCACTCATATCCTCTCATACTGATGAGGCATACTACAGAATGCAAGGTCATAACCAAGCGTTCTCTCTACTCCCATCCTAGTCTGTACTAGCACTCAAGGCATGGGTGAGAACAAAAAATTATCTTATTAGGTTCATTTAAGTCAATATTAGGTGTAATGTTTTCACTTATTAAAAAACTTACAATGAGTTACCCTGGCAGCTACTTAGGGCCTCGACCCCCATTGCAAGGCACTTCTCAACACTAAAAGTAGATAACCTACCCTAGGCTCATGGAATCATAAATCACAAAATCACCACAGTCCTATACAAGCGACTGGAAAAATACCAAAAGATAAATCACAATAAAAACATCAAATCTCCATGAGCAACTAAAAAACATCCATTGATAATCATGAGCACAATAGTTCTCTATTGGCAACTGAAGGTATCAATGATAATCACAATATCCATTGGTTCTCATCAAGCAACCAAAAAGGCATATCATGTAGATAATACTGATCGAAGACTCCAAAATGGTCGAGTCAAAATATGTCACAACATGACAACATCAAGATCAAATAAACACTTTAGTCCTATCAAAGTGATTGGAAAGTAATCCAAACACAACTAATCGATAACTCATAAATGGTTACATAAGTCACAACTTACACAAGAAGATTGAAAATAATATCAAATAGTAAACCACATACACCATAGAGCATGCCATATCATAACCATGGTTGGGTTTATAAAGATGAAAATCAAAAGACATCATCATGACATCACAAATCATAACCCTCAAGCCTTTGGAAGACATCCTATAACTGGTCAACAATTTAGTCAACCCGAGAACCCAAAATAAGAAGCATAGAGAAAACACAAAATGCAAGCACATGTTTTGGTTCATAAAAAATCTCTTAGTTGAATTAAGTATGAGGTTTTGATTTTTCCATTTCAGAGTTAACTATCAAGTGAAGAAATATTATTCATCTTCCTCACGTATTTGTTTGATAAATCAAATATTAACACCCCTCCCCCCACATAACTCTTTTAAACAATTTTTTAAAGTGTTTTAAGAATGTTTTACTTAATCACTATATTGATAAACGTTTCCTCCTTTTAACAGATCAATTTCCTCTAAATTGCTCTAGGAACAATTATATATTTAAATCATTTATCATTTTCAAATAACTAATTTTATAATCTCAATCATTTATAAGACATCCTCGCAATTATTAAACATCCCCATATCTCTTAAATTAATTCTAATTAATTCTGATATTTAATTATAACTACATCTTTATTTGGTATCTTAATATAAAATAAAATATCATTAAGAAATTTTATACAATTAATAATTATAAGTTTTTAATATGTAATAATTAATAAATATAATAATTATTAATTATTAAAGTATACAATATTTAAAAATTTATTAATATTTAATAATATTATTTATGAAAATCAAAATATTAAAAATTGATTTCATATATCGTAAAACATTTTTTTATAAACACATAACAAAATAAAATCAGCTGTCGTAGTTAGCAATACCCTGCAGTCGCAGGGCCTGCAGCAACAGTGAGTGCATAGTGCCCTCTGTAGTCGCAGTACCTACGATCCGCAGTGGGTACGGGGTAGGGGTTTTGTCCCCCCCACTTTTAAATTATACATACATATATATATTTATAACATTTTTATAAAACCATTTTTCGAAAATGCACATCAATTTTTTTTATTTAAAATGATTTCATTTTAAGCATTTTCCACTGTGATGCTTTATAAACAAAAAACATCGCTTTTTTTTTTTTTTTTAATACACACACACACACACAGATATATGTGTGTGTGTGTGTGTGTGTGTGTGTGTGTGTGTGTGTGTGTGTGTGTGTGTGTGTGTGTGTATGTATATATATGTATATGTATATATATGTATATATATATATATGTATATATATATATGTATATATGTATATATATATATATATATATATATCTATACATATATATATATATGTGTGTGTGTGTGTGTGTGTGTGTGTGTGTGTGTGTGTGTGTGTGTGTGTGTGTATGTATACAGAATTTTTAAATAGAAAGGGCTTTCCAATTCTATAAATTATGAATTTCCCTATAATGATCATTCTCTAGATCTACCTATTAATCCCTCTAATTGGTTTGTCCATAAGCATATGAAACCCTAGTCCACTAGATTAACCCTAGTCCACTAGATTCCTCAAATCTACGCATGTGAGATTTTATCATATAGGAATTTAACTACCCATGACAAGAATGCATACAACCAAGATATTCAACACATGTAATCCTCAAAAAGAATTCAGAAGACATGAAGAAGATAGGAAGTGCAAGAAGCGAAATATCATATGCAAAAATCACGAGTGTCTACCTAGACACTGATGCTAAATCACTTCTCCTCAGAATCTGCAGAGCAAGCTCCTTCCTTCTCCAATGTTCCTCGGTCCTCCAAACATGCTCTGAGCTTCTAGGAGTGCTTGAATATAAATAACTCTCAGGAAGCACCTAGAATGTCTCTAGAAACAACCAGAAGATGAGATAAGTGTTGACAACTAAGCATGAGTCTTTTTCCAACCTTCTAGATGAGTCACAAGGTTGTAGACACCATGTGCTTAATTTGTGCACTAATTCCTGTGTCATAGACATACGTTAATAACAAAGGTGCGCTTACTCCTAGGTAAACTTATAACTTTTATTTTAATTCTTTTATTAATAATAATATTATTATTCATTTATTATTTGATTATTATTTATTATTATTATTAATTTTAATTTCTTTTATTTAATTCTTTTACTCAATTAATTTCCCACTTAATTTATTAAAATCAAAATATCATAGCATTATATTAATTTTCCCTAAAATAATTAAATTATTAATTAAATCTTTTAATTTGAGGCTTTAATTAATCAAAAATTCACCATAGACTTCTAAAATAAAATATGAAAACCCATCATAGAACAATCCACACAAAATCAGTTTAAGGGGTTAAAATCATGAATTACGTCATCTGATGCATTCGGTAGGTAAAACATCTCAAATACTTGTCCTACCTTTCTAGGACAAATGGTTTACGGGTTTAGAATTTGGACTTGAGAATTTATCTCCCCTCTCTTACTATTGAGATAGTGGGATAGAGTACACTCATCTTGGCAATTCAGGGAAGTCAATACCCGGTACCTGCAACCTGCATAAAATCCATGCATGTACATATTATATATATATATATATATATATATATATATATATATATGCTAAGCTAAACAAGCAATGGAAGGAAGTGGTGCATCATGTAGATCCTGACTAGTAGGTGACTACAACTCCCTTCCTTAACCACATCAGAAATGCCATACATAAAAGAACAAACATGCACACCATACACATGCAAGTATGGGGTAAGTATCCATAAGAAAACACATGTGATAATAAGCCATCTAACTAATCATCATCAATAATCAAGAATAATGTAATAATCATCATGCATACATGAAATGTAGAGTCTAATTAATCTCATCGTAAATCACTAAATCCATAGCACAATATCTGATAGTCTCAAAATAATGCTACTAACCATCAACATAAAATTATCCTAACAGAGTTCGGCCATAATAGCAACAGTGTATCTAGAAAAATGTAAATGAGGGCAGGCACTATAGATTATAGTACTATCACTTACTAAGTTGCTACTTTTTAGTGCTATCAGCTATTACTGCCACTAATAGCAATAGTAATAGTTTGAGAAGATGACCTAGCTTCAATGAGTTTCTTTAAGGTGCTCCATTCTACATCATTTGGAAGCTCCATTTTTTTGAGGTTGTAGCTAAATAGTTGTAACCTCATCAACAATGAATACTTTTGAGAGATAGTTTTACATGAATCAAGAAATTTATCTATTACTTCATTCATTATTGACAGTGTTTTGATGCAACTTGCAATTCTTTTTGGAGTGGTTTTCTCAAGCAAGTTGCCTAAATCAAAATTCATGTTGTCCTACAACTTTTTCATGTAATTTTCTTTTCCAATGAATCTGTTGTCTGAGTTCACTCGATTTGGTAATCCAACATTTAGCAAGTTTAGTATGATGTGATTCATTTTCATCAAGTCTTTGGAAGCAGATTTGAGAGCTTGAGCTATTTCTATTACTCATTCACAATTGTGACAGACATCAATGGTCATCACAGAGGCATCCAAGCGATTGTTTATTCCATGGTTTGCCAAATCCCTGTCACTGGATCTCTTTATTTTATTCAAAATTTGGTCAGCAAGATTTTTTAAGGAATTGGTAAAGATTTATCTTTTACCCTGAACATCGTTTTTTACATTTTCAAAGACAAGTCTAAGACTGATATCACTATTCTTCATTATTTTGTCCCAATTTTCTTGTCTAATAAGCTTAACCGTGTTTATTATAGTACCCTTCACATGATGTTTTTTAAAAGAGGTCATTCTATTTTGTGCCATTATATTTTCCATCTTTTTCTTCATTTCAGACATCTCTTTTTCACTCTTTTTGTATTTCCTCGAGTAGCCCTTGTCAATTAGTTGCTCTCTTCCTCTCATCCTCCAATTTCTTCTTCAAATCTTGGATTGCATTTACAATAGTTACCTCTTTTTTCTTCTCTTCCTCAAGTTCCCTTTTCAAATCATGGATTTTCTTTGCAATGGATTCCTCCTTTTTCTTCGCATTGTCCAATTCCTTTTTCAAATCATGGAGTCTTTGAGTAGACTCATCTTTCTTCGTGTTCTCCAATTCCTTTCTCAAATTGAGGATTTTCTTTATAGTTGACTCCTCTTTTTTCTTTGCATTCTCCAATTCCCTCCTCATATGGTGGATTGTGTCTGTGCTTGCAATAGCACTAGACTCTATTTACTTCACATTCTCCAATTCCTTCTTCAAATCAAGGATAGTTTTTGTTGTTGACTCTTTTTTTTTTATATTCTTCAATTGCTTATTCAAAGTGTAGATTGTATTTGCACTAAACTCCTCTTTTTTCTTCTCATTCCCTGATTCCTTTTGTAAATTATAAATCGTCCTTGCCCTAGACTCCTCTTTTTTCTTTTCATTCTCCAATTCTATCTTCAAATTATTATTTTCCTTGACAGTAGAGTCCAGGTCAGTTTTCAATTTATTGTTGACCTGTGCACTACTCTTTATAGACTTGAACAATTGTGCAGTAGAGGCTTGTTGATGTTGAAGTCTTGTTTGGCATCATTCAATTCTTTAGTCAAATTTCTCACTTGTTTATTCATCTTTTCTTGCTGGACAATTGCCTCTGTAGGAGAAGAATACTTTATCATGTTTTGCAATTCTTTGAACCTGTTGTCTATTGATTTCTTCTTAGCCTTCACATTATCAAGGTCTGCCTGTAACTTTTCTATTTTCTTTGTAAGCCTTTTTTTTTTCCTTCTCCACTTTTAGAAGTGTAGAGTAGACCATTTTGTTGCTCTCTTTTGATATATTGATTTTGTCAATATTTTTTACTTTTGAGAAATCCATTTGAAGACTAGTAACTTGTATATTGTTATGATTTATTACATTTTTTTGTGGATTATTATCTCTACCCAAGAGCATAATAGCATGAAGTTCATCATTTCATTGTTTGGATCATATGTTGGAAATATTCAATTAGGAGATCCCTGACATTCAACAACTGCATCACTTTTCAAAGTCTTCATAATTTGCCTATTTCTTTCACTTGTCTGTTCAAACCTTGATGCAAACTTGTTCAAACTAAGATCTGGGTTTGCTAACACAATTGAGTGTTTGAAAGGTGAATTATCAGTTGTATCATTGTATGCTCCTCCAACTCCAGTTAAAATTACTCCACCCACAATTGTATTTTGAGGATTGCTAATAGACTGAAGATGGCCCATTCCAAATCTTGGCATTTTAGGACTATTTTTTGAGTTTTGTACAGAAGCTACTAGTGCATACATTGGTGAAGTAACGACTGATATTGTTGGTAGTGTAATTGTCATAACTTTTTTCTTTCTTGCACAAGGTTCATCCATGCTAGTGCTAGTGCCAGTGCTAGTGGGATCAACTACAACTAGATTTGAAGATTTAACAAATAATGTGTTGGGATGACCTTCAGAAGAAAAAATATAATATTTTTTCCCTTTCTAAATGAATCATCTTCAATCTCAAAGAATCCAATGATTGGATTACATCCTCTTTTGGGTGGGTTTGGTACTAGAACTTGATTCCAAATCCCTTCACCACTTTCACCAATGGGCCCTATACCTGCATAACCCATTTTTTGTATCATAGTTGTCCCTTTACTATACATTTTTTTAACAAAATCTCTTCCACCGATTGACCTAGAATCTTAAATACCTTGAAGGTTGGCATCAAACTTGAGGTCCTCTTGTCTTTCATTATTACTATCACTACCAAAATCATATAGTACAGTTGGATGCTCTTTATTCCAATAATCGTTGAAAAGTTCATCCTCTTCAATTTCATCAAAACTAGCTAATGTCCTTGGTTCGCCCAAATTTTGCCTCATTTTCCAAAAATTAGTCATCTTGGTTTGACACCACAAGGCAGATGTGCATGCCTCTTTAATTACTTTCGGCATCGACCTATTAGACGGTTCATATGCTTTCTTGTAGAAATTTAAGTATATCAGAGGCTTTGATTTGTGCAACATCATTATTTGGGATGAAAATTCTTGCATTGAAATATTATTCTCTATTAAATGTTTCTCCATCTCTTTCTTAACCTCATCCCATGAATCCTTATTTTTTAACTTTTCTATTAATCGCATCCACTAATGTTGATATTTTATCGCAGAGTTCCCATTGGTAATAAGACTCATTTTTATTATGTTTAGTGGATCATAATTCCAATGACTAACAAAATGAAAGCTAAAAAAGTTACCAATTTATTTGCCACTTTGAAAGCCTTTATCTCAAATGTGAGGCCTCCAATTGCGAAAGGCAAGAAAGGAAATATCATTTTATTTTGTTGTCCACTGAAAAGTTCATCTGTGCTCTCCATCTGTCGTAAATATTCCAATGCAAAAACCCTTTCAATAACACGCATTGGAAGTTTGCAAGGTTCAACCACTAAATAGTAAAACCTTAAGAAAATGTACTCTTCCATGAAGAACCAGTCAACCAATTGAATCTGACTTCCTAGTTGAATGCAACCTTGACAAGACACAGGTAATCTAGGCATCGAAGCGCCTATGATTTTTTGGTAAATAGGTGACAAAAGGAAGTCTAAAAAATGGTTGTAGTTTTTATTTGTAGAAGACATCCTCATCTTATGTGTCCACTCATATATTGGACTTGGAGTCTCTGATTTCTTCTGGATTTTCTCATCAAACCTATAGACCTCAATATCAAGCTTGTTGTTCTCTGTCTCAAATATTGGGCAATGATTTGCTAAAAGAAGGTAGCACAAGTAACTTGTGAACCTAAATATCTTTTTATTTCTTGTTGTTGTACTTTTTTTAATCATTAGTAATTGTTGTTGCATAGATTCAATTATGTTTTGAACAAAATTATATCTTAAATCTACCTTCTCAACTAACTGACCTCGAAAATGGATATTATAAATCATTTTAAGAACACTGGCCCCCACTTCCTTGTTACTATCCAATCCCAAACAAAATGATAATAAAGAAATAGTATTCTAAACCCATGGCACAAAAATATCATATTGATAAGGTGGCTTATAGCCTATGTCTAGTGTAAGACTAGTAGAGGACTCTGAGTTTATTAACTCTTAATATATGAATCTTGAAAAACTCTTTCTAGTTTGTCATAAGCACGTGCTAGTTTATCCAAGTCAATAAACTCATTAAAGCTTTTGGGTTTAAACCCTAGGCCTAGGTCTAACAGAGTGAAAAATTCACTCTCAGTCATGGATATAATTTCCTCTTGAGTGTTTTGGTTTACAATTGTGTTTCTATTTCCATCATAATTTTGAGTGCATAGCATTACAATTTCAGGGCAAGAGAATACTTTGGGTACAACAAGGTTTGCTAATCCAGTAACTAGACCAACTAGTTTATTTGTATGTGCACAAATATTGTTGTTATATTTGTAATAATTTCTCCCCTTTGGTGGATCTTTCCACTTATTAAACAATGAATGTCTAATTCCCATGATTCCAAAATCTCCATGGATAACAAGATAAAAAATATCATGACATTCATCAGTGAAACTTAGGGTTTGTAGCACTTCCCTGAGTTCTATAATGTGTTTCTTTTCCTTTATGCTTGCACTCGTATAGGAGGATTTTGATTTTGTTTTTCCCATGCCTGCAACTGCTTATTAAAAAAAATTCTTCTTCAAGCCCTATTTAAAATAATTGTAAAGTGTAAACCTAAGATAGTTAAAATCAAGATTTCTATTGTCGCAAATTGCAATGAAAAAAGTTTTTAAAAAATTAAACACTTGGAATCGAGATTGGATTATTGGTGTTGTCGTCTGATGCTCAAGTTTCACACTTTCAGTCTTCAGAACACAAAATGGAATTTTGCCAATCTTTAAAAATTTGAAATTTGAAAACCCTATTGTATCAAACTCAACTTGGAGAACTTTCAATTTCATACTCTAAAAACATACAGGGTTAATAGTTAAAAGTTAAAATGATAGTATTAAGTAATTAATGGTTTTAGGTACTTTACTAATAGTATGTACAATGTACATGTAAACAACATAAATAGTCAAGACTCAATAATTTAGTAATGTACATAACAATAATAATAAAAAGTAAAAATTTATTATATTGATCTACATTTGAATAATGTAACGCCCCGCCAAGGGATCCAAAAGAATTAGCCTAAAGTTTTACTAAGTTTGCTAAACTTTTTTTTTTTTTTTCTGAAGTAAGAAAGTATAACATACACATCAAACACATAGTAGCGGAAGCAATAACATGTAATCATCAACAAACATACATAACAGGTTACATTCCTTAAGGATCCCAAGACGTTGAGTCACATTTAAATTTAATTAATTTTAAGTCTAACAACTACCACATCCACATGAAAGAATAATGAAAAGTCCAATGTCCATAATATACATTTGTTCTGAATGCCTCTTGGCAAATTAATTCGAAATGCTCAATCATCCACTGTACATGTCACAGGGTATGAAAGGCTTAAAAGAATATACATATGTAAAAATAAAGATACATCATCCTCAAATCCATGATACAAAGTACAGTAAAATAAATGAAATCATTCACCATACATCCATAATGATAAAACATCGATCATAAAATCTAACCATCCATCATAATAACCCATGAACAGAATGAAGGTAAATGCCAACCAAGAAAGCTCCAGCCACGGTGACCACAGACGAATCTCAATGGTAAGAGTAAAAAGCACTACCACCCGATCGTGTGAAACCTAAATGGTCTGCTCCCACCACGCTAAGGAGATAGTCTCAAGTCTCAAATAGGATATCAAACCACATGATCACAAAAACTCTCTAAGTCCAGGAAATCCCAAAAGTATACTAACTCAAAGTTTCCAACACAAAGATCAACAACTAGACCCAGAGGCACACAAAGACACGTAGGAAACCTACTATGTAAGTGGGAAAGTGTCATCGCACGAATCATGTTGGAAGTTACCCGAGAAATCCCCTAGGAATCTCGGGTCCCCTGTGTTCCTGCGGCCACTAGTATCCTCTCGTACTGACGAGGCATACTACGAAATGCAAGGTCGCAACTAAGCATTCTCTCTACCCCATCCTAGTCTATACTAGCACTCAAGGCATGGGAGAGAACATAAAATTAATCTTATTAGGTTCATTTTACTCTCATTTAGTGTAAATGTTATCAATTAGTAAAACAACTTACAATGAGTTACCCTGGCAGCCACTTAGGGCCCCGACCCCCATTGCAAGCCACTTCCTAACACTACATATAGATAACCTACCCTAGCTCATGAAATCACAAATCACAAAATCACCTTAGCCCTATACAAGCAACTGGAAAGCATCACAAGTATAATCCACAATAATCACATCAGTTCTCTACGAGCAATTGGAAAGCATCAAATAATAATCATAATGATCACAATAGTTCTCTATCAGCAACTGAAGGCATCAATGATAAATCACAATATCCAATGGTTCTCCAATGAGAAACTAGAAAGTATCCCAATAATAGATCATAATACTGATCGAAGACTCCAAAATGGTCAAGTCAAAACATGTCACACAATGACATCATCAAGAACAAAACAAATGCTTCAGTCCTCTCAAAGCGATTGAAAAGTAACCCAAGTATACCTGATTGATGACTCAAAAATGGTTATCAAATATAATTGATCGATGACTCAAAAATGGTTAAGTCAAGTATCTCATATACATACACCTCAGCTTCACACAAGGAAACTGGAAAGCAATAACAAACAGTAAATACATCCACACACATCATAGAGCATATCACACATGACTATGGTTGGGTTTAGATAGATCGAGAACAGATCATCATATCATCACATTCGCATAACCCCCAAGCCTCTGGTAAACGTCCTAAACTAGTCAACACTCTAGGACCACCCAAAACCCCAAACATAGACAGTACATAGAAATCATCAAAATCTCACAATTGGTTTTGAAAGATAAAATATTGCTGAATTAAAGTAAGGTTTCTATTTTCAGTTTCATATACGTTTCAAGTAACAAGTTTTGCAACTATCCCTTGCAATTAACCCATTTGTATATTTAAATGATTGTACAATTACCCTATAAATAATCTAAGGATATTCTTTTATTTATTTAGTTTACAAAAATAGTTATTTATTGACTTTAAATAAAATAACTTTTAATTTATAAAAATCAATATTGTTAATCAATAATAATTAAATAAATTTTAAACTCCATTAAATTATCTTCAATTATTAATTAAACTTAATTAAATTATCTTTAATTAAATTCATTAATAATTATATTCGTATTCACACAAATAATTAGCATTACAAACTAGTAATTAATAAAAATAAAATAAAACTATTTAAAAAGAATTCTTAATTAATAATATTTATTAATTATTAAATTTATTAAATTAATATTATTAAATTAATTAATTAATATTATAAATTAAAAATAATAATTAAAAATATATATAATACTATTAACAAATTACTTTAATTAAAATATTAATAAAAATTTATTAAAACTTTAAAGGTATCTTACTTTAATAGAAATGTTAATAAAAGTTCTTTTTTAAAAAAAAAAAACTTTAAACATGTCTTATTTAATGAAAGTTTATTTAAAACTTTAAACGTATATTACAAGTTTAGAAAACCTTTTTGTAAACGTATCCCTTTATTCTTAATAACCACTGGCCCCTTAATATAGCGTGCAACTTAGACGTACCATTGGTAGACTACGATAAGGTACAACCACCGACAATTCTTTTTAAATTAAAACTTTATATAATGTTTTCCACTAATATATATATATTGTTTTTTTTTTGTCTAAATAAACAATCCAAATATATTATAATCTAATATATTATTACTATTTTTAAATATACTTCTTTTAAAATATGATTTATGTATATAAAATAAAATGTCTCTCCTTCTTATTTTTATTATTATTATTATTATTTTTAAATAATTTTGTTTATTTAAAACAACCTTTCCAATAATATTATCAAGTTTTATTATTATATATTTACTAATATATATACATTTTATTTATTTATTTATTTATTTTTATAATAATAATTGAAATTTTAATCTGATAGGAAAAAAATAAGTTGAATCATTCGAATTTTCGATCTAAGATTTCATTTTCAAAATCAAACCCTTTTAAAATTTAAATTTCTCAATTTCATTTAAATTCAAACCCAAATCCTGATTTAATTTTGATTTCTTTCAATTGTTGAACGAGGTTTTCTACATAGTGTTTCAATCTAGATATAAAGATGAAATCGAATAGCAAAAGACCCAGAACGAAGAATTGACACATTCAAGAAGACAAGTTCTTACAATCACGAAGTAGACAGGAATATCAAGTTGCATAATTCAATCAGTGATCACAAGATCCTACCTCAACTTAATGCTAACATGCAACCAACCGAGAATTGTAAGAAAAATCGCTTCCAAAATTTGCATCCAAGATTTGTCTCCAAAAATTCACTTCCAAAATCTGCGGTCCCTCAAAAATGAACCTCAAAGTTGTGATAAGGAGTTTCCTCCTCAAATCGGGGCACTAATTGTGCATTCACCGGAGAGGACTCTTTGCTCACAAGACTCAAACTCCAAATTAACTTTTTATTAATCTGTGCTTTATCTTTCATTAATCTTTTCCATGCACATTTATGAATTATAAAATTACTTTAATCTCATGAGCACTTCATGCAATAAAAATATATTTATTAATTTCACTTATATATTATCTTTTAATCACTTTCTTCTATTTTAAACTTATGCACGCATCATGCAATGTAGAATCTTTTTAATAATTTAATATCTTTTCCACTTCTTAATTCATTTTAGAAACTTAATTGATAAAATATTTATTAATTCAATTAATAATAATATTTAGCATTTATTTAAAAATGAACTCTAAATATTTTATTATTAAATTAAATAAATATTATCACGTTCTAAATTTGAACTCTTAACTTTAATCTCCAATTTTAATTCTTTTTATTTAATTAATTTCTCAATTAATTAAATATAATTAAATATTAAAATGTCATAATAATCTTCTATTAAATTAAATTATTAATTAATGTTTTTAATTAAACTTAATTAATAGAAAATACACCAAAGACTCATAAAGACAACATACTAAAACCCATCAAAGAAAAACACATACTAGATCAAACTAAAGGGTTATGATCACGAGTTAACGTCATTCGATGCATTCGAAGGGTACTGACTCAGATACTTGTCCTAATTTTCAATTAGGGCAAATGGCTTAAAGGTTTAGGATTTGGACTCAAGAATTTATCTCCCCTCTCTTACCATTGACATAATGCGATAGGGTGCGCTCATCTTGGCAATTCAGGGAAGTCGATACCCGGTACCTGCAACCTGCATAAAATCCACGCATGTACAGACACAATATTCTAAGCTAAACAAGCAATGGCAGGAAGTGGTGCATCGTGTAGATCCTGACTAACAGGTGACTATGACTCCCTTCCTTAACCACAACAGAACACCATACATAAAGAAAACAAACACGCACACCATACACATGCAGTATGGGGTAAGTATCCATAAGAAAGCACATGTGATAATAAACCATCTAACTAATCATCATCGATAACTGAAAACACTGAATAATCATCATACATACATGAAGTATAGAGTACCAAATAATCTCATCATAAAAATCAACTGAATCTGAAACAATAACTGATAAACTCAAAGTAATGCTACTAATCATAGGCGTAAAACTGGCCTAAAAGAGTTCAATAATGATAATAGAAATGCGAACTAGGGGCAGCCACTACAAATAAATTTATTTATTTTAAAGAAATTAATTAATAAAAATAGAACCTAATTATCGATGATTTGATATGATTTTCAGGTGAATTTGTGGAGTGATATCTAGAATCGTGACACGTGTCAATCATGAGACTTGTCAAGGACACATCTCACAATTCTGGGTGAATCTAGGCACATGGAAAAGCATTTCCCAAATCGACCTAAAATTCATCTCAGGATGTCAATGTTTCTTTTAGTCAACAATCAAGATTTCAATTTTTGAGTAGAATCTTAAATCTTGTAGTACACGTGTCCCAATTTTGAGTTAGTTTAATTATTTATATAAAATATTTTTATATTAAAAAAAATATAATTTATAATAATTATTATAATAGTTATAATATAATATAAATAAAAAAATTTCTTTTCTATTATAGAAATGATTTTTTTTCTATCATAAACTTTTTATTGTAAAGATGATATGAAAATTTCAATGAAGATATATTAAATTTTATAAAATAAAATTGGTGCAAGATATGAAACAAGTGCCACTAGTACTTGCCTTTAATTTTTATGTAAATCTAATTTAAATTGAATAAATTTATTATAATATATAAAATATTTTAATTGATAAAAAATGTAATATATTTTTTTTTTTGTAATGATGTTAATTTAAATTTAAATTATATTCATAAATATATTATATAATCATTGATATATATGTCCTATTAGATATATATCATATCGTTATAATTATATTATATTATATTATAAATAATTATATTATATGTTCTATTATATAATAAATAATTATAAATAAAAATAATAATATTATTATAATAATAATAAATCTTAAATGATTATATAATATAAGTAATATTATTTTTAATTGAATGACAAATTTTTTATTATAATTTATAAAAAAGTACATTATTAAAATATAAAATATAAACCAATGCACTTACATTAAAAATATATATATTAACATTAATAAATTACATTGAAAATGAAATATTTAGCTCTTAGCCCTAAGCCTAGTACTTATCGGCAAGTACTAATAATTATTAATAAATTATAATGACAATAGTTTAATTTAAATAAAATAAATAAAATTTAAAAATATAATTACAAATGTTATATTTTTATTCATATTTATTATTTAGTTTCAAAATAAAATGTAATATAGTTTAATTATCTATAAATTATTAACATATATTGATAATTGTGATAATTGTTTATAAATATAGTTATTAACAATATTAACCGAGTCTTCCAATTGGCAATGACCGGACACATGTCACGATTCTGGTTGAATCTAGGCACATGGGAAAGCATTCTCCAAATTGGCTCGAAATTCATCTCAGGTCATTGATCCTTCTTTTATGCAATGGTTGAGATTTTAGGTAGAATCTTCGAGTACACATGTCCCAATTTTGGGTAGAAATAGACTTTATCTTCAATTTTTTAAAATTTCCCCGAAATTGAGCCGCGGTTAGTGAAAATAATTTACATAGCATATTAATTAATATAGAGAAAAATAAAAGAAATTGTTATTAATTATTATTATTTTACTTTTAAGCTTGAACAATGAGCATGTCAAAATCATGATGTTAATTTAATTATTTATATATAATATAATTTATAATAATTATTATAATAGTTTTAATATATATAAATAAAGAATTTTCTTTTCTATCATAAGCTTTTTATTGTAAAGATGATATGAAAAATTGAATGAAGATATATTAAATTTTATAAAATAAAATTGGTGCAAGATATGACATAATAATGACACCAATAGTGGCATGTCGTGATGGTTAAGTTGTTGTGTTGTTATCCTTGCCATCAAGGTTCAAATCTCATGGGGATGAGGTCCCTCATTTGTGGCCTCACTGGTTCATAGCTCCAGGTCAAAGTGTTTACCCCTCTTAAAAAAAAAAAAAAAAAAAAAAACATAATAATGACAATACTTTAATGTAAATAAAATAATTACAATTTAAAAATATAATTGCAAATGCTATATTTTTATTCATATTTTTTATTTAGTTTCAAAATTAAAATATAATATAGTTAAAATATCTATAAATTATTAACATATATTGAAAATTGTGATAATTGTTTATAAACTATTCTTCATCATTTAACAGATTTCATAATGAAAAAAAAGTTAGGAATAGGTGACAAGATAGGTATGAAATAAACATTTGACACATAAATTATCAAAATTATATTTAACTTTGTTAAGGTTATAATCAATTAATCTTTAGTTTTCCTTGAAGCTCCATTTGTTTTAACCAGTCAAATAAAAGAAAAATGGTTAATTATTAATAGTTAACTATTTTTAGCAAAGTCATAGACTAACAATAACATTTCAATAGTGCATTGAGAATCAAGATGCCAAAAAAAAACTTACAAAATCATGGACTAACAAGAATAATGATTTGAGAGGCCAAAAACTATTGTTTTCATTGATAATATTTTAGACTATACAATGTAAATAATATTGATTCATAGCATAGATATTCAAAACAACTGATTAAATTAGCTTGGTTTACTATTTTTTAATTTACAAAAAAAGGGCAAGGCTCAATCCAAAGAAAAATACATATATCTTAAAAACATTTTTTTTCCCTAAGGGCAATGGGTAAGGAAACAATATTTAGGAAACAGGGAATAACAAACTAGAGAACTAGGGAACCAAGGGCTGAGGGGCCAAGGGCTTGAAGCCTTTAATTAGAAAGGTCTTCAAGTCTGCCTATGAGGAATCTATTAGAGAAGATGATGTTGTTGAACTTGCTAATGTCATCCAACAACAACCACTTCCATAGAAAATTCCTTCTGAGTTGCGCCCACTTTCGATGGCGAGTCAATTATCATTCATTCATGCCAAGTAAAAAAGGATGCTTATGTATAATGCATCCTATGCCTTCCAACACTTGTCTGTTACGTCTGTAAAAGGGATGCCAATGCCTAGCCCTAGTACCTACTCAACCAATATAAGAATTTTGACATCATCTTCAAAAAATATTTACTTAAAAATGTTACATAAAAGTATCAACATGTCTATTTGAGTACCTTCAAGGTTGAGAAGAGATGTGAGGAAGCAGGAGGTAATATCCGTGGACACATGGTACCTTTTACCATTTCTTAAGAATTCATGGCCGAGTACCATGAATATAGCATGACAGATAAAAGGACTTCAGGCATCTAGCTTGCAAACCATGGCAAGGATATCATCAGGAATCTTACCCAAAAAGGGCTTTTGCAGAGCCATTGTAGTGCATTTTAAGTGAATTGGCGTATCCATGACTAAGATTCAAAAAACTCTACAAAGTGCAACTGCAAACCAAATTCAAATTGAAGAATATGAGAAATGATAATGAAAGAGGAATTGAAGAGGCTATTTAGTAGAAATTTCATTTAATTCTTTGGCATTCACAATCTTTTATATCTTATTTTTTCATATTCTTGTTAATTTTCAAGTGTGTGAAATGCCAAAATGTACTAGTATTAATGTCAGAAAGTCGATAGTGCTTGACATTGAGTAATGATTTTCATGCAAACCTTTCCACATGTCTCCATTCCATAGAATTTTGTGTCACTCTAGGTCTTTTCAAGCTAGTGGCCCCAAGATGCATCTTCTATTGTTGATCTATAATTAATCAATGGTCAATAAAACTATTATATTTACTATTAACAATAGGAAAGTGACAATAGTCGACTTGGTAATAATGGCACTAATGTAACAATGTTATAACATTAATAATAATAATACACCTAAGATAGTACACAATTTGAAACTTGAAGTGACTACTCAACAGTCAGTATAGTCATTAGCCAATATGTGTACAAATTTTGCTTTCAGATTAAGCACTTTTTCAGTTTACCACTAAAGATTAGCCAAGACCATTATTATTCATTTTCCTAAAAAACAAGTAATTTGCCTCTGACATTATTAGTCCGTTTTTGGCAAGGGAAAAAATAGGCATCATTTATTTATCCATCAGCAAAAAAAAACATTAATTCGCCACATTTAAAATGATTTTTGCTAGGGCAAGAAAAAAATTGCCAACATATAATATTTTATTTCCCTATATGGAACAAAAAAATTGCTCTCAACATTAAAATTGTCTTGCCCACAAAATGTTGGATTCACCAGCATTTTAGGCATTTTTTTCAGGAGGGGTTTCTTAAAGTTATCATTGTTGACAAATGCAATGATTCCAAGTTCTTTAAACCTGTTGAGTATACCTCATTTTTTCCTTGGTATAATATTAGATAAATGCACTTGAAATTTTGAATTTGATATTATTAAAATATTATGAGTTTAATGCCTTGTTGATTCCCATTAGAGAGCTTGTCAATTAATATTGTAAGTGGACTTTTAGTATAAAATTTATTTTTAGGCCATTTGATTAATTATAAATAGTTATTAACTAGATATTTTTGATTGAGTAAAATAGGTTTTGAAGGGGCCCTAACACCTTGTACAATAGATCTAAACATTTAATCCATAGAGCCCATCAACCAAAACATGACATAACAAATTGGACCAGGACAACAACAAAAAGTGAACCATCAAAGGATAACAACCAAAATATATCACTAAAAATAATAGAAAGAAAAAAATAGAGATCAGACACAAACCACAAGACAACAAAGACCCATTAGCCCATGTTCTTTATTAGCTTCGTAGCCTACAGCTCAAGTTGATCCATTCTTTCAGTAACCTTTTTATTTTCTCAATCTCTACAACAACTGGGGATCCAATTTCAAACACAAGCACTCCTTGAAAGATCACATTAGGAACATCAAGATATATTTAAAATTAAAGGTTAAGTAAAAAGAAAAGCTTACTATTTAATGCACGAACAATGTATTATCAAACACAAGGAAGAGTACTCTATCCAGATAGGGCAATAAATGGCACGACTTTTCATAGTGTAAATAAGTTGCACCATAGCCGATGCCTAAAGCAAGTGCTAGTAGATTTTCATAATTCACATAGCTAACTAGTCCTTGCCTTCTAGTGAGAAAACTTTCCATGTTCTATTTGATATTAAATTTTATTTTGTAAATTTGATCCATTCTCATATTTCTCATTTAAGGTATGGTTAGCTTAAAATTTATCATTAAATAAAATTATGGTATTTTTATTTCTATTTTTTATTGGGTGTGATCCCTTTTACTTAAAGTCTTTATTTTTTGGCTGAGGAAATGGGGCAAAAAATTGGGCTGGAGAGATGTGTCTTTTCCCCAAGATTTAATCTGGCATTATGCATGAGCTCTAGGTGCATTTTAATGCTTGTACAATTGGTAGGATGGTCAGATGTAGCCAATTTCTTTCTGCATGCAACATCACATGGTAAGCATTTACCCTAGCTAGAACTGATTCCAAGTGGATTTGGAGAAAAGTTTGGTCAAAGCTCAAAATTAGTTTCTTAAATCAACCATTAATCTTCATTCTTCAATATGTGTAAATGTAATCTTCGTTCTTCAATATGTGTAAATGTGGGTCATGCCATTCTTGTGAACTATAAGAAAGGAATTTTCAAGTAGATTACCATTACCATTTCTGTATAGGATTTTATTAACAAGAAGGAAAATAATTTGTTTTATTAATTTACAATTCTCACAAAAGACACCAAACTATCAATGTTAATGGACAAGTGGTCAGCATGTTGTGTGATCTAGTTGGGTGCATCATCAAACTCATTCTTCATCACACACTCAGCTTTTCTATTTTCATTGGGAGAAATTGTCATGATTTTGTGGTATCCTCTTTGAAGGTTTGATGTGTGAGATTCTTATGTGTGTTACTAGGTAGGACACATGTTGTAGACACCTAAAAATCCATTAGAAAATAAAGTATTTTTTATTTTCTGAAAAATTTCTGATGACATCATCATTTATTAATTAATTATTTAATTAATTAATTAATTAATTTTTATGCCATTAAATCCCTTTATCTTAATTAAAAATATTTAATTAAAGAATCCCTCCCAAAAATGTTTAAATCTTATTTAAACATTATTTCCTTATTTATTAATTATTTAATTAATAAATTGACCAAAAATCCTAAAATAAATAAAAAATTTATTTTTTGCCAAAAACTTGGCCAATTTCCTTATGACCAATAACCTCTTCCAAAATCTTCTAATCCTTCTTTAATTTCGATTAAAGGCTAATCCCATCATTTCCTACCCCTAATCCCAACTCAAAATATTTAATTAAGATTAAATATTAATCCTCATGTTTATTAAAAAAGTTTTAATAAATATCTCCTCAACCCAAACCCTTGAAATAAATAAAACTTTATTTATTTCTTAAAAATCTAATTTATCCTCATCCTAAGAAGTTCTAGACTCTTCTAGAAAGTCTTCATCCTCATCCTAGGAAATTCTAGACTATTCTAGAAAGTCTTTATCCTCATCCAAAGTCTAGACTCTTCTAGAAGATGTCTTTAAACCTAATCCTAATCACCTCCTAACCTTGTCACATTCCCTAAACATGGGTTAAGACTTACTAACCCAAGCCAAAGTTAACAAATATCTTCTCCTTCACCCACCCTCATTAAATGCCATCCACTTGCCTATCCCTAAGCTAATCCTAAACCATCCTAATTCATCCTCTAATCATTTGCACAAGCCTAAACAAGCTTAAAACCTTCCTAATCAAGTCCAAGTTGAAATTTCTCTCATCACCCTCAAAATATCTCAACCATAAAACTTTATGAAGTCCACTAGGTCATAAATGACTCTTACAAGCCCTTTTATTGCTCTTACAAGTCATTATGAGGGTCTTTATGAAGATTTTATCCCTTGAGCCTCCTTTGTTGACTCATCCTTCCCCTTTCCTCCATCCTCTCACCATGTGACATGTGTCACTCCTTGATTGGCTATAAGGAAGCACAATCCATGTGCTCTCTTCTCATGCAATCTGAGCCCTCCATGAGCTTTTTTCCATCCTTGCATCTTAGCCCTCAATCTCTCAAGCCTCTTGCCTATAAATTGGATCCTTCCCCTTTGCAAAATAAAACAATCCATGAAGTAAAGTCATAATTCCATTTTAAGAAGCCATTTTACATCAAAACCATACACTCACACCCAAATTCCAACTCCATTTGAAGCCCTTTTTGAAGCATAAAGCTTGAGCACACATCCTATCTATTTAGACAAAGCTACTCAACAAGAGAGCTTCTCATTGAGAGAGCCCATTAATGGCTCATATTCTCAATTGAGAGTTCATCTTAGTCTATCTTGAAGTTTATGAATTTTGTTTAGTTTATAGAAGCTTTATTTAAATTTGGTTTCTATTAGCATACTAACATTGCTCATATACATTTTGGCACGCCCGGTGGGACCCCGCATGGGTCATCTTCATTAGCTTTTTTAGTCAAGTTTTGTATGTCATTTGCTGATTTTGGCTAATTTTGCTTTTTTTTTGTGATTGGTAGGATTGTATAAATTGGTTTTGTAGGTCCACATGAGCATGAAGAAGACAAAGGAACTCATAGTCAATCTCATAGTATTTGCAGATTTTTCAAGCTTATAGGTGGAAAAAGCACTTGGAATTCTTCTTCCTCTTCTTGTCTATATTCTTCTTATTTCATCTACTTCTTCTTTTTCTTCTTGTGGGAGATCTTGGCCATTTTTTTTTTAAGGAAGCAAAATCATACACACTTCTTTTTAGTGCTTAAAATGAACCCCCAAATCATACTTAAATCCATTAAAAAATTAAAAATTTGCAAAAAAGAAAAAATCTTTTAACAAGTGAAACTAAACCAATCTAATCATTTGCATCCTTGCAATATCAAAGTTTTAGATGCATTCATGCAAAGTTAGGAACACTTCATTTTTGGGAATTTAAAAAGAACTTCAAGTTTCCATTTCAAAAGGTTCAAAATCAACACTAAGTGCACACTAAAATCTAAATCAAACTCATAGCATCAATCAAGGATAAAATGAACCTCATTTGCAAATATGTTAAAGTTCTTTTAAAAATTTCATGAAAACTAAAAGTCCTAAATGGTTGCCAAAATTGTCCTAAAAATATTTGTTATTTGTTCCAAACAAATGTCTTGTTGCAAAATCTTGAATGCTTCTTAGGTTTTTTATGCATCAAAACAATCTAGGAATATCATTTTTGGGCTTAAAACATGCAAACTAGAACACAAAATCTTGAATGAAAAGAAAAGTCCAAAGAGTCATTTTCACTTTTGAGTCCAAAAACAATCTTGAATGATCTAAGGTTAAAACAAAGCACTTCAAAGTTCTTAAAACAACACACAAAATATCAATCTTGAATGCTCAAAGGAAAAAACTTGAATGTTTAATCACTTGTCTTTGAATGCATGTTGCTAAAATCACTCTTGAATTCCATGGATTAAAATCAAATTTTCCTTGAATGCATGATTAAAACAAAAAATCCAGTCTTGAATTCTAAGGATCAATTAACCATTGCAATATCAAACACTTCATTTGGAGCTTCTAAAAATTGAACAAAACAAATCTCTTTTCCACATGCAATCTAGGTAAAGTTTGATTTTTGGACATTTAAGAAACCTTGTTAAGTTAAAATACAAATTTGCAAAAATCAATTTGAGTAGTTCTTTGGACTCACCTCTTTTCTAATCAGCCATCAAATATTAACCATTGGTTGCAATCTCAGCGCCATTTATGGGGATGGGTCTACTTGAAAAAGGTGTTAAATGTTCCACAATCTAACTCACTCACTTGGTCTTTGAATGTTTGCTTTAACTTTATCAAAATTCTTAAATGATCAAAACTCTAGATTAAATCGATCACACTTCAAGTTTGGGCACTAAAATTGAACAACAACTGATGTGGAGAGCCTCCGGGCGCGCGCTTGAAATCGAATCTCACACACTTTTGTTTTGGGCTTAAAACAAACTCACACTCAATCTTGAATGCCTTAAAGAAAATTAATCGATACTTGACGTGGAGGGCCTCTGGGCGCGCGAGTTTGCTTTTGTTGACCCTAACTCTTCTTATTGTTTGCATTCTTTAATCGATTTACTTTTGTTGGCGCTTCAAGTTGGAATTGAACATTGTCTCTTAAACATGAGTGCTTGCAAATTCTAGATTAGCACACATAAGAGTTAGTTGGTAAAAGAACAAGCGTGTTTTTTAGCCCAAGGTCATCCAAGTCTTCTCTCCCCTTGTCATCTTTTGAGGCCATCTTGGGTGCATAAGATTAGGATCCAAAACCTTGTTTCTTTTTAGGAGGCCTGCTTGGAGATTTCATCACCCCTTGGACGACCTCAACTCCAGCGTTCTGGCAAAGTATAAGAATCGGGAGGTGAATCGAAAGACACCTCTCTTGGGATTAATATTTTGTCACTCGGGCTAAGCCTCAAGGAACTTTATACCCTTGAGAAGTGAAAGAGGAGAAGTGGGTTACCGCTCCTCTCGGCTGTGTGACATCTTTTTGGTCTCATCTATGGATTTGGGCCTCACGTACCTTGGGTATATCGAGGACTCCTTAGCTAAACCAACTGTCAGACTTGTAGACAACCATCTAGGATGTTAATGTGTTTGAGGTGACTGATCAAAACATTTGTAGAACATACACACTCCTTGGCGCAAGTATCACTTTCTGAGAATCAAAAACTTCTATCTAGTTGTTTCTATCTATTGCTTGATCTTTTATTTGTTGAATGAATGTTTGCCAAACTTGGTCAATCCTAGCTTAAGGCATACTTAGCGTAGTCACTGCCTATTCCAAAAGTTGAACGAGTTGAAGCAAAACAACCAAGATCTCTCAAAGCCAAGCAAATTCAGGAATTGATGTCAGAGCAACCCAAACCCAAACAGAAGTTCCACAAAGTTAAACTCAAACCATCTCTAGCATACCAAGAACTTTCAGCCAAGAGAAAAGAAATAACACCAAGCCCACGAATTGCCAAACTCCACAAAGCAAAGGACAAAGCTACCGACGAAGCACTTCAAGAGGCCTGGTTAGAGTGCAACATCAAATTTAGCCAACATCTAGGAGTTAATCCTGCTTATGCCTTACCAACTAGGCATGATTTCTATGATTAGACACCCTTGTTTCTCCACATCTTCTTGGATAAGCTTCACTTTAGAGTCATCTTTGTAGAAAAGCCAGCCATCTTAGGTTATCCCCTTAAGTATTATTAGCTCATCCATCTCATTTAGAATCAAACCATCTAGTCAGCAATCAAAACCTCACATCCAAGCCTTCAAAATTGTTGTCACTTTTGCCAAAAGTTTGCCACTCCTAAAATCTTCCAAATCCATCAATCTCACCAAGGTTATCCCTTTGACAGAGCTTTGTCTAGGGTAATCTAGCTTTGTCACTTGTTATCCCTCATCACCTTGAGCTAAAGGTTGGGATCCACAAGTGGTCAATCTCATGTTCTTCCTAAAGGATCATCAGTCTATCCTTAAGTTGACACAATCACCACCAAGCTTGCACATAGGAAAGCAGACCTTTCGTGCTTTGACAACATATCTTTGAAGTTAGAATCTCCAACCCAATCCTCCTTAGGTTTTGTCATATAGCTTTGCCTTAACCTAGGAAATCATTTGCATAGAGAAGCCTTCCCCCTTTTGCATCCATCAACATTATTGCATCTCATCCCAGGAGCATTTTTCATGCCACCCGTCACTCGCTTAGCCAAGAAGAAAGAAACAATGGAGCCCTATCATTTGGATAGAACAGCCTCACCCCCCTTGAGCACTCAGCCATCCTTCAGCCCAGAGAAAGCTATGCCATCACGTACTAACATTGAAGCTTTCATGAACCAACCAGGAAATGCAGTATTGGTAAATGCCATTATAGACAAGAACAAAGAGACAATCATGGCTAATTTTCGAAGGGAAAATGTAGGAATCTTTGACTTTGGAAGACCCCCTCCATTATCAGATCCATCTCACCCATTGTTTGGGCAACTGCCAACACCCATAGGCTCTTATGATCCAAATTATCCTCAATATATGCCAAAAGAAGAGCCTCCAGCCAATCCATATGATCCAACAGACCCAAACATACCATCATCCACCCAAGTTGAAATCTCCATGCCGCAAGCCAACCCAGCCACCACCACTCCATCCTTGGTTCATACCTCTCCGATCCAAACCCCCTTTACCCAAAATAGCTCACCATTCACCCCCTTCACTATTGTTGCTGCTGCTCCCCAACCCAGCCTTCCAAATCCACCCATCTCCCAAATCAGTGCTAGCATCTTTGGCCAACCTCAACAATATACAATAGGGATGCCACCCATGGGGCCAAGTAATCAACCTTTCATCACCCCCACCTTGTTCACTACAGCCCAAAGCACAATCCCATCATTTCCATTAGGTCTTGGGAGCTCAATACCATTAGCCATAAATCTACAAGCTACTACCCTCACTCCACAAAGCTATCAAATCCCACAAGCTACTACCAATTTTCTACCAAGCTCCCAAGTGACCCCAACCCCTGCCACCACTCTACCAAGCTTCCAAATCCAACCACAAAGCTATCAAACCCCATCAGTTCCATTCCCGAGCTTTCAATTCCCACCACCTCCACCACCAACTAATCAATTACCTTCAATTACCAACTACTTTTCAATGCCACTTCTAGGAGGTAATCCACCACCCCAGCCAACCACCAATTATTTGCAGATACCATCCCAAATGGGGGCACAACCCACATATATTGGTCAAACCCCACAAGCCCCCCGATCCTTTCTCCAAGCCTCTCAACCATCTTATACCTTACCTCCACAAAGAAATCCATTTATCCCACAGCCAGCTTATGTTCCTCAATCCCAACCTCAAATCCCATATCAACAGCAAGCCTCGCAGTACATGCAGCAATATGCGCCACCTCCCCCTCAACAACCTGTCATCCACCATGCAGCTGCCCAAACAATGTATAATCCCTATCAGAAAATCCCTCATAGCCATCCATATTCAGTGGCCCCATCCAGCACATACCTACCTCAAGGCACTCCTACATTGGGGGCACCCCAGCCATCACCTATCAATTCAGAATGGGAGCAAATGAAGATAGCTCTGAAAGCCATCCAAGAAGGGAATGATCCGAAGACATTCAAGTTTGAGAATGTGTGTCCTTACCCATTTGACAGAGCCATTACCATGACACCATTTCCCAAACACTTTGAGGTACCCAAATTTGACAAATTCAGAGGAAAAGGAGACCCTGTCACACATATCAAAGAATTTTACATGCACTGCCAGGACGTAGCATACAATGATGTCTTCCTCTTGCGCCTTTTTCCTAAAAGCTTGGCTGGACCAGCTCTTGAATGCTTTTATAGAATCCCCTATGGCACAATTAAAAACTTTGCTGAATTATCTGAGGCATTTGTAGCCCAATATGCCCATCTTGTTGAAACAGAGCTATCAATAGTTGATCTTGTCCACACCAAGCAAAAAGGTGGAGAAAGCCTTGCCGAATACCTACAAAGATGGGAAACCCTTACCACCCGCATATCCTACACCTTGCCAGAACGCCATGTGGTGAAAATGTTTATTGATAATGCCCATCCTAGCTTGGCTCACCACATGACCATGAACTGTTTGCAGACCTACAAAGATATCAAAGAGAAAGGAATGATCCTTGAGCAAGGACTCATTAAAGATGGTCTGGTCAAGATTTAAAAGGAAGCCAACCAAAATCAATCACATTCCAATGACAAGTCTAGGTATTGGAACAAAAACAAGCACGTTGCAACAGATGGCATTACTGACACCAGACATGTGAATATTGTTGGTCCTTCTCACAACCAGTCCAACCCACCATATCAACCAAACAATCAACAAGCTATCAACTACCAACAACAAAATAACCAAAGCTATCAAAACCACAATCCAAGACCCAACTTCCAAGGGTCTAGCAATCAAGCTAATGCCATCAATGTAGCTGCAGGACAAAAGCCTAGATTCCAACCTACACCTAGAAACTATACACCCCTTGGTGAGCCATTGGATGTCATTTTTGAGAAATTAGTCAAGGAAAACCTCATCAAATTTCCTCCTACCCAGCAAATTGACCCAAGCCAATCCAAAGCTGCATGGTACAAAGATAATGAGTACTACAAATTTCATAGGGTAAAAGGTCACACTACCCTTAGATGCATGAAACTGAAAGACTATGTGCAGGACCTCATTGATCGGAAGGAAATCACTGTTGGTGCCCAAACCTCTCCCAATGCAGGCTTACAGATCTATCAAAATGCTTTTCCTCCACACCACAACCAAAATCTTGGAAAAACACCTATCCAAACCAACAACAACAACACCAACAACCGTTAGCCAAACCAACAGCATGGGAAGAACAATGACCACACTTCATCCTATATAGACTATGGTAGCCTTATAGGTTGTATATCTGAGAAAGAGCCTTCCATCAATGTTATCAATATCCAAGGACCAAACAATGAGTGTGCAGTCACCACTCGAAGAGCACAATTTAACATCACAGGCCCACCTGTTACACCAACACCATCAGCTCCATCAAAAAGCCAGTACAATATCTTGGAACACCTTGGGAACATGCCAGCCCAAATCTCCATTTTAGACCTTCTTCGCACTAGTCCTGTGTACAAGAACATCCTTGACAGTGCTCTCATAGAATCCCGTGTCCCTTCTGATATCAATGCTACTAATTTTTGTAATCTTGTTGGACACCTCTCATCCTCATGTGCCCTATGGTTCAAACCCACTGACATACCCGTGGTCGAGCTAGATCACACCCTTTCGCTTCGCATAGCCATCATGGTATCCAACTTTGCTGTGAAAAGAGTAATGATAGATAATGGATCAGCCTTGAATATTTGCACCCTAAAATTCATAAAACAAGCTGGGTATACTAAGGCAGATATCATCAGTGAGGTTATCACCATCAAAGCTTATGACAACTTGGAAAGAACCATAGAAGGAACTATTTTGCTGCCAATCAAGGTTAGGCCAGTCATCCAAGAGACACTCTGCCATGTTATTGATCTAAACCTACCATTTAACATCCTCCTCGGTCGCCCATGGATTCATGCCATGAAAGCTATTCCATCCACTTACCATCAGTGCATCAAATTTTCGCATCAAGGCACTGAGGTAACCATCCATGCCAATCTAGAACCCTTTGCTTACTGCAATGCGGTTGAAGCTTCATATACAAACCATTGCCCTGGAATTGATATCAGAACATCCATCGCCAGCTCATCCCACACTTATAATGACCCAGAAACCATCCTCGCCTCTACCCTGTCTACCGTGAAGATCAATAACAAAGGTTGTGGAGAGTATAGTCTGTCAGATGCATTTGCTGTCAGGGAACTCCCACTTGATCCACATGCCCATGGATGACTAAAATATCACAAATCTAAGGAGATTCCACCTCCTCGATACAAACAGTTTGGCCCAACAACCTTTGTATCCTCAAAAATCCCTCTTCATGAGGAGCTCACTCCAGATATCAACAAATGGTTACATAAGGATGCACCTCAAAGAAATCAAGCACGCCTTGATCACTTCAGCCAAAAGTATCCCCAAGAACATAAGCTCATCACTGACAAATGGAACTATCAAGGTGGTGGTCTAGGACTAGAAGAAAGAGGCATGCAGTGCCCCATCGATGCACACAAGTGGGAATCGAAGTCAGGTTTTGGCTTTGGCATACCCACAACTGGGGCACTAATGAGAACGGTCATGCTTTTTTGAACATTCACCGCAACCTTGTCAAAATCGAAGACATTCCTGAGGAAGTTGAAAAGAGAGCCTATGACGATATCCTAGACCAAATCTCCCTCGGAGACTCTATTCTCCAAGAACTATCCATCCACCTCATTGACCTACCACTCGCCCATCCACAACTCATAGATTGGGACCAACCAAGTGTCATACACATCGATGAGTTCACATCAGAGGAGGCAATTCTAAGATTCATGGGAGCTGAAACTCCTCACAAGAAAACAAAGCCAGATTTTGCCTATATCTACAAGCTAGATTCCAAGGGGTATTTTGGAGAAAATCCCCAACCTAGTTTCGATACACCCAAAACTGGAACTAAGGTGAATCTGAGACTAGCTAAGGCAACAAAGAGAACCCCTCAGCAAGAAAATCTAGAGCCACAAGAAGAACATGGGGATTTACCATTGCCTCCTCAAGATAATCGACCAGAGGTGTCTTCTATTCTAATTGAGGATACTCGAGAAGTCAACATTGGTTCTTCAGAGATATCCAGACTTGTTCACATTGCTGCATCCCTATCACAAGACCAAGCTGACCTCCTCTTTGAGGTCTTAAGAGAGAACATTGGTCGATTTGCATGGTCATATCAGGACATGCTAGGACTTGATCCAAAGCTTGTAGTTCATCATCTTGCAGTTGATCCAAAGATCAAGCCCGTCAGACAAAAGCTTAGAAAAATGCACCCCAAGGTGGCATTATTGGTCAAAGCTGAATTAGAAAGAATGTTAGCTGCTAAGGTTATCCAACCTATCGACTACTCAGAGTGGATCTCCAACATGGTCCCTATCACTAAACCTTCCAGTGACATCAGAATCTGCACTAATTTTAGAGATCTTAACAAAGCTTGTCCAAAAGATGATTTTCCCTTGCCCAACATAGATATGATTGTAGATCTTACAGCTGGACATGAAATTTTGTCCCTCATGGATGGATTTTCTGGGTATAATAAAATCAAGATTGCAAAAGAGGATTAGCATAAGAAAGCATTCACTACCCCTTGGGGAACCTTTCGCTACAACATGATGCCTTTTGGCCTAAAGAATGCTGGGGCTACCTATCAAAGAGCTATGACAACCATTTTTTATGATCTCATCCATAGCATTTTGGAGGATTATGTGGATGATATCTTGGTCAAGTCTCATACCTTCATGGATCATCTTGCTGACCTGGAGAAAGTCTTTGATAGGTTAGCCAAATATCATCTCATGCTGAATCCCAAAAAATGTGTCTTTGGGGTCACATCTGGCAAGCTTCTAGGCTTCATAGTTTCTAAACGAGGTATAGAGATTGACCCCAAGAAGGTCAAGGCTATCTTAGACATGCCTCCTCCCCAGACACTATGACAGCTTCGCTCTCTTCAAGGAAAGCTCCAATCTGTTTGGCGCTTCATCTCCCAGCTTGCAGATAAGTGTACACCATTTTCACATTTACTGAAGAAGGATGAGAACTTCAAGTGGGATCCTTTATGTCAGCGCAACTTCGACCATCTCAAGTAGTATCTCATCAATCCCCCTATCTTGGTTCCACCAGTTCCTAGTTGTCCCCTGATTTTGTACATATCAGCAACACCTACTGCTCTAGGGGCACTTCTAGCACAGCTTGATGACTACAATAGAGAAAGAGCCATCTACTACATCAGTAGAACCCTAGTTGGTTATGAACTCAATTACACTCCTATGGAAAAAGCTTGTTTGGCAGTTGTTTTCTCAACTCAAAAGCTTCACCATTACATGCTAAGTCATACCATCCAACTAGTCTCCAAGATTGACCCTCTCAAGTATATGCTCTCTAGAACAGCACTTACAGGCCGTTTGGCCAAATGGGTTATGCTCCTTAGTGAATTTGACATCCAGTATGTGGATAGAAAGGCAATCAAAGGGCAAGCTATAGCAGATCACCTAGCTGATGCACCTCTAATAGATGCTTATCCATTGATCACAGAATTTCCAGATGAGCATATCTGTCTAATTGAAGAACAACCCCCATGGAAACTTTATTTTGATGGCTCATACACATCTCATGGATTAGGGGCAGGAATATTGTTGGTCACACCTCAAGGAGATTACATTCCAAAAGCCTTCAAGCTAGAGATCCCTAGCACCAACAATATAGCTGAATATGAGGCCCTCATAGTAGGATTAAAGATAGCTGCAGAATGGAACATTGTTGAGCTACAAATCTTTGGCGATTCTTAGCTCATCATCAAGCAAGCCCTAAATGAATATCAAACCAAAGATGAAAAGCTATTACCCTACAAAGAGCTAGTTGATCAGCTAACCCAACATTTTACAAAGCTTCAGTTTACACAAGTGCCTCGAATACAGAACAAAGCAGCAGATGCTATGGCTACTATAGGCTCGCTCTTGGAAATTCCCCAAGTAGCTACACAGTATGAGTTTTTAGTGGAGCAGCTCCTCACACCTGCCTATGCAAATGAGGATTCAAACTGTGTTTGTATCTTGGTTGGTCCCCAATCCCCTTGGTACCATGAGATTCATGCTTACCTTAACGATGGTATCATATCCCCTCACCTCACACGTACTCAATGCCAGAACCTCATCCAAAAATCATCCCGCTATGTTATCATAGCCAATACCCTATATCGTCGGGGTTATCACGATACTCTCTCTCGATGTTTAGACAAAAATGAGGCCATGATGGTGTTAAAGGAAGTACACTCTGGACTTTGCGGTGCCCACACAAGTGGTATTGCCCTAGTGTGACAAATCCTTAGAGTAGGCTACTATTGGCTTACCATTGAAGAAGACTCCTGTGACTTTGTCATAAAGTGTCTCCCATGTCAGCAACATGCAAATCTTGTGCACGCTCCAGCACATGATCTACAGCCTATTGCACCACCTTGGCCTTTCGCTTGTTGGGGCCTTGATCTAGTTGGAACTATCACACCCCTCTCATCTGATGGACATAAATGGATAATAACAGCTACAAACTATTTCACTAAATGGGTGGAAGCAGTCCCCCTAGTCTCAGCTACAGGAGTTCAGGTCTCCAAGTTCATCTTGTACCACATTTTTTGCCGCTTCGGCATCCCATCCACCATCTTCACCGACCACGGAGGTAACTTTGAAAATCTCAACATGGAAGAATTATGCACTTCCCTCCGCATCCATCACCGCTTTTCTAGCCCATATTTCCCACAAGGTAATGGCCAGGCAGAGGCAACTAACAAAACCCTCCTCAAAATTCTAAAGAAAGTTGTCAATGATTCCGGCCGTGATTGGCACCTACAAATAAATCTAGCCCTATGGGCCTATCAAACTTCCTTCCGTACATCCACAGGCATAACTCCATACTCCCTAATCTATGGTGCCGAAGTGGTACTACCTATAGAGGTTGAACTTCCCTCCTTGCGCATATCTTTGCAAGGGCAAATATCAGATGAAGAATATAGAGTAGCTCAACTTACCTAGCTAGATCTCTTAGACGAGAAGCGACAACAAGCCTATGATCATCTCACAGTCTATCAAACTCGTCTCAAAAAAAAATTCAACAAGAAGGTGCTTCCATGACACTTTCAGCCAGGTGACATGGTCCTCAAAGAAAACATGAAAGTCCAAGTAGATCGAGAAAAGAAAGGCAAGTTTGAACCTACATGGCTTGGTCCTTATGTTGTCACTGCTTCCTTTGGCTCCGAAGCTTATCAGCTATCTACACCAGAAGGAGAACTCTTGAATGATCCTACTAACATCATTCATCTCAAGAAGTTATATGCTTAAAGATCCTTGGTATACCCAGCTTTTGAAAAATACAAAAGAAAAAAATAGTAAAGAGAAATAAGCGTCCAATGGTGAAAACTTGGCAATTCAAGCACCTTGGATAGGTACCTTGGTGAAAACTCGGTAATTCAGGTGCCTTGTGTACTAAAGACTAATCCATTATCTATCACTATCCTATCCCTCATCCATTCACCCACCATCCCATAAGACACACTTGCTTGTTCCCTTGGTGTTCTAACCAAATATCCAAAATCTGGTGAAGCTTGTAAATACCTCTTGTACAGCTTGTAAATCTTGTACCAAAGCTTGTATTATACCTTGTAAATCTTGTACCATACCTTATCTATCTGAATCTTGTCCAAAGTTTGTACCATATTCCAGCCTATAAATAATCCTATATCCTAGCTTGTATACTATCATGTGCACACACAAAACCCCATTTTCACTTAAGCTTTTCGCAAACCATCTACCTATCCACCTATCACCTATTATAGACATCCCATCCTTCACAAACATTTCTATCTCACAAAAGCCAAAAAATGAACAAACTTGTACATTTGTAACATATCTTGGTCCATCAGCTTGTACATCCTCTTTAGCTTAGTACCATTGTATCTATCCAGCGTTTGTGTCAGTTCGTCCTTGATCAGCATCTTGCACCCATCACACATCTTGGTTAGCTATTCCAACGCATCCTTTAGCTAGATTTCCTATCACCAAAGTGTTATCTTTCTTAGTTCAGCTTGCTAGACGCATCACTCATCCAAATCCACCAGCTTCGGTGCTCTCCGATAGGTCCTTGCAGGATATAGCTTTCCTCATGTCTGATCTTGGTCCGTTAGTACCTTGTCCTACCCGTCTCGTTGGCAAATGACTCTCTTTTGGATTTTCACTTTCTTTTGATTTGGGATCTTCCCTTTTGGGTCTTGAAGTATCTTTTCCAAGCAATCTCCTTGTTCCCTCCTCAAGGTTGCCATGATCTTCCATATCATGGTATGCTACGAATGGGGCAATTAGAGCGTAAGGTCTTGATCAGGTCTTTCGTTTGTTTTTCTTTTCTGCTTGTGGGTTCTCCAGTGTCGTTTCCACGCTGCTTCCTCTAGGATTCATGTGTGATGTTGGGGCAATCCTTGTGTGTTTGTTTTGAGTTAGTTTTTCAGTCCTCTGGACGGTTGGTTAAAATGCCTTGATGTTCTTGGTAACCTTGGCAATTAACCAATAGTCCTATAGCAAATCTAGTGCTCAACTACATGGTGGTACTTCTCTTTGAAGTATCCCCCCGCTCAAAAAGCTTCAATGGTTTTCCTTCATCTCCATTATCCCCCATCCATATCCAGCATCCATCTCTCCTACCCCAGCTGATGCATCAGTATCTCTTTGAATCACTCATCACTCTTAGCTTTAGGGATCCACAATCCTAGTCTTAGGGATCCACCAATCCAAATCAACCCACCAAGCCTCATCTTTTGAGATCCACAATCCTAGTCCTAGGGATCTCTGAAACCCATCTTCCGCCAATCTAACTCTTTGAAATCCTATTGCATCAGCTTTATAATCCCCTCATCCATCTCCCTATCCTGGATTCTTTTTTATAGCGCTTCGCTCCTTCATCCTCTGCAATCCCTGAGATCTTAAGCTTGCTTCCTCTTGTGCCTCTGATTCTCCCTTTATCATTCTCCCATAGTAAGAGTTTGAGCTAACTAAACCTCTTCTCTTAATCCAATCTAAGTCTCCTTGCTCATCCCAGATTCTTGTATTTTTCAAGAAGCCACCGAGCCTCGCTTTCTCTCCCCGCTGCCTTCTTGAGGGCACATCTCACAGTCCATTCTCTCCTCTTCTGCTCTAGCCTTGGGCATCTTATTTTCTTATCTTTGATGCCATGCCACTTGTGGCATCACATCAAAGAGGGGCAAAATGTAGACACCTAAAAATCCATTAGAAAATAAAGTATTTTTTATTTTCTAAAAAATTCCTGATGACATCATCATTTATTAATTAATTAATTAATTAATTAATTTTTATGCCATTAAATCCCTTTATCTTAATTAAAAATATTTAATTAAAGAATCCCTCCCAAAAATGTTTAAATCTTATTTAAACATTATTTTCTTATTTATTAATTATTTAATTAATAAATTGACCAAAAATCCTAAAATAAATAAAAAATTTATTTTTTGCCCAAAACTTGGCCAATTTCCTTATGACCAATAACCTCTTCCAAAATCTTCTAATCCTTCTTTAATTTTGATTAAAGGCTAATCCCATCATTTCCTACCCCTAATCCCAACTCAAAATATTTAATTAAGATTAAATATTAATCCTCATGTTTATTAAAAAAGTTTTAATAAATATCTCCTCAACCCAAACCCTTGAAATAAATAAAACTTTATTTATTTCCTAAAAATCTAATTTATCCTCATCCTAAGAAGTTCTAGACTCTTCTAGAAAGTCTTCATCCTCATCCTAAGAAATTCTAGACTATTCTAAAAAGTCTTTATCCTCATCCAAAGTCTAGACTCTTCTAGAAGATGTCTTTAAACCTAATCCTAATCCCCTCCTAACCTTGTCACATTCCCTAAACATGGGTTAAGACTTACTAACCCAAGCCAAAGTTAACAAATATCTTCTCCTTCACCCACCCTCATTAAATGCCATCCACTTGCCTATCCCTAAGCTAATCCTAAACCATCCTAATCCATCCTCTAATCATTTTCACAAGCCTAAACAAACTTAAAACCTTCCTAATCAAGTCCAAGTCTAAATTGCTCTCATCACCCTCAAAATATCTCAACCATAAAACTTTATGAAGTCCACTAGGTCATAAATGACTCTTACAAGCCCTTTTATTGCTCTTACAAGTCATTATGAGGGTCTTTATGAAGATTTTATCCCTTGAGCCTCCTTTGTTGACTCATCCTTCCCCTTTCCTCCATCCTCTCACCATCTGACATGTCTCACTCCTTGATTGGCTATAAGAAAGCACAATCCATGTGCTCTCTTCTCATGCAATCTGAGCCCTCCATGAGCTTTTTCCCATCCTTGCATCTTAGCCCTCAATCCCTCAAGCCTCTTGCCTATAAAATGGATCCTTCCCCTTTGCAAAATAACACAATCCATGAAGTAAAGTCATAATTCCATTTTAAGAAGCCATTTTACATCAAAACCATACACTCACACCCAAATTCCAACTCCATTTGAAGCCCTTTTTGAAGCATAAAGCTTGAGCATACATCCTATCTATTTAGACAAAGCTACTCAACAAGAGAGCTTCTCATTGAGAGAGCCCATTAATGGCTCATATTCTCAATTGAGAGTTCATCTTAGTCTATCTTGAAGTTTATGAATTTTGTTTAGTTTGTAGAAGCTTTATTTAAATTTGGTTTCTATTAGCATACTAACATTGCTCATATACACATGTCTCAATTATTTTTTCATTGCTAGCTTGGTGATATTATCATTAGCATCAAAAAGCCCCATTTCTTCTTGCAAAATGTAATGGGAGTTTTTTATGTTTCTCATAAAGCTGTTTGTGTTGCATATTTCATAGGAGTTTCTTTTGCATTGCAATCACCCAAAGTTTGAGGTGGCTAGAGTATAGTGACCTTACATTTCAAGGACTTTTTGAGTTAGAAAATATGAATATATTGTATTCTTGTTTATTTCCCTATGATTATGGAAGTTGTGTTGGCTTGGTTGTAATGAATTAAGTCTAAAAATGGGTTTTGTGCTATGTTTTTCTATACTGTGTTTAAACTTCCTGCCTAATTTTTTTATTAAATTGGGAATCTTGCTTGGGCTATATACCTTATTGTTTATATAATAAAATCTTTGGAGTTTTTTATGTCATTTTTACATAGAAGGTTTTATCCACACCATAAAAAATGACATATACTATATTGAAGCTTTTTAAGTTTTTTCCTCTAGTTTTTTAACAAGAGGGAAAGTATGTTCAACAATATAACTTATATGAGTGTTTAGAAATTGTGTCATTAATCATCTATTCTATATCTATTGCTGATTCAAAAGGCTTACTCTATACATTCCACACATTGTTAATATCTCTTGTGAGCTTCTTCAAAAAAATTAAATTACTTTCCATGTTAGGTTGTTAGTTTGGGTGGACATTACTAAAATCACTTTGAGATTCCTACTTTTCTACTATTTGATACTATCCCCAATAAAGCACAAAGAAAATATTATCTAAATTTGTTGGAAAGAGCACATAATCTCTAGAAACATGGAAATTGTACAATATCTTTTGACAAATTCAATTGTAACGCCCCACCAAGGGATCCAAAGAATTAACCTGGAATTTCACTAAGTTTGGTAGCATTTTTTTTTTTAAAAATCATGAAAGTGAAACCATTTACAACTTATACACAATAACGGAAGCAATAACAATAGTACAAGCAAAAGTAAACATAACATACATAACAAGTTACATTCTTCATGGATCCCTTAACGTTGAATCACATCTAATTTATCTAACATCACATCCTCATGAAATAATAATGATACATCCAACGTACTTAAATAATATACAAGTGTCCTTTTAGAATTACATTTTAAATTGCTCACTCATCCACTATACATGTCACAGGGTATGAAAGGCTTAAAAGAATATACATATGTGAAATAAGGTATTTCATCATCCTAATTCTAAGCCATGATGCAATAACATAAATGAAACCATACATCATACCTCATACATCATCATAAGAGATAATCATAAATCATCAAACATAAATATCTAAGTGCACTGTTCCTCCCAACTGTAAATAGCATCATTAGACCATCGTGGGTCCTAGTCATCCCTCCATGCATAACATTCCAAATCACCGAAGAGATCATTGGTATTAACATAGTAGGAATGTCACTCCTATAAACATACTACATCATATGCAGAAAGTAATCTAACATGTAAAGTAAAGCATAAGATAACATCATCTAACATATGCAAATCATCAATGTAAGGATACATGTCCACCACCATAATCCAAGAATGCATCAGCTACAATGTATCAAATGGATCTCAAATGATAAGAGTGATAAGTACTACCACCCAACCGCATGGTACCTAAATGGTACACTCCCACCATGCTGAGGAGATAATCTCAAGTCCCAAATAGGTTATCAAAATCACATAGCATAATACTTTCTAAGTCTAGGAATCCTAAAAGTATACTAACTCAAAGGTTCCAATCACAAATTGACATCTAATCCCAGAGGCACACAAACACATGTAAGAAACCTACTATGCAAGCGAGAAAGTGTCATCGTACGAATCACGCTAGAGTTACCCTGGTAGTCTCCCAATAGAGCTCGAACCCCTAGTGATCCCTGTGTGGCCACTAGTATCCTCTCATACAGATGAGACATACTACGGAATGTAAAGTCTCAACCAAGCATTCTCTCTACTCCCATCCTAGTTTGTACTAGCACTCGAGGCATGGGCGAGAACAAAACAATTATCTTTTTAGGTTCATTAAGTTAGTATTAGGTGTGAGTGTTTTCACTTATTAAGACAACTTACAACGAGTTACCCTAGTAGCCTCTTAGGGCCCCGGCCCCCATTGCAAGCAACTTACCGACACTACAAGTAGATAACCTACCCTAAGCTCATGGAATCATAAATCTCAAAATACCAAAAGATAATCCACAATATAAACATCAAATCCCCATAAGCAACTGAAAAACATCATAGATAATCATGACCACAATAGTTCTCTATTGGCAACAAAAAGTATCCTTGATAATCACAATAATCATTGGTTCTTAATAAGCAACCAAAAAGTGTCTCAAAATAATACTAATCGAAGACTCCAAAATGGTTGAGTCAAAACATGTCACAACATGACATCATCAAGATCAAATAAATAATTTTCAATTCCATCAAATGACTGGAAAGTAACCCAAGTATAATTGATCGATGACTCAAAATGGTTAAGTCAAGTGTCTCATACATATGAATCTCAGCTTCACACAAGAAGACTGGAAAGCAATACAAACATTTCATAGAGAATACCATCACATAACCATGGTTGGGTTTATAAAGATCAGAATCAAAAGACATCATCATCACATCACAATCATAACCCTCGAGCCTTTGGTAGATGTCCTATAACTAATCAACACTAGTCAACCCAAAAACCCAAAATAAGAAGCATAAAGTAAACACAATGCAAGCACATGTTTTGGTTTGCTAAAATTGCATAATTAAATTAAGTGTGGAGGTCTCAGTTTTTCATTTTCAAAATTAAATATTGAGTGGAGAAATTTTGTACATTATTACTTAACCCATGTACTAGTTTAAAATTTCCCATAACTCTAGAATCAATTTCCAATTATTCTAATGACATATTGTTTATATAAACATTATTTGAAAATGACCCCCATTGAATTTACATTGTAGTTTTAACATGAGAATTCATCCATCCCTTTCTTTTTCATCTTCTGTTCATAATTTAAGTTATTTAAATTAAACTTAGACTATAATATTATAAAGTAATTTATTATTAATGAGAATAATCTATTAATTCAAATCATTTATCAACTATAATAATTATTAATTATTAATAACATATATACATATTTACATATATATATAAAATTATATATATACATACATACATAAATAAATAAATATATATATACAATTAATAATAATAAGCACATTAATTAATGAATATTTTAAATAATATATATAATAACATGCATATATTACTAGCTTCGAGCATGTGGCACATAAAATTTGACGACGATTTTATTATATACACCGCGACACGTTTGCGTGTGCGGCCTGCAGGTCACAGGTACCCTACAATACCGCAATCCTGCAGCACGTCACTGTCGGTCAGGGGTGGGGAATGGGTCCGTCCTGCCCTCATTAAAATTAAATTTTTTTTTTTTCAATAACATTTTTAAAACGCTTACTCAATATGAATCACGATGCGATTTTATAAGTTTCTCACTGCGATATATCATTCAATTTTTTAATTAAATATATATATATACATATGTATGTATATTTATATATATAAATGTCTATACATATATATGTGTGTGTATATATATACACGCAGAGTTTTGTACTACAACATAAACATATATATATATATATATACATATATATATATGTATATATATATATGTGTATATATATATATGTATATGTATATATATATATATATGTATATATATATATATGTATATATATATATTTGTATGTATGTATATATAAATGTATATATATATATATATATATATATGTATGTATGTATGTATGTATGCAGATCTGAAAAAAATATATAAACATGTATATTTTCACAGAGAACATATACACAATTTTTAAAGGCTTCCAATTTTAAGAATTTTTCCTATAACACATTTGTTCTCTAAATTTACCCATTAATTCTTCTAATAGGTTTGGCTATAAATTTTAACCCTAGCCCCATAATTTTCCTCAGATCTATGCATAGGAAGTTTTCTCAGAGAAGAATTAAATATCCAAGACAAGATTAAAATAATTGGAACATTCATAGATAGAATCCTCAGAAAGTATTCAGAAGACATGAAGAAGACAGGAAGTGCAAGAAGCATAAATAACATAGGTAAAATCACAAGAGTCTACTCGGATTCTGATGCTAATTTGCTTCTCCTCAAAAACTGCAGAGCAAGCTTCTTCCTTCTCCCACGTTCCTGAGTCCTCCAAAAATGCTCTCCAAACGCTCTCCCTAAGCCTTTAGGAGTGCTTGAATATAAAGAATTCTCAAGAAGCACCTAGAATGTCTCTAGAAACAACCAGAAGGTGTTGACAACTAAGCATGAGCCTTTTCCAACTTTCTAGATGAGTCATAAGGTTGTAGACACCATGTGCTTAATTTGTACGCTAACTCCTGTGTTGTTGACATATGTGCAATCAAAAGGTGCATTTACTCCTAGGCAAGCTTATAACTTTTATTTTAATTCCTTTATTACTTTCATTATTATTATATATTTATCACTTTATTATTATTTTTATTATTTTAAATTTTAATTTCTAATTTCTTTTATTTAATTATTTTCTCAATTAATTCTCATTTAATTAATTATAATCAAAATATCAAAAATCATGATATTATATTAATTTTTTCCCAAATAATTAATTTTATTAATTAAATCTATTTATTTAAGACTTAATTAATAGATAATTCACCATAGACCTCCAAGATAAAATATGAAAACCCATCATAGAACAATTCATACAAAATCAGTCTAAAGGGTTAAAAATTATGAATTATGTCATCCAACACATTCGAAAGGTAAAATATCCAGATACTTGTCCTACCTCAGTAGGACAAATAGTTTAGGGGTTTAGAATTTGGACTTGAGAATTTAACTCCCCTCTCTTACCATTGAGATAGTGCGATAGGGTATGCTCATCCTGGCAATTTAGGGAAGTCAATACCCGGTACCTGCAACCTGCATAAAAACCATGCATGTATATACAATATATATAATGCTAAGCTAAACATGCAATGGCAGGAAGTGGTGCATCGTGTAGATCCTAACTAGTAGGTGACTATGACTCCCTTCCTTAACCACATCAAAAATGCCATACATAAGAACAAATATGCACACCATACACATGCAAGTATGGGGTAAGTATCCATAATAAAACACATTTGATAATAAACCATCTAACTAATCATCATCAATAACTGAAAGCAATGTAATAATCATCATGCATACATGAAATGTAGAGTCTAAATAATCTCATCATACATCAACTAAATCCATAACATAGTGTCTGATAGTCTCGAAACAATGCTACTAATCCATCAACATAAAACTAGTCTAACATAGTCTGACAATATTAGTAACAATGTGTCCAGAAAAAGGTAAACGAGGGCAGGCACTACAACAATGATTCCAAGTTCTTTAAACCTGGTGAGTATACCTCATTTTTTCCTTGGTATAATGTTAGATAAATGTACTTGAAATTTTGACTTTGATATTATTAAAAAATTATGAGTTTAATGCCTTCATGATTCCCATTAGAGAGCCTGTTAATTAATATTGTAAGTGGACTTTTAGTCTAAAATTTACTTTTAGGCCTTTTGATTATAAACAATTATTAACTAGATGTTTTTGATTAAGTAAAACAAGTTTTGAAGGGGCCCTAACACCTTATACAATAGATCTAAATATTTATGCCATAGAGCCCATCAACCAAAACATGACATAACAAATTGGACTAGGACAACAACAAAAAGCCAACCATCAAAGGACAACAACCAAAATAAATCACTAAACATAATAGAAAGAAAAAATAGAGATTAGACACAAACTACAAGACAAAAAAGACCCATTAGGCCATGTTCTTTGGTAGCTCCATGGCTTGCAGCTCAAGTTGATACATTCTTTCAACAACCTTTTTTATTTTCTCAATCTCTATAGTAGCTTTGTAGAAGCCAACTTCCTAGTGCTAAATCTAGTTCATTTACCTAGATAGTAGAATAGGACAAGAACATTTTAGAGACAATGGTTTGGGTTGCCCATAATTAGCTTTGTGTTCATTCCATCCACATATTGAAGCCATACACATTTGATTTAAATATATGGGCCTTATTTGCACTAAAAAAAACTTATGTGTAAACAATAGGTGTTCTAAACATCATTTTCTATAATGTATATTTTCTCTTTTTATATTATATTTATTTATTGTAGAAATTTTCCAATGATATTTTTATTAATGGGATTTTGCAAGGAAGACATATTTGCTAAAGCTTTTCTCCATAAAATTATAACCCTAAAGATATTCAAAACAAGAAAAAAAAGACAATAAATCTTATGGAATAGTGACCTAATTGGAAATTATAATATGATTTTTTATTGAATGGTTGTTTTTAGTTGTCATTTTCTAAATATCATTTATGTTTTATACAATTTATCATTAATAAGTGCATTTGTTTTCCAAAATTTTGAATGATTTGTTCAAATCTAGCATTTTTAGTTTTAGTTTTAGTTTTTTGGCTTTTAGGGTCTACAACCTAGTCCTAACTAGTATTCTAAAGATCTTAACACTTCCCAATCTTGTGTTTTTAACTTAAAACCTAAGTAAAAGTATGTCATGCATGTTTATCCTCATTGTCAAATCCTTATACAAGTTGAACATGTTGCTTAAAAAGAGGCTAATTGTCTCTGATAAATCTCATCCACAAAGGGGTCCCCATCAATATATGTATCTATTTTTTCTTGCTCAGTTTGAATATTCCATTAAAATTCTTGTACTACTTTACTAAGTACTCTAAGCTATTTAGGACAATGGACCCTGGATTGCTAGCTATTTGGTCTACCACCATTAGCATTGCTTTAGAATTTTTTGAAACATCCTCCCCACCTAGGCCAAATGTGAAATAGTTATTCACAATTTAGATTTGCTAAAAAGGATTTAGAAACATTCAAGAAAAAGAAATTTAGGATGTGAAACTAAATTCTACAACCTTTTTCAATGTCCTACTTGCCTAACCCAAAATGGGAGGTTTGGAACATGATATTTGAATTCATTAAATCATAATGAAAATAAGATTTTTGTGAGACATTATAATTGGAAATGCTTTGGTAGATACATATGTCTTAAAGGTGTAGCAAGTTGTAGATTGAGTTGTTGCCCATTATTGTATTCATACTTATGTTGGTGAAAGTCATGTTGATTTTATATAAAAATATTGATTGAATAGATTATATTCAAACATTTTCCACTTCACAAAAAATAGAATGATTGATTAATGTAATTTTTGAATGGAGCGGTAGAGGAAATTGGATAAGAAGGGATGTAATGGAGACAATTTTATAGATGCAAACACATACAAAACTAATGAGCAAATTTTGGGACCAAATCTAGGTAAAAAGGGTGTGTATCCAAACAACTACAACTATGACTATGAGTAGGGTTGCATTACAGATAGTAGGCTCTATCACTAAAACTCACCAAAGATCATGACATGCACAACTAAATTACTCATCTTTGTATCATCTCCTTAAAACTTAGTGTTTTATATGTTCATATTTGAAATATCATTGGGATGTATTGAATTTAAATCCTCATAGGATGAAAATTTGTATTAAACTTAATGTTGTTAGAGTTTTTATGCATTGGTTGTCCATAGGAAACCCGATGTTCTAGGAATTTCTGTCATATTTAGACATGCAACCATATCTTCTTGAGTAAGCACTACATTTCAAAATTATTGAACTAGTTTTGAAATTTTTTAAGAATGAGCTATTTTATTGGTATTTGTTAGTGCTTTGTTAGTTGTTCTTTTGACCCTTCTTCCCAAATGCACTTACTGGGTCGAGCCTCTTGACTATCAAACTAAAAGAAGTAAAGGTTACCCCTAACTATAGATTAAAAAAAATCTAGTTTGTATATTATTCTATTGCTATAGTAATCATGACTATAGAGACTTCCTAGATAAATAACATAATAAAAAATATCCATTCAAAACTAAAAGATTTTATAATGTAGAATATGTCATCTTTACAATTACAAGGAAAGCATGATTTTACTAGAGATTAGATATGATTATGGAAAATTCTAAAATACATAACATAAGATTTTGAAATGATGTCACTACATGGTAATCATGGAAAATATAAGTAATATATCATAGTCCAATCTTTGAGATCTAACTTGAAGATACATTTTTAAAAAAAATTGAAATGGTATTAAAAATAATAACATTTTCAGGATAAATCATTTGTATACGACATCAATGATTTTCTTTTTGACTATTTCTAACTATTGTAACATATGCAATACATTTCTATAGTACTATGCATAAATATAAATCTCCTAAGACAAAATCCCTTGAGCTTTATTTCCATATGAATATGAGTTAAACCCTTAGAAATTATACTAATTACATTCTTCTATAATACTCACTATAATTTTTAAGGCCTTTAAATTTAAATTTAAAGTCCTAATTTACTCGTATCCATATCTCCAACATTCCATGCCATGTTAACTTATGCATCCAGACAAGCTTATGTGATGGTGATTATAGTTTTCTATTTTGTGGAACGTTTTGAAGGATTGGAAAATAGCTCTCTAGGGATGAGAGGCCCTAGGATTTTTTTTTGTACCAAACTTATTTACAATGAATAAACATAGTAACTTGTAAAGAAAAAATAATTTGTCTTATTTTATTTCATTTCCTTTGTTTTTTTGTCATCATAGTGGGCTTCAAGAGCAAAGAAGAAGGAAAATAGACTTGTGATGACCTACCACCCAACCAAGGTATCATTCTCCAAGATGTACTAAGTACAAACATTTGTTTGGGGTAACCACTCCATACCCTCCTCAACTCCATAAATATGAGGAAGAAACCACTTTTAGTACTTATTTTAGGACTTATTATTTCTAATTTACTCTTTATGGTAGTATTTATACATTTAAGGAACATTGATATAACCCCTCCAACTATTTCCAATGAGTAGGGACTCCAACTAAAAGCAACTCTTGATTTGTACAATTTTAGATTTTGTTTGTATATCAATTTTTATGTCAATGTTCCCTTCACACTCTATGAAATATTATAATGACAAAGGATAGTACAAGGAGAACATAAGGTATTTTATAATATAATTTTAGTATTTTTTCATTGGAAACTAATATCATGCTTTTGTTTAAAGTTATCTTGTGTTCTAAGATATTCACATGTTAAAATACTTTTAGAGATAACATCAAAATATTTTATGGTCAACAACTCTTTCAATATCAATCCAAAATTCATAAGCTAAGTTGAAGGGCCCAACAAGAGATGAGAGGATCATTTTCGTTTTAGTCCCCCCTTAAGGCATGCAACTATATTTCCCCTACATTTATATCAATTAATTTACATCTAGGGAAATGTCTGTGCATGACTTATGCTAAGGTCTACATAGATTTTTCTATTAAAGTTGAATTTTAGATAAAGTTTTCTATTTGTTGGTTGGCTATTATAGTTTTTCCTTTTATTCTTTTTGAATTTTTATTAAAACTATTATCATGATTAATAAAACTAAAGAGCTAAAATTTCCCATTTTACTTAGTTGTTGATGTGTCTGCCTATAAGGTTTGTTTTGTATGCAACAACATTGGTATAACTAGACAACAACTATATAGGGAAGATGACATGAATGCACAATTTTCATTTCCCCCTTTCTATTTTGTTCGAGTTTCTAGTGTTTCCTTCCTCCATTGATGAAATATATGATTGAAGAAGCTGCCAAGAAAGGAATCTAGAATGGAGTTTCAACAACCTGAGTTATTTCTACTATTGCCCATGGCAATGGTTTTAAGGGAAAGGGAGTGGGGTTTATGAACATGAAGTTGGGATGAAATTGGTAGTCCTTTCTCCACCTTCCTATGCAATTCAAATCTCATCACATTGTGCAGTGATTCTCTTACTTGGTTATTTTTCCTCTATGTGAATACAAAAATTTTCCTCTATTTTCATTACTCCTCATTTGTACTTAGCTTATTTTTTGTTTGGTCAATTTCATATCCTAGCTTCTCTTTTCTTCTTTTTTATGAGAATTGATATAATGGGTTTTTCTTTATGTATTGTTGATAAAATTGGATCCAAATTTGAAAGCAACCAAATTATCTCTTGGAAATTGGGAGAAATTTCTGACATAACACGTACATTTAACACATGTTCTAAGTGATCATTTTCAGCCACATTTAAAGATGATAATGTCATCAAAAATGAAATTTGGGAGTTCTTAAGAGCTTGTGTGTATGTGTGGGTTCCCCTCACACCACAAGGCCATTTTCCTATCCAACCATTTTGTTTTCTTGTTGATGTACCTAAAGATGGTCTCATAATGGGAGTTTGAAATTAAACTACAACTATGAGCATTGAAAGAAGTGCTTATCTATGTGAGTATGGTCTTCACTTTTATTTTTGCTCTATTATTATTCAAATTATTGGTTCTTTCTAAACATTTTTATGTTTAAGAAAATTATAGCTCGTAGAAATTATTTTAGAGTTCTTTTTAGCTATATTTTTATATAATAAAGTTCTAGGCTACTTTTTGCTAGGTCAATTGGACTTTTAGAGAGATCCAATACAACAGTACAAGTTAGGGTTGAAGAATTTTATGTGTCATTTGAAATTCTAGTGCACATGATCTATATTTTTTCTTTCATTTTTCTAGTTTTCGAACCCTAGTTGAATAAACACCTTAAAATATAGGATTTTAGGAAAAAAGAATTCTCTATTTTATGGGAAAACCTAATAGAAAAAATAATTGCTAAAATTTTGGGGGTTTGGAAAAAAGCACATTTTGGGTATTTATGAGAATTTGAACATTCTTCTAGAGGTTTTTAGAATTTCTTGATATAATAAGTTGAATAATTTATTCAATTTTATCATAGCATATTTCCCATCACAAATTTTATCTTCGTATCAAGAATTGAAGGGGATAAATGAATTAGATAAATGAATTCATAAATGAGATGGGTGAGAACTTTGAAAGCATCATGGATGCATACTTTGACAATTTCAGAGAAAGGATGCAAAGCAGTCTTAGGATCCCTAAGCAACTTGTCGAGGATTATGAGTAGGATATATTCTTCTTGGTTGACTATGACAGAGTTCATATATAAGTAGTTAGACCTAGGATTTTATAGGTAAAACCTCTGACTTATGAGGTAAATATTGATGATACAAGACACATTATTGAGGCACTTATCAATGATCCTATGGATCCCAAGGCTACTTATTTTGGAACATATAATGAAGCTAAAACAAGAATCTCACTTGAGATTCAGATTCCTCAAATTTTGAGAGAAGAGGCTAAAAAGCATTGCAAAGAAACTTGATATATCATATTCTCCTCTTGAACTCACTGAAGGCAAGGGTGGTGATGTAGGAGAGGAAGAAGATGAGGAAGAGGAAGAGGAAAGTGAAGAAAAAGAACAAGAAGAGACAGAGGAACTTCCCAAAAAGAAGGTGAAGACTCCATCCAAGCCTCTACCAAGGAGATCTACAAGGTCTACTCATGTGATTACTACCTCAAAGCCAAGAAAGAGAAAGAAGAAAGTAAAGCTATAGGATGAAGATGAAGATGATATAGATTAAGTCAATATCCCAGTTATATCTTTGAAGATGAAACCCCCTACCTTTGAGAAACAATTGGAAAATATAAGGGAAGGAAGGGTTATGAAAGGATTTAAATACTTCAAGTATGACTCCAAAAGCAAAGAGGAGCAAAAATAGATTGAGGAAGCATTAGTTGAGAAAATGGAAAGATGGAAATATGAATCTTCTGATCTTAAAGGGCATGCTCCTGAAAATCTACTAAAGGCATCTTCACACTATTGGAATAATGCAACAACAATAGAAAAAGACATTAGAAAGAAAGCATTATGAAAATTGATTCCTAATTTCTTTGACAAAGAAATCAAGGAGGCAATGTCCAATCACAAAGATAGACATACTCCTAGATTTAAAACTTTCCAAATTTTGTCCAATAAGATAGAATATGTTGTGTAGTCCACAACAAACATATGGAAAACAATTTTTGATATCAAGGAAGAAGAAGTTCTTCTAGATATTCAAACATTTAAGGATTTTGATGTTGAGAAGATTATTGTAGAGGTCATGGCATCACTTCCCTCCACTCCACCTAAGGAAACATTTGAGGTAACCTAGTAGTAGGCTCCCACAATCTCAACCAAGCTATAACAGTAGAAGGACTTAATTGACAAGGTAAAGAAATCATTCCTTCTTCATCAGTCAAGAGTAAGGGCAAAAGGCATATAGTTGATGGCATTGATCTTGATGAGGATATTGTAATCCTGAATTGGGACTAATCCAATCTATCTATTGATGAAATGGATATTTTGGGAGAGCTATGGAAGAAAAGGGAAAACCAAAAAATTCTAAGGGCTAAAAGAGATAAGAGCAAAATCTTTGAAGACATTGAAGAAATATTTGTAGATGCTCTATCTATAGAGGTAAATTATAAATTCCATATCATTGATCAATTGATTGATATTGTTCATAAGTTCAATGAGGACATTGATGGGAAAGAAAAACTCCTTCTGGAAGTTGAAAGGAAGTTTGAGAATAAAGTGCTAGAAAATATAGCACAAAATATAGCAATAGATTAAGTAGAACTATCTACTTTAATTTTTGCTTTAGAATTTTTTGTAAATAATGTTGTATCTCTATTTGTAAAGTTGAGTGATTCCACAAAATTTACCAAGGAAATAAAAGAAAAATTGGCCAAAGTTGACATGGACTTGAAAGATGGTGCAAATCAACTAGCACTTAATCCAAGCTCTAGTTCCATTCATTTTACAAAAACCAAATTTTTGACAGATCTTCAGGCATAACTATTAAGGGAAGAGGCCAAAATAAGGTAAAAATTGATTGATATACAAGGTATGATAATTTCCCACATGGAAATCATGCAAAAGAGAATGGATCATGCAAAGATATTGGTCAAAGACATGAATTTATTAGTTGTAGATAACATGCTTGAGTTATCAGTAGAGCTTCAAATTGATCTACACATCTTTAGGGTGCTACAAGATAATTAGGACAAGACTTCATTTGTAATTTTAAAGGTACACCATAAATTTCTTTCTCATTTTGGTATAACCTTGTAAATTTTTGGCATTTTTAACAAAAACAAGGGGGAAAGTATACAAGGAGAAAAGTATCACATACAAGGGGGTAAGAAGATGTGTAAAGGGAGAAAGTATATAGAGAAAGTAGAATGTACATATTTATACATATAAAGGGAGATATGTATGGGAAGGGGAAATATGTATAGTAGGAAATATATGTAAAAATAAAAAAAGACCAAAAATAGAGTTTTCAGTTCAAATCAAGTTGTACAGTCTTCAGTGCAAACTAAGCTACAGAACAAAGCACACTCAAAGGGGGAGTTTGACTGAATAATTCTTTTTTCAGATCTTATGTATGATCATTATTTTTTTCACTAATGTCAAAGGGGGGGATCCTTAATGTCATGAAAAATATATATTGTCAATTAGTGTCAAAACACTTAGTCATAATGGAAAGAGAGTAGTAATCAAGTTACTAGTTTGTAGTGTTAACTGAGCTCACAAAGGAACTATTCAAACAAAGTTAACTATGGAGAAAGTAATGTTATAGTAAATAATTAATTAATTATTTATTATTTATTCTATTTACTTAAGCTTACTTAGGTTAATGCATTTATTTAATATTTAGTATTTAATAGTTGTAGTGGTTAGTTGTTGACAACACAAGAGTTTGTTCCCTTCTAGCATGTTCCACCTTTTTGTGGATTCTTGGTTGTCAACCTTATCTTCTACCACTTTCTAGCTTATTCTACAAGCTTCCATGAGGCTTTTATATTTGGTCTCTCTCTCATTGTAAATTCATCTATTCACATAGAAATTTCATTTTTCCTATTGTGAAATATTTTCTCTTGCTTTACTTCCTTCAAAATCTTGCACCTTAGGGTTCTCTTCAACAAGCTATTTTCACTGTTAGTGATCTTGGTGACTACAGAGTTGGATTTCATCAACTTCTAAAAGTAAGAAGTGTCAACTGAGTTGACATTTCACACCAATATAAAGTGTCAACCAACTTGATGTTGGATACAATTTTTCAATTGTGTGTTGTCTTTGATGTCACACAAATGTCATATCAGTCATCAAACAGAGTCTACCAAGCTTAGATGGTTAGCAAGGAAAAGGATAGAGTCTACCGATCTCAAATGGCTAGCAAGGCAAAGGAAAAAGTCTACTGAGCTAAGATGGTCAGCAAGGTAAAGGACAGAGTCTAATGAGCTCAGATAGTTAGCAAGGCAAAGGACAAAGTCTATCGAGCCCAAAAGGTTAGTAAAAAAAATTTGTAGTGTCTACCAAGTAGACATTTATTACCAAGCTTTCAAGGTTAATCAAAGAAATTTAGTTGTTACCGAGCTCACTTAGTCATCAAAGAAAATGTGGCAGAAGCAGTTCTTATCGAGCTTTCATGAATAGAAAAGGAATTTAGTTCTTATCGAGTAAACTCGGTAGCCAAAGGATTTTGTAGATGTTGCAATGTTAACCAAGTCAAGATGGTTAACTTAGGAAATTTCTACAAGCAATATTTATTGAGCAGGGTCGGCCAGTAAAGGATTTCATTATTTTATGAAATAACATTTATTTATTTAAAGTAATATTTGTAGCTGACTGATGTATGGTTTATTCGTAAATGTAACATGTGAATGGGCCAACTTGACAATTTGAATGGTATAATTAAGAGGTCAAGTTGCAAATTCTAAGTGTGATGGAAGTGGAAGTGGAATTAATGTGATATGAGGACTGATTATTGTGGAAGCGAATTTGAAGGATGATCAAAGATCATTAAGGACCAGCAAAGCCATATTTGATCAAGGAGGATCTAATGATGCAGAACAGAGACTTGTAATTAGCAAACTCAGTTGTATCTTGTTCAGGTCAATTCATTATTTCTTTCTAACAATTGTAGCAGTGATTTCAAATCTCTTAATGGAGTTGGTTTAACAAACATTTTGTAAATCCTCTAACAAGGTGACAGTTCAGTTGAATTGTTCTAAAGACCTCTAGCAAGGCCACTCCTAACAAGGTGATCAAAATCCTCTAACAGGGTCACACCTAACAGTGTATATTGTAACCTTTAACAAGTTTGGCTCCTAATAGGGCTCACTTCAGAAGAGTGAAAATTGGTAACTAGTTACTTGGTGGTTTTTCCCATATTGGGTTTCCATGTTAAATCTGGTGTCTCTTGTGTTCATTTTATTTTCAATTACATGCATGATTTCTTGAAGATAATTAATATTTATATTTATTGAGTATTAGCAGTAACTATATCTTTAAGACATCTAAGGGATCTAAGGATTAATTTTGTTAGTAACTGATTCACCCCCCCTCTCAGTTACTCTATCTTTAATCCCAACAATTGGTATCAGAGCATTTGGTGCTTACAGGAAAAGATTTCAAGGATCTAAGACAAACATTAGGATGTCTTACAAGAGGGAAATTCTAAGACTTAATAGGGACAACTTTTCAGAATGGCAAGTATTGATGAGACTTCATCTAGCTTCTATTGGTGATTCAGGACTGAAGTATCTTGATGAAAAATATGAAGAACCTGTTGGTACATTAGCTGTCAATGATATTACTGAAAAAAAGACTTACAATAACATGATGATAGATATAGCACCTGCTCTGAGTTATGAAGAATTTGATGATATCAAAGATTGCAAAACTGACTTTGAAATGTGGAACAAGCTGAAAGAGATCTATGGAAGAGATGATAATGTGAGAAGAGCCAAAGTAGAGAGTTTGAGAGGTCAATTTTATCAAATGAGGATGAGAGAAGATGAAAACATTGCAAAGTATGTTGAAAGAGTCAAAGCATGTGTTAGTGCTATCAAAGAATCTAGAGGAGATATCAAGGAGGAGATAGTTATAAGTAAATTTCTTAAAACTCTACTTCCTATGTATGCAATCGGAGTCTCTGCAATTCAAGAAAGAAAATGTGAAGCAAATCATAAGATAAATTTAGAGGCCATAGTTGGAAGATTGATTGCATTTGAGCTAGACAACTATGATAATTATGTTCCAGCTGCAAAGAACATTGAATCAGCATTTGAAGCCAAGATTTCACTCAAAGAAAAAGGGAAGAAGACAAAGGATCCACAGTCAAACAGTGATGAAGAATCAGAACAAAGTTCAGACAGTGATCTTGAGGTGGTTGAAGCTCTACTAGCAAGGAAATATTCAAGAGGCAAAGGGAAACACAAAGGTAAGGTTCCTCTAATCTATTTTTCTTGTGAAAAAATTGGACATATTGCTACTAGGTGCCTAAATAAGCAGAACAAGTGATGTAGGCAATTGGACGAATAACTGGGGCCAAAGGCTCACCCAGCTATTCAAACCACCCTGCAAGAGTTAACACAATGGAAAAAAACACAAAGAACAACAACCAAAGGAGAGAGAAGAGAAAATGCTTCTATTGATTCATCAAAATATCTTCATACATGTCCAGCTGTGAGGCCTATTGGGTTACGGCCAATTACAATACATTCAGTTACAAAGATCCAATAGCAAATTTGCACTTTCAGTTATGCTCCCTAATCTGCTCTCTCTGAAGCTTGCCTAATTCTAAGCCTGAACATTCTATTTATACTTTCCAAAATAGCTTACTGATCATTCTAGAATCATTACATAAGAGGAAGGCTGACCCAACAATGGTTTGGACTCATCCCAAGAAAAGATCTTAACAATAATGTCGCAAATGAAATAAATCTCGCAAGTCAGCTCACAAAATCACGTCCAAATACTGACACTCGGCATACACTAGGTAACTCGACACATGAAGAAACACTCAACATGCACTGAGTAACTTGGCACATGAAGACACACTCGGCATACACTGGGTAACTTGACACATGAAGAAACACTTGTCATACACTAAGTAACTCAGCACATGAAGAAACACTTTGCACATGAAGGAATTGCTAGTCACATGAAGGAATGCTAAGCACATGAAGGAATTGCTAGGCACATGAAGGAACTACTAGGTGAAAAAAATGAGTAGGATAAAAAGGCAACCCAGGATGCTCTTGCATCAGAAAACTAGGATTGAAAGAAATGATTCTCTTGAATCATTGAGATGTTCCAACCTGAGCTGAATCCAACTCAAATTGAGAAATTCATGAAGCATCTTCAATAGATCTATTCTTCCACTTCACCAAATATTCATAGTAATATTTTCCTCTTCTTTCTTGCCAACTCTCTAATCCAATATCTGTTCAACTTCCTCAATCTATTTCTTAGGATAATCATCTGGTATAACAACTTCATCCTCTAACTCATGATACTTATACAAATTAGCAATATTAAATATAGGAGATATATCCATGTCATTAGGTAACTCAACTTCATAAGCATTACCACTGTTGAACTTTTTCAGGATCTTACAAGGTCCAAATTTCTTCATTTTTAGCTTGCTATATGTTCCAACTGGGAATCTTCCTTTCTTCAGATGAACCATCACCTCATCACCAACTTGAAAATCATGGTGTCTTCTAGACTGATCAGCATTCTCCTTATACTTCTGATTACTTTGTTCCAGCCTCAACTTCACTTTCTTATGCAAAGATTCCATGAAATTAGCAAATTCTTCTCCCACAACGCTTCTCTTTTTTTCACTAGCAATATCTCTCAAATCTGATATACCTCTAGGATGCATTCCAGTAACAATCTCAAAAGGTGGCTTCCCTGTACTCTTATTCACATAATTATTATATGCAAATTTAGCTTGTGCCAATACCATCTCCCAATCACTCAGCTTATTCCCACCTAAACATCTCAGCAAATTACCCAAGCTTCTATTCACAACCTCTGTTTGTCCATCTGTTTGTGGATGGAATGTAGAACTAAACTTCAATTTAGTACCCATCTTCTTCCACAAAGTCTTCCAAAAATAACCAAAAAACTTACTATCTCTATCTGAAATAATGCTTCTTGGTAATCCACGCAATCTCACAATCTCTTTAGAGAAAAGTTCAGCAACATGCTTAGCATCTAATGTCTTCTTACATGGTATAAAATGAGTCATCTTAGAAAATCTGTCCACTACAATAAATATGGAATCATACCCTTTCACTGTTTTAGGCAATCCAAGAACAAAATCCATACTGATGTCAGTCCAAGGTTTCTTAGGAATAGTAATAGGTGTATACAAACTAGTATTTTGACTCACTCCTTTTGCAACTTGACAAACTCCACAACTCTTTACAAATTTTTGAACATCCTTATACATTTGTGGCCAATAATATTTCTCTTTCAGAAAACTCAATGTCTTATCAATTCCAAAATGTCTAGTTAATCCACTACTAAGCTTTTCCTTAATCAAATTCAACCTCATAGGACTTCTAGGAATACACAACTGAATATCTTTGAATAACATACCTTCTTGAATGAAATACTCATCATACTTACTTATGTGATTTGTCAGATTTGGTGCTCTACACTCTCTCCATGCCTCAGAAAAATCAGGATCAGCATCATATAACTCTTTCATCTCATCAAAACCAAAAACTTCAACCTTCATTTCAGTCAACAAAGAACATCTTCTACTTAATGCATCAGTAACTTTATTAGTAACTCCACTCTTATGCTTGATCACAAATGTAAAACTCTGCAAATACTCAACCTACTTCATATGTCTTTGATTCAATTTATGTTGACTTCCCAAGTATTGTAAAGCTTTATGATCAGTATACAACACAGACTCCTCAGGCATCAAATAATGTTTCCATTTCTTCAATGCTTGAACAATGGCATAAAATTCTTGATCATACATAGAATATTTCCTTTTAGCATCATTCAACTTTTCACTAAAGAAAGCAACAGGCTTACCTTCTTGACTTAATATAGCTCCTATTGCATTACCACTTGCATCATATTCAACTTGAAATACTTTGTTGAAATCAAGTAAAGCCAATACAAGTAATTCAACAACCTTTTCTTTCAAAGTCTCAAAACACTAATCAGCTCCATGTGTCCACTTGAATTCCTTTTTATCTCCCCTCATTGTTTCAATCATAGCATTACAAACAGCTCTGAAATTCTTTATAAATTTAATGTAAAAACTAGCTAAACCATGAAATGATCTTACCTCACTCACATTCTCAGTTGTAGGCCATTCCAAAATTGCTTTAGCCTTCTCAGGATCCATCTTCAAACCATCAACCAAAATCAACAATCCCAAATACACAATCTCCTCTTGCATAAAAGAACACTTTTTTAGATTAATCAACAACTTTTCCTTTTTCACCTTCTAAAATACTTGTCTAATATGCTCAAGATGTTCTTCCTTAGTCTTGCTGAATATCATCATATCATCCAAATAAACAATTACAAATTTACCCAAGAATCTTTTTAGAACTTCATTCATCAACCTCATGAAAGTACTAGGTGCATTAGTCAAACCAAAAGGCATAACCAACCATTCATACAAACCATCTTTTGTCTTGAAAGTTGTCTTCCATTCATCAGCTTCTCTAACTCTAATCTGATGATAGCCACTCTTCAAATCAATGTTGGTAAAATTCTTTTCTCCACTCAAACAATCAATTATGTCATCCATCCTTGGCATAGGAAACCTATATTTCATTGTTATCTTGTTAATGGCTCTAGAATCAGTACACATTCTCCATTATCCATTCTTTTTAGGTGCTAATACAACAGGTATAGCACATGGACTCAAGCTTTCTCTGATCAAACCTTTCTACAACAACTCATGAACTTGTCTGTTAAATTCTTCATTCTTTGTAGGTGTCAATCTATATGGTGCTTTTTTTGGAAAACTAGCTCCAAGGATCAGATCCATACAATGACTTATACTTCTTATTGGAGGTAAACCATTAGGAATATCATCAGCAATAATTTCTTTATACTCATTCAAAAACTCTACAATTTTTTTTGGTACTCGGTCAATACTACCATCTGTCATTCGGTCACCACTGACTAGCACTTGGTTAACACTATTTTCTTGCACTCGGTCTCTATTGACAAAACTCAGTTTTCTTGGAATTATAGCAAAATAGACTTGATTATTTTTCATTTCCTTTTCAAATTGTTTCCCATTAACCATGCAAATTTTTATAGCAGTACAATTAACCTCATCTAGGCTTTCGATCAAAGGCAATAATGTTTGTTTCTTCCCATTTTCCCAAAGAGTATATTGATTCAATCTTCCATCATGTACAACATATCTATCATATTGCCAAGGTCTACCCAAAAAAATATGACAACAATCCATGGGCATAATATCACACAAAACTTCATCAACATAATGTCCAATCTTGAATTTCACAAGGCATTGCTCACTTACCAATATCTTATGCTCATCTTTGATCCATGAAACATGATAAGGTTTGGGATGTTTCAGCCTCTCCAATTGCAGCTTGGTAAATAACTTTTCTGATGCTAGATTTGTAGAACTTCCACTATCAATGATCACTTTACAGCATTTTCCAGCCATCTTACATCTTGTCTTGAAAAGACTTCTCCTTAAAATAGGTTCCTCAGCACTTCCCTTATTGCATAAGGTTCTTCTCACCATCAAACTTTCTCTAGCCTCAGGTCCCCATGGTGAACCGTCACCATCTTCTTGAATCACAACATTTCTATTACCTTGTCTACTTTCAGAGGATCTACATTCAAAAGATCGATGCCCTTCTTTGCCACATCTAAAACAATTACCATGAAATCCACCTCTAGAATAAGATACCTCTTCCTCGGTAAGAATTAGTGCCTCCTTAGTAAGAACTGCCACTTTTCCATTTAGTCTTTCCTTTTTCATCATTCTTCCATTTAGATTTTCCTTTATCCTACATAGAACTATCAAATCTACCACTTTCTCCATAAGATCTACATCTGCCTCTCTAGAATCTACCACCTCTACCTCTTTGTCTTTGTTCATGCTTCTTTGTCAAGATCTCCTCAGCTTTCAAGACATATTGATATGCTTCTTCTACACTTTCCAGCTTCACAAAATTTATTTCATCTTGTATTCCAGATCTCAATCCATTAATGTACCTTGCAATTTTCTCAACATCGTCATCCACAAGTCCAGATCTGATGTCTAATCTATAGAATTTGTTAGTATATTCTTTTACAGTCATGTCTTTTTGTTTCAAATTTTGCATCTTTCTCAACAACTTAACTTGGTAATCAATAGGAAGGAATTTTTTCTTTACCTTGTTCACCATCTTTTGCCAAGTTCTGATCTTCTCCTTTCCTCTCCTTTGTCTATCAGTTTGCAAGTGCTCCCACCATAGTGATGCATGACCTTTCAGCCTAGTGACTGAAATCTTCACCTTTGTATTATTAGGAGTGCTTTCATACTCAAAGAACTTCTCCATATTAGAGATCCAATCCAGCATAGCATTGGTATCCAATTTTCCATCATAAGGAACAACTTCTATAGTAGGTTTTGAATTTTCTCTAGACAATACTCTCAACAATCTTTCCTCATCTTGATCTTCTTTAGGTTTTGGATTATGGTTTGGTGTTGCTACTTCATCATCACTCACATCTTCAAGATGCACTCCTCTCCTCTGGACTATCTCCACAGCATCTAATCTAGCTGCAATTTGTCTCAATTGATCCAATATAGCATTATCAACATTATTTCCTCTACCACAAACCATCTTCACAAATTAGGTTCCTGCAAGATCGTAACCCTCTGCAAGTTATAGGTTGAATCCACAAATCTACCACCCTACAACCAAATCCAAATTAGGGTTCCACATGATCCAATCTCCACAAGGATGAACCTCAAGCTTTGATGCCAATTGATGCAAACAAATAGGTGAATAACTAGGGCCAAAGTCTCACCCTACAAGAGTTAACACAATAGAAATGAACACAAAGAACAACAACCAAAGGAGAGAGAAGAGAAAATACTTCTATTGATTCATCAAAATATCTTCATACATGCCCATCTGTGAGGCCTTCTAGGTTACAGCCAATTACAATACATTTAGTTACAAAGATCTAACAACAAATTCACACTTTCAGTTCTACTCCCTAATCTTCTCTCTCTAAAGCTTGCCTAATTCTAAGCTTGAACATTCTATTTATACTTTCCAAAATGGCTTATAGATCATTCTAGAATCATTACATAAGAGGAAGGCCTACCTAAAAATGGTCTGGACTCATCCCAAGAAAAGATCTTAATATAAATGTCACAAATGAGATAAATCATGCAAGTCAGCTTGCAAAATCACGTCCAAATACTAACACTCGGCATACACTAGGTAACTCAGCAAATGAAGAAACACTCGACATGCACTGAGTAACTCAAAACTTGAAGAAACACTCGACATACACTGGGTAACTCGGCACATGAAGAAACACTCGGCATACACTGAGTAACTCGACACATGAAAGAATTGCTAGGTACATGAAGGACTACTAGGCATATGAAGGAACTGCTAGGCATATGAAGGATTGCTAGGCAGATGAAGGGACTACTAGGTGAAAAAAATGAGCAGGATAACAAGGCAACCCAAGATGCTCCTACATCAACAAGGATGAGAAGAAAGGTCACAAGTACAATATCAAGAAATACTTCAAATCATTCAAGGATAAAGGTAAGAAAACATGTTTCATGGCTAAAGAATCTAATGAATCTGATGAAGAAGAATAAGATGAAATTGTCTACATTGCTATGAAAGATGAGTTTGATAATGATGAAGAAATGGCACTCATTTCTCATATGAGCAAAAATAATACATGGATCATAGATAGTGGTTGTTCTCATCACATGACTAGTGATAAAACTAAGTTTGAACACTTTGAAGACCATGATGGTGGCAATGTAAGATTTGGTAACAATGAACCTTGCTACATAAAAGGTAAAGGAAGAATCTCTCTAACCAAGGAACTTGTATGTGATAATGCATATTGGGTAGAAGGACTAAAGCACAATCTGTTGAGTGTGGCACAGCTACTCAATAATGGATTTAAAGTAGAATTCATGCAAGGAAAAGCAAGACTGCTGAATGACAAAGGTAAGCTGATTGGATTAGGCACTCAAACAAAAAGTAACTTATTTTATCTTGAACTTGGTGAATGTTCATGTTTTATTGCTCAAATTGAAGAGAGTTGGTTATGGCATAGGAGGTTATGTCATGTAAACTTTAAAAACTTGATAAAAATTAGTAAATTCAAGAAAGTAAGAGGCATTCCTAATATAAAGAAACTAGAGGTTGGTCTATGCAAGAATTGTCAAATTGGTAAATTGGGAAAGACTAGTTTTAAAAGCAAGAACTATCAGACTGAAGAAGTTCTAGAAATTTTTCATATTGATTTGTGTGGACCTATTGGCATTGAAAGCTATACTAGTGATAAATTTTTCATTCTTTTTGTTGATGATTATTCAAGAATGATGACTATCATGTACCTAAGAGAGAAATCAAAAGCATTTGAAAAGTTCAAATAGTATTTGGCCAGAGTAGTAAAGGAAATAGGAAAAAGATTGAAATGCTTAAGGTCTGATAGAGGTGGAGAATTCATTTCACATGAGTTCAATAACTTTTGCATTGAAAGGGGAATCAAAAGAAAAGTTTCAGCACCTGGAACTCCTAAACAAAATGGAATAGCAGAAAGAAGGAACAAATCTATCATGGACTATGCAAGAACCTTAATGATTGAGAAAAACATTACTATCAAATACTAGAAGGAAGCTATTAGCACTACAGTTCATACCTTGAACCAAGTACAGTTGAAAAAAGATTCATTCAAAACCCCCTATGAGTTATGTTATGGCTACAAACCCAATGTAAGTTACCTAAAAGTATTTGGAAGCAAATGTTACATTTTGAAAGAATCTAGAAAAATTAAATTTGATGTAAAAGGTGATGAAGGAATATTTTTGGGATACTCTTGCAAAATTAAAGCATATAGATGTTTGAACTTATCTACTCACAAAGTCATAGAAAGTGCACATGTGAAAGTTGATGAGTTTGTGAAAGAACAGAAGAAGAAAGCAAAAGGGAACCTGAAGACTACAGGAGATTTTTTTACATTGAATCTGATACAATACCAAATACATCTGTTAATTAGGAATCTTCAACTCCTAAATTTTTATTAACCGAGTCACAGGAAGTTCAAACCGAGTAAGTACCTATCGAGCTACAAGAACTCAAGTTGCAAACAGAAGCTACTAAGTCAACATCTATTGAGCTTGAGTAACTAGAATTAGAACCAGAAGTTGAAGCATTGAAGGTTAACAAAGCAATTCACCTAAAAGGCAAGGAGCCTATGTTAGTCAAGTATGTTAGGAAACATCATGCACTAGATCAGATCATTGGAGATAAATTAGAAGGGACAATGATTAGAAGTAAGTTGAAAAGCACTTGTTTACTTGCTGATTTTGAACCTAGAAATGTCAAAGATGCACTAGACAATGAAAGTTGGATTGAAGCTATCAATCAAGAGATAGAGTAGATAGAGAAAAACAAAACATGGACTCTTATACCTAGACCCAAAGACAAGAATGTGATTGGAACTAAGTGGGTATTCAGAAAAAAGCTAAATGAAGATGGTAAGGTATCAAGGAACAAAGTTAGATTGGTATGCAAAGGATACTCTCAAGAAGAAGGTGTAGACTATGGAGAAACTTTTTCTCTTGTTGCAAGATTGGAAGGTGTCAAAACTCTACTTGCATATGCTGCATACAAAGGATTCAAAGTTTATCAGATGGATGTCAAATCAACATTTCTCAATGGCATATTGGATGAAGAATTCTATAGTGAACAACCTGAAGGTTTTGTTGATCTAGACAAGAAAGACATGGTTTGCAAATTGTATAAATCATTTTATGATCTGAAACAAGTATCTAGAGCATGGTATGAAAGACTGCATAACTATCTTATTCAGATTGGTTTTCAAAGAACTAATGACAATAGTAGTTTGTACATAAAGGAAGGTCTAGATAATAAGATTGTTTTGGTAGAAATATTTGTAGATGATACTTTGTTCACAGGAAATGATGATCTTTGCAAAGAATTTTTAGAAAAAATGAACAAGGAATTTGAAATATCAATGTTTGGAGAAATCAAATTCTTTGTTGGTCTTCAAATTCATCAAAGTAAGAATGGTATCTACATTACTCAATCCAAATACATCGAGGAGATACTAAATTTTTTTGGTATGGAAAACTGCAAACTAGTTGGAACTCCTATGTGTACTAGATTACCAAGGATGATGAATCAAAAGAAGTATATCAGACATTGTATAGATCTATGATTGGAAAATTGCAATATGTGGTGCACACAAGGCTAGATATTGCCCTTGAAGTAGGAATTGTAGCAAGATTCTCAACAAAACCAAAAGAAAATCACATGATGCAAATTGAAAGGATCATGAGATACTTAAAAGGAACTGAAGATTATGGATTATGGTATCAACTTGGAGGAAATTTTGATTTAAAGGTGTTCGCTGATGCAGATTGGGCAGGGAATATTGATGAAAGGAAGAGCACAAGTGGAGGAGCTTTCTTTCTTGAAAAAAGGTTGGTTTCTTGGACAAGTAAAAAGAAAAATTGTACATCCCAATCCACAACAAAGGCTAAATATGTTGCAGCAATAGTGAACTGCTCAAACATTGTGTGGTTCAAACAATTATTGGAAGGTATGAAGCAAGAAATAAAAGAACCTATTGTTATGTTTTGTGATAACACAAGTGCAATTAATATCTCCAAGAATCCAGTGATGCATTCAAAAACCAAGCATATTGCCATAAAGTATCCCTTTGTTAGAGAATTGGTACAAGAAAAGGAAATTAGATTGGAATATGTCCATACAAAGGAACAAATTGTTGACATATTCACAAAGCCTTTACCTAAGGATGCATTCTTGTATCTAAGAGGTAAGTTAGGGGTCATTCCCCTATTTGAAGCTCACTAAAATATAGTCTTAGTGATGCATCAACATGAACAAAATTGAAGATCTATTAGTTGATGCAGAAAACCAATGAAGACATTGCATATGAATTAGTACATCAGATACAATGCTATTCAGTTGTTTTGAGTTGTCTTTGGCATGTGTTGTAAAAGAGGGAGAGTATACTATCATATCTTTCTAAAATTTGCAAAATAATAAAAGTTTATGTAAGAGGGAGAGATAGTTTGTGAAAGAGGGAGATATTATTATAAAAGAGGGAGCTTGTTGTATTTGAAGAAGAAACTGAAGTATTGTATTAGTAAAAGACTTGTTTTCAAATTTCATTCTGCTATGACATGTTGTGTTGCCATCAATGCCAAAGAGGGAGATTGTTGGATACAATTGTTCAATTGTTTCTTGTCTTTGATGTCACACAAATGTCATATCAATCATTAGACAGAGTCTACTAAGCTTAGATGGTCAGCAAGGAAAAGGACAGAGTCAATCAAGCTCAGATGGTTAGCAAGGCAAAGGACAGAGTCTACTAAGCTCAGATGGTTAGCAAGGCAAAGGATAGAGTCTACCAAGCTCAGATGGTCAGCAAGGAAAAGGATAGAGTCTACCAAGCTCAGATGGTCAGCGAGGCAAAGGATAGAGTTTATTGAGCCCAGAAGGATAGTAAAGAAAATTTGCAGTGTCTACCGAGTAGACAATTATTACCAAGCTTTCAAGGTTAATCAAAAAAATATAGTTGTTATCGAGCTCACTCGATCATTAAAGGAAATGTGGCAGAAGCAGTTCTTATCGAGCTTTCATGAACAAAAAAGAAATTCAGTTCTTACCGAGTAAAGTCAGTAGCCAAAGGATTTTGTAGATGTTGCAATGTTAATCAAGTCAAGATGATTAACTCAAGAAATTTTTGGAAGAAGTATTTACCAAGTAGGGTCGGCCAATAAAGGATTCCATTATTTTATGAAATAACATTTATTTGTTTAAAGTAATATTTGTAGTTGACAGATGCATGCTTTATTGGTCAATGTAAATGTGAATGGGACAACTTAACAATCTAAATGGTATAATTAAGAGGTCAAGTTGCGAATTTTAAGTGTGATGGAAGTGGAAGTGGAATTAACGTGATATAAGGATTGATTATTGTGGAAGTGAATTTGAAGGATGATTAGAGATCATTAAGGACTAGCAAAGCCATATTTGATCAAGGAGGATCTAATGATGTAGAATAGAGACTTGTAATCAACAAACTCAATTGTATCTTGTTCAGGTCAATTTAGTGTTTCTTTCTAAAAATTGTAGTAGTGATTTTAAATCTCTTAACAAAGTTGGTTTAACAGCCATTTTGTAAATCTTCTAACAAGGTGACAGTTCAGTTGAATTGTTCTAAAGACCTCTAGCAAGGCCACTCCTAACAAGGTGATCAAAATCCTCTAACATGGTCACACCTAATAGTGTGTATTGTAACCTTTAACAAGGTTGGCTCCTAACAGGGCTCACTTCAGAAGAGTGAAAATTGGTAACTAGTTACTTGGTGGTTTTTTCCATATTGGGTTTCCACATTAAATCTAGTGTCTCTTGTGTTCATTTTATTTTCAATTGCATGCATGATTGCTTGAAGATAAGTAACAGTTATATTTATCGAGTATTAGCAGTAATTAGATCTTTAAGACATCTAATGGATCTGAGGATTAATTTTGTTAGTAACTGATTCACCCCCCCCTCTTAGTTACTCTATCTTTAATCCCAACACTTGATAGTGTCTACTAAGCTCCAGTGTGAATCAAGCTAGTAGAACAGTTCCATTCCAAGTTGAGAATCAAGCTGGAAAAATAATGTGAACTGAGTTAGCATTCTCTATCAAGTGATCAACATGAACCAAGCATCTAGTATTAGCCAAGTGCCAGAGTTAGCCAAGGTGATAGTGTATCCTAAGTATCTTCAACATCGCCCAAGTAAGTCATGGGACCCAAGTTACAACACTAAGTCGACTTGGTAATTTCTTTTGGAATTAGTTATGTTATAGTTGACCTATGAAGAAACTATTTGGATAGATATAAATATGAAGTATTCTATAGATCCAAATACAAGTGAAATAAGAATTTTAATTGAAGAACATTAGAAAATATGGGAGAGAAGATAGCATTCCAAAGAAAGAAAGAGACTCATCTATCATAGTCAGGTGATCAGTTTATTTCAAAGGATCTTCATCAATAGTCAAAGTTGCATTTTAGAGATCAATCCACTAATTCATCCTAACAAGTGCATCAACCCCAAATCCTTCAACTAGATGGACCTAATAGTCCTTTGCAAAAACTCTTAATAGAGTACATACTTAACTGTATTGTATAAATCCTTTCACAAGGTGGACCTAATAGTCCTTATTTCTCTTAATCGAGTAAGATCATCAAAAGTGATAATTTGTAAGCCCTAACATGCCAACTTTATTATTACAGTAGTGAAGAATTATGGGTTTCATCCTCACCCCCAATTTTACCTTCTACATGGAGGGTTTTTGGGTTATCAAATATTGTGTTATGGTGTTGTTATTTTATTGCTTTATGTTTCTTGCTTGGAAGTAGATTAGAAAGCTTAACAAAGCAAGTTTAATTGAAGAAGTTTAAGTGGTTCTTGATTCACCTTCTCCCTTTGCTCAATCACCTAGCTTGCATTACATTTCCAACAATTGGTATCAAAGAAAGGTTCTCATATCAAAAAATTTAACAACATGAGAGAAAATATCAGAGACAATGGAGGTATACAAGCTAGAGAAAGCCATTAAGAATGAAAATTTGGATCTACATGTGGCCATATTACAAATCAATAAATTGAAGGAGCCACTCCCTCAATCTCTAAAAAGATGAATGACAATCTCTACATAGAAGAAAGAATTGAAGAAATTTTTAAATAAAGAAGTTTAGATGAAGTAGATGTAGCTGTAGAAGATCTACTTAGAACAAACCTTATTCTTCAAGAAGAAGTTAGAAAATTGAAAAGAGAACATGAGATTCATTAAATAAGGATATGTGAAGTCATGGAACAAAAGAACCAAGTTGAAAATGAAAAAAATATGGTAGAATAAAACAAAAGACTACTCTACATATGATAGAAGAAAAGGACAGTGCAATCCACCAGCTTTCACCATCATGCAAATATGGAAAATCAATTGAATAATACAAATCAAGAAGTCATCAATATAAGGATAGAAAAAGAAAGAATTAGGAATGATCTTAGAGAATAAAGAGAAAACAATAAAATAATAATGATATCACAAGAAAGCATGGATCAATTAGCTGAAATATCTCAGAATAGACATAAAGGGAGAGCATGATTGGGATACACTGAACAAGGAGATTCATCATAACAAGGAGCTCAAAACAATAAAAGACCTACATGCAGTCATTCTAGAAAAAAAAATCCAAATGTTGGAGCAATGGAAAGTAAAAATTTAATGGAAAATGTTATAGTTGTAACAAACATGTACATAGAGAAAGTCAATGCAATAGAGAAAACTAAACTTAAAAAAAAAGGTTTCACGTGCAACAAAGAAGGCCATAAATCCATAGAGTACAAAACCAAGAATTGGAATCCTATTAAACATTTTACTAAAGAAATATTTGGTTGGGATTACAACACTTGGTACAAATGTCATCTATGCAGAGAATTTGAACACATTGGAGCTAATTGCATGAGGACTCACCTCAAAAAGAGAAATCCTACCAAAAGGTGTTATGTATGCAAAGAACTTGGCCATCTAGCAAAGAAATACATGAATAGAGGTAAAGTTGAAGATTAAAAGAAATCAAAGGTTGACTAGATCAAGACTCAAATGAAGTAGCATTGGGTGAGGAAATCTTTAGAGAATTCAAGTGAAAATAGTGAGGTTATTGACACCCAAGACGATGGATTTGGTAATTCAATTATCTCTACTTGAACAGGTAAGGAGATCACTGGAGCTATGATCAAACTCATATTCCACATTAGTTCTATTTATCCAAGCACAAAAGTTTAGATTAGCATATTAGATGCACTTGAACAAAAGAAAGTCATAGAGCAAACCAAGTTGTTAGTTCAAACTGAGTCACTCCTTAGGCCTAACCAAACTATTAGACCAAAATGAGTCTCTCATTAGACCTAACCAAGCATGGATAAACTTGACTGAGTCATTGAATCAACCAAGCATGGTTAGCTAGTGATAGATGAGCATTCAAGGGTTAAAGATCAAACTAGCCTTTTTCTACCTACCTAGGTATAGAGCATTTAATGAAGACCTAAAATCAAAAATTGATAAAAAGGAGAAATTGTAATTTCATTTTTACCATGAATTTAGAGTTTTGTAAAGATTGTAACATTCCTTGAGCCCCCAAAGTCATTTGGCACAATTTTGTTGAAGGAAATTCTCAAGAAAAGACAACAACCTCAAGATCCTTCATCAACTAAGTAGTATGGCAACATCTTCTAGTTCAAAGGTCAAGAAGGGTTTAGAAATGTTGGTAAAAAGTTATGATTGCATTCCTTCAAAATTCCAACTTTATCTAGCAATTTTCAAGGAGAAGGATCCTCAAAGAGCTCACTCACCGATCCCTCCAAAGGTACTTCTCATTCATGACATTAGGTCATTTTATCATTGCTCTATTCTAGAACTAGGGAATCTTGATCTAGACAAGGCATATGGTGCATTGTGTGTTAATGATTTGTTGAAGCTAGAGTAAAAACATCTAGTGGTCAAGGGTTTGACCCACATCATCCACATGTCAAGGAACTTTTGAGTCAAATGGATCAAGCTTATACTAAGTCAAGTTCATGACATGTCATTTTGGCTGGAATAGACCTATTTGATCATGAAGAATATGATTCAAAAGATAACAAGCTATCCAATGACAGAGAAATATAAGGCTACTAATACCCTAGGTCAAGAAGAACTAACAAAGATAACCCTAGCTAAATGGGATGGCAGAGATATGAAGTTGAACAATATGACTCACATTGAAATCAAGTTTGGCATCCATGTCATTGCTCACAAAATCTACACTTCAAGTTATGAAAACAACATGCCATGTGAGGCATAAGACTTGGCATACAAATTTGCCAAGAAGAATTTTTCTTTTAACCTAGCCGAGCTTCAACTCACCTAGATAATCAAGAACATAGAGAGCATTTGGGCCTCAAAGAATAACACATGTAAGTTTAGTTCACTTTTAGTTTGTTTTTTCTTTTACACTAACGAAATTATTTCCTTCAAAAGGAAATGTTGTTTGGAAGAAAGACACCCCAGTTCTGTATCAGATAAATGAATTCATAAATGAGATGGGTGAGAACTTTGAAATCATGATGGATGTATACTTTGAAAATTTCAAAGAAAGGATTCAAAGAAGGCTTAGGATACCTAAGCAACTTGTAGAGGATTATGAGCAGGATATATGCTTCCTTGTTGACTGTGACAAAGTTCATATAGAAGCAGTCGGACCTAGGATTACATTGGTACAACCTTTAGCTTACAAAGTAAATATTGATGATGCAAGAGACATTGTTGAAGCACCCATCAATGATCCTTTTGATCCCAAGGCTACTTATTTTGGGACATATGATGAAGCTAAAATAAGAATCTCACTTGACATTCAAATTCCTCAAATTCTAAAGAGAGGGAAGAACAGGCTAGAAAGCATTGGAAATAAACTTCCTAAATCAAATTCTCCTCTTGAACTCACTGAAGGAAAGGGTAATGATGTAGAAGAGGAAGAAGATGAGAAATATGAAGAGGAAAGTGAAGAAAAATAAGAAGAAGAGATAAAGGAACCTCCCAAAAAGAAGGTGAAGACCCCATCCAAGCCTCCATCAAGGATATCTACAATGTCTACTCCTATGGTTACTACCTTAAAGAAAAGAAAGACAAATAAGAAACTAAAGCTACAGGTTGAGGATGAAGATGATGAAGATGAAGATAATATCCCAATTATATCTTTGAAGAAGGCACCCCTACCTTTAAGAAAAAAATGGAAAATATAACAGAAGAAAGGGGTATGTAAGGATATAAATACTTTAGGTATGACTCCAGAAGAAATGAGCAATAGAAATAGATTAACAAAGCATTAATTGAGAAAATGACAAGATGGAAATATGAACCTTCTGAACTTAAAGGGCATGCTCTTGAATATCTACTAAAGGAAATTTCACACTATTGGAGTAATGCAACAAAAACATGAAAACACATCAAAGAACAAACCTTAAGAAAATTGATTCTTAATCTCTTTGACAAAGAAATCAAGGAGGTAATGTCCAATCATGAAGATAGACATACTCCTAGATTTAAACTTGCCAAATTTTGTCCAATAAGATAAAATATGTTGTCCAGTCGACAACAAACATGTGGAAAACAATTTTGATATCAAGGGAGAAGGAGTTCTTCTAGAGATTTAGATAATTGAGGATTCTAATGTTGATAAGATCACTACAAAATTCATGCAATCACTTCCCTCTACTCCACCTAAGGCAAAATTTGAGGTAAATAATTAGTACGATCCCACAGTCTCAACCAAGTTACAGTAGCATAAGGACTCAGTTGACAAGGGTAAAGAAATCATTCCTTCTTAAGAAATCAAGAGCAAGGGCAAAGGAAACATAGTTGATGGCATTGATCCTAATGAGGATATTGTAATCCCAAATTGGGACCAATCCAATCTATCTATTGAGGAAATGAATATTTTGGGAGAGCTATGGAAGAAAAGAGCAAAGCAACAAATGATAAATGCTAAAAGAGATAGGAGCAAAGTCTTGGAAGACATCAAAGAAATATTTGTAGATTCTCTATCTATAGAGGTAAATGATAAATTCCCTATCATTAATCAATTAATTTATATTTTTCATAAGTTCAATGAGGACACTGATGAGCAAGAAAAATTTCTTATGAAAGTTGAAAGGAAGTTTGAGAATAAAGTGCTAGAAAATATATCACAAAAGATAGCAATAGATCAAGTAGAACTATCTACTTTAATTTCTACATTAGAAATTGTTGTAAATAATGTTGGATCTCTATTTATAAAGTTGAGTGATTTGACCAACTTTACCAAGGAAATAAAAGAGAAACTAGCCAAAGTTGACATGGACTTGAAAGATAGTGAAAATTAGCTAGCACTTAATCCAAGCTACAGTTCCATTCATTTTGAAAAAACTAGTTTTTTGACAAATCTTCAAGTAGTTAACAGTGTAGGAAGTACATAGTGTCAACTGAGTTTCTATGTCAACCGAGTTGACAGTTCACACCGAGTTGAAATGGCAACCAAGTTGATAATCTCTACTAAGCTCCAAGTGTGAACCAAGCCAACGAATGATTTTTTTTCCAAGGTGATAATTAAGCTGGTAGAATAGTGCAAACAAAGTCACTAGTGTCTAGAGTGATTAGCATGTACCAAACATCCAGTATCAGTCGAGTGTCAAAGTTAGCCAAGGTGACAATGTTTCCCAAGTATCTTTAGCATCGCTCAAGTAAGCCATTGGACCCAAGTTACAACATTGAGCCAACTTGGTAATTTCTTTTGGAATTAGTTATGTTGTAGCCGACCTATGAAGAAATTATTTGGATTGATATAAGTATGAAGTATTTTTTTAATCCAAATACAAGTGAAATAAGAATTATAATTGAAGAAAATTAGCAAATACGGGAGAGAAGATTGTTTTAAGGCTATAAGCATTCCAAGGAAAGGAAGAGACTCATCTATCACAGTTAGGTGATCAATTTACTTCAAAGGATCTTTATCAGCAATTAGAGTTGCATTTTAGAAATCCATTGATTCATCCTAACAAGTACATTAGTCCCAAATCCTTTAACTAGGTGGATCTAATAGTCCTTTGCAGAACTCCTAACAAAGCTGTTAAGTATAAGTCCTTTCACAAGGTAGATCTAATAGTCCTTATTGATCTTAATTGAGTAATATCATCAAAAGTGATCATTTATAAGCCTTAACATGTCAACTTTATTACTGCACTAGTGAACCATTGTGGGTTTCATCCCAATCGCAGTTTTACCTTATACTTGCAGGGTTTATGGGTTACCAAATATTGTTTTATGTGCCCCCCCCCATCACCTAACTTTCATTACATTTATAAAAGGTTTCTTTCCTCTTCCATTGATACTACTAAATTTTTAATGTATCTCTATTGCCTTCATCTAGGATTGCCTTTTCCTCAAACTTGATAAGAATTATTCAACTAATAATTGTTTATAATCATTCATCAAAGAGAGTTTTGAGACCATGTAAGTCTAACTTACTTGGATGCTTTTCACTATATTTTGGTTGGAATTTTCACTACCACCATGTTCATATCTAATAAAGATTCATTTTCTAATACAAATTCGACATCAATTATATGGTCTTGTATATTGATTTAATCACCTCTGGTTCAAGTGAACCTTCATATCCTTCAAACAATATATCCCTTCTCTCCATCATTTTTTCTAGCTTCCACTTGATTGTTACTTTTTTCTTGTTGATTATCCACTCACAACTCTAGATATTCTTTATTTTTCCCTCCATCCATGTTCTGCATACCCTCATGTCTCTTCTCATTTATTGGCCCCAAACTATTTGCAACCACCAACATGGTTCAAATCCTATCCTCCATTATGCAACTTTAATATTGCCTATAATTATTGATAAGAAACAAATATATCCATTTTTGTAGTTCATTAGCAAGATAAGTGCATTCAAAGACATAAGTGCATATGTAGGTCACTTCTTGATAAAAAGAATAAGCACATAAAAATTGCAAACAAACATATTTTCTAGAAAATTTCTAAAATGTTATTAGATGAGATGTCATGCCTGATTCCTTGTGAGGAAATTTTATGGCCAACTAGAAATACCAAAGTAATATAACAAGTTTAGAGAGTATTCATAACCATAAAATATTATTTAAATTATGATCTTAGTGCAACCCAATATAATATTATATTTAACAAGAAGATAAAATACCTATGAAAAATGATTGAGCAAAACCATGCACTTAAATAGATTAAGAAAATAATGACCTTATGAACTTTATTAGGAATAAAGTACATAAGACAACTAATAAAATTAAGAATGTTTAAATTATGTAAAACTCAAGCGAATTGGATATCTCAACACCTCAAACATATTTCTAGGGAGAAAGTTTAGAAAATAATAGAGATCCAATATAATTCACTTAAAATCATTCTTAGCGTTCAAATTAAACACATAAAATTATGGTTATGAAGAGGAGAAGACATTTTAATTACCGAATTTAAGCAATTTAAAATTGTGAATATTGAGGGATTATGTCTGAATAATTTCAATATTTTTTGGAACTAAGAATATCGAAAGTGTAATGTTTCCAACTAGCCAAAGAATTTCAAAATAGGATTTTATATGTGAATTTTAACAAAATGTTCTTATTAAACATGTGTTATTGCCAAAGAGATCATTTCTATGATGGACTATTCTTCCAATGAACAAAAACTTCTTTTGATTTTTTTCTCTGTCTATGAAGTTCATTCAAAATATATTTTAATAAGTGCATAGTTGCCAAAAAAAATTCTATCAGTGTAGGGTTTGTGCAATGTACAAGGCTTGATTAGGTTTACAAAATTATTGAAACTAGGCTTACTAAGAGGTCTAACTTTTAGTAAGGGTGGACTGGAACAAAGGAATGCATGTATCTTTCATAATTCATATATCACACTTCTCCTCCTCTTTTATTTTTTGGTGGTTAAATCTATCTTTTGCATGCCATTAAAAATAATTATTTGTGTTTCCTATTTTATTATATATTTAAGAAGAACCTATAAATTATCTTCTAATTAAGTGAGCTTAAGTGATGAGATAGAAAATTACATACATGAGAGAGTTTGATCTTGAACGATTTGATATCATGTTCTAAAGGGTTTATATAAATTATTTATCTTTGATCGCCTAGTTCTAGCTTTTAATATCAATATTCCTTATTTCATATGAAATTATTTCCCAATTATTATGCTATTCTTATATTTGATTGAAAAATATAATTAAAAATTATTATTCCTTTTCAAAGACAAATGCAATTCACAATAGCAAGTTATAGAAAATATATGAACTTACCATACTAACCCTTCTTTAGATGAAATTGGTTGTAAGGATTGATTTTTAATCTTGGATTTAAGCATGCATGCTAACATTCACTCTAGTTTGATGCAATCCAAGGTCTTCTATAATTCAATTTTCTTGTCCATGCATTTCATTTGGTTATAAGAATTTTGAATTACTTAAAGAATGTTTTGTTTTATTTATATTTTGATTTTTTTTCTTCTACCTATATTTCATGGACAATACTAATATTTGAATTATGCTATATAGGTTACATTTTGTCACTTTCTCCAACCAACAAGTGAAAACACTTAGATCTACACCACACAAAAGACAATGTCAAAAGTCATACTGACAACAATATTAAATCCAAAATGTAGGACATTATGAATCATTTATATGATTTTTAAATTAATGCATCTATTAATACTATGTGAATAATTTTTTTTATCAAATTTTGTTCACTTTAGAATAACATGTTTGTATATCCTCTTTCTATGCTTCTAAATTTTCTTTCCTTAGACAAGGTAGAGACTCAATCTCTATAAAGCACTTGTTAAATTAGGTATTCACTTAGAGAATGTGTAAAATGATAGCATGGTATTTTTTTGGGCTATGAATTGATGTTATCAATGTCAATAATTTGGTGGTGTATATTTTTTCTTAGTGTTATAACGTCTATCATTTTTATTTATTTTTGGTTTCTTTTTATTGAGCATCGTTGTGAAGTAATAGTTTTGTATAGTCATGTTATTAAATTTTCACCTTTTGGTTGACAAGAGAATATAGGTTTTTATGATCAATCAATGAGTTATTTTATACACTTGGTACTTATTTCTTTTCTTAGATAAGTAGAATTGACTAAAATATAATTAGGAAGTTAGTTGTCAATTTAGAGTGCACTTAAGGGTTGTAGTACAAGGGAAAATGAGGACAATGGTTATTATTGTTGAAAATATTTGTAGAAATTACTCCTACTACATGCAATATAGATGGTGAAGAGCACACTGATTGGGAAACTTTAGTATGAATACGACAAGTAATACCAAGAAAGCATATAACATATCCTCATGTACAAGGTAGTGGCACAAGGAGCATGATGTACATAGGGTTGGTTAGCCTTGCTCACTTATTAATTCCATGTGAAGGGTTTGTATTAGGAAGACACGAGTATTAACACTAGTCAATCAATACTGAGAGCTAATAGTTTGAGTACACACTTGTGTTGGAAACTACAATGTGAACAATTGTTGTGTTTTCAATTGATGTAAAATTTATCAATGAGACAATTTTCTATCTAATTTAAATGTCAAATCTATTTGATTAATGAAGAGGATTTGAGAATTTGTTCATAACAAAAGTATCTAGAGGAAAGGTTAAGTTCTGAAGAGGAAACTACAAATGGAAACTTGATTAGTTAGACTTTGACAAGACAGAGTGATTGTTTAAATTATGCTGATAGAGGAGAAGATAGTAATGTTCAAGTCTTGAAAGTATGAGAAAAGATGGATCACTTATGTAGGCTTGACCGAGCAATAGAGTAAAATACTAAGGAATTTTGATGTACATATTGAGTGATGCTAGTGTCAATGAGCCATAGTAAGTGTCAAGAAAATTCAGTGTTGATCAAGCATTAGTATCAACCGACTAATAGTGTTGATGTCAAGCGAGAAGTTTTATAGTGACTGAATAATTTAGTGATGACCGAGTGTCAAAAATTAGTGTTGACCAAGGAACAACATTTTAATTTTTTGCAAGGAATCATAATTTCTAGCTGACTAAGTTGATTTCTTGGGATATGGAAATTGTGTTGAAGATAAGGATCAATGAGTTGTATCATTTAATTCTAGGAGAGGATTGGGTAAATGATTGAAGAGATTAATTCAAGGACAAGTTTCTACAAAATGAGAGATAAACATAATGGCAATTAGATAAATTGTATCTAATGGATTGAATTGTGAATCCTAAGATCTACAATGTTGATTAAGTAACAAAAGATCAAAACTATCTATTTAAGAAGGTATAGAGATGATCTTTTAATGAATGTATGCATGGAAGAGTGTAGAGTATAGAGCAGCTATGCATGTATGAAGAAGTTTTAGAGAGATGGAGTTGTTACTGATGTTGTTGACTAGCAAATCTAGGAAAAAGGCTTAATTGAGTTGAGAAGAAGTGAAGGGTGATTGCTTGAAGGCATGCCAAGTGAATCTGACATTGAGATGACAATGGAGGCCAAACAATAAATTAATATGAGGAGTTCAAAAAAGATCTAAACATACAAAGTGAGTTGTACTTAATAGATCAAAGCTATTGTTACTTTCTAACCATTTTAAATAGTATTTGAAATTCTTTAATCAAGGTTGACCTAACAGTCATAAGGACTTAATAGTTTATGTAAATCCTTTAATAGGGTGACATTCTAATAGAATTTTCTAAAGTCCTCTAACAAGGCCACTCCTAATAGGGTAATTAAATCCTTTTACAAGCTCACATTTAATAATGTGTAATGTAACCTTTAATAGGGTTGGCTCTTAACCAAGTTTACTTCATAAGAGTGAAAATTGGTGGCGTACTATTGGTGGTTTTTTCCAAATTGGGTTCCTACATTAAATCTTAGTGTCAAACTTGTGTGAATGTTATTATGATGCTTTATTGATTTAATTTTACATTCTGCAAGCCTATTATTTTAAGAACAATGGACAACCAACTAATGTTGCAAATAGTTTATAGTAGAGGCCAAGCAATGGAATGATAAGATTTAAAATTGTATAAGTGTTTGTCTATTCAATTGGTACATTTGGACCTTGGATAAGTGATTTACCACCCCCTACCCCCCCTCAGTTATTCTAAATATTTAACAAGATAATGGGTCCTTCAAATCAGTTTTTGATCCCCTAACTTAGGTCAAGGAGCATTTGTTAAGTTTATGATCCAACATGTTAATTTGTAGCTAATTAGTAATGATAATTTAACAACTTATGTTTTTTTAGGGTAGCTAATTCATATAAGAAACTTCATTGTGAAGTTAATTCATATTAGAAATGTGGTAAAATTTACAAATTGAGGACATCTATAAAAATATCAAAACTATCATATATATATATATATATATATATATATATATATATATATATAGTTATGTAAAATATACTAAGAGATATTATCAAATTTACTAATATTTAACAACCCCCTAAATTAATCCATGTTTTTGGTTTGAAGATAATAATTAATGGTGGAAAATGATGCATACTATAGACTTTAGTCTAGAGCATATTTATTATACCTAGAGCACTATGAGCATGTAATCAAGTCGTGACATAATACCTATATTAAAAATAAATTGAAACATATTTCATAATGTATGTTAAGTTTAATAGACATCAATTTTTATAAACAAAGTTTACAATTGAAATTCATAAAAATTAGAAATTCATATCTTTAAACTATTAACTTAATAAAAAAAATACTAAACTAAAATCTGAATTAGTATCATGAAACTATTTGATTTTCAAAATCTTTTAAATGAAACTATTTAATGAAATACCAAACTTAACTTGAAATTGGTAATGATCTATAAAATGGACTTCATTTGGTAATATCAAATTTTTATTTTGAGGTGTTTTTTTACCCCCTTTTCATAGAGTTAGATCTGGCTATCTTGTGTGTGGTTAAATATCTCTTTTATGATCTTTATTACATTTTCATGGTTAGATATCATTAGGATTTCCTTTTGTGATCTCTCCTTTTTATGATCTTAATTACACAAAGTCCAACCTATAGCATTTTTGTTAGGCAAAACTATGGAGTCATGGGATCCTTTGATCATGGTTCCTCTTTTCTTCCTAGGAATCATGATGACACTAACATATTTACTCATGATCTTAATCCTATAATGGAGCATAACTCTTCTCACTCATCCCATGATGATGATGATTCTTTAAGAGTTCATCCTTCACAAGTTCATATGCTTTCTAATGAATTTGATAAATTGGAAACTTGGCTTGCTCAAGAAAATTAGAACCCTAATAGTGTTGTTTCTATTGAAGCTCTTAAGAATATTGTTAATAACAATGAAAATAATCTTTCTATCTTGCATGGTAGATCCCACCTTATTAATATTCATGTTGAATCTTTGACAAAATGTGCTCAAGAGTTAGGATATCCTCTTCCTTCCATAGTTGTTGAACCTTCTATCCCAATTTCTACCACTCTGTCTAACATACGTACATATGCTCTGCCTCTTATGACTACTTCTACCCAAGTGTCCACTCCTTTAATATTTGTTCTTCCTAGCCTTTCACTTCTTGTGAGTGTTCCTCTTACTTCCATTCCTTCTCCATTACCTTTGTATAATGTAGTTCTCTCTACTTATTCAAACACTTTTCCCATACCTTCTCACCCTTTGTCAACATTATTACATATCCCTTTTGCTTATTATAACTTTCCTAATCCATCTAGCATAGATATGCCTACCAGAATTTCTTTTGATCCTACCATTAGTACCTTGGTTGAAACCATGATTGCTTTACAACAACAACTTGCTCAATTAACTCATTCTAAGTGTTGTTAATACTCTTTCATTAGATATCCTTTGTGATGTTAGTCTACAACATGTCGAGATACCTTGTCTTGAGACTTACAATGATAAGGAGATCTTGTAATTCATGTTAAAACTTTCTAGACTATATGTAGTAACTTTTTGCATGATTATAGGCTTATGGGTAAGTTGTTCCCACATTCTTTTAGGGATAGAGCCTTGTAATGGTATTTCTTTGGACCTACTTATTCCATTGATTCTTTTCAAACTCTTGCTAATTCTTTCATTCAATAGTTTCACAATAATATTGGTCCACAAATTTCTTTAACTAATTTAATGTATTGTAAGAAGAATGTCAAAGAGAAAGTTACTAAATTTATTGGTAGATTTAAACATTCATATGCTCATATTTCTTATCATGTACCTGATCACGATATTCAAAATATCTTTATTTCTAATCTACAAAAAGACATTAGGTATAAGATTTTCCTTACTGAATATACCTCATTTTCACATTTATGTGCAGTGCTTCACCATTACCAATTACAAGTTAGTCAACTTGAGAGCCCTACTATAATGGCTCTTATTTCTGGTGATAAGAGTAATGCCGCCAAAAAATCAGATAAATTCTCTAAACCTAACAATTTCATCAAAAATAAGTCTAAAAATATAGTTGATGATTAAGTGGCTACTAAATCTAGAGGTACAACTACTTGTTTCTCTGTGTTTCATCCTAATCGTTAGTATAATCCATTATCTAAACCTTTTTCTGAGGTGATTACTAAGTTGAACCATGCTCATTTTCTTAATCTTCTTCCTATACATCCTATTGATACTAGAAAATTGTTGCCTAAGTATTTTAATTCTATTGTTTTGGTTAATATCACCATTAACTATGTCATGATACTCTAAAGTGACATGGTTTGAAGAATTTTATTCAAGGCCTTATTGATTCTAAGGCTAAATATGTTTATGCTCAAGTTAATAACATGAATAAGTATGTTGCATCTCCTAATTAGAATTTATAGATTTACATTAATCCTTTACCTTACCACTCAATGAATAGCATTAATCAACCTTCTTCCTCAAATCACCATATTGATTATGATGAGAAGTTACAAGAAGTGAATCACATGGTTAATCATGTTAAGTTGGCACATCAATCTTTGATTTCTTCTCCACTTGAACCTGAATAGACACCTATTATTAGCTTTAGTCAGTCTCATGTGTTCAAGCCACCAAATGGTCCTCTTTTCATCATTGCTAGAGTTGCTCATATTCCTTATTATGGTACTTGGGTTGATCCATCCTCTATTGTGAATGTTATCACCAAAGAACACTATTTTAACAAAGGGTTGAATAGAGATACTTATGATATAACTTCTACATGTATTCAAAATTTTAATGGTTTTCTTTATCATCCTCAAGGTTCTATAACTTTAACTACTACTTTATTAGGGGAATATATTTTACTAAGTTTTTTATTATTCCTAATTTTGATCAACTTCAAGTTAAGTTGGGTATTCCACAACTTTCTAATGCAGAGAGACTTGATGGTCTTCCATAAACCTACACATTCTTATTATCTTTCTCCAAAATATTGAATAGAGGCTTAGAACACTTTTATAACCCAATAACCAACACTATCCCTCAATATAATAGCACCTATTAACATATATTATTCTATGATTGATTTCTGAAGAAAAGTCACCCATAGATATCTCACTCATTGTGTGTCATAGTTGTGGTTATAGTCACCACCTTGTGACTTGGTCTAATTTGTTTCCACCACCTTTTCTCACATCAATCCATGCTCAAGGAATGTTTCCACCTTCTATTTGTCTTTGTAGTCTTACCTAGACCTGACTCTGCCTTACTATATTTTGGCTTCTTCTCGTAAACCCAATCTTTCTTCTTCTCCTTTGTGGGCTTGCTACCCTACCACTACCTTTCCTTAATACCAATTGAGTTATTCTCTCAAACCATGCTTGCAACATAGTGGGTTCCCCTCTTTAAAATCTGAGCCTTACGTTGAGCATCTCATACCTTGCTCCCAGCACAGGCCTGGAAACATATGTGAATACATAATCTGCCACCTTTCACCATCTCTACTTCTAATATGTTGCTCCACTTCATAAACAAACTACGATTACCATCAATAGGACACGATTAGGTACCTCCCTCATTTTATCGATTCAAAATACCACCATTCAGATTCTTCCTGAACATGATCACAACAACACTCAACATCATGTCTACATTCTGCCACTAGTTAGCAATAGTTCTTGAAAACTGTTAACTCATTAACCCATGCAAGAAGTAATGCATGTTATGTTTCACATAACCATCAAGACAACTCTCCATATCTTAAAACTTGAAGCAAAATAACTACTATGTGCCCTCAAATAGAATTAAAATTGAACACATGGATAAGAGAATGAAATTGATAAGGATATAACTTAGTAAAACTAAAATTCCATTAAATACATAAACATCTACTTCCATTCATATACTATCTACAGATTAAAAAGTATGGCTCTCTGGCTACCACCAGAGAACCATTTGAAGTTTCTATCAATTCACTCTTTCTTCCCAAACTGCTCTCTTCCTATCAACCTCTACTTTACATTATGAGATGTCTTATTTAAAAGACCATCTTAATGGTTACTAACCGTTAAACTACGCTAAGATTTTTCTTATTCCATTTCCCTTTATATTCCATTTGGTATTTTGATTTAAAATCTCAAATAAACCCATTTCATGTGCATTACAATAATTTTCATCACTATACAATGATTTAATGAAGTTCTAAAATGGGGTAAGTGCAAGAAGTTAAGTCTTACTTTTGGACAAAAGGTGGAATCATTTTTCCTATTTTTGAAATTTCTTGTCAATTGATGTCAAAATTTGATGCATTTAGAGATTGAATATAAAAAAATTTAGAAATAAAAATTGTAGTGTTCGGAATCTAATTTTTTAATATGTAATTGATAGTTTTGGTATGGATCTTTAAAAACCACTTTTTCAAAATGCTTATTTTAGGACCATACCTCACTCATGTACGTACATCATAATTTGATGCAAATAAATGATTTTTTGTAAATCCTTTTAAAATTTACCTAACACACCAAAGATTGATGATTATATTTTTACTTAATTTTTTATTGAATGACTTTTTTATTATTAATTTTTAATTGGCTATTAAGGTAAATTTTAAAACCTCTCATGTACGAACACCATAATTTGATCAAAAATTCACTTTTTTCAAAAATTCTTTTTTTTAACTTCAAAAGAATTGAATGTAGATTGATGACATATAAATTAATTTAAGAAAAATCATAAAATAAAAAAGTTATTCAATTTTTAGTGAATGTCGCTATTTTACATTTAGGTACCACCTTTGATTAAAAAATAATATAAAAATAGTAAATAAAATCATAACACTATAAAATTTATATTTCTAAAATGAGGACAATGAGAGCTCTAATGGGTTTTTGTTTCATAAAAAAATTTGATCGGGAAGACCCTCTAAAAATTATGACAAGGCATGAATTTGTCAGTTCAATGCATTGGCCAAATCTTGAGAGGCCAAGGCATAGGCTTGGTCTCAGCAAGCCTATCTTGATCCAAAATTTGAGGTAGGAAAAAAAAATCCCACCCCATGTAAGAAACGAGAACCCATTATTTGAAATTCAAAAAATGGGTACCCATTCTGAAAAATTAAAAGTGACATTCAAAATCCCCTCAAAAATAAGAAAAATATTTTTTTAGAAATGAGTACCCATTTTTAAAAAGTGGAAATGGGTACCTGATTTTTTAAAAATGGGTACTTGATTTTTTTAAAATGGTTACCTATTTTTTGAAAATAAAAAATGGGTACTTGATTTTAAAAAAATGGGTGCCCATTTTCTAAATTCAGGATCGAGAACCCGAGCCAAAAACGGGTGCCCATTTTTTAAAATCAGGTACTCGTTCCATAAGATGTCTTATTCCATGGAATATACTTTCGTGGAATTGCAACCCAACTTTGTGCATTCACCCAATGACTTAAAGGTATTAAATTTGAAGCTGGAGGTGGTGCTCTTGTACCATACTCCTAAGTTTTAAAATTTCCCATGTCCCATGGATATGTTGTGGTAAGATTTCTATAACAATCCTCTACCTCTATATTTTCCCTTGATTGATGCCTCTACTGCTTCCATTCTTTCTTTAAACTGTGACTCCTATCAATGGAGTTATGTTGCTGCCTCTAATGGTGCTTTTCCCATTCAAAATTTCACTCTTCCACTACTGCTTCCAAATTGAATTATGTCCCTCACTTTGGAGTCCTGTCTTGCCTCTCTCCCCAAGACTCTTGGTGACACACAAGACCATCTCATGGCCTTCCTGTCTACCCACTAATAGTAGAGTGAATTGCACAAAATATGCAATCACAAACTGCATAACAAGAACCAAACCAATAATGATAATACTACCTAGTGTAGATCCAATCTACACATTCATAATCTTTTGAGCTTTGATACCAATTTGATGTAGAGAGACTTGATGGTCTTCTAAAAACCTGCACATTCTTATTATCTTTCTCCAAAAAATTTAATGGAGGCTTAGAACACTTTGATAAACCAAGTATAACAATATTATCCCCTCAATATAATAGCACCTATTAACATATATTATTCTATTATTGATTGTGAATCAAAATCACCCATAGATATCCCATTCATTGTTTTTCATGGATGTGGTTATACTCACCACCTCATGATTGGGTCTAATTTGTTTCCACCACCTTTTCTCATGCCAATCCATGCTCGAGAGGGAATAAGGAATGTTGCCATCTTCTGTTTGTCTTTGTAGTCTTACCTAGACCTGACTCCTCCTAATTGTATCCAAACTTATTTTGATAAACCTGAGCTTTCTTTTTCTCTTTTATGGGCTTGATACCTTACTTCCACCTTACCTTAATAGAAATTGGGTTCTTCTTTCAAACCATGCTTGCAACATAGTGAGTTCCCCTCTTCAAATCATGAGCCCTATGTTGAGCATCTCATGCCTTGCTGCCAGCATGGGTGTGCACACATGTGAATATATAATCCACCACCTTTCACTATCTCCACTTCTAATATGCCACCACTTCACAAAAAAAAATTATGATTACCATTAATAGGATATGATCAGGTTCCTCCCTCATTTTATCGATTCAAAATACCACCATTCAGATTCTTCCTAGGCACAATCACAACAATGCTCAACATCATGTCTACATTCTGCCACTAGTTAGCAATGGTTCTTAAAAGTCATTAATTTATTAACCCATGCAAGAAATAGTGCACGTTATGTTTCACATAACCATTAATTTGACTCTCCATAGCTTGAAACTTGAAAGAAAATAACTTCTATGTGCTCTCACCATAGAATCAAAATTGAATGCATGGATAAGATAATGAAATCAATAAGGGTATAACTTAGTAAAAGTGAAACACCATTAAATACATAAACATCTACTTTCATTCATATACTATTTGCAGATTACAAAATATGGCTCTTTGGCTACCGCCAAAGAACCATTTGGAGTTTCTATCGATTCACTCTTTCTCCCCAAACTATTCTCTTCCTATTGACTCTACTTCACATTATGAGATGTCTTACTTAAATACCATCTTAGCTATTACAAACCATTCAACTACCCTAAGATCGTTCTTATTCCATTTTTTCTTTTGATTACAAATATCAAATAAACCCATTTTGTGTGCATTACAATACATTTTCATCACTAAATAATGATTTAATGAAGTTTTAAAATGACTTAAAGTTATTAAATTTGAAAGTGGATGTGGTGCTCTTACACTACTTTCTTCCATGCAATCCATAGCTTCTCATATTCATAAATGTCATAAATTTCCTCGTGATGGAAACACAATTACTATTAATCATTATCTTTATAAACTATCATGTCCTAGAGATTGTGTTGGGATTTATTTTTACTAACCATCTTGTCCTGAAAAAACTATCAACAATGTAAGTAGCCAAGATCATGGAACTAAGTCTTCCTAAAGGTTTTTCACTTGCATGTGTCTTGCCTATTGCTTCTACTTTTGAACTTGTTCTTCCTTCTATATCTATTGAACCTATTGATGTTCCTTCTATAGAGCCTATGGTAGTTTATCCTCATTCTTCTATTGTACCTCATAAGACTATTCATAATCAACATGCTCATCAACGTCACAAGAACTTTCAAGATCAAACTAAGGCTACAACTCATTCTCTTGCATCTCAATCTATATCTTTACCTCAACCTTTACCTTCCTTTGATCAAACCATGTGTGAGTCTTTGGAAGAAGTTAAACAAGGTAACATTATATATTTGGATAAACATGATGATTCTATTAATATTTTAGATTCTATTCATCTAAAATATAGTAGTGATGAAGAATTGATTGATATGGATAGTGATTTGCCTAACACGCTTTCTAGACAACTTAAAATCACTCCTAGTAATGAGTGTAATGATTCTCAAAGTCCTTTCTCAAAACTTATTGTGATTCCTACTATAAGGCATTGTTCCTCTCACGAGTCATCATCTTTCCCCTTACATTTTAGATCGAGATGGGTGGGGGATGGGCAGACAAAATGCTTTATGTGGACTTCATTCATTATAGTAATCTTTGTGTTCTTGTGTTATGTTTTTGTTTTTTTGTTTTTTTGTTTTGATTGCTTTAGATGATCTTTGTTGCTTCCTTGAGCTCAAGAGGATGAAGTAATTTCCCCATTGTGCACATTATTCTACTTGTATCTCTTTTCTTCTATATGTTGTTACACATACTTGTCTTATTATTTGTACCAATGATCTTATATAGTTTTCTTGGTTTCTTTTGATATGGTAGCACTAATTCTTTTTGGTCTCCTTGTTATTAGCCCAAAGAGACTCTTTTTTGTAGCTCTCCTGTGCCTTTTCCTCCATTGTATCATAGCTCTACTTCCTTTGGGGATTGATGATATGTTCATACTTGATATAACATTACATATTATCATATGATCTTACTGACCCCAAATTTAGTAAATCCCTTTGTGCTCTCTCTTATTTTTTGTGTTTATTTCCCTTGATATATTTATCTTCTTGAGGGCATGTTAAAGTGGAAATCTTCTTCAATGGATGCATATAAAGTTTTGTTATATATATTACTCCCATTAAGGTGTTTGCAATCAATTTAACATGGGTGCATACACTGCACTCATCCACTATGGAGTAAAAATATGGATTCTATGTATAACTTGGAGTACTTCAGCCTTTAGTACTTGGTATGATTTCTAAGGTATACCCAAATCTATGCATTCTTATTTCATGTTTTTCCCCTCTCTCACTTTTTCCTTCTAGTTTTCAAGAACCATTTTTGGGGGATTGGTCTCTTTTGGGATCTCTTTCTAAACTATTGACAGTTTGGGAGGCTTAATCCTTGTTTTGACCCTTCTTTTGACTACTAATGGCCTAGAAAGCCCAATATTATTTTGACCCTTTAAGGAGACGCATATCCTTATGCTTGGGTTTCTTTTTTATTCTCCTATTTTGGGACATGGAATTCCCTTGAAGTTAAATCCCTTGATGGATTGACTAGCATGCCACACACACTTTCTAAACAATTTGGTTCATCTTTATTGGGTTGACTAGCATGCTACACACACTTGCTAGACTATTCAATGTCATCCCCTTTTGCACAAACCTTTCCCCCTTTTAACTTTTCTTGTGTGGTTCATAAAAAGGCACACAAACCTTATTGGTCAAGTAACTACACCCCTTTTGTAGTTCTTATATCTCTTATTATGATCCTAGATGTGGCAAAGACTCAAGTTTTTTGGGGGCTTGATGATTTCTTTTCCTCCTAAATCATGATAAGATTTTCTCTTTTTCTCTTGATCTACTTTACCATGAGTTTGAGGAAATTCATACTCCTACTAAAGTGGGGGATAAATGCACTATCTTTAAATGGATGCACTTTCCTTTTTATACCTTGTATGTCCCTCTTCATAATAGCTTCATCAGATCATGGATATGCATTTGCTTGATCTTGTTTTCCTCCTCTTCTTCCTCTTTCTACCTTATTCCTTCCAGTATCTGCCCCTTCTCTTTGTGGCTTCCTAGATCTAATCTCTAGGACTAGGTAAAATCATATTGACCTATTCTAGTCTAGTTTGACCCAAGTTAACCTATTCCATAGAGGTCTCATGGCTCAGGGCCCGAAAGACCTTGAGGGTTTAATTAGTTTTTTTTTTTTTTTTGTTATCCAATCAACCTATATTGTTTTCCACTTTGAAAACTCATATATAAGGAGACTTGGAGGCTTCATATTCATAACTCAAACATCTCATTTATTCATGTACTCAAGCTCTTGCTCTCAAGTGAAGATGTCTTCCTTTTTCATTCAAGGAATTCAAGTATTCAATATTTTCACACATTTAAGCAAGGTTATTTCCATCTAGCATTGAAGGATCCTTTGTGAGCATATCCTCTTCAAGATCTAGCTTATTTTTTGCCATCAAGGGAGGAGATCTACATTGAAGAATTCATCATCTTCCTCATTGATTAACTTTTATATCCATGGCACCATGATGGTATTATGGTGGATCCATTGCAAAGAGTGGAGATACCCTATATTCCTAATTCAAGATCTACAATACATTTACATACAAAATCCTTACAAACAAGGGTTCCAAGTAAAGTGAATCCTAAAATTTATCTTGTCTTTAAGTCATTTACATTTACATTTCTCAATTGTGATTAATTACATAACCTAGGGCTTGACCAAGGAAAGCCCTCATTAAACCCCAATCCCAAAACCCTTCTTTTCTATGTTAACTTGTAGAATATTAGCAAAAGGATTACAAATTTGGAACCTACAATTTTGGGAGATTTATGGAGAAGTCATTTTTAGATTGCCAGATTATCTCAGCCTAGTTGTAGGATGTCTTTCCAAGTTTACCTAGTCCTTTAGTCTCCATTTTTGAGAGATTTCTGGGTTTTGTTCCTTTCATCATTTTATTTTGAGGTTCCCAAAGGGATATTCAAAAATAGTTTAGATCTATCAATTTTGGAGCTAAAATACATCTTCCATTATGTATTTTAGAGTGAGTCATTTATATTTTATTTCCTTTCATATCCTTACCCTAGATTTATATCTTAATTGGGTTAACTATGTTTACATAGCACTTAGATTTATGTTATTTAAGCAATTAGTTCAATTACACATTCACACAAATTATCAAGGGCCAAAGAGTACATTTCCTTTTATTTGATTCCTCTTTATAATTCAAATTTAGTATTAGCACCCTTCTTCCTTTGGTTTTTAGCTAATCTAATTTGGATTAGAAGTGGAATCATATTTGGAAATTCCCTCTTTCCCTCACATGCATATTTGAATGGCTTAGTGACCCTGGAAAAGTGGAGATCTTTAGTTCTATTCAAGTGTCTCCCTTTTCCCCCTAAACAATTGGTAAGGAAAGGTTATTATTTAGTGTAATTTTTACTGAACAAGTGTTAGTAAACTAAGGATGTGTGTACACTGAGTAAGAAAGTGTTATCAAGAAAAAAGTATTAACTGAGTGAACAATGTTAACCAAGAATATGATTTTTTTGGTTAAAGAAAAAAATTTAGGCCAATGAAATTGAACAATTTTTATAAAATCAATTATGGGACAACATCAAGTGTGAATCTTGATTTTTATAGAAGATTCTAAGGAAGGAAAGAAGTTTATTAGTGAAATATATGGATTAAATTTATTAGATGAGATTGCATGGAGAATATTTAAGGAGAAGTTTGTGATCCAAGAAGAGATCAAATTTTAAGGTGAATTACAATTGGCACAATGCATAAAATGTTTACCTAGTGACATATTCAATGAATGTAAGCTAAGATGTGATTATATAGATGAGAGAAATTCAATAAAACCCTAATCAATGTGATTTAGCATAAAAAATCATCTAAGTAAAGATGAACAAGAATTAGGATGTTGTGTTAGGATTAACCTTAGATAGAAATAACAATTACATGCAAATACAAACAATATCAAAAAATAATATATCACTCAAAAGAGAACACAAGACACCAAGATTTAACTTGGTTCACCCAAACCTTGGGCTACCTCCACCAAACAACATGTCCAATATTATTATGATTCAATGATTACAACCCGATTACAATCTATAATCCCTTACAGCTCAATATCGTCATAAGAAGCAATTTTTGCATCACACATAATGAAACAATTCTTGACCCTAAGCCCTTTTATACAAGTATTTTTCTACTTTAGGGTTAAAATTAGTTACAACATATCGATCATAAAATGTCAATAAAATAGCCCCAAAAAAATTTAAACCTCTGCTCGAGGCCTGGCTTTGCCCCGAACCCCACCGAGGAATTATGGAGTATGTATAGCACTTCACTAATCAGTCACAAAAATATTGTGACAGAAATATAGAGAAATTAAATAACAGATTTGAATAAAATAAAATTATAGATCTAAAAGATCATACTCGACTTGCAAATTGAGCCTTTGGGTGCCAATTTGCAAAAAAAAAAATTTACTTTGGCATATGGTAGGTGACTTTATAGCCAATTTTCACCAAATTAATGTTTTAGATGCAATGGCAAGGTCTGTTCTAGCTCTAGATGCTCCAAATGATAGCGGTACTCTAGATCTGGGTCGAGGTCTTGAAGCAACAATGGTCTCAAACAACTATGCGAAGAGAAATTCTCCAACAGCTCTAATACCATGTAAGAATTTTCCTTAGGAAAAAATTCACCCAAGATCAAAGAATTCAAGCACAAGCACAATAGTAGACTAGAAAAAGTATGATCAGAATATCAATATGTATTCGGTTCAATGTAAAGTACACTAGGAGTGCCTGTATATAAAGGCCTTTAGAATGCTTCTAGAATGCATATGAATTAGCAACATGATAAGTCATACTTCCAAGAACATGTCCACTAAATATGGCTTATCCTCCATTAAGCACAAGAGTAAGTGCGATGAGAAGAGGATAAGCCTACAAAGGTGTAGCAAGCAAAATAATGTTGTAGACACCATGTGTTGAATTAGAGTTGCTTACTTCTATATTTTAAACATGACAACTCATAAAAGTACACAAAATCCTAAGTGTCTCACCAAATAAATAACAAAATAATGCATTAACCTAAGTAAACTTAATTCTAAATAGTGAACACATATTTACACCAACACTTTACATGATCAATCTTCACATGTTGATATGATTGTGGATACTTATGTACAACACTTGTAGGAGGTCTCTTTATCATTTAAGGAGACAGTTTATTCTTTGGGACATGTTCTACATCCATCCTTGCTATATTTGCACTCATTCTTTTTCTCAGTATTGGAAGGGGTGACCATCAGCATCAACACAGGGACGATTGAGTAGGTTTCAAAGGCATCATTGATAATCAATATTCTTTCTACATATAGGGGAAGCATCTCACCTGTACCTCTACCATTGTTTCTTTCAAATGGGAGGAACATTATTTAGTAATCCTAGATCAGCTTCTACATTGGAGCAGCTATCATCATTTGGCATTCTACATTGGGGGGGGGACTACTTATCTCTCTTCTTCCTCTCTTTTATGGGGGGGACTTTTTCCTCTTATGGGGTTTTGTCCTTCTCATATTTCTCTATTGTATATACTTGATATATGTTGTAATGGGGGGGTCTTGATTACTCCATCCATCCATGCATCTTTTTTTCATCTCTCTTTTTGGGGGAGGGTTTTTCCCATGAGGTTTTCCCTCTCTCTCCACTTTATGAGAGATTTCATTACATTATGTACATAGGTATCTAATATGGCCTAGTAGTCAGGACCCATCTTGCATTTCATCCTAGCTTTTGTAAGCTTAAGTGCATTCTCCTAAGTTACACTTAAGGGGGGGTGGTGGTGTAAATAAGTATTTATTATTTATGCTTTACTTAAGTTTACTTAGGTCAATACATTATTTTATTATTATGCATTATTTTATTATTTCTTAAGTGAGACACTTAGGATTTTGCGTACTCTTATGAGTTGTCATATTGAGAACACTAGAGTAAGCAGCTCTAATTCAACACATGGTGTCTACAACATTGGAGTTTGCATAATTAACTGAGTTGTTATGTAGAAAACATAGTTATTCACACTCCTATTTTAGCACATGGTGTCTACAACATAATTTTGTGTGCTACACCTTTGTAGGCTTATCCTATCATCGTCGCACTTACTCATGTGCTTAATGGAGGATAATCCACACCTGGTGGACATGTGTTTGGTTGTATGACTTATCATGTTGTTGAGTCCTATGCTTTCTAGAAGCATTCTACAGGCCTTTATATATAGGCCCTCCTAGTGTACATTCACATTGAATGAATATCATATCATCATTCTAGTCACACTCTTTTGGTCTACTATTGTGCTTGTGCTTGAGTTCCTTGGTCTTGGGTGAATATTTCCCTAAGAAAAATTCTTACATATATATCAAGGTGTGTAGGTGGCATTTTAGAATTTTTTGGAATGTTCCTTAAATTGTGTATTTAGTATTTATTGTAGCCCGCAAAGGAAATACAATTTTCTAATTGGAGCACATGGTGGTTCTTGGTTGTAATTGGGGAGGAATTTAATATTTATATCAAGGCAGTCGCATCTACCTTTTATCTCACATTGATTATGGCTTTAATATCTTAGGTTGTAAGTGCCTATATAAGCAGGGCATATGATCATTTCTAAGAAATATTTTGAGGTGAAGGATCTTAATGTGTAAGATCTTAGTTTGAATTTCTTGGTAAAGCTCTTGGGAGTTCTCTCATCTTGAAGAATTTGTAAGCATATTTTTTAAGAATTCATCACTATGATATCATCTTGTTGATGTTATAATGAAGTTCAAGAATTATAAATGCATTTTTTGTGAAACATTTTGTCTTCTTTTTATCTCCATATTGTTAAATGTTTTGTTATGAGTTGATAAGGGTGGTATGGCCCTTCATCAAATGATGGAGAGACAAGTACAAAATCACATTTACCAACATAGATATATTATTAAGTGATATGGATTGAGAAATTATTTGAAAAAGAAATTTGAGAATGTGAATATTATTGTTGATTCTAATAATGCAAAGAAAACTTGAGGAATGGAATACATGGAATATCTAGTTCATTGGGAGGATTAAAAACTAAGGAGGCATCCTAGTTGGAGGCAAGTGATTTGGCTAAGTATGGAATTCTAATTCTAAATTGACCCAAATTATCATGAGTTTGTTCTCATGAATTATTTCTCTACCTAGGGTATTTGATGCAAGAGAAACCAGGTGACATGTGCAATCATTATCATAAAAAAATGTTTTGGTTTTTATTTTATTTTAATTTAATTCATTCATCAAGAGTAATAGGAGGGATTTATATCCATTTGGAGCTTCCATGCTAGTTATGGTTTTAATATTAAGTATTGGCTTGGTTTGGGTGTAGTTGTCAAGAGAACTCAAGATCCATCATGAGTAATTTAGTCTAATCAGGAGTTTTTTGGTGTTGTCTCACATAGCCAATGCATTTAACTTAATAAATAGAAGAAGAAGATGCATATTCTTTGTGGTTTTTGATTTTCCTTTCAACTCCTTAATTCAAAATTTGAAATACTATTCACTTTTCTCCTTTGAACTATTCATTTCTCTCCTCATGTGTGTGTGTGTGCACGCGCGCACGCTCTTTTGAAGGGGTAGCTTATTGAGGATTCTTTTGGAGAATTATTTTTATTATAGTTAGAAATTTTTGGAGGAAAAAAATTGAGTTCTTTTTGGATTTAAAGTGTCTCTTCATGTTTCATGGGTTGTAATTCTGATTTCTTTGCAATTTTTAAGCTATAATCAATTGTTGCAATTTTATCTATATATTATTATTGGTAATTTATTATTTCATGTTTGGGAATATCCTTGAGCATGACTACTCAAGATTATTAATGAAGGAATACACACTTTCAACCCCCAACTAAGGGTTTTGTTTACCATGGACACCTAATTGGGAATAAATAAGAGGTTATGATCTAGGATACATACCTCTCATACAAGAGATATTAGATAATGCAAACAAATAATTTTATGTTAGATTGGATACCAAATAATAGAAAAATTCCACTTAACCAAGAGAAAAGTGGAAACTAAAGTAAATGATGAGAAAATGGCATACTACCCTTGCCCCCCATGTGTGTAGGAGACAAAGATAAGGTAAAGAAAGACCTATTATGCAATCACAAAGTATGATCACACTAGAAATTACACCACCATGAAAGAAAATGAGCTACCACTAGAGGGGATAGAAATGTCACATAGCATGGATCAACATAATATGAACCTAAATGTTATTCAAAAGATTATAATTGAAAAATAGCCAATATCATTTCGATAGGCCATGTGTGTGGCATTACTCTTCCTAATTCTTCTTACTAGTTGGTTAATGGCCACTTTTTAGATGATTCCTTTCTTTTCCTCATTAAGGATGAGGAAAATGTTTCAGACACCATGCAATGCCTGGATACCATTTGCACAGCCTTTGTCTTAACCATTAAATGGTACAAGGCTCTGTGCTACCTGTAGTCCTTCCTACCTGGCTAATTGTGGCTCACTCGCTACCAATGGAAATAGGTACAACATGGAGAAACTATTTGCTTTCTTGGCATCCCCTTTTCCTTTCAATCTTCTCCTATGGAGATTTGGAATGCAGTCATGCATAGGATCAAGAAAAAATTAGAATACTAGACCACTAAACTGCTCTCCTTAGCTGAAAAAAAAAAAAATTCTCTAAGGTGTTGGTTGATATGCATGTGTACTATTCCTCCTACTAGGCTCCTTTGAATGCCTCTTAACTCAAGCTTGAGAATTTGTTACATGATTTTCTTTGCACTTTAGATGCTTCTCACCATGGCTTCAATAGGGTGGTATGGGATTTTTTCTTTTTGCCTAAAGATTTTGGTGGGTTAGGGCTTTTTCTACTCATAAAGATTTTTCTCTCTATGACAAGTAGGTCATTTGGACTCTAACTAGCAATGAGGCCTAGAAAATTATTTTTCTCCCTAGTTAATTGGCCTATCTAGAAGGGGTTTGGCTTTCAAACCCTTATGGCCACCTCTGAAACTATGCAAATCCATAATACTTTTATGGATAAGATAATTTGGAAATCTTGGGAAGTGATCAAGTCGTGGCTCTGTTGGGTTGGAGATGGGTTCAAAGATGGATTCTCCATAAACCAACATAATTTGTGGTAGTCCCCCTTATTTTCCATTCAAGGGGTGCTCCTGCCTAAAGTGGAAGGAGCCAATGCTCTATATGTTTTAAAACATGGCATTAGGTTCCCCAATGACTTATTTTCTAGAGTTTCCATGAGCATTCTCTTGTGTGAGGACATGCAGGTGCAATATTGGCTTTCCTACCTAGATTAGCACACATTTGATCTTATAGTTTTTTTGGTGCCTCCCATATGTTGTACAAGCTTGGTATTTAGTCATCTAGAACTTGGTGGAAGGATTGGAAGTGGTATCATCCACTCCTATGACCAACTAAAAACCCAAATTAGGCTATCGATGGTTGGTTCCCCACATGCCTATGGTTGACATGTTCAATAAGCACTAGCATTTACAATCCTCTCAAAATATTTAAAGTCTTAGTTTTACCACTATTTAGAAAGAAATTGTTCAGCTGAAGATTGCACACTTTTCTTGGTGCATCCTCTTTTAGGGGATTCCTTTGGGCCCTTGGCTTATGCATTTGGGTGTCCCTAGCTCCACATGTCCCTTTTGTGGGAACCTAGAAAGCTTTGTGCATATTTTATGGTTCTATAGATGTGCCCAACAATATTGCCACTGGATTCATGAATTCTTCAAGCCTTTCCACCTAGAAGCCTTTTCTTGGCATATGGTTTCTCTAAGGGATTTGACAAGGCTCTCCTTTAAATCTTCTCAAATCTGACATTCTTTCAGATTGGAGATTTCATTCACTATCTAGAAAGATTGAATTTTTGTCTTGTTTTCTCATCATTTCTTTATGTAAATGTCTTTATGTACACTAAATCTTTTATATGTAACAATATAATGATACAAATTCAAGTGCAAACTGACAAAGTGGCACTCAAGGTGGCTCACCTCTGGGAGCTTCTCTTGCATTGGAGAATACTCCCTATATAGTAGCTAGGGTGCCACCTAGGTTGTAGCCTCCATGTTGCTCTCCTATTGGAAATTTTGGTGGTCCCCATCACTTGACCTCACCTCCTTAAAGACAGGCTTATGAATGATCACTAGTGGTTCCTCTTGTTGCTCATGATTCTACATGGTCCTCCTCTAGCAAGGATCTAAAGTGATCCTTCCCTTAGTTGGGTTTGATGATTTCCTCTCTTAGGCTAGAGGGAGATAAAGATAAAGCTTCTGCTTATGCTACTAATGGGTGGGCTCCTCCCGAGCCACCCAGTAACTCTACTCATATATGGGGTTCTGATGATCAAGATCCTCCTCCCTCGGCTAGCATTTCTCTTGCACCTTGAAAGAATTTTTCATATTCTTTGTTCTTTTTAACATCTTTGTTTCCATCCTTGGGGATTTATATGTTTTTTATGAGTAGCAAAGTTTTTGACCTCTAGTTGTTTGAACTTATGTGAGGTGGTCGAATATCCCCAAACCCCTTTTTTGTGAGTATGTAACTTTATTATTATTTTAATATAAAGGGACTATTTATTTAAAAACTCATTACAACTATTTATATGAATGATATCATAATCACTAATATTTTGAATAACTTAACATAAATTTTGAAATTCATGATGCTCAAAAGGTGAACACACTTCTGTAGACCATTATCCTTGAGTGAACCCATGAGGAAGGGAGTCTCAAGAGATGGCCTATAGATTATTATGTAAGGCGTGCAAGGAATAAATGATAGTATGGCGACTCTCAAATGAACCTAGTTAAGAGACCCTTGCAAGGTGCACCCTAGAATGAAAGATTCAAAGGAGTAGATGCCAGAGTGCTAGCATCCAAGAAGCAAGTAATAAATGAAAATACAAGCTAAGCTATATGAGATGCAAGATCTAAGATAAAAAGAATGAAAGAGTTACAAAGCCACCTAGTTAATATATGTGACCTAAGCTAATGCATAAAGAAATAAAAGCTAAGAATGAGAGTAAACTAAAATGCAAGTAAAGTAAGGTAAGTGAAAAATGTGCTCAGAAGTGAAAGTACTAAATGATATCATAAAAATAAAGTGAAAGCATAAAGTATGAGAGTGTAAGGAGAGAGTCTCCTTTTAAAGAGAAACAGATGGTAGGGACTAAGAGGCAAAATTTGATAGTGGAGAATCAATCTCAAGTTGACTTTGCGCACTAGAATCTAAAAGAGGTAAAATCAATGGTAGTGTTTAAGAGGAAAAATATGTGTGGAGGAGAAAGAAATTCTACCCACCTTGAAAAGTGTGTCCTCACATGTGTAGAAAAAAATACTTTTATTTTTAAATAGGAATATTTATTTTCATGTGCATACTTAGGAAAAGAGGGACTTTGAGGACTTTTATTTAATTAAAAGGGGACATGGTTCTTTTAATAAAATAGAAATTTAGGATAAGGTGGTCAAATATAAAGTATTTTGAATTAAATCAAGATTTTATCAAAGATGATAGATAAAAGAGATTTAGTCTAGCATTTAAGAAATTAAAAATGCAGAAAGGGGCATTATAGTTTACTAGAACATTTTTTTGGGTGATTACATTTTCCCCTCTTTGAGCCAATATGTGATCTATTTGAGAACACATTGATTCAAAGAATGAAGATGTCAAAATAGTAACCAAAGATAGGAAATATTAGAACCCATAATGATAAGATAAGCACCAATAAGTCCAAGATAGATAGATAAGTCATGATGAATTATAACCCATTAACATAATATGGGTTCCAACCATTGAAGTAGATAAGTCAAGGTCAAGTAGATAGGTCAAGTCAAGATAAATTAGGATTCATAACGATAAGATGAGCATTATTAAGTCCAAAGCATATTGATATAGTTTACAAAATTGCAGATATAGTATTCCTACCCCTTTAAGATCAAAATTCAAATGAGGTAGAGGAGATGAAAAAATGAGAAGAAAATAATCAAATTGAGATAAGATAAATCCAAAGATTTGATCAAATTGAGCAAGGAGTGACCACCAAATGATGAGGGTATGTCCTAGTTTCACTAAGTCCTACTAGAGAGATAAAGCATAAAAATTAGGTTAAAAAAAGAGGAGAGGTGAAATGAAATGAATGAGAAAAGAGAGAAGAGGGTAGAAATGATGAAGAAATAAAGAAATAATAATTTCCTTAGACAGATCAAAAGAATAGCCTTAAGAAGGGTCAATCTACTACATAGAGGAATGTAAAAAATTTAAAGTCAATTTTGACTATCAATATGGCTTCAAATTTTGATTTTGATCCAAAAAATGGATCCACAACATCAAAGTTAGGTAAGGGGCAAAGATCTAAGGAGTTCAAAAATTAGGTCAAAAGGGAATATAAGGGGCCCAAGGGGTCATTTTTAAATCATTTGCCACAGTTGATTTTTTGATTTTATAGCATAGTAAGAGAGAGAAATGGTAGAGATGAGGATCTTGATTGATAAATATCAATTCTAGCTCAGCCAGTTGTACAATCAACCCTGGCAGTATGCTTCCCCAGTAAGTAACTAAAATACAAGTTCTTTTTTATTAATATTGAGCATTTTTTCATATATGTTTAGCTCTATATGTGATATAGACTCATGAATTGAAAACTTGTCACTTGGATAGATTAGATATGATGATGAGATTAACCCCTTTGTGATGATAGGAAAAGAAAACATGATGAGATGAAAAGATCAAAAAGAATATGAAGACATGATTGAGATGAATTGAGAAGATGAACACAAATGACTAACATGTTCATCAAACATGAAGGAGACTCTCTCAAAACTCAAATAAAAAAACTAAGCTAGAATGAAACCCTAGAATGCAAACTAGTATGAAAAGTGCAATTGCAAGGGTTATAAAAGTAGGTCCTAGCTTTTATCATCAAACCTCATTAGGGACACTACAATATCATGCAATCATCACTAGTGTTAACTATGAGGATATCAATATAGTCTATATCATATAGGAGTGTGGGAACCAAACGTATGAATCAAAATACATAAAGGTCAAGATGATAGTATAGTTAGATTCTATAGGATTAATGTAGCAAGATTATGCTTGCATTGAAACACAAAATGTTGAGATGGCCATAAGAATGGTCATGTAAGAGAAAACACAATAAATAGACAAGGATACAATTTTGAAGATCCTATGTGTCAAGGGGTCAAAGAAAGACACCCTTAGATAGAAATCAAAGGAAAACATGTCTCATTCCCCCAGTCCTCTAGTTCAAGTGACATCCTCAAGAGACTAAGGAGGGAACATTCAACAAATAAATCATCATAGATAGTACACAAAATAAAATAAGTCAAGAAAATCTCAGTCATTTTGAATTGAAGTGCCTTTGTGAAAGTCAAGGTATTCTCTTCCTATGACTTATGTCTACAAATGAGAAATATTGTATCATACTAGATTCTAGAAAAAGTTTTGACTCGAGGTAAGGAATCTGATAAGTGTTGAAAAAAACTCAATATCAAGGGAAGTGTTGGAAAACACCATTTAAAGAGCTACCATATAAATGCTAACAAAACGAAGAGACCCGATAAGCTAATAGTTCATGCCCCCTAGACTTAAACAAGGATAAACTCAAAACTAGGGAAGGTAAAGAGGTATATGAGATGGACGTAATTCAAAGTTCAAAGTGACATGTTGATAGACATAATTATAAGGGTCTCAAGTAGCACTTGTTTCTAGGTTTTCACCACTTGGAAAGATTTTATTAAAAAAATCATTATTTTTTTAGGACTTTTTATGATTTTTTTGTATTTTTGAGGTATTTGGCTTTATTTGTGATACATCAAAGCACCTAGTATTAGGTTTTCATTAAGATGATCATTTTTCAAGATATTTTTGTTGCCATGAATGTTGATGGTATTTCTTTGGAGGAGTATCATAAGCATTGATAGAGCATGTGGAGATTGCTAGCATGATTTACATGTTGCATTCATGACTATGTTTGTCATTGGTGTCAACATAGAGCTAATTATGTGAAGACCAGAAAAGTAGAAGGTAGAGAATGACATTGTATAAAAGAGAATTGATGGTTAGGTGAAGTGTAGTCAAGGATGTATTCTTCATTTTGTCCTAATGACAAGGTTAAGTGTGTATGAAGTAAGGCAAAGACATGTAGGAGATATGCTTGATTTATAGAGAATAGTATACAGATAGATTTCCTTAGAAAGAGTTTATAATGGTTGGATTATATCTCCTACTAGAGATAGAATCTTCATGTGAAGTTGTATAGTAATAGTAGACAATCTGATGGTGATGTCAGTGAGTGTGCAAGGTCTAGAATCACACATGTGAGAAGTTGTAAAGATTGTGAGGTAATAGTGTTGTGTAATTATGAAATAATTAATTATCTTCAAGTGGTCCTATTATAATTAATTGGGAAAGCCTCAAGGCTGACTCAAGGAATTTTTTTGAGGACTTGGTATAAAGGAATGTATTCTCCTTGATTGTAAGTATGCATTGTGATTGGAGATAGTGTAAACAAGAGTAGAGTATTTGGTAATTATGAGTAAGAAATCCAAGGGATTAGTGGATGTGAAGTTGGTGATCTAGTGACAAGATTAGAAGAGGCAGTCCAGTAGAGGAGATAGAGGAAGTATAAGTGCAATTAATTTCTATTATTTTTCAAGGCATAATATGAAGACTAGATGGATAGTGATTTTGATGGTCTTTCTGCTAAAGTTGTTTGGATAGTGGGTCCAACTACCTTCTACAACTCCTAATAGGGTTGGCACAACTCCTAACAGATTTGGTATAACTCCTAATAGACTTGGAATATCCTAATAGGGATTTAAAGTCTCCTAACAATGATTGATATGTATTGAGTTTTTTTATTGACTCTAATAGGGTCCATCCTCCAACAAGGAATATTTATATTAGCAAATCATTTTTTGGGTACCTTTCCCATTGGGGTTTTCCGTCTGATCAAGGGTTTCCCTAGTTAACATATTCATTGTGTATGAGTATCTTGTTATGGTTTCTGATTATATGGTTAAGGATTAATAAGGGTATAATAGTTATAATAGTTGGATAACTAATTCACCCACCCCCCACCCCTCTTAGATATATTTTTGGACTATACTTTCTAACAATTAGTATCAGAGCCTCAAGTCCTTGAAGAAAAATCTTAACAACTTTGGAAGATCAATGGTGAGTCACTTCAAAAAAGAAAGTCCAAAGTTTGATGGAGTTAACTATGACAGCTAGAATGAAAAGAGGAAGACTCATTTTCTATGTATTAGTCTAGGATATTGGCCTTTGACAAAAATGACAAAGAAATTGTGGAAGAAGGCAAACTTGAGGAATGTAGTGAAGTAGAAAGAGATTTTTTTATGTGTAATATGTGAGCTAGAGAAGCCTTAGAAACACTTCTTCCTAAAAATGAATAAAGTCAGGTAAAATAACTAGAAACATCTCATAAAATTTAGAAATCTTTAGAATCTACTTTTGAAGGAGATAAGCATGCTAAAAGAATGAGATTATAGAATTGGATATGTTTGTTTCAAGATGCTAAAATGTTGGAAGATGAATCTATGAGAAGCTATATTGGTAGGATATCTAAGATTGTTGTAGGAATCAAATCTTGTAATGGATCCAAAGAAGAAGATGAGATTGTATGGAATATTTTGAAAACTCTGACACCACCATTCAAGAAAGTAGCACAAATGATTGAGATATTAATACCTTTCATTAAGAATTTCATACAAGGTTCCTTCCCCAGTAACCAATTATAAATCTTAATACAATGAATATGATTAGATCTAGGAAGAGTAAGGAGATGAGATGTCATGTTTATGTCTTGTGTATAGAATGTGAATTATATACAGTTACCATACACCTTATGATAGAATGATGGTAAGGAGGTTTCGGGATCTAAGTATGCCATGATTGGAATTTTCCTTATCAGTAATGAACCTAAGATCTTATTGAGACTAATATATATATTTTAGTTATTGTTTTGCTAAGTATCCTATTTGGAATTACATTAGGTTGATAAGTTAAGACCCTATGGAATAAATGCTTGAGGTGTCATAACTTAAAAACTATGTAGATGGGTTAATGATATTGTATGATCTATTAAGATAATTGATTTAGGTGGTCATTATGGAAAAATGAATCAATACCCACTCTTGTGAGTACTAATAATAATTATAGATGGAAATTAACGTCAAAATTGGATAAGTGAACACTCAGTAGAACTCAGTATGACGTAAATATAATAAGCCAATTTTTGTGCAAGTAGTATTAGGTGGATATGTTGTGGTGGATTATGATATAATACATTCTAATATATTTATCTAATGACTAATTTTGAACCAATGTAGACATGATTGCAAGCATCTTGATTACCTAAGTGATTTTGACGACATATGCCTTATGATGTGTTATCTCATAATGATATCGGGATAGTATTAGAAATCTCACCATGTTTAATTTAATAAAAGCTACTAGTTGGGATGTTTATATTTGGGAAAATTTTACTTATGATATGTACTATGACCTAATTCATATGCCTGATAATTTAATAAGTATCGATTCAATTTTTTAACACCATGATAGAAAATGGAATATGATGTGATTGACAATATAAATTTGATTGTGTTACGGAAAGATTAAAGTTGATATGTAGATTCTAATGTTTTAATGTTTTAAATGCCTTATATTAAAATGATTAGAAAATAAAAGTTGATTATTATGTTAAGGTGAATTATTTAAAATGAAATTCTCATGCACCTATATACATGCATTTATATGATTTTTCATTGGGCTACAGATGTTCAAGTTTAGTGTGCAAGAAATTGAACCATGGAAATTAATCAAGGAAACAAGGTCCAAACTTATATGGATATAGTATAGCCAAGGTGAATCTTTAGAAGATACAAAATCCTCGGTGTGATGTGTTTATTTTATCAATGTAAGTGTGCATATTTGTGTGGTAAATTTAATCTCATAAATACATTAGGGACATTTCATTATAATGTGTAGTGTGTTTTAATGTGTCACTTGACACTTGTAAGTGTTCATGTATTGATGACATGTCACCTAGGGTTTTGGTCATAAGGACACTTAATCTTAGTCTAATTTTCACTAAAGTTTAAGTAAATCCACTTGGAGAAAGGATAGGATTGGTCACCATTATGGTAAATTCAAATTAAAACTTGACAAGGATTTTAGAGGCTCAATATGTGCTCCCAAAGTGTCAGTCTAGCCTAGGGGACCCCTTAACCAATGCATTCTTCCACCAATTCAAAATTTTGCGTTTTCCCATGAGTGTACCCTCACACTTCCACTTGGTCAAAGTTTCTTTTTTAGAAGGGAAAAAAATGTAAGAAATAGTGGGTTGGATGTTTCTACCAAAAATGGGATAGTAGAGAGTTTTTTTATAGGATTGGTGGAAAACTAGTGGGGTGTTCACCCACTCTCTAAGTTTAGAGACAACTAGGGTTTTGGAAGGAGAAGGAAGCTCTTCATAAAATACCCTTTGTCTTTATCTTGGATCAAGATTGGTACCCTTTCCATGGCCTTCATTGAACTTGCTTAATGTTGTTGAATTCATGTTAATATAGCAGTGGAAACATGTAATGCATGTGGTGTTGAGTGGATTGTTATGTGTTATTGTTCTAATGGATTTCTCTTGAAATTTTTCTTTGGTTTTGTAAGTATGAATGTTAATGGGTTTGAAGGCTTCACTCACCCATGGGAGGGCAAAGAGCCTTGGGTGAAGGGGTTAGTTGGGCTAAACATTGAAGTTGAGAGATTTTCCTCTTAAAGAGTATTTTGTTGTTCATGGAGTATGGGCTCTATTGAAGCCATATGCCTTGTTTGTTATTTGGGAGGTATAAGTATATTGATGTGATGAGGAGGATATATTTTGATAGACTTGAAGGGGCATTTATACTATGGGAAGTATGTGTATTGATATGATAAGGAGGATGTATTTTGATAGCCTTGAAGAAGCATTATGCAATTGCAAATGTAAATATGTATATGGATATGGAATTCTCCTCTTTAAAGAGTCCACCTTCACCCATTGTTTCATGATTCTAATGGTGAATCATTTTGTTTAACCTTGGAAGGATTGTAAATGTATTGTAATATTGAGTTTGCATGCATTGTGAAATGTTTGAGTGTAACCCCATTCAAGCCTTATTTTGATAGCTTGATGGGTGGCTTCTTAGAAGCCTAGGATGGGAGGTGATCCTCCATGGTTCTTGTGTAAATGTTTTTGTAGGTTTTATGCTCATTGGATCCAAGGAATAAGTTTGGTATCACCCATGTATTGATGGAACAAGGAAGGAATATGTCATTGTGTAATGTATTTGAAAGGATGAAATCCTCATTATGTGATAGCATATTGTATTGTAAAAGTGGAACCCTTCACTTGTGTCTTTTGTGTATTGTATTGTAAAAGTGATGCAAGAGCATCTAGTGGTGTAAGGGCAATGTTGTATCACCCAAAAAAAATGCTTAGATATATATTTTTTTTTTTAATGTGTTCTTATTTTTGGATACCCAATTGGGTCAAATAAAGGTTCCAACTCTCACAGTTCCAATCTTAGTTTTCTAGGTTAGAGTTTTAAAGCACCTTCGGGTACATGTAAATGTAGAAAATGGGTTATTTTGTAATAGAGTCAAAATTATGATGAGTTAGAGGGTGTAATTTGGAGGGATGATTATGCTTGTAATTTTAAGTGCTCCAAAAAAAGAATCAAGTCAAAAGACTTTATGGTTAGAAAGTTATTGTAGTTTTAATTTTCTTGGAGACCTCCTAAGAGTGCTTCAAAGTCAGATATGGGGCACTAAATGGCCTTGTACAAGGCCAAAAAAAAGGAGAAAATTGAAGGTATCCATAGGTTTGTAGAAAAATTCAAGAGCTTTCCAAAAATGTAAACAGTTCATCAATTGGAGTCTCGATTCAAAAGTTATGCCTCCCAGAAGTTGGACTAGCGTTTTTGGATTCTTTTAATTTTACACAGACTTCTAATGTGATTTTTGGAACCTTCTATTTTTGTGGTAGATGCCAACTAGCATATTCTAGAATGTATTCTTAACCCTAAACAAAATTGGGGTCTATTTAAGAACATTTTTGGCATCGTAAATATAGTTCTTCGTGGAGTTAGAGAGAAGGTACTGTGTGGAGGATTTCTTTCTCTAAAATCATATTGTTGTAAGCCCATAGGGCATTTTTTTGTTGATAATAAAATTTCCCTTTTCCTGTGTGTCCATTCTAGTCTTTAGTTGTGTCTCCATCAAGTGGTATCAAAGTAGGTTTTACTGAGTGTTTAGCCAGAGCGCCGATTGTGAGGCAGTTTGCACTAGGACTGTGCGGTTGTGGGTTTGAGACAAGAAGATGCCTACACAAAGGGAATGCGGTGGAAGGGCTAGAGTTTTTGCTCCTAAGGATAAATCCCTCTAGAGACAAGTTCAAGCATTGTAAGAGGAGATTTGCAGGGGACTGAATGTTGCTGCAGGCAATGAAAGTGAGGAAGAAAATGAAGATGAAGAAGAAGAAAATATTGGACAGGACGGGGAAGGTGAAGAGGAAGTCCTAAATTAGGTAGAGGAGAGGCTTTTTAGGGCCATTTCTAAGCTTGGAAAAAGATCTAAAATTGATTTGGGTATTTTTTTGGGAACCCTAAACCCAGATGAGTTGATCGATTGGATCAATGAACTAGAGGAGTATTTTGAGAATGAAGATATCAAAGACCTAGAGAGGGTTAAATTTGTGAAGGCCAAAATGAAAGGCCATGCCAAAATATGGTGGCAAGAGGTTTAGCTAGAAAGGAATAGAAGAGGAAAGGAGAAAATCACAAGGTATGATCGTATGGTGGACAAACTAAAGAAGCAGTTCATTCTAGTTGATTACAAGCTTGATTTGTTCAAGAAAATGCAAGGGTTAAAGCAAGCAGGAAAATCTATCCAGGAATATATAGAGGAATTTTATCAACTTCTTATTAGGGTAGGGAATGAAAAAGCTAATAAGGAGAAGGTTTCCCATTACCTCAGTGGGTTACAACCTAGCATTCAGGAGGAGTTAAGTCTAGTTAGAATGACTAGCATTGAAGAGGCATATTAGTTTGCCCTGCAAGTTGAACAAAAGCTAAACAAAAATTTTGACAGAAGGCAAAGATGGTGTGGTCAAGGAGGAAGGGGCAATGGTAGGTCATTTGGAGGCCAAAATGAGACCCAGAAGAAAAATGAGGATGTGGGTACTAGTAGGAACTAGAGGAACAAGGGTTTCAACTACTCCTGTGATCAAAACTTTGGACATTAGAGAGGAAGAGGCAAAGGATGTGGACAAGGTTTAGGAAGAGGAGGCTTCTATGGTATCTATTTTCATTGCAATGAAGAAGTTTATCATGCATTTGAATGCCCTCAATGACAAGGAAGGATAGATAGGTCAAGCAAGGGTTGCTCACGTGGATAAGGATGCATAGTCATCACATTCTGAGGATGCAGAAAGAGGAGACGTTCTCGTAAATGAAAGGGTCTTTCTAAGAGGTGAAACCAAACTTGGACAAAGGATGAGTTTGTTTCATACCAACTGCAAGTGCAAGGATAAGTGTTGTGATGTGATTGTTGATGGTGGCAGCACTAACAACTTGGTGTCCAAGGAGATGGTTTCTAAGCTAAAGCTCAAAAGGGAGAAACACCCCCAACCCTATTGGATTTCTTGGGTGAAGGATGATCATAAGGTCTTGGTAAATGAATAGTGTTTGGTTAAGTTCAAGATTGGGAGTTACCATAATGAAGTTCTTTGTGACATTATTCCAATGGATGTCTGCCATTTATTGTTGGAAAGATTGTGGCAATTTGATAGACATGTTGTACATGATGGTCATGGAAATACATACTCTCTGACAAAGGATGGAGTTCACTTCAAACTGAATCCCTTGGTAAAGGAAGGTGAAAAGGTATGCAATAGTGCTAGGATATATCTTGTTGATGGAAGAATTTTTTTGGATGGACATTAGTATAAGTGTTATGCTTTGATTCCTAGAAGAGATAAGGAAGGTAGTAGTGAAATTACACCTGAAGTTTTAGGCCTATTAAGTGAGTATGGAGAATAATGTTCCAAAAGGGTTACCACCAGCAAGGTAGATTAGTCATCAAATATATCTAATCCCTAGAGCTAGTTTTCCTAACAAGGCTGCTCATAGGATGACTCCTATTGAAACTAAGGAGCTAAATAGACAAATTCAAGAGCTATTAACAAAGGGTTTGATTCGAGAGAACTTGAGTCCATGTGTAATACCTATAGTACTGGCACGAAAGAAGGATGGAGAGTGGAGAATGTGCACAGACTCTCAAGTTATAAATAGAATAACCATCAAGTATTGGTTTCATTTTCCAAGAATGGATGATATTATGGACTATTTGAGTGGAGCTCGGTACTTCACAAAGATAGATCTCAAGAGTGGCTATCATTAGATATGGATATAAGAGGGAGATGAGTGGAAGATTGCATTCAAGACCAAGGAGGGTCTATATGAGTGGTTAGTCATGCCCTTTGGACTGACCAATGTGGCAAGCACCTTCATGCAGCTTATGAATGAGCTATTAAAGAAGTTCTTGGGAAAATTTGTTATTGTCTATTTGGATGATATTTTAATTTTCAGTAAGACTTTGGATGAACATTTATTGCACATGTATAGTGTCCTTGAAAGGTTGAGGGAAGAGAAAATGTTGATTAATTTAAAGAAATGTAGCTTTGTAAAAAAAAGAGTTAGTCTACTTGGGGTTTGTTGTATCATTTGAAGGTCTCAAAATGGATCCGGTGAAGGTAAAGGCTATCTTGGAATGGCCTACTCTAGGGTCTTCTATTGAGGTGAGATCATTTCATGGTTTGGTTAGTTTTTACAAGAAGTTCATTAAGAATTTCAATGGTATATGTGCACCCCTGACTGAAATAATAAGGGGGGATAGGAAAGAGTTCAAGTAGACTACAGTAGCTGCAAGAAGTTTTGAACTGTTGAAGAAGAAGGTGACAGAACAACCTGTGTTGGCACTTCCAAATTTTAGTAAAGTGTTTCAGGTAGATTGTGATGCTAGTGGAAATTCTATTGGGGTTGTATTGAGCCAATAAGGTAAGCCTATTCCATATTTTAGTGAAAAATTGAATGATGCAAAGAAGAAGTATTTTTTTTTATGATCAAGAGTTCTATGCAATCATTCAGGCCTTAAAGAAATGGAGGCATTATTTATTGCTAAAATAATTTGTCTTGTATACTGATCACCAGGCATTGTAGTACCTAAATAGCCAAGGTAAATTGAACCAGAGACATATGAAGTGGGTAGAGTTCTTCCAGAGCTATACATTTGTGTTGAAACATTGAAGTGGAAGGTCTAATAGGATTGTAGATGCATTGAGTAGGAGATAGTTGTTGCTCACAGTAATGCAGGTTGAAGTGGTTGGGGTTGATGAACTCAAGAATCTAGACCTAAAGGATCCTGATTTTTTTGAAGTGTGGAAGGCTTGTAAAGAACCTATTACTGTAGACAAAACTAGGTGGCTAGATTATTTGATTCAAGATGGTATGTTGTTCAAGGGCAGTCAATTATGCATTCCAAGGAGTTCCATGAGGGAAAACTTGATCAAAGAGAAACACAGTGGGGGAATGGCAGGACACTTTGGTCAAGATAAGACCATTTCCATTCTTAGAGAACATTATTTTTGGCTTCAAATATCACAAGATGTGAAGAAATTTGTGCAGAGTTGTCAAGTATGTCAAGAAGCAAAACGATTTAGTCACAATACTAGACTTTATTAGTCATTTCTTATTACATCAAAGCATTGGGAGGACATAAGTATGGATTTTTTTTCTTGGATTGCGGAGGACACAAAGGGGTCATGACTTAGTATTTGTGGTGGTTGATAGGTTCTCCAAGATGGCACATTTCATTCCATGCAACAAGACTCATGATGCTATACATATTGCAGATTTGTTTTTCAGAGAGATGGTGAGACTACATGGTCTCCCAAAGAGTATTGTTTCTGACAAAGATACTAAATTTGTGGGGTATTTTTGGAGGACTTTATGGAAGAAGTTGAGGATAGAATTGAAGTTCTATTCTACACATCATCCACAGTCTAATGGCCAAACCAAAGGGGTAAATAGAAGTTTGGGCAATTTGATGAGGTGTTTTGTGGGAGATAAGCCCAAGGGATGGGAGTTAATTCTACCACAAGCAAAATTTTCTTATGATAATTCTATAAATAGGAGTACTGGTAGATCACCATTCCAAATTATGTATGGAAGTAGTCCAAGGACAACACCAGAATTGAGGAAGATGGAGCAAGGGGAGAGGACAAGTGCCAAGGCAGAAGAATTTGCTAAACATATCAAGAGCCTACATGAGGAGATCCATGCACACATCACCAAGATGAATCAACAATATAAAGCTAGGGCAAATCAAAGGAAGAGACATAAGGATTTCCAAGTAGGGGATGTGGTTATGGTACACTTACGAAAGGAACAGTTTCTAGTGGGTACTTATGATAAGATGAAGATGAAGTTTGGCCCCAGCAAAATTTTGAAGAAACATGACTCAGGAAATGCACATGAGGTGGAGTTTCTAGATGAGGATTTGATCCTAGAACCATGTCCAATTCCTACTTCTAAGAAGGAGGAGATAGAAGAGATTCTGGATAGTTGTGTGGGTAAGAATACCAGAAATAGGCAATATGAAGAGTACCTAGTGAAGTGGAAATGACGACCAATAGAGGACTCAACTTGGATATCAGCAGCAGAGGTTTCCCATTTGAGTTTTCCTCTACCATAAAGTGACAGGGTCACTTTTCAATCCACCCTAGGTGTCTAATGCAAGAGCATCCAATGGTGTAAGGGCAATCCTATATCACCCAAAAAATATGCTTAGAGATAGTTTCTATTTAATGTGTTTTTTATTTTTGGATACCCATTTGGGTAAAATAAAGGTTCCACCTCTCACAGTTCCACTATTAGTTTTCTGAGTTAAAGTTTTAAAGCACCCTAGGATACATGTAAATGTAGAAAATGGGTTATTTTGTAATAGATTCAAAATTATGATGAGTTAGAGGGTTTAATTTGGAGGGATGATTATACTTGTAATTTTAAGTGCTCTAGAAAAAAGAATCAAGTCAAAAGACTTTACAATTAGAAAGTTATTATAGTTTTAAGTTTCCTTGAGACCTCCTAATAGTGCTTCAAATTCAACTATGGAGCACTAAATGGCCTTGTAAGAGGTCAAAAAATGGGGGACAAGTAAAGCTATCCATATGGCTATAGAGCACTTTGAGAGATTTTTAGAAATGTAAATAGTTTGTCAATCAGAGTCTCAGTTCAAAAGTTATGCCTCTCGGAAGTTGGACTACTGTTTCTAGATTCTTCTAATTTTACACTGACTTCTAACATGATTTTCGAAACCTTCTATTTTGGCAATGGATGCCAACTGGCATATTCTAGAATGTATTCCTAACCCTAAATGAATTGGGGTCTATTTAAGAACATTTCTAGCATTGTAAAGGCAGTTCTTAGTGGAGTTAGAGAGAAGGTACTATGTGGAGGATTTCTTTCTCTAGAATCATACTATTGTAAGCCCATAGGGCATTTTTTTGTTGATACTAATATTTCCCTTTTCCTGTGTGTCTATTCTGGTCTTTGGTTGTGTCTCCATCAAAGAGTGAGACTATCATCTTGTGTACATTGTGGTGAACAATTAATCCTTGAAAGGAATGTAGAATTTAGGGATATGGTCATATGTAATTGCAAGGTAAAATTCTATATTTTTCCTTTAGATGCAATGATAAAGGGGAGATTTTTGTATCATAGTTTGGTTATGGAAAGAATTCATTTTAGGGATAACCATTTATTTTGATACTTGAGGAATAGACATGTATTGTTGAATTTTGTTCATTTGAATCAAAGACCAATTCAAGATGATACATTTCATAGAATTGATTGTGTAAAGAAATTTTAGTATGCATTAATTTAATGAGAATGTCATTTTTAGTTCCATTATTGAAAGGAAAAGATTAATCTATAGGTTTCATATTTGATCTTGTTTCAAATGCATTTCATGTGTTAGTAATTATCCAATTGATTTCTAAATAGATTCATTAAATTAGATTTTTACTTTGGAATATGAAAGTAACATCAAATCACCACCAAACCAATATTCATAACATCATAGTTGGGTAGAGAAGAAAAAATAAATAGATCACATAGTATAAACTACTGTAAGAACATACACTTGTACATGCACATTTATCTCTCTAGATTTTGTATGGGGGAGGCAATTAAATCTCCTCCCCATTATAGTTCAATAAAATATTGCTAGAGAATATTCCATAAGATCTTGACCTTTAAGTAAGATGATACCACACATCATATGTACATTAGACACATAAAATATTATTATTATTATTATAACATAAGATATATAACTACATCTCTACCTAAAAGGATCTCATGATCATATATATTGAATTTCAAAGGACAGTCACATGGAAAAAAATTAGCATGGATAAGTACCCATTCACCTCCCTAAGTGAATAATAATCCATCTCAAGCCCATTGGGTTATGTGCATATGAAAAGTTTTTAATAAAAATTAATTGATTAATTAAACAAAACTATATATATATATATATATATATATATATATATTCCCATGACATGGTATGAATCCACATCTAGTTGGGCACACAAAAAGATAGGGATCACACTCTACTTGAGGTAGAGTGGTCCCCACCAAACCACCCTCTCTCTCCTCTGTATCTATCATGCGTGAGCATTGGGAAGTGGTACAAAGGCACGCATAGAGGTAAGGATGTCCACATGAGTGGACTTAGTCATTGGCTAAGGAAGAAGAAGGGATAAAGAGTAGTACATGACCTTTGGGGAAAGGGGTTTAAAGAGTTAGGAAAAGTTTAGAAGATTGGGAAGTGTGGGTAGGTGGGCACGTAGGTGCTATGGGTTGATGGTAATGGTTAGGATAATGGAGAGAAAGTTAGGGAAGGGTGTTATAATTAATTCCGATAGGAATTCTACAATGGCAAAAAGGGTGGAGTGAGATGGTGTGAATGTGTTAATATTAACTTTTATTTCTATGTCAAATTTGGCAACCATCTACACGTCAAATTTTGAAATTTTATTATAAATAGAATATATATTTTTTAATAATTTAATTAACACCACATAAAAGATTTGTTATGATTATAAATATTCAATGTCTTTTAGAAATTACAATAAAAAGCTTAAGTTAGTGAAAAAATAAATGGCAATATTATAAATAGTTTTCGATGTAGTAAATTTAATTTTAATCATTTTGTAGTGGATATGTGTCAACATTTATTTAGATAGATTTATTTAAGATATCTATACTAGTTTATAAAAGTTTAATTTAGGAGATATATATAGGGTTAGAATATATTAATGCATACTTAGGGATTAATGTTAGAATCATTAGGTATTTAATGGTATTTAGTCACATAGTTAGTAAATAGTATATTTTGGAGATTAATGGAGTGGGGTTAGAAATTCAATGATGGTTAGGGAAAGTTTAAGTGTAGATTGATATTATTATTTATGTATCAAATAATCTATATATGCATATTGAGACATATAGATACAATGATATAAGTTTAAATATTATAGATGTAGGTAGATCATTGTAGCCATCAATGTTAATGAGGAAGTATAAACTAGTAGTAAGTGATAGTAGATTAATTAAGTTAGTAACTAGTATAAGAGTTGGCTAGGTATTATGTTAGGAAATAATATAGTGTTCATTAATACATTAAAATTTAGTATAGTTGACATTAGTCAGTATTAAATAATAGTAACGTTTTACATAATTAGATGTCACTAAATATAGAGTTATAGCTAGAATGGATGGTGATTAGAGGGGATCAAGTGGGCATTTATCTAGCTTGTAGATTATTAGTGGTGGTAATAATGAATTTATGCACTTAGGGTGTAATATTAAAGATGGATGAAAACACTATACATGCCAATAACGTATGCATTTCATATCTAGAAATGTAAGAGTTCATTAAAATATTTATTTTGAGATATGGAATTTGGAACAAAAAAATAATGAATTGAGATTGTATTATAAATGTTGGAAACATATATATATATGTGTGTGTGTGTGTGTGTGTGTGTGTGTGTGTGTGTGTGTGTGTGTGTGTGTGTGTGTGTACTAGAATGGATATGATTAAGTTGTGAACCTATATAAAGACTTGATATCCCACATTTATGAATACAACATTACTTCCAAGTTAGGTTGTGGAATTAAAAGTGATATCACTTATCAACACATGCACAACAAGGCCTGAGGACAAACCTATTACTCTAGAAGCAATTATAATCTAGCCCATGTGTCATAACTTGAACTCCAATAAATAATATATGATCTCTCATTAAATCATCTATGTAGTGATACTAAAGTATCAAATGAGAAAATCATCTGACAATGCCAACAAACTATTTGATAACCTGGTTGCAACATGCACACATCAATATGTGATATCTTAAGTTTAGCTTTCAAAAAAAATTGTACTTGTGTTTTTCTCCCTATAATTTTAGGCATGACATTTCACTAGGGAGACTCTACTTGGAAAATTGGAAGCAACAAAATCAAGTTTGAGACAATCTAAAGAATTGATAAGAGTAGAGATGGCCTTCAGTTCCTTGAGTGTTCATACCTCCTTAACCAGAAGCACAAGTACCCATGGAGATTATGCTAGTAGGAAAAAATCAAGGTCTGAAGAAGATAGAAATATTGAAGAAGATATAACCTTGCTTGTAAGAAGAGGACCAGATGGTAGAAAATCTTTAAATGTTGAACTTACAATGAATTTGGGCATTATGCTTCTAAGTGTCTTAAAAGAGAGAGAAACGTATAAGAGAAATTTCAAGCCTAGAAGACCTAGAGATTGATTATATACAAATGAAGATGATGAATCTAAGAAAAGAGTTTAGAATGAAAGTGATGATTAATTAATCAAAAATCATGATGGAGGTATTGTTAGAGTTTGCAACAATATGGCCTGTCACATCATAGGGATAAGATCTATTACTCTTGATGGAAAGACTAACACTAATGATGTTTACTTTGTTCATGGTTTAAAGCATAACTTGTTGAGTGTTGGATAGCTAGTGGATAAAGGTTATAGTTTCATTTTACAGAGAACACTTGTATTATCAAAGATAGGGATGGTAAGTAATGTATTTCAATTGAATCCTACTGAGATGACTTTTTTGGTTGTAAAAGCGGATAGTATTTGGTTATGGAATAGAAATTTTTCTCATATAAACTTTGATAACATTATAAAGGTGAGTAGTACATTTGCAGTAAGAGATTTTCCTAGAATCATGAGAAGATATTTGGAGGATTTCACCCTTGAAGTGGCCTATTAATCTCAGCTATTATCAAGTATTTATATAATATTTCATATTATTTCTTCTATTGTGCAAATTTTTTCATTACAAGTGGTATCAGAGCATGATCTTAGAACCATAGAGGCAAGATTTTTTCTCAACATTGGGTTGATTTTGTGAAGAGCATAATTTTCAGATTTTAGCAAACTTTTCAAAGATTTTTAAAGGGTTTTTTAAGAACATATTAAAGAAGATATAGTCCAAAATTTAGAGGAATTGGAGCAAATTTGAGGAAATTATTGCAGAATTACTATTTCTACACAATTTTTTGAGATCTTCATATCTCTCACATCCTACTAAATTGGAGTATAACTTGTGTTGGGTTTTTCAATACATAGTAGAGGAGCCTAAATTCAAAGCTTGGGGAAATTGAAACATAAAAATAAGCAAGATATTCTCTCAAGGTAGCAAATTTGCTAATTTTTTTGGGGATTTTTTATGAGTAAGGATTTCTTGGCCCAAGTAAGTTACAATAGAAAATAAATAAATAAAAGAATGTACATTTCATTTGTGTGATATATTTCAAAAATATTGGTTTTCATCATGATGAGGCCTCCAACAAGAGGCAAAAAGAACTCTACCACACTGGGGAAATCCTCTGATCAAGATTGGGTAGTGACAGAGGATAGTAAGCCCAATGAGGAACTTAGTAAGTTCAAGGAAGAGGTTAAGAAGGATATGTGTGACCTATGAGGAGATATATTAGACATACAAAGCATGTTAAGCACCTATATGAATGAAACAAGTAAGGAACTCTCAAGAAATCAAGGTGAAACATTCAAGTCAACTAAGAATGACACAAATTTTATTAATCCTTTAGGATCTAGGAATTTTTTTCCAAAGGTGGATATGTGCAAATTTGATAGCAAGGATCCTTTAACATGGATAAATCAAATGGAAATTTTTTTTGAAATACATCAAATCCTATATGGACAAAAGGTTATGATGGCTTCCTTATTTCTAAAACTAGATCAGTTCATTTGGTATCATTGGCTTTGTACTCATAGGAGGAAAAAGGGTCTCACTATATCATGGTCAATTTTTACAAAAGAACTCCGAGCACAATATAGGAATAGTTTGATAGAAAACTTATTTAGCCAACTTGCTAAGCTTCTACAAATAAAATCAATTAAAGATTATATTCAAAAATTCCAAAATCTATCCTTAAGAGTGGATACAATTATAGAGGAGAACATGAATGATTTATTCTTTGATGGTCTCAAGGATCACATTCAACATGAGGTATGCATGTCTTGTCCTAGTTCAGTAAGTGAGTCTTTTATATTGGCATGTAGGGTAGAGGAGAAGTTCTTGATTTCTAGAAAGTAGGAGGCTAATGTGACAAGAGACAAAGGATATTCAACACCTTATCTTCATCAACCTACTAGATTGACTCCACAACAAATTGAGGAGAAAACAGCAAAAGGGTTGTGTTTCAATTATCATAGCAAATATAGTCGAGGACATAAATGTAGTGAAAAGAAATTGTTCTATATTGAAGGTCCAAGTGAGGAAGAAGAGGATGAGCCCATATTAGAGGAGGATATGGAGTTAGGTGAGGAATCACATGATTCTCAACCAATCATTTCTTGTCATGCACTTTCAGGTTTCAGTACACCACAAACTCTCAAGATAGTGGGTTTCTTAAAGAAGCATAAAGTAATAGTAGTTGATCACCTTACTAAATATGCACATTTTATTGCATTATCACATCCTTTTATAGCAAGTATAGTGGAAAAAATTTTCTTGGAGAATATCTAAAAGCCACATGGTACACCTAAGGTTATTGTTAGTGATCATGATCCTATCTTTACTAGTCACTTTTGGAAAGATTTATTCTCATGTTTGGGTATGTTGGTGTAAATAAGTATTTACTTATTATACTTACTTAAGTTTACTTAGGTTAATGCATTATATTAATATTTATTTATTAGTCACCTAGGAGTATGTGCACTCTTGTGTGTTGTCATGATGACATCACAAGGGGCCGCACTTGTTTTAAGAACATGTTGTCTACAACACAAGAATCTTCTACACACATATGACACTTTGTCATTCTTATCCATTCATCTAGAATGTTGGATAACATGCTATTTGTCTTATCTCCTAGTTGTTTCTAGAGATATTCTACGTGCTTCCTGAGAGGCCTTTATAAGCAAGCACTCATAGTGTATGTACATGCTTCTGAATAGTAAGCAATATCATTCTAATCATACTCTGTCTAGTTTGGTCTACTGTGTGCTTGTGTTGAGTTCTTTAGTTCTTGGGTGAATTTTGGCCTAAGCCAAATTCATACATTGTATCAGAGCTGAGGGAGATTCTCTACACATAGTTGTTTGAGACCGTTCATGCTTCAACACCTCAACATGAATCCAGAGGATCTAAAAAAATTGGGAGTGTCTAGAGCCAGATCTAACCTCATCATTGCGTCTGGAGCATCGATTCAATAAAGATCGACTATAAATTTTCTTATATTTGGTGAAAGTTGATCGTGAGAAAAAAAAAATTTGCAAATCAGAACTCGGAGGCCCCGATTTGCAATTTGGGTAGGATTGTTTATTTCATCTGATTATTATTTTTTGGATTTGAATCTCTACAATTTCATTTTTGAAATTATTTGAAGGTACAGAACAAAAACTACCAAACTAGGTAGTGACACCCTAGCTCAACTTTGTTATTTGTTGGTGGATTATTATTTATTATCGTAGGGTTTTTTATTAATTGTGCAAGATAATTGTTAGATTGTGGTGACTGATCAGGAAAGTATTGTACATACTTCATAAATAGTGGGGTTCGGGGCATTGCCCCGAAAAAAAAATTTTTTGGAAGTAGCCGACATGGTAGCCGACATGGTAGCCGACATATTATGGCCGACATATGGCCGACATGTTATAACCCTAAAGCGATTTAATACTTGTATAAAAAGGGCTTAGGGTTGGGTATTTTTATGTGTGGTGATACGAAATTGGTTCTTGCGGCGGTATTGAGCTGTAAGGGATTACGGATTGTAATCAGGTTGTAATCACTGGATTGTAATAAGATCGAACTTGCTGTTTGGTGGACGTAGCCCAGGGATTGGGTGAACCACGTTAAATCTTGGTGCCTTGTGTTCATTTCTGTGTGTTCTATTATTTTTGTTATTGGTTATATTTGCATGTAGTTTTTTATTTCTGTCCGTGGTTTATCCTAACAAGTGGTATCAGAGCCTAGTTGTTTCTCAGTTATCCTCTGCAGGAAAGTCTCACGGTTAAGTGGGAGTCTCACGGTTGAGTGGGAGCAATGGCAGATGATGGTAAGCTGAGGGTTGATAGGTTTAATGGGCAGAACTTCCAGTTATGGAAGATGCAAATGGAAGACTATTTATATCAGAAGGATTTATGGAAGCCGTTGGAAGGAAAAGCCAAGAATCAGGGAACTATGTCAGAGGCTGAATGGGATCTTTTGGACAGAAAGGAACTCAGAAGCATTCGGTTATGCTTGGCACCATCGGTGGCATTTAATATTACAAAAGCAAAGATGACAGAAGATTTGATGAAAACCCTAGCGACACTGTATGAAAAGCCCTCCGCTTCAAATAAGGTATTTCTCATGAAGCATTTATTTAATATGAAAATGGAAGAAGGTGGATCTGTTGCAGATCATTTAAATGAGTTTAATACTATTACTAGTCAATTATCTTCTGTGGGTATCAATTTTGATGAAGAAATTAGGGCTCTCTTGATTTTGTGTTCTTTGCCTGAAAGCTGGAATGGCTTGGTAATGGCGGTGAGTAATTCTGTTCCTGGATCAAGTACCCTAAAATATGATGATGTGATCGGTGTTATTTTAAGTGAGGAAACTCGTAGAAAATCCTCAGGTGGATCTACATCAGGAAGTGCTTTAAATGCACAAAGCAGGGGCAAAATGACTGAAAGAGGAAGTAACTCTGGAAATTGTGGGAAATCAAGAGGAAAGTCAAAGGGGAGGAGGTCTCAATCGAGAGGACCAAATGATTGCTGGTACTGTGGAAAACAAGGGCACAAAAAGAAAGATTGCTGGACTCGAAAGAAAAATGAAGGAGATAAATCAGATGGAGACAAAGAGGCAAATGTGGTAAGTAATAAATCCGAAGAGGATGCTTTGCTTCTGTCTTTAGAGAGTGTTGATGATTCATGGGTTTTAGATTCTGGTGCTTCTTTTCATGCTACACCTCATAGAGGTTATTTCATTGATTATGTCCAAGGGGATTTTGGGCTTGTTTATTTGGGGGATAATGAACCCTGTCAGATTGTTGGAAAGGGAAAAATTAAGATTAAGTTGCAGAATGGGAATCATTGGCTACTACATGAGGTAAGACATGTTCCAAAGCTGAGTAGGAATTTAATTTCAGCAGGGCAACTCGGTGATGAGGGTTGTGTAATTACTTTTAATGATAAAAATTGGAAGGTTTCAAAAGGTTCTCTTGTAGTAGCAAAAGGTGTGAAAGTAGGCACCTTATATCTTTGTACAGGTCATATTGTTCCTTCTACTTTGATTGTTTCAGAGAAAAATGAATATTCAGGAACAATTACTGCAGTTGAGCAGGGAGAACAAATAGCTGCTGTAGATTCTGATACAGCGCTGTGGCACAATAGACTTGGGCACATGAGTGAGAAAGGTATGAAAGTACTTCATTCAAGGAAAGTTTTACTAGGTCTAAAATGTGTGAATATGGATTTCTGTGAAAGTTGTGTGTATGGAAAACAAAAGAGAGTGAGTTTTGTAAAGACAAGGAAGGAAAACAAAAAGGAGAAATTAGAGCTTGTGCATATAGATGTATGGGGACCGGCTCAAGTATCTTCCCTTGGTGGCTCTCATTATTATGTTACATTTATTGATGACACAACTAGAAAAGTATGAGTTTATTTCCTTAGACAGAAATCCGATGTATTTCAAACTTTTAAGAAATGGAAATGCTTGGTTGAAAATGAGACTGGTAAGAAATTAAAATGTCTCAGATCTAATAATGGTGGTGAGTATTGTAGTCATGAATTTGAAGATTATTGCTCCACTAATGGTATTCGTAGACAAAAAACTGTTCCAAGGACTCCACAGGAAAATGGAGTGGCTGAACGCATGAACAGGACTATAATGGAGCGCGCAAGGAGCATGAGGTTGCATGTTGGGTTGCCCTTACACATGTGGGCGGAGGCTATCAATACTGTAGTATATTTTATTAATAGAGGTCCCTCTACTCCTTTGGGTTGTGGTATTCCAGAGGAAGCATGGACTGGTAAGAAGGTGAGTTATTCTTTTCTCAAGACCTTCGGTTGTGAAGCTTTTGCTCATATAGACTCTGAAAATAGAACCAAGCTAGAAGCGAAATCAAAGAAATGTGTCTTTGTTGGATATGGCATTAATGAATTTGGCTATAGGCTTTGGGATTTTGAAAATCATAAAATTATAAGAAGCCGGGATGTCATATTCAATGAAAAAGTGTTGTACAAAGATCTATTGCAGCAACATGAGAAGAAAGAAGATGATTATGTAGTGCTGGATGATACTCCAAAAGCTGATGTTCTAGCCATTCCTCATGATGTGCAACAACTGCAACAACAAATACCACACACACCAGTGAATGTTAGATGGTCAACAAGGCCAATTAGACCTCCACAAAGGTTTTCTCCCTCTTTGTATTCTATTTTACTTACTGATGCTGGTGAACCTCAAAGTTATGATGAAGCTGTGCAGGTGGATACTAAGATTCAGTGGGAGTCTGCAATGAAAGATGAAATGGACTCTTTGCTAAAAAATAAGACATGGGATTTGTGCAAGTTGCCTGCAGGTAAAAAGGCTTTACAGAATAAATGGGTTTACAGGTTGAAAGAAGAGGAAGGAGGTAAGAAAATATTTAAGGCCAGGTTAGTTGTAAAAGGATTTGCACAGAAAAAGGGAATTGATTTTGATGAGATATTTTCTCCTGTTGTTAAAATGACTTCTATTCGTACTATTTTAAGTCTTGTGGCTACTGAAGATTTGCATTTAGAGCAGATGGATGTTAAAACAACCTTTCTTCATGGTGATTTGGATGAAGAAATATATATGGCTCAGCCACAGGGTTTTGAGGTCAAAGGTAAGGAGAACTTAGTGTGCAAATTGAAGAAAAGTTTATATGGCCTGAAGCAAGCACCTCGGCAATGGTATCTAAAATTTGACAGTTTTATGCATGAGCATGGATATAACAGGTGTCATTCAGATTACTGTGTTTATTTTAAGAGGTTGGATGATGATAGCTACATTATTTTATGTCTATATGTTGATGATATGCTTATAGCTGGGTCTAACATGCATCATATTAAGGGGCTAAAATGCCAATTAGCACATGCATTTTCTATGAAGGATTTGGGGGTAGCAAAACAAATCCTTGGTATGAAGATTTGCAGAGATAGGAATAACAGAACATTGACGCTATCTCAAGCTGATTATGTTGAGAAGGTGTTGCAACGTTTCTCTATGGAGAATGCTAAAGTTGTCAGCACACCTTTACCTGGTCATTTGAAATTGACTAAGGAGATGTGTCCCAAGACACAGGAAGAGGAGGATAAGATGTCCAAGGTACCCTATGCTTCAGCTGTAGGAAGTTTGATGTATGCTATGGTATGCACTAGGCCAGATATTGCACATGCAGTGGGAGTCGTTAGTAGGTATATGAGTCATCCAGGTTTTGAGCATTGGAATGCTATCAAGTGGATTCTCAGATATTTGAGAGGAACATCCAATAAGTGTTTACACTTTGGGGGCTCTACTACTGATTTACAGGGCTATGTTGACTTAGATTTGGCTGGGGATATTGATACCAGGCAGAGTACTACAGGTTATGTCTTTACTGTTGGTGGGGCAGCCGTGAGCTGGGTTTCTAGGCTACAGAAGATTAATGCTCTCTCCACTATAGAGGCAGAGTATGTTGCTGCTACAGAGGCAGCCAAAGAGATGATATGGCTTCAGTTCTGCTTGGAAGAATTGGGACATCCTCAGAAGGATAATTATTTGTTCACAGATAGTCAGAGTGCCATTCATCTTGCTAAGAATTCAGCTCTGCATTCTAAGACCAAACACATACAGTTGCGGTACCATTTCATTCGGTCAGTTTTGGAGGATGGACAGTTAAAGCTGGAGAAGATACATACCAATGAAAATCTAGCAGATATGTTGACAAAGGTTGTCACAAGGGAGAAGCTGAACTCCTCTTCAGCTTCAGTTGGTCTTTTAGACTAAATTTGAATAAAAGAACAGCAGAGTCCAGGGTGGTTTGATCCAGTGGGAGCCCCATGCGGTAGTTGTATTGCTATAGGATCAGTCTCCAAGTGGGAGATTGTTGTTTAGTGTGGAGCCTGATCAGTCCCCAAGTGGGAGATTGTTAGATTATGGTAACTGATCAGGAAAGTACTGTACATACTTCATAAATAGTGGGGTTCGGGGCATCACCCCGAAATTTATTTTTTTTGGAAGTAGCCGACATGGTAGCCGACATATTATGGCCGACATATGGCCGACATGTTATAACCCTAAAGCAGTTTAATACTTGTATAAAAAGGGCTTAGGGTTGGTTATTTTTATGTGTGGTGATACGAAATTGGTTCTTGCGGCGGTATTGAGCTGTAAGGGATTACGGATTGTAATCAGGTTGTAATCATTGGATTGTAATAAGATTGGACTTGCTGTTTGGTGGACGTAGCCTAGGGATTGGGTGAACCACGTTAAATCTTGGTGCCTTGTGTTCATTTCTGTGTGTTCTATTATTTTTGTTATTGGTTATATTTGCATATAGTTTTTTATTTCTATCCGTGGTTTATCCTAACAATAATCATTCCACTGCTCAAGCCAACTATCTTCCTGCCACTCTCATTGGAATTCTGGTGACCCTCATAACAATCGGGCCAACAAATCCAAACAAAGTCCACCTAAAAGCCCTCAACCATGCTGACTATTTGTTTCAAAGCTAGGGCAATTTCTTTTTAAAAGGAACACTCAGCGCTTATCCCATGCATGTGGGACTATTCCCATACACTGGCACCAAATTAAATACTCTAAGGTCGCATTTTAAAAATTTGGCTCTCCAGTGGTATATACTAGCATAACAGCGAGATTTCGTCACAGGCAATAGTCTGGCAGCAATGTAGGACAAACCTGGTGGTCATTAAAATAATCTCTGGCAAGCGGTTTGTGAAATCTGGCATGGGAAAAATAAACCCCCACACACATACCCATTTCCATGTGGCACTCTCTAAATTTTCCACACAGACCCAGTCTTTGATGATTGCTCTCATTCTTGCATGTGTTGACTCAACCTCCATGTCAGTAGTAACTCGACCACACCTCACCTACTTAGTCAGCTACCATGTATGCAGCCACTCCAGCATCTACATGTTAGTGACCAGTCAGTAGATCTAACTTAGTAGAACCCAGTTAGCTTTTGTATGTCAAATCACCAGACACATCTATTTTTTGTACATATTCATACAGTACGGATTGATAGCTCAATGCCACATCAATCGAGGTGTAGTAAATTTGTTGATGTCATCATTTAATATCATTAAATTTGATGCTCATTTGGATTTCATTCCAGGCCAATTACAACTATTGAGATGGTCATATGACCTTCAAATTTAACCTCGTCATTCGCTAATGCAACCCCTCTCTAGATTCATTTTGGTTTTTGTAGTCTGACTTCGGGAGGCCATAATTCACACATCCAGACTCCAAATCAGGTGCAATTTTTTTTTGAAATTGGGTAGAATTTTCTAAATTTTTTAGTGATGCAGTTATTTTCTAGTTTTAGGCAAGGATTGTTCAAAAATTGCATTTTTTGGCGATTGTACCTACATAATCCTACATTTTGCAACTTCAAATGCTCTGTATGGGCACATCTTGAGTCAAAAATAGGTTCTATTTTTTTTGAAAGTGTGTCATTTTTTTTCTACTTTCTAGATCTAGCATCAGATTATAAGGTTGTGTGGACAAAATTGTCACTTTCAACAATAGGGCCTTTCTTTGCTTTGTAATGCTTCAGAATTGTAGCACATTGTAAAGTTTCAATTTTGTACTTCATTAAGAGGTTGTAACAAGAAAAATCAGAAGTCCACGAAGGCCAAAATTGAAAAGTGGCCCATTGTAATCGTACTACTAATAAAGTGCCCAAAGCATCTATTTTGGGAGGGTTTCTTCATTTAGTGAAAAGGGGGGGGTATTCTTGGTGTTGTGTTCTCTCTTTTCTGCAATTTTCTTTCATTTTCTAAATTATGGGCAACTTTAAGTTTCCCAAATTAACTCCTCATAACTATGCTTCGTGGTCAATCAAAATGTTGTATCACTTAATGCATAATGGAGTTTCACAATATGTAGATGGCACTCTTCCTAAACCAGCAAGTGATAATGTATCATCAAGTGAAATTTCTTATTGGGTAGCCATGGATAGGAAACCCTAGGTGATATATGTTTGGGGGTAGATGATAAAATCATGTATCAAATCAAGAAGTGTACTACATCCAAAGAAGCTTGGGATACCCTCAAAAGCCTTTATGGTAAAGTGTTTGAAGAGGATGTGTTCAAAATTGAAGATGAGCTTGTAACCTTAGATCCTAAGTCATATGACTCCATCTAGGATTTCATCATCAAGGTAACTAAACTAAGGACAAAGCTTTCTGACTGTGGGAGTTCTATCAAAGATGATAGACTAATTTATCTCATACATAACAAGCTACCATCGAAGTATTCCACATTTGTATCTTCTTTTAACACCTCAAAGACTACCTTAGCATCTACCTACAAGAAAGTCACTTTTGATGAATATGCTAAACTATTGGATGATGAAGAAAAGAATTTGAAATCAATGGGAATTCTCAAATCACCTCGGTCTAAAGCGTTGGTGGCCAATGAGGGTTCTCAAAATTCAACTGGATAGTCTTCAAATAAAGGAAAGGGTAAGAAGAAATGGAAGAAGGAAAAATTAGAGGATGCAAAAAAGACAACACCACAATCCAATCAACAAGGCAAGTCCTCAAATTCCAACAAGAAAGGGGACAATAATAAGGAGAAGAAGAAGTGCACTTATTGCAAGAAATTGGGTCATGAAGAGCATCAGTGTTATCTTAAGAAGATTGATGAATTGACCAACATCATGAAGAAACATAATGTTTGATTGCCTATTGCTTACAAGGAGAAAGGATCATCTTCAGATTCAAAGGGAAAAGGGAAAGCACTCATGTAAAATGAAAACTCTTCAAAGGATTAGATATTTGACTCAGGTGCCTCATATCACATGGGTTCTTCAAAGGAGGATTTTTCTTCATTGAATCACTCAAAGGTACTGCACATCTTCATGGGAAATGATAGCAAAATGGAAGTTAAAGGAAAAGGAAACATGGAAATGGAAAATGGAGAGTTTCAAGAGGTTCTCTATGTTCAAAACCTAAGTTCAAATCTCCTATCAATCTACCAAATCACTCACCTTGGAGATGGACATAGAGTTGAGTTCCTTCCAGACTCAGTTCAAGTGCATAGTCTTAAAGACAATTCCTTAGTTGGAGTGGGGAAAGTGAATCATAACAAGAGGTTGTACTCTTTCTCTCATTTTTTTCCCAAGTCTTCCTCGAAGGCCTTGTTAACACAATCAAATTCAAACATGTAATTATGGCATGAGCAATATGGTCATCTTTACTACCACTATCTTCAATAACTTTGCATGTACAACATGGTGAAAGGTCTACCTCAAATCAATTTTTCTAAGGATGAATGTTCAATAGATTCAGTGGATATACATCCAGAGGGAAAGTTAAAAAGAGGGAAGTCTTTTAGAGCAATAGGTGTTCTACAGATGGTTCACATGGTATTAGTAGGTCCTTTTGCATTCAGCCAGGGTCGCTACATACTTACCTTAGTTGATGACTTTTCAAGGTTCACTTGGGTCTACTTTCTTCATGTTAAGGATAAAGTATTGGACAAGTTTCTAGACTTCAAGACTCATGTAGAATGAAAATCCAAAAAGGAAATCAAAGTACTTTGCGAGGACAATGGAAACATGGATGTGAAAAGAAGACTTAAGTACTTTTGTAGACATGAGGGAATTGATCTTCAAACTTTGCCAGCATTCAATCTGCATAAGACAAATATTGTAGCTTTGAGGACACAAACTCTTAAGTCTATGGAAAGTTGCATGATTCATGCCAAGTCTCTTGATCCATCATTAGAAGTCAAAGCAATCTCAAGTGCCACTCACATTCTTAATCATTCTCCTCATCCAGTCTTAGATGGAAAAACTCCTTTTGAGGCAAGGTGTGGTAGAAAACCTATTGTGATACACTTCAGAGTCTTCGATTGTCCTGCAAAGGCAAAGAGATCTTCTAGGGGATGCAAAGCATAGTCATCTTAACCTTGTACCTTCATTGGCTATGAAGATGATGTGAAGGAATATAGACTTCTAGATCCTAAGACACATCAGATCTTTGTGGAGAAGGATGTATGCTTTGAAAAGAGTTCACCCAGCTTGTCCTCTACTCCTCTTCACACATCATACAGTGTGGAAATTAATAGAGACACCGGTGATAGTGCTTCAATAGATTTAGACACATGGGGTTCTATCGAAAGTTATAGTGAGATGTCACTCCATTAGTTTAGTCCACATGCATACATCACCATAGTGATAGGTCTAGAACAACAAGGTACATCTAGTCTTCGAGATACAAGTTCAATGATAGATTTGGGGGACAGTATTGATGATCTATCTCTTCTTCTTGATGCAGAATTACCTTCTTCAATTGTCATGAGGGATCCATCTGACTCTCTTGTTCATTTTCTACATGATCAATCCTCACAGGTTGAAGTGATTGTGGATACTTATGATCAGCAGTTGCAGCAGGAATCTTCATCAGTTATAGGGACAAACAGTTCTTTGGGATAGGTTCTTCAGCCAGATTAGCAGGTTTTAGAGACATCACTTATTCATGGGATTCTTTTCATGCATAGCGGAAGCGTCTCATTTGTACCTTTGGCATTGTTTCTTCCTAAGGGGAGGAACACCATTCTACGGTCTTGGATCAACTTCTTCATCGAAGCAGTCATTGTTCGGCATTCTTCTTTGGGGGGGGGAGCCTATCCTGTCTCTCTTCCTCTTCTCATCATTCTCTTATGTATATACTAGATGTATGTCATAATGGGGGGGTCTTGATTACTCCATCCATCCATGCATCCCCTTTATCTCTCTTTTCGGGGGAGGGTTTTTCGCACAAGGTTTTCCCTCTTTCCCCACTTTATGGGAGATTCCATTTGCATTATGTACATGGGTCCCTAACATGGCCTAGTAGTTGGGACCCATTCTACATATCATCCTAGATTTTGTAAGCTTAAGGGCATTCCCCTAAGTTGCACTTAACATGAGGTGTTGATGTAAATAAGTATTTACTTATTACACTTACTTAAGTTTACTTAGGTTAATGCATTATATTAATATTTATTTATTAGTCACCTAGGAGTATGTGCACTCTTGTGTGTTGTCATGATGACATCATAGGGGACCACACCTCTTTTAAGAACATGTTGTCTACAACACAGGAATCTTCTACACACAGATGACACTTTGTCATTCTTATCCATTCATCTAGAATGTTGGATAAGGTGCTTAGCTGTCTTATCTCTTGGTTGTTTCTAGAGATATTCTAGGTGCTTCCTGAGAGGCCTTTATAAGCAGGCACTCCTAGTGTATGTACATGCTTCTGAATAGTAAGCAATATCATTCTAATCATTCTCTATCTATTTTCATCTACTGTGTGCTTGTGTTGAGTTCTTTAGTTCTTGGGTGAATTTTGGCCTAAGCCAAATTCTTACAAGGTACTCAATTGGCTCATAGTTCTTCATACCATCCACAACCTAATGGGAAAACTGAGGTGATTACTAAATGTTTGGAAGGATATTTACATAGTTTCACTTCATAAAAACAATCTTAATGGGTAGATTGGCTACCTCTTATAGAATGGTGGTACAATACTTCTTTTCATAACTCATCAAAAATATCTCCATTTTTGGCATTTTATGAATATCATGCTTCTTCCATCACATCATCATTACAGGTTTCACCAAGAGTTCAAGTAGTAGAAGATCACTTGCTTCATCAACAATAGGTGCTTTCAAGACTCAAGGAGAATTTAGCTATGGCACAAAATTGAATGAAACAACAAGTGAACCAACATCGTAGTGAAAGAAATTTTGAAATTGGGAACTGGGTCTTCTTGAGATTACAACCTTATAAACAAATCTCAATGAAGCTAAAAAAAAAGAATAATAAGTTGTCTCCAAGATATTATGGACCATACCATCATGCAAAATATTGGTAGTATTGCCTACAAGCTTGAGTTTCCACCAACAACAAAGATATGTCCAATTTGTCATGTTTATTGTTTGAAGAAGGTAATTGGGCAGAATATTCCTACTCAAATAGTACTACTAGAATTTGATGAACAAGAAAGAATAATTTTGGAACTAGAGTGCATTCTTCAAACACACACACAAAGAAGCTGAGGAACAAAACCCTAACTCAGTATCTCATCCAATGGAAGAGTTTACTAGTTGAAGAGGCCACATGGGAGGATGATGAATTCATTCAAAAGAATCTGCACTTGGTTAGCATTGAGGACAATGCTTCTTTCAAGAGAGGGGGAATGTTATGCCCCTAATATTATTGTATATAAGGTTATGAATAGTCAACTTGTGGCTATCTTAATCCTTAATTAAGTCATGTTATCATTATTATATTATAATTTAGGTAGGTAGGTCAGCCTAGGTGTTATGAAGGGTTGTTTCTAATCAACCTAAGCATAATTAGGTATATATAGGAGATTGTGAGTCTCATTTCATCATCATATTGTGAAGTGTGTTCTCATTGGAGATATTTGGAGGATTTCTCCCTCAAAGTGGCCTATTAATCTTAGTACAACTTATTTATATAATATTTCATATTATATCTTCTATTGTACAACTTATTTCATTATAGAAGAAGGTATCATATCCTAGCAAAAAGTCCACTGCTATAGAGAAGTTGGAGATAGTTCACATAGACCCAAGTGGCCCTACCAGAACAAGAGGATTCTATGGAAAAAGGAACTTTATGATTTTTGTTGATGATTGCACTAGAATGGTATGGTAAGCATTTTTTAAGGAAAAATCTAAAGCATTTGATAAGTTCAAGATATTTAAGAATATAATTGAAAATGAATCTAGTATAAATATTAAATGTTTGAGATCACATAAAGGTGGAGAGTTTACTTCTATAGAGTTTAACATATTTTTTGAAGAAAATGGAATTAAGAGACGGTTGTCATCACCCAAGACCCTTGAGCAGAATGTGATAATAGAAAGAAGAAACAGATTAGTATTAGAGGCGGCAAGAGCAATGATGTTTGAGAATTATGTATCTTAGAAATTTTGGAGAGAAGAAATTAATATGGCAATATACACCATGAACAAAGTGCATATCAAAAATTGTACAAACAAGACTCCTTATGAATTATGGTTTGGTCATACATCTTCAATGAACTATTTTAGAATTTTTGGAAGTGTTACATAAATAGAGATGATGATATTGATAAGTTTAATCCAAGAAGTGATAAAGGTATGTTCCTTGGTTATTCATTGAAAAAAAAATCTTATAGATGTTTTAATCATATAACTAAGACAATTATTGAGTGTGCAAATATGAAAGTAGATGAAAAGTTTAGAGTTAAAGAAAGGATGATGGATTATAATTCTCATGTGGAAGTAGATAGTCCTAGAGTTGTTAAATAAAATGTAGAAGTTTTCTTTGAGACTAACAATGACTTGCAGAATGATGTACAAATTATTGAGCAAAGAGGAGAACCAAGAGTTGAACCAAGAGAAGAGATAAGAGTCAAAATAGAAACCCCCACACCTAATAGGAACTTGGCAAAGAATCACCCTGTAGAGAAGATCATTGGAAGCAAAGACAAAGGAGTAATGACAAGAAATAGAGTAGATGAGGAATTATGTTTGATTTCTCAAGTTGAACCTAAAACCATAGATGAGGCATGCAAGGATAATAATCATTGGATTCAAGCAAAGAAGAAAGAACTAGATCAAATTGTGAAGAATGAAACATGGGAATTGGTTACTAGGCCTAAAGAAAAAAATGTCATAGGAACTAAATGGCTATTCAAAAATAACATTAACAAACAAGGTGAAGTTGTGAGAAATAAACCTAGATTGGTATGCAAAGGTTATTCATAGTAGGAAGGAATAGACTACGAAGAAACATATGCCCCTATAGCTAGAATGGAAGTATTGAGAGTGTTTCTAGATTATGCATAAAATAAGAAGATTAAAGTGTATTAGATGGATGACAAATCAGCCTTTCAAAATGGAGAACTTCAAGAAGAAGTTTACATTAGGCACCCTGAAGGATTCCTTTTGACTAAAGAAAAAGACATAGTATGCAAATTGATGAAAGCATTATATGGTCTAAAGCAAGCACCTAGAACCTGATATGCAAGGTTGGAAGAAAATATTTGGAAAATTTGGGATATTCTAAAGATATGGTAGATGCTAACTTATATTTTAAAGAAATTGAAAATGGGTTGTTGATAATTGTGATATTTTTTTATCATATAATCTTTGGAGGCAATTATGAAGCAAGTGATAAGTTTGTTGAAGAGATGAAGAATAAGTTTGAGATGACCATGATTGGTGAGATGAAGTTTTTCCTAGGTTTAGAGATTGTGCAAAACATTGATGGTATCTTCATTTCACAAGCTAAGTATTTGAAAGACTTGTTAAAATTATATGGCTTTGAAAGTTGTAAGCTTGTAACTGGTCACAACTTATCTAGCAAAGATGAGATGTCTAAAATTCAGTAGAAGAAGTATAGATCAATAATTAGAGATTTGCAATATCTAACTCACACTAGACCAAATATAGAAAATGCAATTGGGATTGTAGCTAGATTTCAAGTTGATCCTAAAGAGTATTGTTGGTCATTTTTGCTCCTCATTCAACCCATCATCAATAGCCAATCAGAGATGTCTTCAATGGGTTGTTTTCTTGTTGTGGGTTAGCATGCAATTTGGTTGGGTTAACATTTCATGTTAAAATGGTCTCTTTATGAACTGGGTTAGCTCAATTCCTTCATCAACTAAGCTAGTTCAGTTTGTTCTTTGACTAAGTGAACTCAATTTCCTCATTTGTCAAGTTGTAGGTTAACACACATTTTCTATTAGGGTTAACCATTTTTTCCATTTTGGAGAATGACTTTCTTTCTCTTTCTAAAATAGAGAAATTCATTATTTTTGAAGGCTTACATATTTTGCTTCCATGAAATCACATGCTGCCTCTTCCATCATGCATTTGGGAATGTGTTGACCAATAGATTCATACCACATGACAAATAATTCTTGTTTTAGGTTGTTTTTTAATTGAATGGAGGTCATATTTTTACATCATTTCTTGGGCATCTTGCAAAAATAGAATGATTGTTAGGTTTTGGAGCATCTTTGGATATTTTTGATTTCATCTCAATCATTTGTTTATTTTGAAGAAGGTCTTGGATATATGATCATGTTATAATATTTTTTTGGGAGATTTCTTGCAACATCTAGGTCATTCATATTCAAATAAAGATATATATCAACAATTTGGATCATTTTCAAGGAAGATCATATTTATTCCAATCGGGTCATCTCTATAAATTTTGGTGGCAAGTTAACATTGCATGTTATCCCATCCCTCTTTTTTAATAGTGGTGCAAATTCATTTTTTGTGGCCATGACACATTGCAAGGACTATTCTTTAATGTTGAATGATATTCTTTGGCCTTGTTTGCATGACAAGTTTGTATGTTTGTGCCTGTTTATTGATTATAATGATCAAATCTCATGGGATTTGATTTCTTAAAGATGGGTGCTTTTGCTTTTCCCTTCCTAACACTTCCAAAAAATATATTGTATTTTATGATTAGATTTAGTTTTGATATTCATTTATTGCTCTCTGCACTTCAACTCCACTTTGTTTGGGGTTTGAACTCCATCATTTAGATTTGAGTTATGCCTGAACTCTTTAAAAAGAAGTTGTAAATATCTTCAAAGGGTTCTTCTATGTTCTTCTTAGGTTCATTGTAGTAGCATTATTCTCTATATTTATAATCTTTTTCCTTCCATGAATAGAAATATTAGTTTCTACCTCATCTTGATAGTCTGATATATTGTGCATTTTATGCCTTGTATGGATTATTTCTTGTTTGTTCTTTCATGTTTGCATATCATGTGTAGTTTTCTACTAAATGTAATGTAGTGTTGTGAACTATTTCCTTGCAACATTTCATTGGTTTTACCTTCTTGTAAATATTGAAAGAGTAGATTTGAGCCAAGATCTATTTATTTAAGTGTTTTATTCATGTTTTTTGCAGTTGTAAGTAGAGTTGTAACCATATTTCTATCTCTGTGTATCACCCCCTTTCCCTTTTAGAAATTTAATTTTATGTGTTCCTTCTCCCTTTTCCTTCCCAGTGGTAGTGTAGGTGCATCTTGATAGTAAGGAAGTCATCCTTCTTTGGAGATTCAGTCTCAGAGTGCAAGTCCCACACTTGGAGGTTATTTCCATATTACACAAGGTCTCTTGAGGTTCATACCTCAAGCAAGGGTACAAAATTTTGTGTCAATAGTTTTTATCATGCTTTGTGGGACAAATAAATTTTAGCTACTCAAGTCAGCTAGAAGTAATTGTAGTCTTGATTCACTAAGAATTTGGGTGTTATTCTTAGTGTCATCAACATTTTGAGGTATTTCATCAAACACCATGGTCACTCCAAGTGCAAATCTACTAGTTTCATGCAAACCCAATGCTGGTATTTGTAAAGATCATCTCTAGTCTTTTATGTTTTCATGGTTTTCTATGAGATTTTTTATTTGAATGCATATCCATGGACAAATTTTGTGGAAACCCATATTATTCTCCCCCATATCATAAAAATGTTATATCTCAAGCCTCTTTCTATTAATATTAGTCCTAGCCTCAAGCTCATTATACCCAAAAAAATTATCATCCTCCCACACCTACTTCTCCAACCCCAACATCCCTGTATAAAAGGTTTGAAGATATGATGTTGGAGCTCCAAAAGCATATTGACATGACACTTCATAAGTGGAGTGAGCAATCATTAGCTCCCAAAAGCCAAGTGAATGAACACACTAAGTAGGTTCAAGTCTATGGACCTGATATTAGGACTATGTAGATGCAATAAGAGTTAATTTTATGATAGATGGAGGTCCAATAGGGGCAGTATGAACAAGAAATTTCTTGTAAGGCCTATCCTCAATAAAAAGAACTAGATAATTAGGCTCTCTTCCACTCTCAAGAGTGGGAGGAGAGTGTTGGTGTAAATAAGTATTTACTATTTACACTTACTTAAATTTTACTTAGGTTAATTCATATTTTTTATTTATAAGCCACCTAGGAATATGCATACTCTTGTGAGTTGTCATGTTGACAACACTAAAGTCCACACCTCTTTTATGCACAAGGTGCCTACAACATAGGAGTTAGCACACTAATTAAGAACATGGTGTCTACAACCTTGTCATTCTTATCCACTCATCTAGAATGATGGATAAGGCATGTGCTTAGTTGTCATGATGCTTATCTTATCTCCTTGTTCTTTCTAGAGACATTCTAGGTGCTTCCTGAGAGGCATTTATATATAGGTACTCCTAGTGTGTTTTCATATCATATACTGAATAGAGCAATGTATTAGGACATACTCTAATTAATTAATCATATCCATTTTTGGTCTACAGTTGTGCTTGTGTTTGAGTTCTTATCTCTTGGATGAATTTTTTCCTTAGAAAAATTCTTACAGTGAGAAAAGCCCAATTTGAGGAGGACCTTGCAAGAAGATTGGCTATTGCAAAAGAAGAGACAATGCTCAAGCTTGCTCAAGTGCAAGCAGTTGAAGCACAAGAGCCTCCAAGGAGAAAATTTGCTAGCTTTAGATAAAGAAACCCTCTTATTGTTGAATCATTTGAAGAATAGCCACCCAAACATAAGTTTTCTAGCTTAAGAAGGAGTGAGCCTCCCTAGATTTCCATTCCTTGCTACAATCATCAAGAGCCTATACTTCCTCAACTTAATGTTGAGCAACTACCAATGGAGAGGAAGGAGATAAAAGAGGATGAGATGCTTCTTTCCCTTAAGGAACCAAATATAGTTGATCAAGCTTCAAATGGGGAAGAAAGATTAGACCTACTACAAGGAGAAGAAGAGAAAAACCATCAATTGTAGTAGGAAGACAAGCATGAGCAGAAGGAGGAAGAAAAGATAAATGTAGGTTATGATCTAGATGATGATTTTTCTAGCATCATAATAGATGTTTTCTCAAGGCTTGACCCCATACCAATAGCTCCCAAGGAGGTGGCTCATGAGCATCATGAACAAGAGGTGGAGATTATTTCTTCACAAGAATAGGAGCCACTTCCAAACTAGTTGGATGCTACCATTGCAAAGCACAATATAGTCAAGGTTGATTACCTAGACCCAAATCCATCAAGAGGATGCCCCATTAGGCATCTAGCTCTGCAAAAAATCATAATGTTGCCCCTAGTCATGCTTACTCTAGAGCATAAGGGAGACTTGTACAAGGAAGAGAAAGTAAGCCTTTCTCAACAAGGTAGTGTCCCAATGTTGCAAAGCTTCATTGTTTTCAGCATTGGGAAGAAGGTTTTTCATGTAGCAGTATGCATTTCATACTTGTTGATATATCCAGTTGCCCATCTATATGAAAGAAAAAACTAGCTAGTGAGGAGGGGAAGCTACTTTAACAAGCCAATCAATGGATTTTCTTACTAAAAAATTTCTATAAATACTTGTAAATATTAGAGTACATCTTTCCATCTTTCCAAGAAGTGCATGTGCATAATTTCTCCCCTTTTTGGAGCTATCCCAATCTTTCTAGAGCTCCCCAAAGTCTTTTTGTTTCTTGTTGGTTGCAAATTTTGTGAAGTATAGTTGGGATAATGTGTCAATTCTTGATAGTAACTCCATGCCCAATGGATTTCTTAAGGCCACTAATCTATACTTAGTAGGAAAGCATCCCCTTTGAGTAACAAAGAATTTTGGCCATTTTTGCCTCCCATTCAACCCATCATCAATAATTGATTAGAGATATCTTCAATGGGTTATTTTCTTGCTATTGGTTAATATGCAATTTAGTTGGGTTAACATTTCATGTTAACTTGGTCTCTTCATGAACCGAGTTGGCTGGGTTCCTTCATCAACTAAGCTAGTTTAGTTTATTCTTTGACTGAGTGAACTTGATTTCTTCATTTGCTGAGTTGTGGGTTAACACACATTTTCTACTAGGATTAACCATTTTTTTTCCATTTTGGAGGATTACTTTGTTGCTCTTTCTAAATTAGTTTTAAAAATTATTTTAGAGGGCTTACCTTTTTTGCTTTCGTGAAATTGCATGTTGCCTCCTCCACCGTATATTTGGGAATGTGTCAACCAATAGATTCATGTCATGCAGTAGATCCTTCTTGTGTTGGGATAGTTTTAATTAGATGTTGGCCATATTTTTGCATGATTTATTGGGCTTCTTGCAAAGATATGATGGTATTATATTGTGGAGCATCTTTGGATTTTTTTAGTACATCTTAGTCATCTATTTTTTTTAAAGATCTTGGATTTGTGGTCATGTTATAATCCTTTTTTGTGATATTTATTGTAGCATCTAGGTCATCTATATTAAAATGAAGATCTACATTGACTATTTAGATCATTTTTTGAGTGGATCATATTTATTCCACATGGGTCAACTCTATAATTTTTGTGGTAGGTTAACATTGTGTGTTATCTCATCCCATGTTTTTTGTCAGCAATGCAAATTCATTTTTTGCAGCCATGACACACTACAAGGAGTGTTCTTTAATGTTGCATGAGATTTCATTTTTAGGGCACAAGTCCCACACTTGGAGGTTGTTTCCATGTTACACAAGGTCACTTGAGGGTCATACCTCTAGTAAGGGTACAAACTTTCATGTCGACATGTATCATTATGTAGTAGTAAAAAGGAAATTTATGTATTTTAAGGGTACACCTAATTATGGATTATGGTATTGTAGATCAAGTGATTTCACTTTATGTGCCTATCCTAATGTAGACTGGGAAAGTACTATAAATGATAGAAAAAACACTAGTAGTGGAGCATTTTTTTCTTGGAGGAAGATTAGTTTCTTGGCTAAGCAAGAAATAACATTATATTTCACAAAGTATAACCAAAGATGAGTATGTAGTAGAAACAAATAATTGTAACCAGATCATGTAGATTAAATAGATGTTAAAGGACATTTGGGATAGAATTTTTAGATCCTATTTTCATACATAGTGAATATGTCTAAGAATCATGTATTTCATTCTAAGACTAAGCATATATCTATTAAGTATCATGTTTTGAGAAAGAAAGTTGCTGAGAAAGAAATCAGATTGGAGTATGCTAGTACAAAAGCTCATATTGCATATATCTTTACAAAGCCTTTTCATAAAGAAACATTTGAGTACTTGATAGGTATGCTTGGACTTATGCCTCTGCCTACTTCTAAGTAGATGATGGAGAGATTCCATCAGTCTAGGTGTAGAGAACTATTGTTTGGTTGAACTAAATGTCAATGCTTCCTATATGGGATAGTATCTAAGATGATTAGAGTCATCTAGAACTCTTGGCAGTTGGTCTAGCATGATGTCTTTGGACAATTGAGTTGGTTGAAGACATGGAGTAGATGATTGACATAATGAAGCCTTTATCATTGATGTCAATGGGGGGGAGAATGCATGAAAGAATCTCCTTAGTACTATGAGGAGAGATTGTATAGAGAAGCACCATGTATGGGGAGAAGATCCCACAAAGGAGGAAAGATTGATTAGTGGGGTAGAGATTGATTAATGGGGGAGAGATTTAAATCTCTTATGTATAAGAATTCAATAGGGAGATACGTTGAATGGGGGAGAAGTTAAAATTTGTTCTTGAGAATCAAAGTGTGAACAAATAATGTTGATCCTTAAGAAAGAGATGAAGAACAGAGTAGTGTTCTAGTTAGATTCACAATTGATTGATGAATAGGATTTGAAAAGATGAGAACAGCTGCAACAACAACAGAGTGTTGTTTTGGTATTCTTGGAGCTTAGCTATTTTTCATCTATGTTTCCATCAATGCCAAAGGGGAAGATAGTTACCATGAATTCTAATGGTATTCCTTTTGGGGAGTATCCTAAGCATTTCCAAAGCATGAAGAGATTGTTAGAATGATTGAGATGTTGCATTCATGACTGTGTTTGTCATTGATGTCAACATAGTAGTCATTTTGTGAAGCCTTGCAAAGTAGTAGATAGAGAACAAGATTGTATGGATAGAGAATTGATGGTCGAGTCAAGAATGGTCAAGGACATGTTCTACACTATGTCCTAATGACAAGGTTAAGTGTGCATGAAGTAAGCTACCTACAAGATGACACTAAAGGAGAATGAAGCAATTAAGAATTAGGTGCAAGAATTGTTGAAGGGATTAATAAAGGAAATATTAAGCCCTTGTATGGTACTAGCTATTTTGAGTCCTAAGAAGGATGGAGGCTAGTGAATGTGAATAGATTCTAGAGAAATCAACAAAATCACCATCAGGTATAGGTTCCCTTTACCAAGGATTTGATTTATTAGATTGTTTAACTTGGGATAAGTTTTTCTCTAAAATAGACTTGAAAAGTGGCTACCATTACATTAGAATAAGGGAAGGTGATGAGTGGGAGATGGTGTTCAAGAATAAAAACAAACCATGGTCTCTAGGAATGGCTAGTGATGTTATTTGGCCTATTTAATGCTCCAAGCACTTTCATGTATCTTATGAATGAGGTGCTTAAATATTTCACAAGTAAGTTTGTTATAGTTTACTTGGATGAAATCTTGGTATATAGTATCTCAAAGGGAGAACATTTGAAACATTTAAGGATGGTATTAAATAAATTGCATGAGGAAAAACTACTAATCAATCTCAAAAAGTGTTCTTTCTTGAAGAAATAATTAGTTTAGTTGGGATTTGTCATCTCACACAAAGAACTAAAGATGAAAAAGGACAAGATAAAGGAAATCATTGACTAGCCTACTCCTAAGAATATCTTTGAGGTAAGAATTTTTCATGAGTTGGCTAGTTTCTATAGAAAATTTATAAGGAATTTTAGTGTTCTTTGTGCTCCAATAGTATATACAATTAAAAGAGATAAAAAGGAATTCTATTGGATAGAAGCAGTGGATAAGAGCTTTCATATTCTTAAAAACATGATGCAGGAGCATCCAGAGATATAAGGGCAATCCTGTGTCACCCAAAAAAAATTTACTTAGACTTAGTTTATGTTTCATGTTTTTTCATTTCTGGATACCCATTTGGGTCAAATAAAGGTTCCAACTCTCACAGTTCCACTATTAGTGTTCTAGCTTAGAGTTTTTAATCACCTTGGGATACATGTAAATGCCAAAAGAAAAGAGTATGTAATTGAGCCATAATTTTGGTGAACTAGAAGGTTTAAATTGGCCAAATGAATGTAATTATAATTTAGAGCATTCCAAAAAAAGAATTAGGTCAAAAGGCCCCACGGTTTGAAAGTTATCGCAGTTTTTTGATTTCTGGAGACCTCCTAAGAATGCTTCAAATTCAGGTTAGGGGAATTAAATGACCTCAAATAGGGCCAAAAAATGGGGGACGAGTGCAGCTTGTCCATAGGGCTATAGAGCACTTTGAGAGCTTTTCAAAAATCTAAATAGTTTGTCAATCGAAGCTACAATTCAAAAGTTATGCCTCCCGAAAGTTCGGTTACTATTTTTGGATTCTTCTAATTTTGTGCCAACTTCTAATGCAACTTCTAGAGCCTTCTATTTGGTTGGTGGATGCCAACTAGAACTTTCTAGAATGTATTCCTAATCCTTAACCCTTCAAGGTTTATTTAAGAACACTTCTGGCCTTGTAAAAGGCAGTTCGGAGTGGAGTTTGAGAGAGGGTACTGGGAGAAGAATTTATCTCTAGATTTATGCTATTGTAAGCCCATAGGGCATGTTTTGGAGTTTTTTTCTCTACACTAAGTGTACTAGCATATTTTTACAGTTAATAAAATTTTTCCTTTCCTGTTGTGTCCATTTTGTGCTTGGGTTGTGTCCCCATCAAAACAAAATTACAAAGGAACCTATATTATCTTTACCTAATTTTACTAAGCCTTTTCAAGTTGAGTGTGATGCCAGTAGGATTGCTATAGGTGTTGTCTTTAGTCAAAATGGAAAGATTATTGCTTACTTTAGTGAAAAGCTCAATGATGAAAATACGTGATAGTCAACATATGATCAAGAATTATATTCTTTCATACAAGCACTAAAGAAATGGAGCCATTGTCTCCTGCTGAAGGAATTTTTTTTTATTTGCTAACAATCATGCTTTGCAATTTATCAATAGTCAACATAAGTTGAATCAAAGTAATGTCAAATGGGTTTAATTTTTGAAAAGTTTTACTTTCATCATAAAACACAAGAGTGGTCAATCTAATAAAGTGGATGATTCATTAAGTAGGAGCATTTTGATCTTGTAGGAATCTCAAGTAAGTATATTGGGATTTGATGACTTGAAGAAGATGTAAAAAGAAGAAAAGGACTTCAAAGAAGCATATCAATCTTGTTTAAATCCCTTGAGTAGTGATAGAAGTCCTTGGATAGAATACATGATACAGGAGGGTCTACTATTCAAAGGGAACCAACTTTTCATTCCAAAAATTTCAATGATAGAGAATCTATTGAAGGAAAAACACAATGGAAACCTAGTAGGGCATTTTAGACAAAACATGACACTGGCTCAACTAAGTTAACATTATTATTGGCCAAGTATGGGAAATGATGTTAAGAATTTTGTGGAGAGTTGTAAAGTATGCCAACATACACAAGGGAGGTAGCTGGAATGCAAGTTTGTATCAACCACTACCAATCCCAAGTAGACCATGGGACTCAATTAGTATGGACTTTTTACTAGGTCTACCAAGAACACATAAAGGGCATGATTCATAGTAATTGATAGGTTTTCTAAAATGGTGCATTTTATTCCATGTACAAAAAAAGTGATGCTATTAATATTGCAAATTTGTTCTTCAAGGAGATAATTAAACTACATGGACATCCTAGGAGTATTGTCTCTGATTGAGACACTAAATTTGTATTACACTTTTGGAGGACTCTATGGAATAAATTTGGCACTAATCTAAGTTTTAGATCATCCTATCATCCTCAAACTAATGGTAAAATAGAAGTAGTCAATAGAAGCCTTGGAAACATCTTGTAGAGTTTAGCAATTATGCATCCAAAATAATGGGACTTGGTGCTTGCACAAGCTAAGTTTGCATATAATGATTCTCCTAATAGAAGTACAAGTATGAGTCCATTTCAAATATTCTATGGTATGCATCCTAGAGGAGTGCATGAGTTGATAAATCTTGGTAAAATAGAGACAAGAAGTGTCGATGGTGAGGATTTTTCCAAAGTAATCCAAGAATTGCATGACTAGGGATAACTTTAAGAAACCCCCTTTTCAAAAATATATAAAATCGTGGTGAATCCAGCATTATTTTAGGGGCAAAAAATTAATTTGTATTGGTGATTTTTTTTCAAAATAGAAAAAAAAAAATTTATTGGCTTTTTTTTTTGTTGTATGAAAATTTTGTAAAACCTTGGAAAATTCTTTTATTATTTCAGAAAATCATGAACAAAAGTAAAAATATCAAGAAACCATAAATTTGTATCATCCAAGATATAATAACCCTTTTTAATGATCCTTAGATGATACTAAATTGATGGTATAAATCCTATTTTGGGCTAAAAAGTTAAAGTACAACAAGTTTCAAAGAAAGTTTCTCAAATAATGACACTTGTCCACAATATAATCTATTTTGGGCCAAAGTTTAGAAGGATAAATCATTCCTTAGAAAGTCTCTAAAATAGAGACACTTGTCAAATCTATGTACTTTACATATAACCCAACTCAAAGTTTTACTATAGATTGGCAAATGTAACAATCTATTAAGACATGTCTTGGAAATTATGGGCAAAAATATTTAATTTACCATGTGGAAAGATTAGATTCCATAGGCAATGTCATCGTCCAAATAAAAATGATTATGTATCATTATTGGCAATAGGTCTGAGCATGGAACCCAATTTTCATAAATTGTGGGCAATGTCGCCACCCCAAAAGTGAAAAAAAATTTTCCAAATTGAAGGTCCCTAATGAGTGACATTCGTCATTTGGCAAATATTGGCCACTAGAGTAAACCTTGTGCATGACCAGGTGAAAAGGAAACTTGAGGAAAGTACCATTAAGTATAAAAGGAGATTTGATATGAAAAAGAAAGAAGTCAATTTTAATGTTGGTGATATGGTCCTAGCTCATCTTAGAAAATGAAGATTCCTAAGAGGAAAATATAATAAATTGAAAGCAAAGAAAATTGGTCCTTGTTGGTAACTAAGGAAATTCTCAAGCAATATGTATGAGATTGAATTTTGAATGGCATTGCAATTTATCTTATATTTAATGTTTTAGACCTATACGATTTCAATGATGGGGAAAAAACTATCCATGACCCTAAAGCAGTTGAAGAATAGGTCATCAAAGCCACACCAAAGAAACCTAAGTTAATCTTGTACACAAAAGTCATCATGAAAACTAGAGGTAAGGAACATCTAAAATATTTGGTCAAATGGAAGGGCCACCCGCTAGAAGATTGCACATGGTTGATAGGTTTAGATATGTTCAAGTATGGTATCAATGTTGAGGATCTCATGGACAGGAGCCCATGAACAAGTTTTTTTTTTCCTTGGGAATATGATGTAGGAGCAAGAATTATCTACCCAAATTATAATTTAGGAGATAACTCTTCTGAGTGGTTTTGGTCTTAATTAGAGTTTAGTAGGATTTTGGATAATTAGAAATTAGTTAATTTTAGCAAAAAAAAATTTGTATTTTAAGGATTAGAATATTTCTTATTTTCCTATATAAGTATTGTAAGCGTATAGCTCAAAGAAGATCAGACTGGGATTGCATAGAATAAATAAAATATGTGACTTTGAGCATAGATTATTGTTTCTAAATAAAATTTGTAAAGTTTTGTTTTGGTGGCTCATCACTTAATTAGCACTGATGATCTTTCCAAGAATTAGCTAGTTAGACTACCAAGTACCTCATCCCCAGGTGCCTCAAAGAGGTTTTCACCTTGGAATACATCATTTTTTACTATTTTTTACTTTGAAACCACCAGCAACTAGTTTTTTCCATCAAAGTGCTTATTCTTTTTTAGTTTTCTTTTTATTTTATGACTAAGGTACTTAATATCTTATTCTATTACATTGATAGTAGGTTCACTAGTGGAAGAGACTATAGGTTCACTAGCATTGAGATAGCAAGCATTTTTTTAGTCATTTTGGAAAGAGGGTAGTTCAGGTCACTGGTTTTGTAAGGACTAGTTGATCAGATTCGAATACATGAGTGGAAGGGAAGTGGGAGATTCCAAGGTATTGATACATAGGGACTCATCTACAGTGATGATATGTTCATAATCTATAAGGTAGTCTCCAAAGATACTCAAATCAAGTCAATTCTGAGTGAGGTCAACGTACTCCACTAAGTCCACATGTGTGTTCAACTCATCAAGCCCTATGAGTGACTCATCTACTACATCAATTTTTTTAGCATAAGTATTTCACATCTATGCCCTATTTATTAGATGCAATTGGGAGAGAATCTCATTCATATTCATTATAATTGGTACTATGATCATGGTCTATGATGCAAGCAATATTTCTTTTGATTCTATCTCTATTATAATATTCTACATCTGATACATCAATCTATCTAGTAGATACCTTGGTACAATGATCATTATTTTGTTCATTTTCTCTGCAAAGGATAGAGGTCGAGGGAAAAGAGTCCTTGTCATCTTGACTAGAAGTATGAATAAGTTGGACATCTTCTTATGAACTTCTTGTAGTAGGAGGTTCTTGATCATAGATAGGTAAGCCATCTTCAAAAAAAAAAACCGAGACCCATGATATTTTTCCTTTTTCATCCATTGGTGTGAATAATAGGTTGATCAAGAGCATTTTTTTATCATTCAAAGTTCCATTCTTGAATATTTCATCCTTTTAATAAATTCATAACCCTTATCATATCATTTAAGAGAAATAGGAGTAGTAAGTGTGACTTCATTAGGTTTATCTTCTTTTATATAAATCCAATCTCTAATAGCTTGATCCTCTTTCTCATCTTCTAAAGGGATTGAGGATTGGACAAAGGTGTCAAAGACTATCATGTTAGAAGATGAAGGCATCGTATTTTTAGAATGTTTCTCATAGGAGTAAGGGGACACTAAAATTGAAACAATAGAGTCAAGTGTGTATTCTCCCATCCCAATGTTCATCATTTTTAGTTTCCTCTCACAATCTACAAGTGTAGTTTTATCCTCATTGATAGCTCTCTCATTTGGGACTAAAGATTCAGTAGCAATAAGTGTATTGATAGACATAGATTTTTCCACAAGAATAGATATTTTCATACCATTGAAAGGGAACTTAATGTAGAAGAAACTACATGCATATCATGGATCCATTATCTCCCTAGAAAATTTTTATATGCAAGAGGTATGTCAAGGACCTAGAGGACTACAACCTTCTCAACTAGACTAACTTGGATAGGTAACATCACTAAACCTTTGGATGATCTATCAACCTTATCATAAGCCTTTATCATGATCTTTCTCCTAGAGTCAATAGACAATTCATATAGACCTATCTATTGAAGGAAATGGAAAGAAAAAAAAAATTAATCTAGCATCATTGTCTATCAACACAAATTTGTCTCGGGTTTGGTATATTTTCACCTCAATGTGAAGAAAAAGATTGTTTGGATGGCTAAGACCTTTATCATCTTCTTTAAAAAATGAGAGGTACTATGGAGTTGAAATATGTTTATCCATACCTTGGAATTTATCAACATGAATATCAGTGGGAATACTAGTTGTGTGTAATGTTTTCTCTAGAATCTCCTTACACAAAGGTGACAACTCTAGCAACACAAAGATAGATATTTGTGTAGGAGTATGTTGAATTTGATCCAAAATATTGTAAGTAGACTTAGTAGACATAGAAGAATTTTTGGAAGAGGAAGGCCCCACTTGTTTAGGATTATATTGTTTACAAGTGTTCACACTTTTAAGGAGAACTTTAGGTTGGCTCCTAGTAATAGAGTTAAGTAATTCACCATGTGAATAAAAGTTTTCTCCTATAAGAATGATCATGGATTTGTGCTAACTAGAAGTTTGTCTTTGTGGGAACCAACACCTCTCAAGATAACTTGAGGTTTCTCCTCAACATCTAAATCATAACTAGGTTCATTGTATCTAAGCTTCACCATGTGAATGCTTTCACTCACATGCTCAAGCATGTGAATGAAATTTTTGTTGTTTGTGTAAGTGTAGTTGATTTTAGCATCTCCATTTTTCTTATTATATTTTGACATTTCTTTTTATTCATACTTGGAAAAAGGCTCCTTTAAATATTTCTGATTAGTATTATTGACAAGTCCATCTATGCCCACATTTCCATGCACAATAAGATCTTGAATGATATATTTTAGTTTGACATATTTTTTAGTACTATGAAACTTGTCCCTATGAAAGTTTCAATAATTATCATCTCTCAACCATGGAGGTTTAACATCGGGTTCATAAGGTCTTGAGTTGTCAGGTAGTCTGATGATTTGATTAGAAAGCTAATTTTTAAGATCACATCATAAGAATTAGCCAAGGGAGAAAAATCACATTTAGGCTTTGATGTGTTAGAAATATGATCAGATAGATGTATTAATGGTTGTCATTTATGGAAACATGTATTCATCATTTCATTTATGCATTTAGAGATAGAAAGTTATCTAAATGTTAGACAGTTTGTAGCAACATAGAGAACAGATGTGATGTGTAAGGATAAATCATTGAGATTTATCTTATGCATAGTTAAGGAAAGCTGTATGACATTTTCATAATGACATGTACCAGTGCACAAGTGTGTATGGACAATACAACACGAGATATGGATAAAGTACCAGTATAGGTATTTAATAAAAAAAAAATAGAGCATAAAAAAGTATTGGATTGTATGACTTGAGAAATTATTTCGGTTATGAAATAATTACTCAGTCGTGATGAACCAACTATGTGGATAGTATTCCATAAGTTATTTTATATTATTTCAATTATGTGAAGACATGAAGGCAGATTAAGCAAAGAATTATGAAGATGAGAGGTATAAGTAAAGATCTTATCTTGCAAAGATAAGTGTGAAATATATGTGCAATATGTGATGAACTATGTGACATATGTATGATATATGTGAGATTTGTGATTGATGATATGAGAACTACATCTGATGTTTGAATAGATAAATTGCAAAGTATAGCAAATAGAAAGTATTGTATGTATATCTATTCTTACGAAGAACTAAATTGTATAATTGCATTTTGGGGTAGTGGGATCTTCTTGCATACATTGTATTTGTTCTACCAACTCCTAACAGGGTTGAAGCAACTCCTAATAGGGTTGATTCTTCTAAAAAGGACTTGAGACACTTTATGTACTTCATAGACTCCTAACAAGGTCAATATCCTTAACATGATCCTTTTTTTTAGTGAATCATCTAGTGCATGTCATTCCCACTGGATTTTTCCCTTGGCCAGGGTTTCCCTAGTTAACAAATAATGGTGTTATGAGTTCTTTATGTGAATGCTTATATTTACTACTTAGCATTATTGGTTTACTTTCATATGAAAGTTATAAAGTAATTAACAATATTGAATTATGTGGGCAAAATTTTGTAGAATATTTATTCACCCCCACCTCTCTTGGTATTATCTATTTCTAACAATTGGTATCAGAGCCCAATTACTTAGAAGAATTTTAATAGCTTGAGTAAGATCCCTAAAGATATGGAATAGTTGAAGAAAAATTTTGAAGAATCTATTGAGAAAATTGACCACCTTACTAAAGAAAGAGATAACGTGAAAGATAGATATGAAGATGCAAAAGTTTTCATTGGTAAATTGAAAGACAAGATTGATGATCTAAAATCTGGAAAGGAATTGATTGTACAAAGTACTGACAATGATGAAGTAGGAAATCTTGAGAAAGAAAATGATATTTTGAAACATAAACTGAAAATTGTTGAAATTAAGTTGAATCTTAAGAAAAATGGTGGCAAAAATTAACCTAAACTAAAAACTGAGAATGCGGACCGTAGATCCTAATTAAGCCAACTTACAACTGAACTAGATACTATCAAGATTGAGCATGAAAAATTAGCAAAGTACAATATCATTATGAAAAGAGAATTGGTACAAGCTAAGAAACAATAAGAGAAACTTTATTCTAGTAGTGAGACTACAGATCAATAGATATTTCACCAAAGACCTTATGACAAGATAGGACTTGGATATTTGATTGGAGAGAAATCAACAAAGAAATTTGAAATCAGAAGAGAACCAAATCAAGTTATTGAATACCCTAAGGAATCTGATCTAAGTAAGGTAGAATCAAGAACATCTATTGAAGTATCAAAGGAAGTAGAACTAATTGATTTGTCAACAAAACATGATGAACCTAAGAAAATAGAGTAAGTTGATAAACCTAAGCAAGACAAACCACCCAAGGAAGTAAGATGTGAGTTTAGAAGTAGATGCTTCATATGTAATGAAGTTGGACACATGAATAGAGATTGAATGGGTAAGTATTTTAAACATATTAACAATTTCTATTGTTATAATTGTCATGGTTATGGACATAAGGCAGTAAAATGTAAAAAACTTAAGTTTGATGGTAATAATGCAAATAATATAATGTTTAGGAATATTAACCCTATAGGTAATGAAAGAGGATGATCACAGAACAGATCCAATGATGGAGAGAAATCTAATGGAGAGAAGTGCACATTTCCATAATAGATCAAGATAATCACACCATTATTCCTCTTTCAAGGGTACTCTGTCCATTTTTGAGAACTATCTATTCCATCATGAAAAATACACTTGAATTGACAACCTAGAGACGTAGGACTTGAAATGGATCAGCACGATATGTGCACTAAGTTCCTTTAAGAGTCTCAACACCTATGTTGCAAGAAAGTAAAATGCATGAAAGTAATCTATACTACTGATATAGAATAGTAAACATGCTTAGACTAACAACAGATAACTATAAAAACTTTGGAAAAGAAATTCTAAACTAGTTAACAATTCAAACATCCACTATGATTGTTTTCCAAAAGTGTTGCAAGAAATTTCATAGTAGCTATGTTGCAAGACCAATACAGTAAATCTATCTTAAAATAGAAGATTTCAATAAATGAATCTACTCTACCTAAATATATTCCACCTCCCAAGTGGCCCCCCTTGGTTGGCTTCAACTAACTAAGAACACAATAAGTATTCCAAAATCACTCTCTCATTAGAATTCTTCTTTGATTACATGACTAGATAATTCATGAAGAATAGAAAAGATAAACTTCTAAATCTTAAACTAGTAATGTTCTATTAAGTTTTTCTCACGCCCTCAAGATGATCCTACCTTCCTTATATATAAGGGATTTGATACTTATTACAAACATAACATA